>JAQPPZ010017176.1:2102500-3302500 GCA_028583015.1 Wollemia nobilis | reverse complement strand
TTACGAAGTTTACAAGGTAAACTTCAAGCTATCCATCGCTTCATCGATAAGTTGGCGGACAAAACCGGTCCCTTTCTTAAGCTCCTTAAGAAGGATGTCCCTTTTAATTGGGATGACGAATGTAAAGAAGCTTTTGAACTTCTCAAACAATACCTCCTTAACCCACCTGTGCTTTCACCACCTAGACCTGATCGCCCCTTTCTCCTGTATATTTTAGCTTTAGATTCTGCCTTAGGAGCTATGTTAGCTCAGCTTGATGATGCGAAGAGAGAACGTGCTAATTATTATATTAGCCGAACCTTCATCAGTTATGAAACCCGCTACACAGCGTTAGAAAAACTATGTCTAGCAGTCATGTTTTCTATGCAAAAATTATGCCATTATATGCTTAGTCAAAAAACTTATGTCATTGCTAAATATGATCCCTTGAGGTATCTCATGAGTCGACCTTATTTATCGGGTCGTACAGCCAAGTGGGTTCTTGCTCTAAGCGAGTTTGACCTCACATTCATAGGACAGAAGTCTGTTAAGGGTCAAATCATAGCAGATCAATTAGCTGCTGCACCCTTAGAGTCTACCCATCCCCTCATCATTGAGTTTCCTTGATGAATGCCTTCAATTAGAGGCAGACCATATTGAACAATGGTCCTTATACTTTGATGGAGCCCGATGCATGAGTGGGGCTGGTGCGGGTATTATTTTAATATCCCCACAAAAACACATCATTCCTCTGTCCTTCAAATTAACATTTGCTTGCACCAATAATACTGCTGAATATGAAGCTCTAATCCTCGGATTACGAGCTGCCTTGGCGCTAAAAATTAAACATCTGTTAGTTTTTGGTGATTCTCAACTTGTCATAAACCAAATTAATGAAGTTTATCAGACCAGAGATGATAAACTGCGCCCATATAAAGCCTATGTTTTACAATTAATGTCTCTATTTGATCAAGTTACCTTGGAAGCTATTCCTCGAACTTGCAACCGTGCGGCTGATGCTATGGCCGTAACTGCATCTCTTCTGCCCTTGGAGTTAGATGACGAATATGCCACTATCATTATTCGTCGACTCCAAGAACCTACTTCAAATAAGTCATGCTTAGAACCTTTGGATGTGTTTCTAATCAATGAAACTACTCCTGAACCTTGGTATACAGATATATTTGATTTTCTTCAAAATGGGACTTTCCTTGCCAATTCTAATAGAAACCAGCGTCGGTTATTACGTCGACGCGCAAGTCGATTTGTAATAATTGGCAATACTTTATATAGGAGATCTTTTGAAGGTATCCTATTAAGATGTTTGAATTTAGAAGAATCCAAATCAGCCTTGAGTGAAGCCCACGATGGATCTTGTGGAGGACACTTCAGTGGTAGTGTCATTGCTAAAAAGCTCCTTAGGATAGGATACTTTTGGCCTACCATGGAGAATGATGCACATGAGTATGTGCGCCATTGCGACAAGTGCTAGAAACATGCTGACCTTGTCCATGCCCCTGCACAAGAGCTGCAGGCTATTTCATCTCCTTGGCCCTTTTCAAAATGGGGCTTAGACATTATTGGCAAAATCAATCCTGTGTCATCTGATGGACACAAATTCATCATAACCGCCATCGAGTATTTCACGAAGTGGGTTGAAGCTATGCCTTTAGCTTCCTGCACTGGCACACAAGTTTCTAAATTTATTTTTAATCAAATCATTTGTAGGTTCGGAATTCTTGCAAATCTCATCTCTGATAATGGAACTTGTTTCAAAAATAAAGATGTCAAGAAATTATGCCAAAAATATAAGATTCAACATCGTTGGTCCACTCCCTATTATCCTCAAGGTAATGGTCAAGCAGAAGCATCTAACAAAACCTTAATCAAAATTCTCAAAATATTGGTCAATAAATCTGGCCATGACTGGCACATTCAATTATATCCAGCCTTGTGGGCCTACCGAACTAGTGTTCGAACTCCCACTGGAACTTCACCTTTTGTTTTGGTTTATGGTGCTGAAGCCATTTTTCCCTTTGAATTAGAAGTTCCTTCTTTGGCTCTACTACTTCAATATATCGAAGTAGGAGATGAATATCGAACTGGTAGACTCAGTCAGTTGGAACTCCTAGATGAAAAGTGCATCAATGCTTTGGAGCATCTCCGTGCCTACCAAAACAAGCTTAAAAGATCATATGCTAAAAAAGTTCGTCATCGATCCTTTGAGATCGGCGACCTTGTTTTAAAAGAAAATCAAAAAAATACTAATGCAACTAAAGACCTTAAAGGTAAATTTGAGCCCAAGCTGGCTTGGACCATACATTATCATTGCTAAATTTGAATCAGGAGCATATAAATTATCTACCTTAGATGGTAAAGAACTTAAAGAACCCATGAACATTTTGCATCTTAAACGTTACTATGCGTAACAAAAATTAATCATTTCATCATTTGTACATATTTTGCATGTTGTCTTATTTTAAAAATATATCAAATTGTTTACACAAAAACAAAAACAAATAAAAATAATAAAAATAAAAACAACAATACTCTTGACTCTTTCGAAACCAAAACAAAATAAAGAAGAAAGAGAGAGTCAACATTCTCAAACTTCTCAAAAAAGTATTTGTATATATTTCTTCTTACAAATGTTGCAGTTATATATTTCAAATTATTTTGGATAAATTAGCATTTATTTGGAATCTCTCACTTTTGCAAACACAAAAATAAAGTATCTTGATTTTATCTGGCATGATTACTAATCTCTCTTATATCAAAGTCCACAAAATTCAATTAAATAAAGTTTGAGCAAAGAGAATTGATCTTGTTATTTACTTAAACCAAGCACATCCTTTCACAATAAAATGATTATATTTGTAATATCCATGCTATGCTACATAGTAGAAGTGGTTTCTTGAGCGAAAAGTTTCCCCTGCTATCCTATCATGCACATGGTCTAGAATCTTTGAGAATTGGCAAAAGGACAAGCTCACCCCTACCCAGAATAAAAATCCCTTGCTCTACAGCTAATCCGAGCAAGTATCCCTAGCATAGAAAAAAAAAAGCAAAGTTCAAGAAAAAGAGAAAAAGAAAAATGTTATTTTATATCATTACAACAATGTTCCAAGCATTATCAAGCAAAAATACAAAAGAAAAGCAAAAGAAAAGCAAAAGAAAGCAAAAGCAAAAGCAATAAAATCCCTCTCCCTACCCTTTGAAAAGAAAAGAAGGGTTGATGAGCTTGAATCCCTGGAATTCTCAATTATTCAAAAACTGTGAGGTAAGCCCCATAACAGGTGGTTTGTGCCCAACTTGCTTGGCCTTGGGTAACTCCTAGCGTGGCGATATGTCCGTCACATTAGCGACCTTCTTTTGTACGAGACCTATGTCTGCTTATGGATTAGCTAGCTCTTGATAATCCGACTTACATAGTAGTCTGGTATGGTTATATGCATCTAAATCATGGTTAATGAACACTTATTTGGTTCATTCAAATCACTTGTATCATAGTATCTTGCTCAAAGCTGGTAAATGAACAATGCAATTGCACACACATTTGTATTTGAGAGATTTTGTGTATCATTATGATAAATCAAGATTGGAAATGAACTCACATATGCACATGGGATTCCTTATAAATCTAACTTTTGTCTTTAAGATACTTTGAAATATTTCTGCAAATTGTTTGGAATAAATTCATTTTCTTCTTTAAAGTACAGTTATTTAGTATAAAGACAACTACATGCATAATCAAAAATCAAAATTTCTTTCAAACCATACAATAAAAACATATATTTATATATTGTCGACTTTCACGACGATGGTATAGTTCCAAAACCAAAATTGGAATTTTATGCCTAGCGCAAGTCCTCATCTTCATATTTTTTATTTTCAAAAATTAAAAATCAACCATGCAATAAAACTATCTATTTTCTTCTTTGATTTTCGCGATGATGGTATAAGTCTATACCTAAATATTCTATGCCTAGCGCAAACCATTGTATCAATTTTTATTCCCCATTTATTTAAAAATCATAAAATCCATATGACTTAAATCATTATGTTACACAATTATGCTTTAAAAACAAACAAACACCTATTCTATTTCATGTCATTATGTCAATATGCAAATTTGCAACCATGGTATAATTTCTAAGGAATTATTCAACATTTTATCACACTTAGGAATTTATGCCTAGCAAAAGCCATTTTAAAATATTTCATGCATAATATTTTCATGAAAAGTCTGAAAACAAAATCATCATCATCATCATTTGCATCATCACACCAAAGTCTTAAGACAGTCTCTTAAGCACTCTTTTACTTTTTAACAATATTTCTATATTGGGATTAGCTTGACGACCGAGTGAGCGGCGACTCCATGAAATGGTCTATAATAGCGACAATGTCCTTTGAAATTATTGTTAAAAGTCTTTTTATTTTTTATCAAATCACCACATCACAAACAACCAATTTGTTCTATCAGATTATTTCATTTAAATTTTAAAGCATTTATTAAAAACCATACATATTTCCAAACGACATAATTACATGAATCATTAAATCAATCACACTTCAAACATTAAAAGCATTATACAAACGCATAAGACAAGTCATATGATCAAAAAAATATCTCATCTATATATATATCAAATATATGTACATCATCTCAAAAATAGATTGGTATGCCACAATCTACATCTTGGCATACTCAATCCTCTCAAATCATATAATCAGTCTGTACAGTGCAGTAGCCTAGCCTCGAGAACCCCTCGAGCTCTCAGCCTCATCTCCTCCCCCACCCTGAGGTGGACGAGGTGGCCCCATCGTAGTATGTGTGGTACTATGAGTCCTAGTTGTCGATCGAGATGAAGTCCTCGATGACCCAATCCTGATCGGGTCAGCAATGTCGGTGGCAGCTGTACCCTCTGACCCTCTGGCACCATCTGGAAGTAGATACCCTAGTAGAACGTGGTCTGAGCAATCGACCGTGCCAGCTCCTGCGTGCTCGCTCCTCCCCCCATGCTCTGAGGCATGCAATCTCATCTCTGAGCTGTGTAACCTCAGCTCGATGGCATGTAGCCTCATCCTGCAATGTCTGCACCTATGCCTGGAGATGGACTGTCTTCGCTCGGAGAGTCGCTGTCTCGCTGCTCTCCCTAGTGTCAACACCCTTGCCCTTATCGAGCGATGGTGGCCTCTCTCTCTATGGAGAAGGGGGTCTCTCCTCCCTCCTCTCTCGTTGCCATGGCCTCTGCTGAGCCTGTGGCCTCCTCTGCTCTCTCCCGTCATGACCCTGTGCTGCCTCAATGGCTGCCTGGCATCGCCTCCCCATCCGATGCACAACTACATGAATCGGACCCTGAGCCCTCATCATCCAAGGAGGGCGGATGCTTGTGTACCAGGCATCATAGCCGTCGGCTACCCCAGCGTCGTCCCCATCCACTGGCTGAATGGGGGCATCATCTACGTCCTGACTCCAGAATCATTGCATATCTGGAGCCCCGCTAACTGTAGTGTTATCTCAGATAGTCCAAGAAAACTCGTAGTCTCTCAGAGATGGAATCCCCTACTGTAGACCGAACTACCTCAAAACTCGGTCATACCGATGGAGCTCCACCTCTCCCCTCTCCATCCTCAGCCAGCAGACTCGCCTGATGCGAGCCAGCTCCTGTCCATCCTCGGCCCACCCTGGATGATCTCTCCAAGGCCTCCAGGTGATCTGGTCGGAGACGAGGTCATCTAGTAGTCTCCGGGACACTGGTAGATCTATCCATCGTTGTGCCCCTCTCCGGAGCCACCAATAGAAAACTCGGGGCCTCTCCCCATCAATCCCTATCAGTGGAAGCCCTATCGGCCTCCGCACCATGATGTGCTCCCAGCACCAAACTTGTAGTAGCGATGTCATAACCAGACATCGGCCGCCCTTGTACATGACCCCATGCAGGATCCTGTACAATCTACAGAGCACAAAGCTCCCCCAAGCAAATCTGTATCCGTGGTCTCTCATGTCGTAGACCACATCTATCAGTACCCATGGTATCCTGCATCCGCTCTGGTGGCACAGCAAAAGTCCACCTACCACCCCATCCAAAACCCGTGTGAGTCTAGATGCCCCAGGCATCTGACGTAGCGACTCGATATTCACTCCGCCCTTCTCCAGGGCGAAGCTCGGATCGCCACACAGTCGCATCATCGCGTGGCCCTGATTGGCCATGGGAGTGATCAGCCATCCTTGTATGGGGATCCTCAAAATCCTCCATACATCCTCCAGTGTGGGAGTCATCTCCCCTGTCGGTAACCGAAAATAGGAAGAACCCGGATACCACCTCTCTGCTAGGGCTGTCAATAGCCCCATGTCTGTAGAAACTTGTGGCATGTCTGCCACGTGCTGCAAGCCGACCTGTGCCAGCTGATCTCGCTCTGCCTGCGACAGGGCGGCCAAGTCATCCCTCAACCCGCCATATTTCCATTCTCTGCTCTTTAGTAATCCTCTCTGCAACATAAACAAAATCAACAATAAAAATCATTAATAAATCATTAATTAAAAATGCAAGTTAAAATAAGTTCAATTTCATAAATGATGATATCGTCCACAATTGGACGATATCGTCCCCAATTTGAGCAAATTCGTCTCCGATTTTGCCAGTCGAAATCGTCCCCTTTTTGACGAAATCGTCCCCCTATCGTCGATTTCGCCCTCGGACGAAATCGACGATATCGAGACGATTTCGACGAAATCGAGACGATTTCGTCTCGACGACGTCGACGGCCCAAAAATGGCCGCGATGCTCAAAAATCAAGCAAATCTAGTCTAAAAAGCATTAAATTCTAAAGTAAAGCATTCTAAACTAAGTTTAGACCCTTACCCGTAGCCCGCGTCGGACCTCTGTCGATCTGTGCGTTGTCTCGACCATTTTTGTCTCCAGAGCTCTAGAAACCAGAAAACTATAAAAATGAACAGTAACAATGAATTAGGGTTTTACCCTATTTTTCTTAATTTTATTCAAAAAACAATTAAAAAATTTTTAAATTTTTGCTTTTCGCGTTTTTACCTCAAACGTTCGATTTGGGTAAAAACACGGAGGGGGCACCATAGTAAGCTGTCGTACGATTCGACCTAGAATCGTCGCCTAAAAATGGGAATAATTTTTGCTTTCTCGTAGATCGAGAAGAACTCATCTTTAACGCATTTTCTTCAGAAAATTCGCTAAAGAGGGGGCAAAATGTAGCACCCTAAAATTGGCGCAGTAAAACCTTAATAATTACAATTACTCTAGTAAATATTCAAATTCAAATTTCAACCCCCAAAACCGCTCCCAAACCATCGTTTAACCCGTTTCCTCCTTTCCCATGCCATTTTTAGAGTTTGTTTTGACCGTTTGACGATATCGTCGCCGATCAGACGATATCGCCTCAGATCGGACGATTTCGTCTGGACTAGGACGTCCAGACGATCTTGTCCCAAAACTGATTTTTCTCAATTAGCCTCTGTTCCAACGGCGTCTCTAATCCGGGCAGAAGCGTGTCTACGCCGTTAGAGACCCTCCCCATTGGAGATCTCCCAAATTGGGATGATCTCCAACCTCCTAACCTCCCTCCTAAGCCTATTTAAACTTAGGCCCTCCCCTTAACCTTCCCCTGGCTGAATTTTCCTGTAAATCGACCTTCACACGCATTAGAATAATCTGTATTACCATCTACATTTGTTGCATCCAATTTTCTTGCGGGAACCTTGTCATTTTTCAGCCGGAGCAAGCTTACATCGTCGTGGACGATCCTGTTCAGATCGGAGACGATCTTGTCAAATCAGAGACGATTTCGACTGCAATCATCATTGGGGGCAATCAGTGCCCAGAGTTTGCATTTTCCTCTTTTCATCTACTGTTTTATTCTGCAACTAGCTAGTTTATTTATTATTTTTTGCTATTCTGCATCTTGGAGTTCACCCATGTAGTTTAATTGCATAATGAAATCATGATTAATTATTAAAACATTGTAATTTGTTTGCATTCCTATTTAGGATTATCTGTTAACATCTTTATTGTTATTTTACATCTTTATCCTCTATTAGCATTGTTGTATTTTTTGTATTTTGTGTCTATTTCTCTGTTTGCAGGTCTCTGACGAATTCGTCTGACGAATTCGTCAGATCTCAGACGATCCTGCAGGTCGGAGACGATCCTATCAAATTCCAGACGATCCTGTCTACTTCAAAAATCAGAATCTCCATCAGACATCCGGATCAGGTATGGCTCTGTAATTTAGCTTTTTCTCTCTGTTTTTGTTCATATTTGTTTTTTGTATTTCATTTAGCTTGCATTTTCATAATAGAACAACTTAGATTCATTTGGCCAAACCTAGGACTCGAATGTTTAAAGATAAAACTGAACACATTAAACACATTCCCAACCTAGGCGTGGAAACTGCCATTCAAACGTTTCCTGGTGAACCCACCATCCATCGAAAAATCACCATAATACACCTCCCCCGAGAGGCGGGACCTTCGCAAGGCCTCTCAGTCCGAGGTACCGCGCCATCCTTTTCCCATCCTCCTTCCGGGCACGGATCCTATAGCCTGAAGGTAAGGATGCAAAAAATTTGGAGCGATACAATGATATTTGAGTACTACTTGAGCATGATTGATTGAGCCTTTGAGAAGGCTTTGTGGACAGCTTTGTGGAAAATTTTAGGATAACTTTGTGGATAGTTTTGGGACAACTTTGTGGACAGTTTTAGATAGCTTTGTGGACAACTTTGTGGACAGTTTTGGGATAACTTTGTGGATAGTTTTGGGACAACTTTGTGGACAGTTTTGGACAGCTTTGTGGACAACTTTGTGGATAGTTTTGGGACATATTTGAGCAAGTTCTTGGTGAGATTGCTAGAGCATATTTGGGCAAGTTCTTGGTGAGATTGCTAGAGCATATTTGGACAAGTTCTTGGTGAGATTTTTAGAGCAAATTTGGGCAAGTTCTTGGTGAGCTTACTAGAGCATATTTGGGCAAGTTCTTGGTGAGCTTGCTAGAGCAATTTTGGACAAGTTTTGTGTGAGTTTGTTATTTAGTTTTGGACAAGTTATGTGTGAGCTTGTTATTCAGTTTTTGACAAGTTCTGTGTGAGCTTGTTATTCAGATTTGGACAAGTTCTATGTGAACTTGTTATTCAGTTTTGGACAAGTTCTGTGTGAGCTTGTTATTCATATTTGGACAAGTTTTATGTGAACTTGTTATTGCCTAGCTTTGAGCAGATCAAAGAAATCATTGTATTGGATAAGGATCCTTATTTCTATGTGAAATAATATAAGGAGATTATCTGGTGGAGTACCAACATTGGGGAAAACACGTTAAATCTTGTGTCTCAATTGTGTGTGGTGACTTGTGCTCTTACTTACTACTGCTATCTGAGTTATTAATGCACACTGCTATATTTGGTCATTGCAATTAAAGACATTAATTGATATTGATTTGGAAATAATGTAAAAAATGGTCTTATACTGTTCACCCCCCTCTCAATATAATCTTGTGTTCTTCATCTTAGAGAGACTGGATAGGTTTTTGATATCTAGGTATTGGATGGGTAATAACAGAAGTGCTAGTTCTATGATTCTAGAGGGTAGGAGATCTGATTATTGGCCTATCAAAATATTTTCTCTAGAGTTAGGGCTAAATAAGAATCCTTCCCTTAAGTTTCAACTTATGTGGCTTCGTGATCCTAAGCTTCATGATTTCATTCAAGGCTTGTGGACCACTGACAAACCTCCTCATGGCACCGATATATATTCCTTTATGAAGTGACTACAATTTGTAAAGTATAAATTGAAGAGATGGAATAGAATGAATTTGGGAACCTTTGCTTGGCTAAGCTGACAACTCTTAGGAGGGTGGAAGAAGCTTCAAGGAATATTAGAGATCAGGGACTCATGGAGGAGCTTCTCGTTGAGGAATTTGAGGCTGTGAAAGACCTTACTGAATGGGAACTACGGGAAGAAATTTTTTGGAATAAAAAATCTCAAGTAGATTGGCTTCAATAAGGGGATAGAAACATAGCCTTCTTTTATAACTCAGTTAAGGCTCTCCGTAATGGTAACCTAATTACCTCTCTTGTGAATTCTTAGGGTGCCCTACTCTCTTCTTTCAGGGATATTTCAGAGGAGAGTAAGAGGTATTTTTCCTCTCTCTTCAAGGAGGACTCTATCTCAGATGATGAGAATGAAAAGCTTATTCTAAATTGTATTCCATCAATTGTTTCTAGAGAGATGAATGATCACTTGTTGGGTCCAATTTCCCTTGAGGAGTTGTAAAATGTTGTATTCAAGATGAAAAAAGGAAAACCCCAAGCCCAGATGGATTCCCGATTGATTTTTATCAAGATTTTTGGAATTTAATCAAAATTGATCTTCTGGAGGTGGTCCACGAGTCCCAAAAGAACAAACAAATGCTAAGGACCCTAATTTTCTACCTTTGTGGTACTTATTCCAAAAAAAGAGGGAGCAAATTCCTTAGATATGTTCAAGCCTATTGATCTCTACAATTTTGTGTATAATATCATCACAAAAATTATTGCTGAGAGACTAAAGATATGGTTGAGCAAAATCATCTCTAAGGAGCAAGGAGGGTTTGTTGCTGGCCAAAAAATCTTGGATGGGGTTGTTATTGCTATAGAAGCTATTCACTCAATGTAAAATTCTAAGGAGAAAACTATGTTCATTAAGTTGGACATGGCCAAAGCCTATGATCGAGTCAGATTGTCATTTCTTCATAGAGTTCTTACTACTTTTGGATTTGAGGAGGAATGGATTATATGGGTGATGAGCTATGTTTCTTATTCCTCTTTCTTTGTTATTGTTAATATTGAGCCATCAAAGTTGTTTAAGGCCTCAATGAGATTGAGGCAAGGAGATCCTTTATATCCTTATTTGTTTATCATTATGGTGGAAGGGTTTGGAAAATTGCTCAATTCTCAAGTCAGGCAGGGTCTCATTCAGGGGTGGAAGTGGGATAGTAGTTTGTGACCTCTTTCCCACCTTCAATTTATTGATGATACTACTTTGTTGGGAGTTGACACTATCAGGGAAGATGGAAATATTAGATAGTCTCTTGAAATATATCTTGGTGCTTCTAGACAGTTGATTAATGAGGACAAGTCTTCCATTTTCTTCTTCAATACCCCTCCTCTTATTCAAGCCAGGGTTGCTCGCATTCAAAGATTCTAGGTAGGGATTCCCCCCTTCATTTATCTTGGTATTCCAATTTCATATCATCCTCTAACTAGATCTTCTTGGCAGTCTATATTTGATAAGTTTAGAAGGAAGGTGAATCACTGGAATTTCATATGGCTATCCACTATAGGTAGAGTGTTTCTTTTAAAATCTATTATTCAAGCTTTACCCATTTATATATGTTTTGTGCAAATAGCTCCCTCTCATTTCATCAAGGACATGGATGCTTTGTCAAGATTGTTTTTATGGTCTGGAAAACTTGATCAATCTAAATGGAGTTTGGTTAGGTGGGATTCTATATGTAGGCCGATGCAAGAGGGAGGCCTTAGGTTGCGACAACCAGCTATTTTTGGATAGGCTTTTGCTACAAAAATTTAGTGGATATGGTGTACCTCTAAGATCAAATTTGGTCTAAAATATTATCTTGTAAATACTTGAGGTATTTTTGAGGTTGATATCCCTAGAGTCAGTTTGGTTAGGAAAGGTTTAGTTATTTGGGACACTCTAAAAAGAGGAGCTAATTTAATCAAGCAGGATTTGTTCTGGATTTGCAATCGGGGATCAGATTCTCTTTTTTGGGAGGATTCTTGGTATGGCCATTCTCATATCTTGAATTAATATCCCAGGTTACATTCCCTAAGCATTTATTTCTTGGAATAGGTTTGGTCTTGTGTGGAGGACTTCAAAAAAATCTAGTATTTTGGAAATATGGAGATGTACAGGTCAAAATATCTATAGGAATGGCCTAGGGAGGACTGGCCAAGGATAGAAATATGCTTGCTCTTATTCTTATGGGGAGGCCATGTTCTTCATTGAGGGGTAAATATGTTTTGGCTTGAAACCCTAATCCCAAGGAAACCTACTCGATAGCCTATGTTTATCAGTTTCTTGATAAGCAAAAGTATGGGAGCCTTCTTGTCACTTGGTGGAAAAATGTGTGGAAAAAATTTTCTTGGCAAAAATGTAACTTCTTTCTCTGGTTTGTAGCTCATAATAAATGCATCACTTGGGATAATGTGAGGAAGAGAGGATTTTAGGGTCCCTATTTTTGTTTCCTTTGTGGTAATAATGAGGATGACTCTTCTCATTTATTTTTCCAATGCTCCTTTGCTAGAGACATTTGGCATCGTTGGTGGAGCGCCTGGAACCAACCATGTTTTCATATGTTGTCCTTGGTGGAGTTTTGGAGTAGTCTAGGTAGAACTCCAACCAAGGCCCCCTTCCTTTAGGTGGCTTGGAATTTGGTCCCTTCTTGCATCATTTGCCATATTTGGCTCGAACATAACAGTCGCATCTTTCAGGGCAGTCATTTAGTTGTTCACTAGATCTAGATAAGGATCCTATGTATATTTCAGAAAACCATCCATAGCAAATGTGATGTGGACCTTCTTTTGGATTCTATGGAGGAGAAGGTACAACAAGCACTTGATCTCTTTGGTGATGGTTTGAAATCTTCTATCCCTAGCAGGGTTCCTTAGCTCAGCAAGAAGATTTGGAGAGATGGTAGGTGGAGGCCACCCCCTAGAGGAGTTTTAAAAATTAATACTGATGCATCGTCCAGGGGTAATCCTGGACATGCTAGCATTGGTGGTGTTGGGAGAGATTCTGCTGGTGGTGTCAGCTTTTTATTTTTCATTTATAAAGGTGTTCACTCCAATAATTTTATGGAATCTCCTACAATTCTTGAGGCCTTGCAGAGGGGGTTTTCTCTTGGCTGGCATAGGATTATCTACGAGTCTGACTCTCAAATTGTGGTTAATATTTTAAACAGTAAAATGGTGGAGGAAGTTAATTGGCAGTTGGCCTCTATAGCAGTTCAGATTCTCAAAATTATTGAAGAGTTTGCATTTATATCCTTTGTGCACATTCCAATGGAATGGAATGTGGTTGTTGATTACCTAGCCAAAAGGTCTTTTAAGCTGTTGGATCCTTGGATTATCGATAACTAGAAGAGTCTCCCATATGGGAACTCTCAATGCCTGTGGGAGTTGATCCACAAGGATGTATAGACTTAATGTGGTTTGTTCTTATTGTCTTATTTAGGTGTCAATCTAGTCTAGTGGTTTTAGCCTTTTTGGTTATTTATTCGAGTCATGGTTGAAAGCTCAGTTGTACTCTGTAATACAGACTTTTTATCAATAAATTTTTACCCCTTTATTTAAAAATAAATAAATCACCAATGATAGGTATAGGGAATTTATCTTTGATGGTGATTTTGTTAAGAGGATGAAAATTTGGACACATGCCAAGAATTGTCTTTACGACGGGCTAAAACTACTGGTGAATAATAATGGCTAGTGTTGTGATGGATGACCCCATGTTCTAATAGTTCTTGGAAAATCTTCTCAATTTCTATTTTTTGAGGTTGGGGATATCGATAAGGATGGCCATTAGGAGGAAGACTTCTTGGAACAAGATGTATGGCATGATCATGGGATATTTTTGGGGGTAGTCCCTTTGGTTCTTGGAAGACCTCATCATAGTTGGCCATAATATTTTATAGATCTTCTGATTGGATTTCTAGAGTATATTGTGCTTGCATTTCCATAAAATTAATTTGAGCAATGAATCCGTAGCTACCTTTTCTTAATATTTTTTCCATGTTGTGTGAACTTACTATCTTTGATGGGGAAATTGGAATTATTTGGAAGCAAATGGTATTCCCATTTTATTTCTATTCAATAAAGTGTTGCTTGTAATTAAAACCAACCATGGTTTCCATTTGTTCTAACCATGCAACTCCCAAGATAAATTCTAAATTTCCTAAATTTATCACAAAAAGAGGACCCTACCAAGTATAACTTCCCATCAATAATGAAATTGAAGATTTTCTACCTAAACATTGAGTACTTCCCTGTTTGCAGTTATAACTTGAAATTTATCTTGATTGGAGGAGTTGATGTGTAATTTTAATGCCCTAGCAATATTTGTGTCAATAAAGTTATGAGTACTTCCTAAATCAATTAGTACAGTTACCTTCCTTTGTCGAATGAACCCTGCTACCTTGATTGTATGGTGAGCTGATAACCCCATAAGGGCATGTACTAAAATTGCCATAGTATCTTCCTCAACTTTGACCTCTTCATGTTCAATTTGGTCTTTGTCTATGGGACAGTCAGGTGAGCTAGTATCCTCTATTTCTTCATCTTCCCTGTCAGCATATTCTATTTTAAAGTTCTATCGTGGTACACATGCTTGATATTTTGGATGGTGATTGTGACATTTATAGTAGAAATATCTTTATGGTTGATCATTTCTATGAAAAGAGTTGTTGTGGTATTGAGGTCAACTATATGAATCAGGTCGTGTGGATGTCCCCATTTGCACCTTCTTCTCAGCCAACTTGGCAATCCTTATACAGGCATCTAAAGAGGATGGATCTTCTAGATCCACTTCGACTTTAATATTATTTTTCAACCCATTTCTAAAAGCAGATACCACCACATCATTTTGTAAGTCTCTTGCATAGGAAATCAAACTAGTGAATTCTGAGATATAATCCATTACCGATCATGTTTGCTTAAGTGATAACAATCGTACCATGTAAGAAGATGAGGATCCTTCATCAAATCTATTAAGAAAATATTTGGTGAAATCATCCCAGTAGATGGTGTTTCCCTTCTCACATTTGAGCCATACAAACCATTGATAAGCTACAGTACCTAGTTTGGAGGTAGCAAAAGAAACTTTTTTTAATCTCAAATTCGGTATAAGTCTAAAATGCCTTCCATTTTGGCTATCCACCTACGTGGATCATGGCCCTCAAAGGTGGGAAAATCAATACGTGGAAAATTGATGCCATCAGAACCTCTTGGTTGTTGGTAAACTTCATCTCTATCTTGGTCCTCATTATGCCTATGTATATGGAAGTGATGTTGGGGAGCTCTAGTAGGACCTCTTTGTTGTTCATAAATCTCCTCGCTATCCATATCCTCATTATTCCTCTGTCCATTGAAGCAATTTTGGGTACTATCATTATGACCTCTTTGTTGTGCATAAAATTCTCCATCTTGATCCTCATTGTTCCAGTGTCTAGGGGAGCGATTTGGAATAGGAGGGGTTGGTTGGCTTTGTCTTTCCATTAGTTGGGTCACCATTGTGGTCAAGTTTTGCATACTATCTACTAATTTTTGTATGGTCAAGGTGTTGGTATTGGGGTTCCCTGTTTCCTCATGTGTGAGGTTCTCATGGGAAGAAGTAGGTGAAGGATTGGATGCCATGGTGTTAAGCAATGGATGACCAGGATCAAAACTATTAATTCATAAAGGAGAAGAATAATGTGTACCTTTGTTTCTAGGAGGTCTTCTTTGTGACTTTAGGTACCCTTCATTTGAATTCTATGAGCTTTTTAATCGGTCGTTTGGTCCTTTTGTCCACCTTCCACTCATGCACTTGTCAACAAGTCCTACTTAACAAATTTTGCCTTTGATTTTTGCAAAAAAAATGGTTAAGTTGGGCAAAAAAAATTTGGTTTTCCAATTCAAATGCCACTCCAACTACGGTGTGGAATTCGATTTTCAACAGCTAGTTTCCATTTGAATTCCAACAGCTATTTTCCAACGGCTACTTTTGATATGACCTGTAACAAATTTTCAATAGCTAGTTTTCCTTCGAATTCCAACAACTGCTTTTGATGACTTGTAATGGATAGATCAGAAAATTGTATCGACGACCATATATATGACAATAGATGGTTAGGTAAGTAGACCGATTAAACTCAACTAAGCCCTACATGACATGTATAGACTCTACACAACACAAGGGACCAGAACACCATGAGACATGATGGATAAAATGCAACCGACAATGATAACTAGGACTAGAATGTCACGTGACACAACGATGGAAGACAACTAATAAGGACAACTAGGACACTCTATCGAGGATACACAACATGAAGGACACACAGGTAGATATGACTAGGGATGAGGCAAAGGAGACAATGATGAAGGATAGCTGGCTATGGAAGGAGAGGCAAGTAACGACGTACGAAATACAATAGCCAAGGTTATGCATGAAGTAGGAGAGTCGTGTGACTGAGGTCACAATTAACTTAGGGAGTTTATTTACATATAAACCACTCCACTTTGCCCACATAGTGTGTGTGGGATAAAAACACGATGAAAATAATAAAAAAATTAACTGCTCAATACCTTAGTTTATGCAATTTAATAAATCACTTTCCTACTTTCTGATTGGATGATGGCTTTCGTGACTGAAATACAAGATTATGAGCGTTTTGTTTGGTGATTTTGGGTGGGTTTTGTTGTCATGGATTTTTCTTGAGATCACAAATGAATTTAACTCAAGCCAACTACAATTTAGTTGCATAGCGTCACTCGGAGAGATTCGAATCATAATGAAAAATAGCCTGTAATTTTTTTATAACAGTGATCCGCCTGTGTACTGATGATCCACTTGTAATTACATGTTTTTTGACCATTTTTTGCTAGTGTGAGGCCTAGGATACCCGAGGCGAATGATGCATGAACTGTGCTCAATGGATATGGATTTAGTTGGATGGCACAACCTGGTGGAATGGCAAAACCTAGCGGAGTGGCGCGTAGCTAGGCGACGATGCATGGACAACCGCTGGTTCTTTTTACCCAATATTTTGGAGTGATACCACATGCAAGGGTCTAGATACCCCTTGACTCTCTTATATGACCTTAAATTTATAAATTAAATGATAAGCAGTTGCCAAATTAGAGTATACAGTGCAATTGTAAAAGATCAACTTAGAGGATATAATCAAAGGGAATTAAATCAAATATAAGTAAATTAAAAGTCACTTCACGAGGGTTGGTCCTCACCACTAGGAGGGCTCCGTCCTCTACAGAATGCAAATGATAAATGATATGATAAAAGATAATAAAATCATTGGATAGCTAACCTATAAATAATAATTAAAATATATTTGTGCAACATAGCCGACGACTATTTATATTTTGAATGTAACAACATTACTCACAATCATCACAACAATCACAATAAACAATATGTAAACCATGATGAGTATTTATTTAGCATGTATTATTCATGATATATTGTTTAATTTCCATATTTAAATCATGATTACAATATATTTTAAAATGATTATTTCTGTTTAATTATGTGATTTGCCAGTTAAAATGATGGATATGATTAAATTTGATAAATGTATGTATTTCACGCAAAACATGTGCAAAGTTGTGTATTATTGGATAGAAAAATATTGAAGAACATTTCACATGCATATGATGCAGTAGAATAAGGTTCAGAGTAGACTCTAGACATGAAAGAAGATGGACATAAGGATGACATATCGAGAAGGTTGTAGACACGGTTACAAGACACAGTGGATGAAGACTATAACAGAAGATAGTTACTCAAGTATGTTATAGAAGATAGCTGCTAAAGACTAATACCAAAGATGTCTTTCACCAAAAGTTAAGGAATAAATTTGACAAATTCAATTGACCAACATTACATGCCACATTAGTGACAGCATGGCGCTCTTACATGACAGCAAATGAGTATAGTCAGTATAGTTGATTGACTTGTTAAATATTATTCACGAGGATATTGTGATTAATAAAGTTGTTGTAAAGTTATTGTATAAAGTCATAAAATTAGAATATTTTTAGGTTGTCTAGATTATGATGCAATATTGTTATGTCCTTCCTATGAATAAAGGGGCATATAGTTGTGATGTTATATCTTGAGAAATTTTTGATTTAGCATTATTTTTTTATGTTTGTTCATAAAGTGCCACTTGGACCACTTAGGTTATTTATCAATTCCAAGTAGGCTAGGGAATTATGTTAGTTTATATTATTTTTTTTAAGTACATAGTTGTCACATTATCAAGTCCACAATGCCACATGGAAAAATACGTGGAAGAGTTATATTCAAAATTGTCCAATTCAAGGGGGGGGCAAGGGAGGGATTGCTCTAGCTTCAGGTTCCCTGGGACTGACCAGTCCCACTTCTCATTTTCCCTACCCTCTCCCGGGTCTGCTCTTCGGCCTAGTTTCTAGGTTCCCCTATTTTCTCAAGTTTCCTTCTTGATGGGGTTGCTGGTTTGCAAGGAGGGTTTGGTGGTTTCTTGCCCTGAGTTTCTTGGTTCGACGGGTTTCCAATGTGCTTTCGGGGCTGTTGGAAGAGGGTTGGCTCTAGTTTTTTGGTTGCTGCTCGGGATCTTCATCTGCGTTATTTTGGCTTCGGGGGGTGCCTTTTCCCGTAGATGGTTTTCCCAGTCGCCCCATGAAACCCTTGTCTTCGAGATCTCCTTGTAGATCCGGGGTTTGTTTGTTCTTGTGGATGGATCTCAGGGATATTTCTGTAGTTTGTTGTTTGGGTCCTGGGGGGGTGCCCATGCATGCAGCTACATCTCTCCTTGGATCCATTCCCTGACAGAAAATGGTGGGGCTAGAAGTTTTCTTGATGGTGGTTTTAATGGCTTGTTTCCTTGCAGGGTTTGATCTTGGGATGGGGGCTCAAGTTCTTACAATGCAATGGCTTTCGCTATTTTTTCTACCTGTCAAAATCCTTCTCAGTCATTAACGCTCACGGGACAACTTCCTTGTCTCTCCTCTGTAGCTTGCATCCCAGATCGAGGTTCCTGTCAGGCAGGGGTTGTGTTCTTCTGGGCATGTTGCTGGTTTTCCCGCTGGGCAGGATCCTCGAGTTCATGGGATTTTTTGCAGGTTCAGGGCATGCTGGTTTTCCCCGATGGGGGGTCATGGGTTTATCTGTAGGTCTTGGGTGTACTGCTGGTTGTTCTCGTTGGGCGGGTTCACCTTCTCTTGTTGGTTTCTCTGAAGGCGATATTTTGGGCATGCTGCTATTTTTTCCTGCAAGGCAGGATTTCTTGTTGCTGTTGGGTTTCCCGCGAGGCGAGACCTTCCCTTGCTATTGGTTTTTTTGTCCCCGCTGGGCGGGACCCTTCACACCCGGTTTAGGGTTGGTTTGGTGGTTTTCCCATAGGTGGGATCTTCCAATTTTGCTAGTTTTCCCACTAGGTGGGATTTCTCAAACATGCTGGTTTAGGGTTTGTGTGCCTTTCTTGCTTGGCGGGATTCCTAAACATGCTTGTTTTCCCCATGTGGCAGGATTTCCAAATTGTGCGGTTTTTTCCCCATGAGGCGGGATTGTAATTTTTTCTGTTGTTTTCCCTACTGGGAAGGTTTTTAAATTTGCTAGGGTCCCCGCTGGGTAGGATTTTCCCTTTTTGACTGCCGATTTTTCCCGTTGGGAGGGATTTCCTTTGTGGTGGTCTTCGGATGTTTCCCACTAGATGGGATTTTATCTTCATCCTTGTAATGAGTCTCCCACTGGGTGGGATGTGTCATTTGGGTTTTAACCCTCGGTTTGGTATTTTGACCTATTGTAAGAAGGTTTTTGGGATCCTTTCAAAACCCGCTTGTAATATAATTCCAACTTACCAAAAAAAAAATTGTCCAATTCATATTATATATTACATAGGGAGACCTTTGAAAAGGTCTACTGAATAAATGTCAAATTTTTAATGTCTATAGAATATCTGAAGAAACACGTGATTATATACACCTAAATTCCCAGTAATAAAGCAACACTTTTTTATGGTAACTGTATCATTTGTGTTATTTACTGTTTTATTTCTTTTATGTAGTTGTAACTGTATTTTCCCTGCATTCATAGAATAGAATAATTTTAGTATTAGTTATGTATCTTAGTTACTGAGATAAAATAGTTTAGGGGAGAAAGACTTATATTGTCCTCTAGGAGGTAGGGCCCACTCCTACAGTTAATCCCTATTCTCTTACCCTTGTAATAGGTTAGAAATAGTTAGTACGTAAAACTAACTTTAGAATTATAAAATAAATTAAATTACCTTTTCATACAACATAAAGTAAAAATAGATAATCAACACTAACTATTTGCACGAGGATCCTCACCAATAGGTAAAGCCATCATTGTTAGATAAATATCATATTTAATTTATTGCATTTGAAATTTTTGCATCATTTTTGTTTATCGCAATTATTATTTTTCTGGAAAACCTGAGATTGAAAAGAGATTTGAATCAAGCTTAAGAATTAATTATCATGGTACAATCTATATTGGATTTCTACTCTTTAAATCTAACCTTGATTTCCCTAGATTGATAAAATTAAATGTAAGCATTATTGCTAGACATTTTTGGCACAATTACCAAGGAGAGTAGTGCCATAATTATTAATCAAAAATATTATTTTGTTGCACAAGAAGAAAGGCTTACTTGTATGTGGAAAGGGGTATGTATGAGTACTTGACATGCATACAAGTAGCTATCAATAGGGTTGATTAGGCTGAAATATTAAAAGAAGTTATATGGGCATACAATACAACTTGGAAAACCACCACAGGATTATCCCCTTATGAAATGGTCTATGGAAAACAAGCTATCATACCTATTGAATTCAAGATAGAAACTCTTCGCACAATAATACAACTTGACATGAATTTGGATCAAGCGCAAAGGGCTAGATTGGAAAAGTTAAACATTTTGGATGAGAGGAGACTAGAAACATTACACATGACTGAATTAACCCAACAACAAAGGAATAAATGACATGATAAACATATTTTACCATGAACATTTCAACCAGGATATTAGGCCCTATTTTTTGACTCCTGGTACCAATATTTTCAAGGTAAATTGAGGACAAGATGGCTAGGATCCTATAAAATTGAAGAGATGTTCGACAATGGTACAGTAAAACTAAAGCCTATAGATGATTCAATAATAAGACTACTAGTAAATAGGCATAGGCTTAAACTTTATAAAATACCATTATCTAAGGAATAATTCATACACCATCTTAAGAAACTAACTGATCTACAGTGTATCTTTGAATTGCAATCAACAATTATTGAATAATAACTTCTCTCTCATAAAAAAATATTATGCTTCCTTTGTTTCATAATGGAGTTCCTATTTGCAATATTTATATCTTATTTTCATCAATCTTCAGTCTCAATATTTCAAAAAATAGCCTAAAAGGATATTTATTTACGAGCTTGTAGGAAAATGACTACCACATGTTGCATAACACCTTGTTTGCTAGATAAAATCTAGGTGTTTTCAATTACTCAACCATCACTAGTTTTTTGAGCAAACTTTCATTGAAAGCTAAGCAATATTTTGGTGTTGTAAGATATTCCTAGTCAATCAAGTTTTCTCTTGGACTACGCACATTAGAACACATAAAAACATTGTGAGATCTGGAAATATTAATTCATGAGTTACTATTTTCATAAAGTGAATGGTTTCCCCTGCTTATCCATCTATGTGCATGGCCTAGAGTACTAATGAATTGGCAAAAGGACAAGCTCGCCCTTCATCCTTAAAAAAAAAATCCCTTGCTCCTCATCTAATCGAGCAAGTATCCCAAAAATATCTTCTTGCTTCCTCTAAAAATAAGCAAGAATCCCAAAAAGCAATAAAATCCCTTGCTCCCTCTTAAAATGAGCAAGTATCCCAAAAAAAAAAATCAAAGAAGGGTAAAAGAGCTTGAATCCCTAGAATTCTTAGTGTCTCGAAAACCATGAGGTGATCCTCATTACAACAATGGGTTGAATGAAACCCGCCTAAAAATAAGGTATCCTTACGCAGTAGCGCTAAGTCTAGATAAGACCTATGGATGCTCACAGATAAGCTAACTTGTTGGCAAAAGTGATCATTGTTTTACTCAATCCTTACTCATAATGGGAAATGAATATTCACTACACACACAGTTGGTCCTTGAGGAGCTTGAAAACATTAGGGCAACTTTAACATCATATCGATTTGTGAAATGAATAAATGAATTTGTTTGAAGTCACTAGGTTGTTTGAGTCCTTGTGAAACAACCCTAGAATATCATAAGCATGCAAAAGTTAGAAGCAAATATTTATGGAAGTCCCATAGTTCATTTTATCCTACAAAAATATGGCTTGTATCTTCCAAAACCTTGCACCCTTTAGCAAAAGCCATCATAATATCAGAATATCTATTCCACTTTTTCTTAAGTATTGAAATTATCCAAGTCTTTGATAGAGATCTATTTTTGCATATATTGATGACTGATATCAAGCTTTATAATCATTACTTTTCTCTCACTTGGAAACTCCTTAATGAAATTTAGGAAGCACAATCACAAAAATTATAATAATCCCCCATAAATAAATCTCATTACTATATCATTCACCATAATATAAATAAAACACCCTTCATTTTGTTTTGGCTATATAGCCAAAATTATAGTTTGGGGGGGAGTAAATAAATACATTCGGAGTTCATAATACAGTTTGGGGGGAAGAATCAGGTAAAGTATTTTCTTAACTCTACAATTATAGTTTCTGTAGATATCTTCCGTAGATAGCTTCTATAGACATATTTCATAGATAGCTTCTGTAGATATCTTCCATAGCTAGCTTCTATAGATATCTTCTGTAGATGTTTTCTGTAAACAACTTTTGTAGTAATCTTCCATAAACATCTTCTGTAAACACCATCCATAGGTAGTGTCCATAACACACATCATGAAATATTTCTAAGTGTCAATATTTAAACTGGTCCCAAATATAAGCGGCACGTGTCAACACAGGATATAAAAGAACGTGTCAACGTAGAATATAAAAGAAATTTATTAATGTTATTCGTCAAAGCTTCAGGAAAGAGGAAAGGTAAACTTCGTGAATATGTATAAAACTTATTTTGACCACTTTCGAAATTCATGAAACTTGGCATATGGACTAAGGTATGAAATTAAAATTTAAAATGTTAAAATATATATATGCAAGAAACTGATGCCAAGAGTCCTTCCACAAATGTATAAAGGCAAAGCTAAAACAATACCACAAGCCAACATCTAACATGTACACTTTCGGTTGGTCGCCACGCATTATAATCTAAAAGAAAAAAAGGGTTTGAGCATCTCCTTGAAAGCGTGGACGACGACCATGGAAAATTTCATGTTGTTAGCCATGAAGGATGCGTGGATGCCAATTATAAATGCAAATGAGCTCGACTATGGACCAACTCAGATAATGACACAATGAAATAATAATAATAATAATAAAATAAATAATTCAACCCGATGTGGTATTAATGTCAGCAACATGGTGGAGCACAACATGAAAAAGAGACGACGTGGGCATTAAGGTCAGTGACACAGTGGAAGAAAAAGGTTACATGGCATATATGCATAAAGGCAAAATTTTAAGGAAATTTATTATTGACCACCCCAAAAGACCATTGACGATGAGTGACATGTGGACCCATGCGCCTATAGCAAGCAATGTTGTGGATGGAAAATGTTAGTCGTCGATCAAGTTTCAAATGAAGGGCTATGATAAAAAGGGAAATTCATGCTAAAATTTGGAAACTTTGCCATACTATTTGCAAATGATGACGATCACCAACGCATGGTTTTTAATGACCAATTAAAAGGTAGTGACGTGGATCCAAGCTCTAGGTCATCGATTAAAATAAAGTGAAGGGCCACGATTCACCAAGCCTCAAATCAACATTCACCGTCATCGATTAAAAATTCAAATGGAGGGTTGAGATGCTTTGCATGGCTAAGACTCCATGCAAAGGAAAAAAACCCTAAAAATTCATTTTTCTTCCATAGAAGGCTCTGTAAGCACCACAAAAATGCTCTACAACTTGAAACTAAGCCAAAACTCTAAAATTTTCTTCAATGAGATGAAATTGAGGATTCAAAATGGATACGAAAGGAGATATTGCTGTAAATAAGCAATATTATGAGTGAAAAAGGTGGAAATATGAGCGAAGAATGGTAATCGACAAATATTTAAAAAAAAAGACTCTTTTTTGGGGATGACCAAAAGTTGACAGCAATAGAAAGTGACAGGTAAACACTTTTCAATTCTGATTTTTTTGTTTGTTTCTAGTGAAGACTGATTGCAGATATACATTTCTCTAGTGATTATACATGAAAACGTTACTCAATCATTTCTGAAAATCATTACAAAATTTAAAACTATTGTTAAAACTTCTACATTTTTGCATAAATTCTGAAATTCTTTTTACTTCACAAGAAAAAAAGGGAGTTTTTATTTTTTTCTATCTATGAAATGATTACTATAGGTTTTCTCTTCGTCGACTACTAAAATAAACTTGGAAACCACCCCATTATATTTCACCTTACCCTATCTATTCTCCACTCTAAACAATGCCCCGTTCCATGTTCCAAAAAAGGAGTGAACCCCTGTCCATTGAAATGCAGAACCCCAACGATTTCGTAAAGAAATTGTTTCAAAATGCTAGGTGGTGGGATGCCCTCATGAAGTTTCAAGGGCACGACCAAGGGGTTGCAAAGTAGTTTATCATGAACTGCAACCCCACAACTATGGTCACCCACGTAGGAAATATCCCAATTACCCTCAGCCCTAGTTTAATTTCCAAAACTCTAAGTCTACCTGAAGTGGGACAACCTTATTACAAATCCTACTCAAAGTATGTTAAACCACTAGTTGAGAAATTTGGGGAGCATTACACTATAATTTGTGATAAGGAAGGTTGGCCAAAAGGGATAGCCACCTCCTCACTCCCCCTTAAATAGCAAGAAGTTGTGATACTTATCATAAAATTCTTCACACTAGAAGGGAGGTTATCTAGCTATGGGGGATATCATCTTAAAATGCTACTAAACCTAAAGTTTCCAGGACAAAAATATTGCATCATCAATTTACCATATTTTTTGTTTTAATATTTTAAATATGCAGTTCTTCATGTATAGCCTAAAAATCTAGGTGATAGCCCTAAGTTTCATTTAATTGCACATCACGAGCTTATCAAATTATTGGTTTTACAAAAAGCAAATGAAGTTAAAATATCTTGGGAGACAATCGTAGAAGAGTCTAACCTATCGGATCATTCTAAGTCCACTGACAATGAATCCCCTAAAAATAATATATCTAGTGAGGAATCAAAGCCAAAGAGTCAGGAGGAGGAACTCGAATCTCCAAAATGTAAATGCTACACCAGGTTTGATAAACCTTCCCAACCTACATAGAAAACCTGATGTGAAAAACATATTCCTAAAACTCATGAAAGAAGAGAGATGTTTGGATATGAGTCCAATTTACCCACACCTGAGCCAACCACTAAGACTCTGTCGCATCTTCGAGCATAGAACATTGTACTATAAATCAAAATTGATAAGCTTCGGGAATATTTCATAGAGCATTCAAAGTTAGTCCAGCGTGCCCTTACTCTCCAGATAGACATGCTCAAACAAATCACAATGGATAGGGTGACAAAACTTATTGACCCCATCAACCAACCACCACCTATCGATGTCTCCTCAAATAAGAGTTCCACAATCAATAGGAAATAAAAGAAATCTATCAACTTCAGCAAAACTAACTATAGCAAGATCATTGACTTCACCAAGGTTCTCGAAGAAGAAAGTTCACTACCATTTTCTAGTCTGATGCAACAAAATCGACCTCAAGGATTGGGCCCCTCCACTAAAATTGGAATTGTACCAAGAAAATTAGCCTTGAACATTGGGATACCTCCAGATATTGATGCGGTCATTAACAATGTGGTTGCGTCAAGGACATGATGCATGGAGAGGGATCCATTGAGGTGGAACACATCAAAACTATTATGGTTGAAACTATAGTTGATGAGTAGAAGGCTAAGGTATAGGTGTAGAAGGTGAAACATAAATGAAAATTACCACCAATGCGACCTCCATCATCAAGAATTTCTACCCGACGGTCACAAGTCGGATAAACTAAAAAACTAATAAAGTATTTGCATGATTTTTAGACTTCATCTAATATTTGATGTCTATATATTTTTACTTCTACAAAATGTTTGAATGGTTTATTTCATGTCTATGGATATATTTCTTTTTGTGATATATATCTCTAAAAATTATATTGCAGGTAGTGTTTTTATATCTGAAATTATCTGATCATCATGACTGCAGTGTGATGATTACGTGATTATAGTATTTTTCAGCTTCAAGGAATTTTCCCTGTGCAAAATTATGAAGTACTTTTGATATCTTATTTATTTGTCTACCAGAGATCTGTTATGATATTGTCTTTGTAGGGGACAGAGATATTCTTTGAAGAACTAAAATAATTTATTTTCAACTACAGAAATTCATCTGAAAACTATGTTATATGGTCATATGTGATATATGTTTTGAGTTATTTCAAAAATTGTTGTTTCTTGTGATTGCAAATACTATTGCAAATGATTTTTTTTTAGGATGATATTTAATAGACTTGCGTGGTTATCTTTGAAGAATAATTTTGCTGTCCTGTTTCATGTATTCACAAGGAAATTTCTGAAGGAAATATGAAATCTTGATTGTTTATTAAATATCTTATTTATTTATAAAAATCTAGAATATAATATCTGAAATATGTGCAGTATTTGTGATATTTTGTTAGAATCTCATTTTCTCCACATGCATGAGGACATGCATATCTCTCAGTTTGGGGGAAAATGATGAGTATTTATTTTACCCCTCCCCGGGTTGATGAGTATTTATTTAGCATGTATTATTTGTGATATATTATTTAATTTCCATCTTTAAATCATGATTGCAATGTATTTTAAATGGTTATTTATGTTTAATTATGTGATTTACCAGTTAAAATGATGGATATGATTAAATTTGATAAATGTATGTATTTCACGCAAAACGTGCGCAAAGTTGTGTATGATTGGATAGGAAAATATTGAAGAATGTTTCACAGGCATATGATGCAATAGCATAAGGTTCAGAGCAGACTTTGGACATGAAAGAAGATGGACATAAGGATGATATATCGAGAAGGTCGTAGACACGGTTACAGGACACAGTGGCTAAATACTACTACAGAAGATAGTTACTGAAGTATGTTACAGAAGGTAGATGCTGAAGACTGTTACCGAAGATGTCTTCCACCAAAATTTATGGAAGAAATTTGACCAAGTCAATTGACCAACGTTACATGCCACATCAATGATAGCATGGCGCTCTTACACGGCAGAAAATGAGTACAATCAACATAGTTGATTGACTTGTCAAATATTATTCATGAGGATATTGTGATTAATAAAGTTCTTGTAAATTTATTTTATAAAGTCATGAAATTAGAATATTGTTAGGTTGTCTAGATTTTGATGCAAGATTTTTATGTCCTTCCCGTGAATAAAGGGGCATATAGTTGTGATGTTATATCTTGTGAAATGTTTGATTTAGCATTATTTTGTTATGTTCGTTCATAAAGTGCCACTTGGACCACTTAGGTTATTTATCGAGTCCAAGTAGGTTAGGAAATTATGTTAGTTTAGATTATTTTTGTTAAGTACATAGTTGTCGCATTATCAAGTCTACAATGCCACATGGAAAAATATGTGGAAGAGTTATATTCAGAATTGTCCAAGTCATATTATATATTACATAGGGAGACCTTTGAAAAGGTCTAATGAAGAAATATTGAATGTTCAATGTGTTTGTACAATCTCTGAAGAAACACGTGATTATGTACACCTAAATTCCTAGTAATAAAGCAACACTTTTTATGGTAACTGTATCATTTATTGTGTCATTTACTACTTGATTTCTTTTATGTAATTGTAATTATATTTTCCTTACATTCATAGAATAGAGTAATGTTAGTATTAGTTATGCATCTTAGTTACTGAGATAAAATAGTTTAGGGGAGAAAGACTTACACTATCCTCTAGGAGGTAGGGCCCACTCCTACAGTCAGTCCCTATTCTCTCGCCCCTGTAATAGGTTAGAAATAGTTAGTACGTAAAATTAACTTTAGAATTATAAAATAAATTAAATTACATTTTCATAGAGCATAAAGTAAAAATAGATAATCAAAACTAACTATTTGCATGAGGATCCTCACCAATAGGTAAAATCATCATTGTTAGGTAAATATCATATTTAATTTATTGCATTTGAAATTTTGCATAATTTTTGTTTACTGCAATTATTATTTTTCTACAAAACTTGAGACTAAAAAGAGATATGAATCAAGCTTAAGAATTAATTATCATGGTACAATCTATACTGGATTTCTACTCTTTAAATCTAACCTTGATTGCCCTGGATTGATAAAATTAAATGTAAGCATTATTGCTAGACAAACCAACAATCAATACTCCATGAATTATGTATTATGGTTTCAACAATGAACATGAATGAACTATGAATAAAAACCAAAAAATGAATGGGGGGGCTATATAATGCATGCTCAAACCATTCCAAAGTGGTTTCTAAAGCATCGCAATACTTACAACTACCTTCCAAAACTAATTTCAAAATAATCTTTTACAAGGTTTACTAAGGTCTAATTTGATTTTTATCAAATTCACTCCAAATGTAAGTTTCACCTAATTTCATTTACATTTCATACATTACAACATTGTACGTTTTGCTCCTACTTGTACATTTTAATCAAAATTGAGCAAAACTAGACAAAACTATGCAAATCCAAAGATCACTTCTTCTTCTAGGAGGTGGATTTGCTGCCTACATCTGCCCTCCCCTTTAAATCAAGTGGTGTCCTCACCATATCAGTCTTATTCATTTAGGTTGATGCACTCTTCTGATATTCCACAAGCTAAAATTGCAAGGTAGTACGCTCATCCTTCAGGTGAGATGAATGCTAACTAACTTTCAGGGATTTTAACCCATAATAATTAGCTTTCTCTTCTGTAATAGCCAGTAATAATGCTAGCTCCTTTTCACTCTCAAATGCTCCCTTGCGTAGCTTTTCCATAGCTTCTATTTTGGATGCTATGGCTAATTCCTAATTCCTCTCAGTAAAAACCTATAGATTCTAATGAGTACCAGCTTCATAAGTTTCCATAGTCTCATCCTTAGCTGCCAACCTGGCCTTATGATACATAATTTCATTGTAGCACTTCACATCCTTGGCCATCTCTTCGATCTTATGGTTTTTTTCCTATAGTATTCCCTTTGTGGCCTTCAACTAATTTGCCTGGTTGGCCAACTATTCATTTTGTACTGCTAGTTGAGCTTCCAACTGCTTCATGCACTCTTCTACCTATTGGATCACAAGCTATTTTTTTCTTCCTACAAATAGAGCTTATCCTCATAAGCCTACTTCAAGCTATCCAACTCTATTTCTACCTTCTTCATTCTTTCCTCGGCCATTGTCTTGTTGTGTGGTAATTCTTCCTCCATCACAACCATCTCTTATCGAGTAGCTTCTACTTCCTCTCATTGTGCTTATTTGACTTGATAAAAATTTTCAAGTCCCAAGCTGAGCCACTCAATCTAGTAAGTGAGGAAATTCAATTTCCTCAGAGTGAACACAAATTTTGGAGGTACTCTTCAAAATTTTGTACCTGTTGTATTCAATGGAAAAGTCTGACAGGATGTCTAATCAAAATACATATATGGAACTGTACAATAATTGGTCTTCACTCCCTTCAATAAATCTTGTTTTCCAAGCATCATAGTTACCTCTATCCCAGGGAATAACCATGGATGTTGTGCATGGATGTGTGCTATCTACCTTGTATGATCCTCATTGCACACCCATTCCACAATATTTTCTAATTCCATAAAGGTCTGCTCCAGACACTACTTTAACTACCCAATGCCACCAATACAAAATTACAATCAAGCATTGGCAAATATTTCACTGACCTATTGGAAGAAGTGCTCCACCTACTCATCAGTATTTTCATCCATGTCCTTTGTATTATCAAAGTGAGGTACTTCTACTAGAAATCTTGTAGGAAGCTCTTGGATATTATCTTGTGGTGGATTCTATCTTTATTGTCCTTCTACCTGTGGATGAGAACTTCCTTCGACCTCCTTGGCCATACTAGTTACTTTTTCTTCTTATAGCGAGATATGTGCTACTATCTCACTTTTATTTTCTTTTATCGATGATTGTGTCTCTTCAACATCAATGATTTATTTTTGATACTACTACTCTTCCACTAATACTTGGACTTCCTCTTGTGACTTAGGTAAGTTTTCATGTTCCTTTTTTGTCAATCCTTAATCTTGTGGGTTTGGGTGCACTCCCCTTAGAGTTACAACTATCTGGTTAGGAGAAACCTCTTCTTGTGATACCTACATATTTATCTACTCTCACTGGCAGCTACCACCTCTCATGACAATATTTATTTTCTTTGTCCCTCTCCTCCAATGGAACCTCCATCATGACTTTTTCTTTTGGTGCTGGTGGTACTATCGTCATTCCTGTTAAATATCTGGATGAGTCTAGAAGTTTAAAATCAAAGGTCTAGAGTAATTTCAAGGATCCTATTACTCTTTCCATCCCTTCCAAACCTGGAATATTAAACTTAAATAAATTTAACTCCTTCGGGTCAGAGTACCCTTCTTGGTGTTGACTTAGTTTGCTCTAGCTGCACAGGTATCTTTTGTTTCTCATGTTGCCTTCATGTCTGAATCCTTATAGGGCTAGATTGTTGTTCCACCCTCTTGTCCTCTTATAAAGAGGTTGACTACTCCCACAGCTGTTGGTCCTGGGCCTACTATTCCAAGGTTGGTTCCAATTGTATTCTTTGCTTCCTTCATGGATGAACATCTTCATCAAATGTCATCTCACCTTCTTCCTGGATTGGAGGTATCACTTGCTTTATGCTCTTCTTAGCTATCAATTTATCTAGAGTTGCCTTTGATAGAGACACAGTCTTTGCCCATCGCAGTATGGTAGGTTGATCTAGCACTATTTATCATGGTTGGGTCCTACTAGGAAAGTGAATTCCCATTCCTAATATTACATCCAATAGAAGTGCAATGGCATGAAAATCATGGATAATGCCTTCCTCTACACTGTCAACACCTGCTGCATTCATTCCAATTAGTATGTTCCCCAATAATACTTCATGCTATTATAAACACCTTCCATGTACTGTGCCATCCAAATTAGGATTTTAGAAGCTCATAATTCTCTAGATAGTTGTACCATAACAACATTCATCATGTAAGCCAACTCATTAGTTTTTGATTAAAATTATTTGATTCCATGGGTCCCAGTACCAAAAATATTGGTTGCGATAGGTGACTTCACAGATGTGAGTGCCATGATCAATCTGTGAGTCTCTATTGGGTCTACTACCCTCTTCAGAACTAGAGCTTTTGTCTTGGGTAATCCAAAGGTCTATTGAAATACCTCTATAAAAAACTCTACCTTGACATACCTATTACCCATTTGTACCACTATACGATTATCATAGGGTTCATATAATTAAAGAATTTGTAGCAAGTATTCATTGAAGAACACTTTATCCTACGGTGGGATTTGCGCTATAATACTTACTCCAGTCTTTCTTAGTGTCTGCTTCACTATATGATTGGCATCATGTTTTTCCCACCATTTTCTACAAAAATCTCTTGTAGGTTACCCAAAAGTGACATCATTGATGTCCACTTGCTCCTCCTTAGCTTCATTGGGCGAGTCTTCCTGTTCTTCTAGGGTCCTTTCTCGGTGAACTTCGGTACAAAGTTCCCTTCTATGTGTCATGGGTGGCTCCATCTCCTCCCTTCTATATTTTAGTAGTGCACCTCATCTACCATCATGCCAATATCACTAACCCCTCCATGGCCTTCATCCTTTCCCTCTCCAAGGACGATTACCACTCCTCCCATGCAACTAAAATTAGTGTCCTTGGTCATGAATGGGGTAAACTAAGGGAGATAACCTATGTCATGATTCTCTCTAGTGCAATGGTTTAGGTGATATATCTACCCTAGATGCTACAATGCAATCAATATGAGGTTGGGATTCTCTCCTAGAACTCAGGGTTATGCACAAGGGCAAATTTTATAATTTAGAACGAATTTTAGGATTTTCAAAATTTTTATTTTGCTAATTCTAGGACCCTAGAGGTCGACCCATTTGCCCAAAAATTATAGGATCAATTTTTTTATGATAAATTCACCTCGGTACAATTAGGTTTCCTGCATAATTTTTACCTTAAAATTATTTTAAAAAAAAATTATCCTGCCTAATTTGCCTCTTGTACCCCACTATATATAGGTAACCCTGATAGCGACACACACAATTAAAATATTAATTTTCTCCAATAGAAAATGATACAAATTAGGTGACTGACACAACATGATTGATAGAAGGTGATTGACACAAGAGGCCTAAAATAAAGTGACCTATACTAGGTGACCGGCAGAAACGACTGGCATAAGGTGACTGACACAAGGTGACTAGCATAAGGTGGCTGATACAAGGTAACTGATACAAGGCAACTGACACAAGATGACTATCATAAGGCAATTGATGAAAGTCACTATCACAAGGTGACTAACATAAGTGATAGTCACAAGGTGACAGATAGAAGTGACTATCACAAGGCAATTGATAGAAGTGACTATCACAAGGCAACTGATATAAGTGACTATCACAAGGTGATTTACACAAGGTGAATGACGTAAGGTGAGTGACACAACGGAAGTGACATATAGTGACAACCATTTACCGATAAGTTTATTTTATCATTTATATTCCTATTTTATATTTTTTTTCATTGACACTCAATAAGGAGGTTTTCCTATTATTTGAGCACCAATATCAAGCTTGCTTGGGTTAGATATTCACAAAGAAACTGGTATAAGTGTCTATCATAAGGTTACTGATAGAAGTTACTATCACAAGGTCACTAACAGAAGTGACTGTCACAAGGTAATTGACAGAAGTGACTATCACTAGGTGACTAATAGAAGTGACTATCACAAGATGACTAACAGAAGTGACTATCACAAGGCAATTGATAGAAGCAACTATCACAAGGCAACTGATATAAGTGACTATAACAAGGTGATTGATGCAAGATGACTAACACAAGGCGAGTGACACAAGGTGAGTGACATATAGTGACAACCATTTACCGATAAGTTTCTTTTACCATTTATGTTCCTTTTTTATATATTTTTGTTCATTGACACTCAATAAGGAGGTTTTCCTATTATTTGGGCACCTTGGGTCAGATATTCTATTGTCTTCAATAGTAGTTCTCTCTTTTACCAGTTATTTTTATTTTTCAAAATGATGTTCATGTTACTCTTCTATTTATATAGGTAAAATATCACTTGTTGGCAGTGGAAATAAGGGAGGCCAATCTTCCGATAAAAGGAGTATCCTCAAATACTTTCATAATATTTTGAAATCTAGTCAACCATCAATATCTGCACAAATTGAAGGTATGAACACCTTTACTTACTAACCAGTTAATTTTTGTACATTGTTAATTTTATATAATGTCTTCATTCATTAAGAAGGGTGTTTTTTGGTTGATGGCTTTGTCCATTGCTTATCTATATTTTTAATGGAAGGTATGCTTTTAAATAGAATAATGATAATAACCTTGGTATTGACCCTAGTATTATCTCTATAGAAAACACTATTGACCCTGGTATGCCTCCACTTCCACATATCCACAATAATGAAAAGTCCACAGATGAAAATTTTCTTAATGAAATGGAACAAAAACATGAAGAGATTCCTAAAACTAACATGCCAAATGGAAAATAAAATAATAGTTCTTATGCAGTCCCTACTTTTAGAGAATATTCTTCTAAAAAACATAAACGTGCAAGGTCATCTAGGTGGACAATTAACAGATCATTTTAGCCTGATTGGGTTTCATATTTTCCATTTGTTGAGCTAGTGCTGCCATAGAATAGTAATGAGGTAATAAAATAATTGAAATGCGTAATTTGCATTTGGAAACATGGAAAGGATCATAGATTACAAGTTAAGAAAGATACAATAGAAAAACATATTGGAAAGGTTTATATAAAAATAAATAAAAGTGATGGTGATGGAAAAAAACCAAAAAATTATAGGTGGAAGGAGGCATCAGAGTGTGCACATATTAGATATGCACAAGAATATGATGAAGTAATGAAACAAAAGCAAACTTTGGTTGAGAAAGGTGCAACGATTCAAGCCCAATTTTGAAAAATGAATAAGTTCACTTTAGCTTCAAAAATTTTACAATTTGTTGTTGTACTCACTATTCTTAAAAAGGGTAGACCTATGTCTAATTTCATTGATTATAAATCTCTATTTCAACTAGCTGATGTGTAGAACTTACCTAGTGCCCATTGGTTAGATCAAAGTGGTTGGGAAATGGTAAAATATCTGTCATTGGTTGAGCAGGATGACCTCAAAGAGAAAGTAAAAAATGCCAAATTCATTTCACTTTCAATTGATGAGGTGACTATTTTTGACAACACATCTTGGATTTGCATGCATGTTTACACATTGGAAAATTATTTAAGGCAATCTCATTTACTTGCATTATGCAAGATGGTGGAAAATTGTAATGCAGAAAATATTTATAATGTTGTTGTTTCTAGTTTAAAGGAAATAGCAGGAATGAATGAAATGGAAATAGCCACTAAGTTAATATGTATTGAAGTTGATGGTGCTGCTACAATGCAAAGACACGAGAATGGTCTTTATGTTAGACTACAAACATATGTTATCCCATATTTGATCCATATTCATTGCATGGCTCATAGAATAAATCTTGCATACAAAATTGTGGATACATTTACAAATGTAGTGAGAGTGGAAGAGCTTGTCCATGAAATTCATGATTATTTTTTGTGCAGTCCAAAAATATTTTTAGAGTTTCAATAGTTTGCACTAGGAGTTATTGAAGGTAAAAAACTCTTAAAAGATGTAGATACTAGGTGGATTTCGATGTATCAATCGGTATATAGAGTTTTCAAAGAATATCAATCCTTGGTAGGGTTTATGTATGCAAATCATAGGGCAGTTGATAAGGCTAAAGATTTACTATTTTGAATGAGTGAATTTGAAACACTTCTCACATTGTGTGGTATTCTTCCAATGTTGGAAGAAATGAATACTTTGATCAAAATTGCACAAGAAATATTGATTTATATTATGGATTTCATCAAGGTGAGAAAAAAAATTGCATACATATTGATACAATGTACGCATCTAGTCAAAGTTTTATGGATCCCATGTTTGAGAGTTGGATATTATTGACAAACGTGAATGATCCTCAAAACTTTTTGAAGTTCAATATAAATGATCATCTATGTATTAATGTCCATGAAAAGGAAATTCCTTTATATTATTTTGGTCAGCGAATGGATATAGCTACAAATGAAGTTGAAAAAATACCCATAACATACAACAGATTTCATGTAGTTGTAATAGATACAAAAATTAAACTAAAACAAATAGCAAAATCATTGACAAAAGAAATCAGAGACTGTTTTCAAAGAGATGAATTGCTTGAGGCAATGGGTGTGGTTAACCCGATGTTTTGGGATCCTTGTAATGAATACCAAATTTTAAATGGTTTGTTTCTCAAATACATGGGCACTCTTGCTAGCCATTTCACTAAATGTGTGGTAGTCAATGGTATTGAAATCAATGGCATTCTCAACAAAGATATTTTGACAAAACAATCAAACTATTTTGGAACAACAATATCTACTCAAGTTTCACAACTCACTAACCATCATGAAATAGGTTCTATTTCATGTTTGTGGAAACAATTACATCCCAGTAGTATCTTACAACAAACTATGAGTGAATATTTTTGTTTATATGAATTATGTCAAACGATGATTTTAGGATCTGTGGAAGATGAAAGGGTATTTAGTGCATTATCTTATGTAAAATCTAAAGTTCAAAATAGGTTGGACAAAAATTTGGAAAATTGTTTGAGAGTATATGTGTCGACCTATGAGGTAGAGAAGTTTCCTTATGAAAGAGATTTGTCATATTAGAAATCTCTGGCTGATAGAAGAGGTGTCACGAATACTCAGGATGATGAGGATAATGGTAACACTGATCAGGCTATGATGATAAAATTTTTTGGTATGAGTGCAAAATATTTTGTACAATATGAAAAGAGTTTGTTCCAGCTTCCAGCATTATGATGCAAAGATGCTTTCATTTGATTTGATTTCACATCTTATGTTATCAGTTTTCAACAAAATATTAAGATTTGATGCTTTCATTTGATTTGATTTCACATATTATGCTACCAGTTTTCAACAGAATATTGAGATTTGATTATATTTTGAGACATGTATTTTGGAACATGATATTTTGATTTCAAATTCACATATAATGCTATCAGTTTTAAATAGAATATTGATTACATATATTATTGATTTTCACATGTATTTTGATTTCACATATTATGCTATCAGTTTTCAATAGAATATTGATTACAGATCTGCTATCATTTTTAAATAGAATATTGATTACATATATTATTGATTTTCACATGTATTTTAATTTCACATATTATGCTATGAGTTTTCAATAGAATATTGATGATAAATACTACTAATTTTCACATGTATTTTGATTTCATATTTTATGGCAAACCAAATATTTGTGCTGCATTTTAGTCATTTCAAATTATTTCATAAAAAATAAAAGAATATTTTATTGCATCCACATAATTCAAAATTATGTCTACTAACATGGCAGTGTTATACCAACGATTTTATTGGTTTCATTCACCATCTATTCACACAACAACATAGCAATAATTCACACAATGAAACTTCAACAAATATGGCAATATTATACCAATAATTTCATTATTTATTGCATCCACACAACTAATCAAAACATCACAATATTGAAAACAAAATATCAAAAAGCTAATACAAAATTACGTCTAATAACATGGCAGTGTTACACCAATGATTTTATTGGTTTCATTCACCATATATTCACACAACATAGAAATAATTCACACAATGAAACTTCATCAAATATGGCAATATTATACCAAAAAATTCATTATTTATTGCATCCACACAACTAATCAAAACATCACAATATTGAAAATAAAATATCAAAAAGCTAATACAAAATTACATCTAATAACATGGCATTGTTACACCAACGATTTTATTGGTTTCATTCACAATATATTCACACAACAACATAGCAATAATTCACACAAAGAAACTTCATCAAATATGGCAATATTATACCAATAATTTCATCATCTTATTGCATCCACACAACTAATCAAAACATCACAATATTGAAAATAAAATATCAAAAAGCTAATACAAAATTACATCTAATAACATGGCAGTGTTACACCAACAATTTTATTGGTTTCATTCACCATCTATTCATACAACAACATAGCAATAATTCACACAATGAAACTTCATCAAATATGGTAATATTATACCAAAAATTTCATTATTTATTGCATCCACACAACTAATCAAAACATCACAATATTGAAAATAAAATATCAAAAAGCTAATACAAAATTTATGGAAATTGTCTCTTTCATTGATTTAAAAAAGATACCATTCTTTGAAAATTAAAAAAAATATATGCAACATGTATTGTTTGGTTTCTCCTCAAATAAAAAATAATAGTTCTACTTTTCTTGTTGCATGGTGCCTGAACTTCTAGTTGCATCTACCTCAATATCCTTTTCTTTCAATGCACCAACCCTTACCAAAGTTTCAGTAGTACTTTTTATCCATGATAGCAATAAACCTTCTTCCTTCGTTGGATCTTATCTAAACGGTGCATTCTATTCTTTCTCATTTTCTTTTAATACAACCTCCACATCCAGGCCCTTATCTTTGATAAACTTCCTCATCCAATTATTTTCTCTAACAGTGTGTTGCAATCTTTTCTTCACTTCAATAGCATTCATCACACTAATTTTTGCAATCTTAATCAAAATTTTCAAGGCACTGACTTGTTGCTTTAAGTGTTGATAATTAGACTACAAAATAGAAGATAAAAATGTTAATATTTATAAACAAAATAAATTTAAGAAAAAAATGATTTTTCAATTAGGTAAAACTTACATCAGCGGTAAGTCTTGTAGTTTCTACAACTGCTACTTTTTTCATATCTAGTGCCCATTCATTGAAATATGTCTGGGCCTTGGCATTGAGGTTTTCTAATTGATCCAGCATAATGGCTAGAACTTCATCATTGTATTTAGACTCGGCCTGCATGGTGCCAGATTCAGCTTTACGTAATAGAGCATCGAGCTTTTGTGGCTCATTCTCCACCTTTGAAAATAGCTCCTTTCTATGTGCAAAATTCTTGTATCGGCCATTTATTGCTTTGATAAATACTTTGACCCTATATTCACATTATCTTAATGTATCAATATCTACAAGAATATTATTCGTAACTATAGCCTTACATTTGTTGGCTAATAAAACAATTTTTGAAAAATTAACTTTATCATCATCGTTTGGATGATGATGGGTGTCGACTTGCTGGTGGGGGGAAGGGGAAACTACGATGGTATATGCTTCAACATTCTCCTCTACTTCATCATCGATATCTAGACCCTAAAGAACATCACTTGTATTTAGTGAGAAATTATTCATATCCTGATAAAGAAAATCATCATCGAGATTCATAGTGGTAGAGGGCATCTGAGATGTGCTCTCTACATTTGATAAATTATCAAGGGTTAAAAATGGGAACACCACCACTGAAATAAGAGACTGAGACATAGTATGAGTGTGTATTTCATCCTAAATTTTGGCTCCCAAAGGTGATGGTGTGAGGAAATGTTTTTCATGCATGCGAGATTGGTTCCTCACCGCTGGTGCCCGCTGTTAATTTTGAAATAATTGCTATGGATGGAATTTCTGTGGATGCTCTTATTGTGGATGGACTTTTTGTTGTGCACTCGATGGAGGTATCTATTTTCTAAGTCTTTTAAATCTAGTTGGTCCCTCTACAAAATTTTACATGAAAAATATAAATTAAAACTAGTGGTAAAAATAAAAAAACGGTGATTAAAAAAAAAAAATATTAAAAAAAAAAAAAAGGGGGGGGATTCAAAGACAAAAGATAGGAGTTGTACGTGTATGTTGTTGAATAGGAGACCTTGTACATTTAGTGGTGGGAGTTACTGGTGATTATTGTGACTGTGTGTTAAAATCGGTATATGCTTCTTGAATCCTAAATATAACATCCCTTTTACTGGATGAATGAGTTGCTCTTCTCTATTTTCAAAAGAAAATTAGAAAATAACAAGATTGATTGAAAAGAAAGAAAAGAGAGATTATTCCAATAAATAATTTTACCTGAATTTCATTCTCATTCATGCCAATAGCCAAAAAATATGGGTGCAATGCAGTTGGAGGATTGTTATTTTGAATATTTTAGTATGCTTCATTAAAAATACAAAGAATAAAGTTGTTGGATGTTATTGTATATGCAAATTAAATTTTATGGGTACTAAGAAGGTCCTGTTTCAAACGGTTGGAAATGTGTGTGGACCAATCATATCTACCTCCATAAATATATCGAATCAATAATAACAATGCCTAAAATAACATTTATGTAGGTCACCCCTACAGAATAAGCCTTCCTAGGAAAAATTCAATGCAGGCATAAATAAATTTTTCTACAATGTTGGAAATGTTTAAACCCATTTTCGACTTAGAAGAATTAACTAAAAAATAGAGAGAACATTATTAAAAAAAAAAATTACAATAGAGAGAACATTATTAGAGAATTGAAACTAAAATACATCAAAATTAAGGATAAATAAAAATAAAATTTTAAAAACATACCTTTCAAATGGTCTAGATTCACAGCATACTTGGATGCTAGCATTGATTTGTCATCCGAAGATAAGTTGTACTGGTTGTTCACCAGGAGACCATACAAAAATGGTAGCCCTATTAATCACTGCACATCCGAGGGGTTCACAATAAAAACAATATCCTTGTTATCAACTTTAATATTTACAATGGATACATCATGGTTGTAGCAACTAACTATGCACTACATCAGGGAGACGTTGATGTCCAACTGTGGCATCTTCATGACTCCAGCAACTCTAGAGGTGTAAAGCCAATTAGAATCTCTCCTAGGAGTGCTGAAAATGTTCTTGACGTTGGGGCAATAATAGTTCTTGAATGTTACTTTAGAAGGAAGAGGTAGCCATTTCTGAAAACCTGTAAAAAATCTCTGAAAAAGCTCTAAAAACCCTCTGAAAAAAATCTGAAAAACCTCTAAAAATACTCTAAAAATGATGGAAAAAAACTTTGAAAACCCTCTAAAAAAGCTCTAAAAATTCTCTGAAAGAGCTTTGAAAATGCTCCAAAAACCGTCTGAAAAATCTATGGAAAACACTCTAATAATGCTAGAAATCGCTCTGAAATTGCTCTAGAAATAATTGTGGGAAAGGTTAAAAATGACCCTACTATTCTATTTATAGAAGGCTGCATGGCTGAAGTCAATGGATGCATGACACATGGCAAATGAGAGGACACGTGATAGCATATTAGTGATGATCATCTTGTGATAGTCACCTTGTGATAGTCACCTTGTGATAGTCGCCTTGTGGTCAAATACAGAACTAGTTTATTATTCTCAGCAGCCTTTGTTAAATAACATTTACACTGTCGGGAATAGCACACCGGCGAACGGAACTGTTACATGGTTGTAACAGTTCATCTAATAATGCAATACAGCCAAAGAAGGTTAAGTACGCTAACATCCCCCTTTATTACATTATTTGGGTAATGTAATAACTAATAGCTATACTAACATCCCCTTACATTATTTTGCAATACAAAGTGAGCTGCGAAACAATTCAAATTTGACACGTCCAAGTGCCTTAGTGAAAATGTACGCAACTTGAGCATCCGTGGGAATGTCTTGAAGCTGAATTCGGTGCTTTGGAACTTCCTCTCGAATGAAATGACATTGTGTGTCAATGTGCTTTGTTTTTTCATGATGGACTGGATTCTTGACGAGGTTCAGAACACCCTGATTGTCGCAGAACAAGTGTATTGGAGATTTTGATGGATGGCCCATACTTGTCAGAATGCGACGTAACCATATCACTTCGCACACAGCTTCACGTGCGGCGCGATATTCTGCCTCTGTTGAAGAAATAGCAACCACTGTTGCTTCTTGTCGTGCCAAGAGACGAGGACCGGATCCCGGATGAAAAATGTATCCAGAAGTTGACTTGCGATCATCAAATGATCCGGCATAGTCGGAGTCCGTGTATCCTTGCAAGAAGAATTTGTTGTTCCTCTTGTATTCTAGGCCATATTCTATAGTACCACGGACATAGTGAAGAACACGTTTCTTTGCTTTCCAATGAGTAGTCTTAGGCTCCTGCATGAACCTCGAAAGATAGTTTACGAGCAAATACGAGATCCGGCCTAGTATTGGTCGGATATATGAGACTCCCAATCAAACTGTCGATAGAGAGTGCCATCTACCTGAGGTGAGTCATCATATCGCGATAACTGAAGTCCATTCTCCATTGGAGTTGCCATTGGCTTGCAGTCAGTCATGCGATATTTATCGAGCAATGTCTTGGCATACTTTTTACGAGACACTTTGATGGTGTGCTCCTTCGGCTGAATTCCAGACCAAGAGAGTAATGGAGAAGTCCGAGATCTGTCATCTCAAAATATTTGCACAAGTTTCTTTTGACGAGTAGAGATCATATCTTCCGAACTCCCTGTAATGAGCGAGATCATCCACATAGAGTACAAGCAACACTATCTCGGAACCCTGTTTCTTGAAATAGAGGTTTGCATCCGACGGACATCTCTTAAATCCATGCTTGCATTAGGTGATTGTCCATTTTTATATACCAAGCTCGAGGAGCTTGTTTCAGACCATACAAGGATTTGACCAATTTGCAAACTTTCTGCTGTTGGCCTTCCACTTCAAATCCTTCAGGTGAGTCATATAGACTTCTTCTTGGAGATCACCATTAAGAAAGGCACTTTTGACATCCATTTGGTGAACTTTCCACCCATATTGTGCTGCCATAGCACACATAACCCGAATTGTGGTCATCCGAGCGAGTAGGTGCAAAAGTTTCCTCATAGTCGATGCCTTCCTTTTGAGCATAGCCCTTTGCAACAAGTCGGGCCTTATGCTTATCAATTGTTCCATCTGCCTTGTACTTGACTTTGTATACCCATTTGCAGCCAATAGGTTTCTTTCCATGCGGCAGATCAACAAGCTTCCAAGTTTTATTCTTCATCAGAGACTCATACTCTGTATCCATAGCGGCCTTCCACTGAGGCTCACTAAGAGCATCTTGCACTGATGCAAGTTCAAGACTATCTATGGTAGACATGAATGCCCTGTCATCATCAATATCCATATCCTCAACTTCTCTACTTGGAGTCACAGAAAGTTCCTCAAAATATTGACAAAGATCATCAACCTCACCAGTTTCTCTGGCTTCTCTTTCCTTTTGAGCCATACTGCGTGTACGAGGTCTATCCAAATTCAAATTGGGAGGAGTGGATAAATTTGCATCTCTGATTGTATTTGTACACCATTTAGGATTCTACTTCGGTGGTGGTGAAGAAGATGTAGAAGGACCTCCTGTCTGTGTTGACGAAGGAATCTCCTCTTCCTTTGGTTCCACAATATCCTGGTGTACTGTAGATGTGCTCTGTGATGTGAAAGCTTCATCAAAGACAACATCTCTGCTGATATGAATTTTCTTGGTCAAAGGATCTATCAACCGATATCCTTTAGAGTGCTCAGAATATCCAAGAAAAATACATCTCAGTGTTTTCTCATCTAGCTTCTTCCTTTTCTCTTTCGGTATGTGCATGAAAGCTTGACACCCGAAAATACGTAGATGAGATATGGAGGGTTTTCGACCACTCCATGCTTCTGTGGAGTCATTCCTTTTAGGGCCTTTGTGGGTGCCCTATTCAAAAGATACACTCTGCGGTGGTGACGGCTTCTACCCAATATTGTTGCCCAAGAGTTGCACTCGTGAGCATACAACGAACCATTTCCATGATAGAACGGTTCTTTCTCTCGGCAACTCCATTTTGCTTTGAGGAGTATAGGCAGTTGTTAGCTGTCTCTTGATCCCATGCTTATCTAGGAATGCAGAAAATTCATTAGAGGTAAACTCTCCCCCTCGATCTGAGCGGAGGGTTTTGATAGAAGCCCCTGACTCCTTCTCAACGGATTTCTTGAGCTGTTGGAAGAATGCGAAAGCTTGATTTCGGTTTGAGAAAGAAAACCCACATCTTTCGTGAGTAGTCATCTACGAATAACTGAAAGTACCTCTTCCCTCCCAAATTGTTGGGTGTGAAAGGACCGCATAGATCGGTGTGAATTAGCTCCAGAGGTTTTCTTGCTCTTGTAGAGCTCTTCTCAAATGGTACTCTATGCTGCTTTCCTACCAAGCAGTCAGAGCACACTGGAAATGTGGCGAAAGGGAAGGAAGACCCTTTACCATCTCATACTTGCTGAGCTCAAGTAAGTAGCCAGAACTAAGATGCCCATATCTCTTGTGCCATAGGGAAGTTGCCTCCTTGGTAGAGACAGTCATGGCAACATGTGGAGTAGAGATAGCATCTAGTGCAAATAAGCCATGCTTATATGAAGCTGTTGCAATCTGCTTACCCTTCCTGGTAATTGTACAACACTTCTTTCCATTCTCAACACGAAAGTTGACAACCATATTTCTGTCCAGGATTTGTGTCATTGACAACAAATTGTTGGCCAATCCCAGAACATAGAGGACCTTGTCAATCTGACACTTGCCATCAGGAAGAGTGACTAAAACTGTACCCTCTCCCTGAACCCTGTAGGTTTTATCATCAGCAATGGTGACAGGTTTGCCCTCCTTGGCCACAAATGATTCAAACCACGATCTGTCGCCAGTCATATGTTTACTAGCTCCAGAATCGACATACCAAATAGGATCCCTCTGAGTGGAATCTGTGGTAGTCATGAGCACCTTGTGTGCCCATTCAGAATCTGAGTCAGATTCTTCAACAGCAACATTCACCTGGGGTTGCTTGTTCTTATTTTGTGGTTTGTTTTGGCCTTTTTGCTTGTTCTTATGCCAACACCTGTTGGTGTCATGGTTGTCTTTCTCACAGATCTTGCACCACCTCTTCTTCTGTTGAGGTTGCTTGCCTTTTCCTTTCGTATCCTGTTGAGAATTTCCTCCTTTCTAAAAGTTGCCTCCTTTTTGCCCATTACCTTTCTTCCTAGAACCCTGCCTGTTGGTGTATAGGGTCTGTATTGGAAGAATCATCCTTGTGAAGTTGGCGTGCCTCCTGTTGTTGGAGCAGATTGACCAACTCGATGTAGGTAATTTGTCGTTGGGACACCTGGATGGAGGTTATCAACATATCAAATGAAGAAGGTAAAGCTCTCATCACAAGTGAAATGAGAAGCTTTTCGTCCACAGTATCTCCTAGAGAACTCAATTTCTCTTTCAACTCAGACACTCTGCACAGAAAGAGTTCAAGCTGTTTCACCTCTGTCTCAAACTCGGGTTATGAAGTTGTTGTTGAAGATGAAGAATGGTGGATTCATTCTTCCCCTCATAGATGGTTCTAAGGGCATCCCATGCCTCTTTACCACTTGCTTTATCAGCTATATGAGGTTGCACTTCATCTGAAACAGCAAACAAAATGAGCACCTTTGCTCTACTGTCTTTCTTGTCAAAAGCAATCTGATCTGCTGAAGGACCTGTGGATCCTATTGTTGGTGAAGGCCTTGTTGCTACTCCAGTAACAATATCCCACAAATCTTCCATTTGGAGAATAGCCTTCATCTTATGTTTCCATGGTGTATAATTTGGACCTTTCAATAACTGATGCGGATCAGTCATCAATTTTGCAACAACGGCCATAGTGAAGGTTCCTTATATCACCAAATTGGTCCCCCTTTCTATATACCTTTTGCTAGGCCAATATACCATACAAAATACCCGCCCTTACGTGAGGGAAACTATAGGTATTTAGAAAGATCAACAAAAAATCACCCGCCCTTACGTGAGGGAGACTATAGGTGAAATTTAGAGATCATACGATACGTGGAACATAAGCGGTACTGAAAGGGAATCGCCTTGTTGATGGCACCTACCATAGAAGATTCTTCTCATGCGTGGGGCGTAACTTCCCCTAAACACTATGAAGAATACTTCGTCGGGATTTACGCCTAAACACAAGTGCGATAAAGGGTAGTGGATGGAGTAAAAAATGCAAAAATGGCGTACTTATTCCTCCCCGACGATTTATAGAGAACAAGCTCAGACGTCGTTATAGCAGCTATGTTAGGCGGCGGATACAGTAGCCAAATCACGACAGCTTTACCTGTAAGTGCTGGCCAGAGGTATCGCAAATACCGAACGCTGCAGTGCAAATAAATTGCACAGATGGGTTTTATATTCCGGGGACTTAGGGAGTGTTTGATTTTAATTTTTAATGTTATAGTGCAAAAATGAAATATGCAACATACAACAAAAAAAATGCCCACTAGAATAACCCACAAGGTGTCGGTCACAGCCGAAAATGCACCTTTTACAATGCCAAATTGCTATTTCAAAAAATTACTCAACATCCCCCTTTGATTTTTTTGAAAAAAATATCCCCCCTTAAAAAAAATTCTTTTAACAAAGCATTTTTAATAACTATTATATATTTAAAATTAAAATAAATAATTTTAATTTATATAGTTTTAAAACTTTAGGAAAAATAAATTAAAATTAAATTTTAATTTATAAAGTTTAAAACTATTAAAAATAAATTAAAATTAAAAATTTTAATTAAAAATTAATAATTATAAAAAAACTTTGAAAAAAAAATATACCTTGGGGGGGTCGGCGGGATTTGAACCCCCGACCTACAGGCTCCCTGAGCCTTACCGCACAGCTCACTGCCAAGTGAGCTTGCGGGCTGATCCGAAAGAGATCAAGAGCCTCCTCCTTTTACAGCGCCTGCTACCTCCACCTCCTCTGCAGCGGCCTCCAGTCGCACGGTTGCTACTTCCGCGCCCAGATCGGCCTCTCGACGGTGGATTTAAAACAAAATCTCGTCCTGCAAACCGCCTCCTCACAGTGAATTTAGAAAAAAAAATCCTGCTGCGAACCGGGCCTCTCAACGGGAAAAAAAAATCCCTGCGATCCGGGCCTCCTCTCAACGGGGGCGAAGGTGCATTTTTTTTTATTTTTTTTTTTCTTCCCGCCGTGGGAGCGCCAGTTAAATTCCCCGCCTGGCGCAACCTACGCGCGGGGGGGGAGCTGTGTCTGCTTGACGCAGGCCCGGAGCTGCGTCTCAAACGACGCAGTCGCCGTCGGGGGGGGTTTATACCCCCTCCGATTTCCCGCGCGGCCGGGAATTTGAATTCCCGCTCGGGGAGCGCGCGCGCGCAAATCGTGCGTCGCGCGGGGGGGGGACCACTTCGGGGAGCGTGCGCACGTAGATCGCACGTCGCGCGGGGGGGAGGGGGGGCCACCTCTGCGTAGTGGCCGACGTGGCGCGCGTCGGGACGTGCGCGCTCGGCCCTCGCAGCCTGTGCGCGTTTCCCGCGGTGGGGCTGCGGTCGCGCTGGGACTGGGCTGCGCGTACGCGGCTGCGTTCGTCGCAGCCTCGGCGTCCTGCGCGCTGTGTCTGGCCTGCGCAGACGCTCCCGCGTGGCTGGACGCAGCTTCGTCTGCGTCTGCGTCCAAAGCAGGGACGCCGCAGGCTGGGTCCTGGGGCAGCGGTTTTTTTTTTTTTTTTTTTTAAATTCGCTTCCACCTCCGAACTTCCTGCTCACGCCTCCCTGCGGAAAATTCCTGTAGCTGGCTCTGATGCCATGTCAAATACAGAACTAGTTTATTATTCTCAGCAGCCTGTTAAATAACATTTACACTGTCGGGAATAGCACACCGATGAACGGAACTGTTACATGGTTGTAACAGTTCATCTAATAAAGCAATACAGCCAAAGAAGGTTAAGTACGCTAACAGTAGTCACATTGTGACAGTCGCCTTATGGCAGTCATCTTGTGATAGTTACTTCTAACAGTTGCCTTATGATAGTAACTTCTATCAGTCACCTTGTGACATTCACCTTGTGGCAGTCACCTTAAGATAGTCACTTTTGATATTCATTTGCTGAAACTCGCCTTATTGTGACAATCACTTCTGTTAGTCACCTTGTGACATTCACTTCTATCAGGCACCTTGTGATAGTCACTTCTATCAGTCACCTTATGACAGTCGCCTTATGACAGTCACTTTTTCCAGTCACCTTATGACAGTCGCTTTTGTTAGTCATCTTATGACAGTTGCTTCTGCTAGTCTCCTTGTGACAGTCGCTTCTATCAGTCACATTGTGATAGTCACTTATTTTAGTCACGTTGTGATAATCACTTCTATCAGTTGCCATTTTAAAATTTTAAAAAATTTGGTGCAAATTTTTCAAAAAATCACCATTATTTGATAATTTTTTGTAAAATTTTGAAAAAATTGCCCTGTATTTTATACACCATACAACTATATTCATCCCATTTTTTTTTTTTAAAAGGTACTATCCCCTATGGATAACCCTACTAGAACTCATGCTTCTGCCATCACTGGGTGAAAACCACTATCGCACACTCTTTCCTCAATCTAGCAATTCAGGACAACACCATACAAAATCACTCCCAAAAGTCTGTACGATTGCTACTTCCAAAATGTACAAAACTATCAGGATCATACCAAGCCTCAGCAAGGTCATACATGTACATTTCCAAATCATACAATCCTACCCAGATTGTACAACTCTAGTCGAATTTGTTCAATCGCACCCGATTTTATACAATTGCAGCAAATCATACAAATGGTGCTTCAAATCGTACAACCTTGATCTAAAATCATACCAACTACTATCAAATCATACAGGGTGCCTCCCTTCCATACAACCTCATCAGAGTCTGTACAACTACAAAAAATTTTGTACAATCTCTTCAAATCTGCACAAATTGGGTCTCTAGGAGCCTGAAAATCGTACAATTTGTTCCAAAATCATACAATCATGCCCCCAAATCATACATACGACCTTAAAAATGTTACTTGGCCAAAAACCCTCATTTTTCTTCAACAAGTATGATTTTTGTGGAACCCATTTGCCAAAAACATGCAATCTCTCTCTCGGTGCAATTTTAGTGCAATTTATGCCATTTCTCCTTCACTTGGCACAATCTTCCTCCAAAAAAAAATTTTCTGGTAGTATAGCAGCATTGTACGGCCATCCTTTCCAACTTCTTCACACATGCAGACTTAAAAAATCATTTTCATGCTTTTATGGTTCATTATTGTACCAGGGTTTGCTTATTTTACCTCCTTGCAATTCCCCATTTCCCTATTTCTAGAAAATCAAACCCTAGCCTAGATTTTTCTACAACAAGGGTTTCCTTGGGCACCTTATTTCCTCCAATCCTTGCTCGTACAACAATTTTTCTTCACCTGCAACATGATTTTTAAAATTACTTTGCTTTTTTCAGAGTAAAAACCCTAATTCTAGCAGCTTTTTCCTCCAATCGGGTTGTTTTTTTGAAGCCAAAAATTCTTGTGGTGCAAATTTAAAATGGGTCATAAAATTTGTAGCAATATGGTGAATTCTAACCACCCATGTAGAAATTATCTTCAGTTGCACCCTTTTTACCTTCAATTTCTCCGAATTTCTAGTGTTGCATGTGTACGATCTACAAGCGGGAAAGAAAATTTTTGTATGGTGCCTTGCTTTATATAATTTTGAAACCCTAACATCTTTTTGCATGAAATTCTACCACCTTAGCCTCCTTTGCATGTGGTTTTGTCCTTTTGTATGGATGATTGACAACTTGTCCTTTTTATGCATGCGATTTTATCTTTTTCTTAATTTTATCCTTTTCTTTGCCTTTTATTTTATTTTTTTTCCAAAGGGGGCCATTGTTTCTGGTTTTCAACCACCCTCCATATTAATTACATCCCAAAGGATTTTCACAATTAAGATATTTTTCTATTTCTTTCTCTCTTTTTTTCTCAAAAGGGGCCATCATTTCCGATTTTCAACCCCTTCCATATTAATTGCATCCCGAAGGATTTTCACAATTAAGATATTTTTCTATTTTTTTCATTAATATCTTGGTACTTACCATCATAAAAATCATACAATGACATTCACTTGTATGATGCCATCTGTTGACTCATTAGTTGGATTGCCCACTTCTACATTGTGGGTGATCGCATCATTAGGTGCCAACTGACCATCTGTTTGATTTCCTTCTCTCTGATTGCCATGTGTACAACTTGGAATCATGCAATTACAACTTGCAGGACTTCCAAGTGGTAATACTCCATCTCATCATTCCATTGATTGACCATGAGGTAGGGTTGCTCTTACTGATCCATTATCATTTGAGTGACTTCTCCACCTATCTCCTCATATCAAATCAACTTCTAGGCTTGGTGAATGAGTCCTTTGTAGTCCTTGACTCCTTTCATCGGTGAAGTATACTCTTCCTCTACCTATAAGGCCTCTTCCTTGCATAGGTCTTCCTCGACCCAATCCTCTTGATGTAGGACCTCTGTGAACATTCCATGGAACTTCCCTCTCCTGGGGTAATCCTCTTCCGATTTCCACTCTTCTTGGTCCTGGTCAAATCAATGGAGGTCATCCCCATGGTTGTCTTCCTCTGAGGTTTGGTACCATCCCTCTCAACTAGGGGATACCTTGCAGGTTCCTGGTCCAATTCAAATAGGCCAATGGTGTGTCTCTCGGCCATCTAGGAGTAGGGGGTCTAATCCTTCCTCATCCTCTACCTCCTCTAGGTGGAATATCTCCTCTACCTCTCCTAGTATTTAATGGATGTACTCCCCCTCTATGGCCTAGCTGTTATCTTGGGGGTTCTTGTTGGTTCCTTACTAGGGTTATATCCACCAGTTCTATGTTGGCCAAGTGACCTTCATTTCTTTGCATTCCAAGTGATAATTATTGAAGTACTTGCATTCAATGATCTGCATGTACTAGTCGGCGTGTCCATCACCTTTCCTCCTAGTATCATTGTGGAGACACATTTACCAGAGTTTCCCTATATGGTTCCAAGAAATCAGACTCAAAACTGGAATCATTATGATCATCATCCCTTTGTTCTGACCAATTAACTGGTAAGTTCATTAATCTTTGAAGTCTTTGTACTTCTCTCCTTTGTCACCTCAACTACCGATAGGCTATTGCATAGGTCTCAGGGTCAGGCTGAACATGAGGTGTTGTTGGTTGCACTAAGAAGTCATCATCACCACTATCAAAACTCTCTTCTCTTACTAGCCAAGGTAACTCTCCATCACTAGATTCACTTGAATCCTCATGTATATTGCTTTGTGGTCTAGGTGTTGTGATGTCTTCCTCAATGTCTCACCAAGCTATTTCCTCATCTACTTCTGCTATTGATGGATCATTGGTCATCTCATGAGGTGCTATTTATGAGTTTTCTCCCCTACTCGTACTTGCACCATCATGGTGTGAACTACTCACTTGTGGTGTCATCTCATGTTCTTTTCCTTTACCTTCTAATTCTTGTGACCTCACTACCCTTTGCTCCTCCATTATTTACATTATGTCATCCAAGTCTTGGATAGTCTGCTCATAGAGTCTTGTAGTGTACCCCTGCAATATTTCATACTCCTCTTGCAACTACTAGATCTGGTGTCGCATCCTCTATTGCAATAGTCCTATCTGAGCTAATGGAGAGAATTCAGTGAGCTCTTCCTCTGTAGTGTCACCTCCTATCCCTTCTGGAACTTCCATATCAAAATTATCCATCTTGTCCACATATCAGACCGTTAGTCTCACTCTTCATCGATCTTCTGATGGTTGGGGTAATTCTCTATACTCCAATTATGGATACACCATTCCTTGTTCATCTGGATTCCTTATTTCCCTTGGAGAAATCCTTTCATCTTCTTCCTCAATCCTTTCAGTCCCATCTGCAAACCTTACATGTACTCGCATCCTTCTTCTCTCACCGGGTTGAGGTACCAACTCTTCTTGCTCGATAATTGGTCTTATCTCCTCCCCTTCTATGAATAGGCATGTGAGTCCCATGTCAAGGTCCTCCCATGGTAGTCCTTGAATTCTACTTTGTTGCTCCTCAGATTGAGCTTGTTGTCTTTGTTCAACTTCTTCTGAAGTGATAAACAGACATTGTACTTTATATGGCTTCAACTTCAAACCATTTATAGTATCTAGCACTTCCATCCCATTCAAGTTCTATAGTTTAACTACTCCATTGTCCCTCACTTCTATGACTCGAAAGGGACCAAGCCACAAGGTTTTTAACTTACCCAACTTGATTTCTCATTTCCCATTAAACTTTAGAACTAAGTCACCTTGCTTAAGTTCTAATTTTTGAAGGTGCTTGTCATGCCACATCTTCCTTCTCTTCTAGGCCACTTCGATCACCCATTGTGCCATGACTCTTCTCTCATCCAGCTTGATTAGTGTCATCAGTATTTCTTCTATACTCTCTTGGTCACCTAAGCGATGCTCCACAACTATCCACAAACTTGGTACCAAGAATTCCACTGGCACTACTGCCTCTTGACCATACATTAGTTGAAATGGTGTATGGTCTATCATTGGCTTAAAGGTAGTTCGATATACCCAAAGAATATATGGTAACCTTTCCTCCCAATCTGCTCCCTCTATTCCATAGGTTTTGTACAATGTTGACACTAATACCTTGTTAGTTGCTTCCACCTACCCATTAGCTCTCGGGTAATATGGACTAGACAAGGAGTGCCAAATTCTAAAATCAGTCATCAACTTTTTGATGATCTCATTCACAAAGTGACCTCCTCGATCACTCGTTATGTGTAGTGGAATGCCAAATCTTGTAATTACTTGCTCGTATAAGAATCATGTTGTACTTTTTATTGAGTTATCTGGTAGTGCTCATGCCTCAACCCATTTTATTAGGTATTCAATGGCTACCATGATATACTAACACTTTTTCCTACGCGTTGTTCTCAGTGGTCCAACAAATTCCAACCCCCATCTCTCAAATAGTTCTTGGGGTTGTGATGGGTGTAATGGCATAAAGTCCCTTCGCACTAGCTTCCCCACTCTCTAGAAAGTATCACATGCTCTTACATATTCCTTTGCATCATTATATATTATGGGCCACCATAGTCCTACTAAGAGTACTTTTTGAGTAGTGGCATCAGGCCCCATGTGTCCTCCTACCAATCCTTCATGAGCTTCTTTCAATGTGACTTTAATTTCCTCATCCATTACACATCTTCTTAGGATACCATCAATACCTAATTTGTACAACAATCCCACTATCAACTAGAAAGGGGCTGAATTTATGATTACTTTCTTCTTCTCCATTATCATCAACTCTTGTGGCAACTCCCCTATGGATAGGTATTATCCAATCAACTTGTACCACGATGGAACAACATTGATTATGAATAATTGAGCATCAGGGAATTCATCTGGAATCCCTACTCCTATAGGTTCTCCTGATCGTATTTGAGACAACTGGTCTGCAATCACATGCTTCTTTCCAGGTCGCACTACTACTCAAAATATGAACTCTTGTAAGGTGATGAGCCACCTGTTGACTCATCCTTGTATAACTGGCTTATTTATCAAGTACAACAAAGCCTGATGATCAACGTAGAAGGCAAAAGGGTTTACCAATAGGTAATACCTAAAATTCTACACAACATATACCATCCCTAGAGCTTCTCGCTCTATTGTACTATAATTTCTCTCTACCCATGATAATAGGTGACTCACAAAAAATATAGGTTGGTCCAACCTAAATTGTCCTTCCTATGCCAATGCACATCCAACTACAAAGTTTGAGGTATCAATATGGATGTGGAATTCCTTATCCCAATTAGGGAACACCAAAATGGGACTACTGACCAGCTTAGATTTTAACTCCTCAAAGGCTCCTTGGTGCTCCTCCATCCATCTGAAGGGAATATTCTTCTTGGTTAAAGAATCTAGTGGGTAGGACACATGTGCATAATTCTTGATAAACCTTCGATAGTATCCCATGGATCCAAGGAAGGTTTTTAAAGAGCTCACATCATATGGCTCCTCCATGTGTAGTATGACACATATTTTGTCAAGATCGGTCTTCAACCCTTCGCTGCACACTATATGTCCCAATAGTTTCCCATATGGTACCATCATAAAACACTTTGCTGGATTCAGGGAGATTTGTGCATTCCTACACCTACTCATGCATTCACTGAGGCTAGGTAAATGATCCTTGATCTTACCGTAAATGGACCAATCATCCAGAAATACCTTAAAATTTCCTGTGGCCAATTGATCAAAGATATACATAATAATGCGTTGAAATGTGGTTGGGGCATTGCATAGCCTGAATGGCATTCGATTATATGCATAGATGCCATTCTCCACAATGAATGTGGTCTTCAAATTATCCTCCTCGGTGATGCTTATTTGGTTATACCCAAAAAACCCATCCAGGAATGAATACATTTCATGTCCTGCGACCTCTTCCAGAATTGAGTCTATGAAGGGAATAGGGAAGGGATCTTTGATTGTCACTACATTCAGACTCCTGAAGTCTATGCATATTCAGATTTTATCCACTTCCTTCTTCAGGGTGACCACTATAGGTGAAACCCAATCACTAGTAGTGACTCTAAAAATAATGCCCACTTCTAACACCTTTTCGATTTTTGTATTCACCAATGCGACATACTTAGGGTTCATCCTATATGGCCTTCTTCTCACTGGTTGTGCCCCAGGCATAAGCATGATCTTGTGGACACATAACTCTGGTGGTACCCCTTTTAGGTCCTTATACATCCATGTGAAGACATCCTTATACTCTAAGAATATCTTGAAAGTTGCTGCTTTCAGTACTGGGTCCCAGTCATCGCCATAGTGGATCATCCTAGGCTCTCCCTCTGTTCCTAGGTTTACATCCACTATCCGAGGTCCTTCATACTTAATATTTGTAGGCTCTATCATTGCCTTTTCCACATTCATAGGATGCATTGGTCTCACATCAATTTCAGCATCTCCCACTGTGTATTCTACAAAGCTTTTAGGGAATGACCATTTCTCCTCTTCTTCTTTCTTTGGTTTTGAGCTGAACTTTCATCTCATCTTGTTTTTTGTGGTCTCCTCTATGTCAATACAGAGGTAGGTGGGCTGAAAAACCTTGTACTCCTCCATTTTCCAATGGAGCAGTCCACTATCATATCGAGCTTCATCTTCGCTACAATCATCTAGGTACAACATACCTTCTTCATTAGGCTCATGCTCTTCTTCACCAGAAGAACTGCCTGACTCATCAGTCATGGCCATGTCCTCACTGATCCTCTGGTTATTCAAATTGATCATATATTTATGCTATCCCTTCTTGAAGGTGATCTGATATTTTCCCCAGTTGTGATTAACTTTGGCTATTCGTAGCCATCCTCTTCCCAACAAAGCATCGTATGTTGGCTTTTGCATGGTAATCACAATGAAATCCAAGACAAATTCTTGGTCAGCTATTATGACTTGTTGTGCGGTCAAGACTCCTTTCGTCTCTATTCCATACTGGTCAACACCATATAACCAGAAGCTTGGTGCCCATAATGATGGAGCACCAATTTCTCACCAAGTCTTCTTGGGTAACACATTAACACTGGATCCTCCATCCACAATAACTTGTGTCAGCTTGTGTCCCAAGATCTCCATATGGACCAATGCGGGTTTCTTCCCAACATCAATCATCAATATGGTAGGGTCCATAAAGTAATTCTTTTGTTCTTCTTCCTTGATTGGCTGGCTTTGTACCTCCATCACCTTATGAGGTTGTGTCTTCCATCATCACTTTATGCAATGATGGGATGGCTTCTAACAGACTCACCACCTTAATATCCATAGTGGAATTCAAAACTTGTGCTACCAGATTTTGCACAACTTCTTTGTCTTCTGATGGTTTCTTTAACTCTTTTTCTCCTACTATTCTCAATTCTTTTGCCTTCTTTGCTTCTTCGTCAAGTACCCTCTTTGCTACTTGCCATCGCTTCTTTTCTTTGGTAGGTTCAGGATACTTGTCCTTCCTAGCCTGATTCCTTGTCATGACTAGTACTTATTTGGTCTCCTCACTGATTGGAGGAACCTCTATGTCCAAAAATTTCATGTTTTGTGGGTTACTAGAACTCACCTACTTTGGACAATTCACTTCCTTGTGGTTCCCTAGACCACACCATCTACACATGTGTGTAGTATTTATCTATTGTGTCTCCTATTTCTGGGGTGATGGATAGTTCTTCATAAAATGCCCCCACTCTTGGTAATTGTGACACTGTATGATTGGTCTCCCATATGAATCATACTACAAGTGGCTCTATCCTCCTTTTCGGTTGCCTTGATACTATCTTCCCCCTCTGCAACTATTCCTATAACCGCCACTAGTGGCTTGCTAGCCACTCCCTTGGTTTTTGGGTTTCTCTTCCTGCTCTTGGATAGAGAGAACCTATGGGTGCACCTTTGCATTAAATGGATATTCCATCACTTCATGTCCAAGTACATTGCAAATGTGGCAATACTCATTGCAAGGACAAGTCACATTCATGTGACCTTCAGTTTTACAATCTGTACACCAAATGTCCTTCCGGTCTTGTTTGACTTTACCTTTTACCTCTTTAATTATTTTTTCAAATTCCTTCTAGAATGACTGCACTATCTGTTGTATTGTATCATCCTCTTCACTATCTGAATCATTGCATCTTACATGTGTTATCATTCCGGTGATTTTTTGTTTAGCCTCACTTTTAAAATTCTTCACATTTTCTAAGGCTTCTTCATACGTGGTTGATGGAACTACCTTCATATTCTTCTTGTATCTGGGTAACAACCCATCTACAAACCATCACTTTACTAGCACATCCACTAGAGGTATTTGCATCTTATCCACCAACTACTTCAATCGATGGTTGTATGACTTCACATCTTCATCAACTTTCTGTTTAGTGGTGCAAAGTTCAGTTACAATATCACCATCATCCTTCAAGGGATGAAATTCCTCAATGAATGCATCTTTCATTGTATTCCATGCCTAGAAGTTTGGTGTGTTTTACCTTTTCAGATACCAATCTATGGCAAGTCCTCGTAATGTAGTAGGAAACAATCGTAACCATTCATCTGGTTGGTCTACACCATTTTCTCTCTAGATGGTTATACATGTCTCGATGTGTCTTGTCGGGTCTTCCTTTCCTTCCCCCATAAAGGGTGGGCATCTCTGCTTTCCTACTCTATTACCTACGTGGGCCATTGGTGGTTCTTCTTCTTCACTTGATGAAGTTTCACCTGGAATCCTTGATCGATTCCACCTTATAGGTGACTCACTTTGTTGGTCCTCATCAGAACCATCTACTCAAGGAATCTTATATTCACCAAATAGTCATCTACCAATTTCCTGTGCATCTTCACTCTATGACCTCCTTCATTGGTGTGTAGGTTGTGGCCTTGGTCCTTCCTCCTGAGACCTCATGTGCTATTGCTCTAGTGCCTGACTCCCATCCACCACACTCCTTTGCAACCTATCCACCACTTTCTCAGGTGTTACCATCCACTCCCTTCATTCTCACATAGTTTCATTGTTAATATATTTACTTACATCAATGTTCTCCTTGAATCTAGGTGCTTCTTGTTCCTCTCCTTCCATGTCGATCAACAATGTATCCAACCTCTCAATGTCTACTTCATCATATGTCCACACTTGTTCTATTACTGGTTCATGTGTATTGTGTTCAACACTATTTTTGGTCCCTCTTTGAGCAATTCTCATGCTCCTCCTAACTAGGATTTCCTCTCTATGATCCCATATCCTACGCCTTTGCAAACTTGTGTCTATCATTCACCTCCAATTTGTGTACTCAAGTTTATCACTTGTACGATCTTCTTGACTACGACACTTTTGACCCATTTTAACAAAAATGCCAAAGTTTGATAAGGCAATGATGCCAAATGTAGATGGTAGTGGTGTAGTATTCCCAAATGGGGAGGTGGTTAGAGTACTCTAGAAATTATTACCACAATCTCAGAACCCAACTTGCACAATTCATACAGCTTGTACGGTCTCCATCGTACACTATGTCAATCTACCCAACATAAGTTGTATGGTCCAAATCATACAACATAGTACCTTGTATGATTTGGTACTCAACCAACTCACTGGAATAGGTTTTGCAAGTTAAATCGATCAGTTTTGTAATCGATTTCTCCAAACTAGCTTTATTTCCTTAATTGGCAAGTTTTGGGTTGTAGACCTTATGACCAAATCGGGTAAATGATTGTTTGTACGATTTGGGTACAACACTTGTATGGTTTGTATGAACCCTTGCTACAACTAATACTTAGATCTATCACTCTACATCACCAATCCTTCCAAGATATATTTTGGGAAGTTTCTACTTGTCAATTGCTCCAACTCTTCATAACATGCAAACCCTAAATCAATAGCAATGAGTTGTATTCATCCTGGGCAATTCCAAAAATCGTACAACTACCTAGAAACATCAATTATGGTTGTAATTATTCATACAATCACTTCCATTCTCCACACCAAGTCTAGAAAGTAATCAGGATCATTCACAATGCAATTCCATCCATAGACATGCCAAGTTATGCATCAAACATGAACTACACAACCTGCAACAATCAAAACGTATGGTGGAATTCACAAGGGCAAGGAAATAAGAGAAATTGTTGTAATTTTCATATTATGAGGAATCCTATACAATATAGCCATTGGCATTACTCACAATCACCACAACAATCACAATGAACAACATATAAACCAACAATCAATACTCCATGAATTATGTATTAAGGTTTCAACAATGAACAACAATGAACATGAATGAACTATGAATCGAACATAACTATTAAGAACCAAAAAATGAATGGGGGGCTATATAATGCATGCCCAGACCATTCCAAAGTGGTTTCTGAAGCATCGCAATATTTACAACTGCCTTCCCGAACTAACTCCAAAATAATATTTTACAAGGTTTACTAAGGTCTAATTTGATTTTTATCAAATTCACTCCAAATGTAAGTTTCACCTAATTTCATTTACATTTCATTTCGTACATTTGCAACCTTGTACATTTTGCTCCTACTTGTACATTTTAATCAAAATTGAGCAAAACTAGACAAAATTGTGCAAATCCAAAGATCACTTCTTCTTCTTAGGAGGTGGATTTGTTGCCTACAGTATTCATCTGACCCATAGACTATCATAAATGGGTATCCAATATGGTACCTATAAAAAATCCAAATGGGAGGATTTGCATATGTACCAAATTTCATGACCTTAATGAAGTGAGTCCTAAGGATGAATTTATCCTCCCTAACATCGATGTGTTTGTAGACATAACTACAAGTCATGAAATGCTTTCCCTTATGGACGGTTTCTTGGGTTATAATCAAATTCATGTTAACCTTGAGGGTTAACCCAAAATAGCATTTACCACACCATGGGGTACTTTATGTTATAAAGCCATGCCCTTCGGACTCAAAAATATTGATGCCACTTATCAACGAGCCATGATGTACATATTTCATGACTATATGAACAAGATTCTTGAAGACTATGTCAATGATTTATTGGATAAATATTTATAGCATATTGAGCATCTTGATGTGTTATATAATATCTTCTATCACCTCTTGGAGCACAATGTACAATTAAATACTAAAAAGTGTGCTTTCAAAGTAACTTCTAGAAAACTTTTAGGTTATATTATTTCTAAATGAGGCATTGAAATAGATCCAAACAAGTTTAAGGCAATTGGGGAAATGCCTCCCCTAACCAACCTTAAGCAGCTTCACCACTTATAATGGAATATTCAATCCATTCGGTGATTCATAGCACAACTCTCAGATTCATATCGGTTGTTGAATCATCTTCTACAAAAGGGGGTCACCTCTGATTGCAATGAAGAATGTTAGAGGGCATTCGAGGATGTAAATAAATACTTGGTTTCTCCACTAGTATTAGCTCCTCCTTGACTAGGTGTACCATTTTTATTGTATATTTTTACCATCAATTTTGCCTTAGAGACCATGTTAGCGCAAAAGAATGAGGTAAATAAGGAGCAGGTTGTTTGCTACATTAGTTGCACCTTTGTCAATTATGATCTTAAGTATGCTTACGTTGAGAAGCTATGCTTAGTGATGGTATTTTCCACCAAGAAATTGCATTATTACATTATCAATCATACCATGTATATCATATCTAAATAAAACCCCTTGCGGTATATGATGATTCAAACTTATCATAATAGTTTTACCGCAAAGTGGATCATGATTTTGATAGATTTTGACCTGGAATTCATAAGTTAAAAATATATTAAATGATAGGTCATTGTAGATCCATTACCATAGGCACCTCTTATAAATGATAAGACTCTAACCATTGAGCTTCCTGATGATGTATTTTTTGCATTATCATACTGAGTAGAACCAAAATAACCAGATAACAAAGCTGATCTAACAATGTTCTTTGATGAGGTTTGAGGTGTAGACCAATTGGTTCATCCAAACCCCATAAGGGGTGTGGAGGTCCAAGGTTAAAATCTAGGGCCTCATCGGATTGAACGTTTGTCCCTTTCCTAGTGCTTTCAGCGGTGTAAAATGTTTAAAATGATTGTGGCATGGTGGTTATAGGGGCGGATTGCACGAAGATCTATGTGGTTTCTTACAGGGCAGACAACACAGAATACTGTGGCAGCCATAAAAATCGGACAGCTTGCTCGAATTCATGGTGGCTATTGATTCCACCATGTAAATACAAAAAAAAAAAAAAAATGTTCTTTGATGGTTCAAAATGTAAGTAGGGGGGTCATGCAAGAATTGTATTTTCACACCACAAGGGGCTCCTATACCCCTTTCATTCAAACTTGACTTTCTATGCACTAACAACAATGCTAAATATGAATCCCTCCTTTTGGGTCTTCAAATGGCCCTCACCATGAATATCAAGAAGATTAATATCTTTGGCGATTCCTTGCTCATCGTAAACCAAGTCAAGGAAATATATCAATGAAAATGCACAATCTTGAAGTCTTATAAGGCCCTTATGGATAAACTTCTTGCTAAATTTGAATGGTATGACATCGGGTTTTTCCTTCGTTCCTTTAATCATTTTGCGGATACAATGGCTTCTTTGGGATCCTTAATTCTATAGAATCCATTAGACAATGTTACCACCATTCATGTCAAAATACTCTTACAATCCATAGTATCATGAGATAATTCTAAATAAGAGCAAAGCATCCACATGGTACATATTGAACCATACCAAGATTGGTTCTCTCAAATCCAATACTTTTTGAAACTTGCTTCCTAGGAATCGTTAGTTCCATAGGTGCCTTTTGATAATGGAATATACATTTATCTTAATGTTCTCTCTCAATCCATATTTATGTGAGAGGAATCTAGAGAGATGCAAGTAGTTCATTTAGTCCAAACTGAGGTATATCAAGATTGATTTGCACAACTCAAAGATTTCTTGAAACTTGGAAATATTTCTTTGAGATTGTTGCATGTCACCAAACATACATTTAAACTAAAGGTGATAAAATATATCTTTCTAGGAGACATTTTATATCGTCAAACCTATGATGGTCTTATCATTCATTGCTTAGAGCCCCAATAATCTACTTGGGTAGTTCCCAAGCTCACGATGGTACTTGTGGTGGCCATTTTAGTGGCATGGCTATCTTAAAGTGCATCCTTAGAATGGGATATTATTGGCCTACAATGGAGAAGTATTATTGTACTTCTATTAAAAGGTGTGTTAAGTATTAGCATCATGCTAATCTATCACATGTACCTTCACAGGCCTTACAACCGATACATTGGTTATGGCCTTTTTTGCAATGGGGCTTCAATCCAATTGGTAAAATTTTACCTCCATCTTCAGGCTGACAAATGTTCATTTTAATGGCCAAAAAGTACTTCATAAAATGGATGGAAGATATTTTCCTTACCACTACAACAAGTGCATGCATTACGGAGTTCATACTCCATAACATCATATGTTGTTTTGGTATTCCATCCAAGATTATTTTGGATAAGGAGCCACCATTTAAAAAATGATGTTAAAGCTTTGTGCAACAAATATCATATCCAACATAGCTTTTCAATGCCCTATTATCTGTAAACTAATGGGTAAGCTAAGGTATCGAACAAAATGGTCATTGTCATTCTTAGTAAAATAGTGAAAAATAATCATAAGGATTGGTACCTGTAATTGCCTCTTACACTTTGGGCTTATCAAACTAACATTCGAACACTAAATAAGAAAACTCCATTTTTGATCATATATGGTGTTGAGGATATTATGTCATTGAAGCTTGATATTCCTTCATTATGCATATCCTTACAGGAGTTCAACGATGATGATACTACATGATAGGCTCACCTAGATCAACTTACACTTCTTGATGAATGATGCATTAATGCTCTTGAGCATCTTCACATTTATCAATATCGCATTAAGTGAGCCTATGATATAAGGGTTAATCCTAGGGAGTTCAAAGTCGGTGATCTTGTGTTAAAATAAAACTAGCAAAATTCTAACTTGTCATCACATTTGCACAACAAATTTGTGATAAACTGGCTAGGCTCATTCATCATAACACAAAATTTGGGTCCTAGAACTTATCATTTAGCTTCACTTGAGGATTTTGAGGAACTTGAACCACTCAATAGTATCTAATTGTGGGTATTTTATGCATTAAAAATAATAATATAAAATTACAAAAAGAACAAGAAATTATTTTTATATTTCACATCACCATTGCATTGCATACAATCATACGTAACACCTTGCATTTAGGACTAGTCATGGTTTTGGCTAGTTGCATGTTTTTTCTCACTACATTAGGCATTTTATTCAACATAGATGCATACACCTAGTCTTGCATTGCACATTTCATATAGCATCATATTTTGTACTAGATTCACTGGCCTTGATGTAATATATTTTATTTGGGGTATACATCCCAATGCATTGATCATATATTCATATATCCATGATGTCCATCCACTCATTACTTGATTCCAAGTAAAGGTTACAAGGTGTTAAATAGGGTCTTTTGGTCATTCAACCATCCCTATTTGGTATTTAATATGTCATTGTACATCATTTTGATGTTTGACGATAGGATCTTTCTTTGGTCGTATTTTTTTTACTTCAAAATCCCAAGCACATTCATAATCTTAAAAATAGTTTTGAACAAGTAAAGATAACACTACAACGTATGTCTTACTTCAAAAAATGAAAATTTTCCCTTGCTCTTCCTATTATGCACATGGTCTAGAATGTTGAGAATTGAAAAAAGGACAAACTCTCCTTCCCCAACAAAAATACCCTTGCTCCACTCCAAAATGAGCAAGTTCCCAAAAAAATTAAAGCAATAAAATCCCTTTGCTCCTCTTAAAATGGAGAAAGCCCATCAAAAAAAATCCTCGTGCTCCTCTCCAAAATGAGCAAGTTCCAAAAATGAAAAGCAATAGAATCCCTTGCTCCTCTACAAATCAAGCAAGCCCCTTAAAAATAAAAAATCCTTTTTGCTATTCTCAAAACGAGCAAAACCCTCAAGCAATAAAATCCCTTGCTCTCCTTAAAAATGAGCATTTATACCAAAAAAAAGAGGAAAAAGAGCTTGAATCCCTGGAATTCTTAGTTTTTTAAAAGCCATGGGGTGAATCCATTTACAACAAAGGGCTATAGATATTGGCCTACCAATGGAGTAGCCTTACACATGGTGATATGTCTATCACATTAGAAACCCTAATTTATAGAAACCAATGTCAACTTGTGGTTAAGCTAGCTTGTTGATGGCTTGCATTCAGAGTATTTAAGTCTAAATTTGAGGTAATGAATTTCACTATGCACACATAAGGATATTGAGTATCATGGTCTTCCTCGTAGATTGTTATCTTTTAGACACTTGGATGGTTAGTACACATTTTTTGATTGGTCAACTAGGGTGTTTAAGTCTCATGAAAAACCTTATTGTTCCCTTGTGACCTCTCACTGTTCAGAATCCATCATTATCATTCATTGCATATCATTTTTCATTGGATTCCCACTTAGGTATATACTCTTGATGAGCTTGGTTACATATTGGTTTGTGACTCTATTACATTTTTATAATGCATATACTTAGTGTGTTATTACAATATAAAATCATTCATTATGTTTCATTAGTTAAGCGTGCATTAATTATCATAAATCATTAATACATCATAGGCATCCTAGTTCCATGCATCATCATATCAAAAGAATCCATCCATTTAACACAATATATCATCTAGGCATACATATATAAGCATCTATCATATATCCATGCATCTAAAATTACACATCATTACATAATAAAAATAAACACATGATATGCCACAATAAAAGTCATAAACAAAAATAAAATTTCATCAATTTCCAAAGGCACCCAGTTGATAATGTCATTTTGATCAAGTGACTCATTTCCATCATCATTTTATATCTCCTCTATAAATTTATCACTTTATGGGGTAGTTAGATAAGTATAAAATTCATGTTTCAAGATCAAATCAATAATCAAACACTCAAAAGTGAAAATTGCATTAATCTAAGAATCATTTCAAAAAACTATCATACAGTTCCCTATTTTCTAGAGAAAAAGAAAAAATCTCAAAAAAGCTCTTGGTAGGTCTAAAGACTAAAACTATTAGACTAAGATTATATCTATATAGCTAAAAACTACTAATATTAGGTAGATCCAAAGCCTAAATTGTAGACTTGACCTTGTCTACCCATGGCTGAAAATTTTACCAAAATTAAGTCCATCAATGTGTTGGAAGCAATGACTCAGAGACGTGTGCCCTTTCCATAATTGAGGCATCTCACATTGACTTTTTCAATAAACATCATCCATAATCAATGCAATCATTTTAGATTATCTATTTTTTCTCTGCATTGTGCTTACACACAAAGCATCCCAAAAAGGGGTATCTATAGACACCTAAAATGCATTATTTTAAGGATACTCATTGAAAAGCCTCCTTCCTACCCCTGACAGTCCACCTTAGGCAGCCCTAGGGCTAATTTGATGGTTTTTACCAACATTGGACAAAATTTCCTATAATTTTCTTAACCATCTTGACTTGAGATGATCGCAAAAAAATAAAAAATCATAACAATAAAAATAGCAGCTAGCATTAAAAACTGACTGTTAGTGTCATGCATGATCTTGCACCAATTTTAGATGCCTTGCATGAGATAATTTTGAATTTATTTCATGCAATCAACTATTATGGGGTATGCATCTATTTTTCCAATATGAACTACCCCTTTGCTTTTTCATGTAGAGTGCCCTAGCTTTGATCAAGAGATCTATAAAATGGCATTCATCCCTTTGTTTTGAAGATTTGTAAACTTTCAATTTTGTGCGATGAAATGCTATCAAAATAAATCTATATGTTTTTTCCACTACTAACACAATGTTATCGAAATGCCACAAAGGATTGAACATTGCACTTTGCTACTTTGCATAGCCAAAAACCCTCACTACGGTGACTATTCAAGTTCCTTAAACTCACCTTCCCACAATGAAAATCCATCAACAATACTCTCTAGGTCATCTCAAATGTTGCTTGTGCTTAGCAATAAAAGAATGCAAGCCTGTGACAGTAATCATCTCATCTCGAGATGATCTACAAATGAAATCATCTTGATCTGAGATGGTCACATTCAAGTGATCTATTTTACTATTTTTACTGCATCTTAGGTTATATTTGCTTATTTCACTATTTTGCATTAGTTTAGATTCTATTTATTGCATACATGCACTTACCTTTTATTCATTTCATTTATCTTCAGATTTAACATGGGTCCAAATTTGGTGGGTCCGGCACATGCTAATGATTTGTTGCCATTCCATTGTGCATGGGTTATAGGTATAAAGATAGTGAAATACTTCGCATACAATCATCATGCAGTGGTCCTAGAAAACTCGCTCCCTTACAAATTGTGTTGGCACGGAGATTCTTCTATTGCACCAAGAGACTTTATTCATGATGTTGTAAATCATTGTATCGATTTGGTAGCATCTCCTAAGAGGGGATTTTGATTGTAACACCTTGAAAGACAATACAAATAAATAAAAATGGGATCCATATTATTTTACATTGTTCTATCATCATGTATTCATTCATTACTGCTTTATTCATTTTATTTGGTGCAAATTTCTAGCTTTCAACTTGTAATTTAGAACAAGAATATAAATACTGGAAAGAAACATTTTTTGTAACATCTCAGCTTGAATATTGTGAAGATGTTGGAACCTTATCCCCACCAAGACAAAGAATCAATGCAAGAAACCAAACACTTGTACAAATACCCTCCTTGCTAAGTCAATCATTATACCAGAGAAGGTTGGAGGCGTATTAAAGGTTGTACCTCCTGGCTATAATAGTTGAACCGAAGATAGACATGGTGACATGATTTTACAACTTTTTCAAGAACTCTACCTTGACATCAACAGGATTAAGAAAAGAGTTTTTGGTATCTAAAAAGGTATATTTAATTAATTTTTCCATCAAAAAATCATTGAACATCAATGATGCACTTACGTGAGGTCCCTTCCCCATTATCTTGTAAAGTCATCCTTCTTCTTTCTATTTATATCTTTAATAGTTGAACAGAGGATAGAAATGGTGACACAATTTCACATCCTTTTCAAGAACTCTACCCTGACATTGACAAGATTAAGAAAAGATTTTTTGGTATCTAAAAATGTGGATTTAATTGATATTTCCATAAAACAATCATCGAAGTTCAATGATGTGCTTACATGAAGTCCCTTCCCCATTATCCTGGAGAGCCATCCTTCTCCTTTTTTAAAATATATGTTGCACAAGTGTGTGGTGGATTTGAATGTGTGGGCCTTAATCATGCCAAAATAAGTATGCAAAAGTTTAGGTCTAAACCTAAAAAAATTGGGGTTAGAAGTGTTGCATTTTAAATAAGAGCCTTTAAGAAGGGTGGGAACACTACACAAGGTCCTAATGTTAATATGTGGGCATCCAAACTTAGTTGTGATCCAAGATATAGAAATAGTTGATGCACCCCCATTGTTTGGGATGTGCTTGTCCCAGGGTTTTTTAAAGTAGATGGAAGGATTCATAAATCAAAAGCAAGATCATATGCTAATTCCATTTTCTAAGAAATTCATCATGGTACTGAATCAGGGTTTGAACCCTTTCTACATTGAGGGTTATGAAGAGTAAAAGGTAAGCCCTAATAAGGATCTTGTATGTGAAATAAGGTTAGATTTATATGAAACATCAAAGTCATGGGTGGCTCAACCTAGACTAAATTTCTTATCTTTTGATCACATATCTCATAATAACCCAATGGAATGTAGAGAGTTGTAATTGTCACCAATTTTTGGGTAGCAGTTATACATGTAAAGGTAGAAGAAGAAAATAAAATATGGATGGCAAACCAGATGGGATTTCAAGAGAGGAAATGCCTGCATGTATCACAAAAAGAATTAGTGTCCACTTATAGGGCTAGAAGAACAAGAGTCAATCTCTCATGGACCACTCAAGACCAAAGTACAAAACTTTTAGAGTAAGAAGAAAAACTAGAATGAAATTTCATTGGAGTTAATAATGATCAAGAGCCATGGTAGATTGATTACAAGTAACAACTCAAATTTAGTACCATATGGTCAGGATATTGCAGGTTCGTTGGATAAGCTCAAAAACATTCAAAGCTATATGTAGGTGTACATGCCACATTTTTGTGTACATAGCTAGCAAGTAAATAAAGTGGCTAGCTACAATCATGATGAATAAGTAGGGCAAGCTTGTGGCAAGCGTGTTCCTTATATCCCCTATACATATACTTGAGATTAATAAGTAAAGATCCAAAGGGTTGGCTACGCAAATCATTAGATACTCTAGAGGATCAAAATTTGGGTGAATTAGACATGTTATCGTACATAGATGCCAAAACATATCACAAGCACTGTCTTCTATATTTTTAATTTTCCTTCTCCGCTAAGTTCTTTCATTACCTCTTTCATGTTTTTTTCCTTCATTGTTGTTTTTTGACTCTGTAGCCCAATTAACAAAGGTAAATTGTGTATGCATGGAATTCTAATGTAGTGTAAATAGAGGCCCAAAAATTCGTATAAGCAAGGGAAAATATCATCCAATATGTATTATGATGCCAGTTGAATACAAAGTGGTACGAGTATGAAAATTAGTTGGCATGTGAATTGACAACCCAAGAAGAGCCAAGGATTCATGAGATCAAGGATGAGTAAGTCCACAAATGTCAGTTGATGAAGTACCCCCTCCCCCAACTCGTCTCCATATAAGGCTGAATATACGTTGACAAGCAAAAGATAAAATATATATTTGGGGTTAAGAATGGGCTTGAAGGTAGGAACAGAGGTTTCTAGAGAAAGATATAAATAGTCGAAGAAGTTCTTGCTTGCTTACATCAAGGTATGTGGAAAGCACAAGAGAAATGAAGGATGGCCCATAAACGGTTGGTTTTACAACCTTTTATAATTTGTTTTCTCTTTAAGCGCCCTTGAGTGGCAATAGAATTTACTCATGGAGGTATTTTTTGGCTAGGCTTTTATAGATTTTATTTTTACCCATTCCCATATTTTTTCTTTTTTCTCTATCCCTAGTCCCATTTTTGTTCTTGATTCTTTCACGTATGTATCCATCCCTTTTGTCCTCATTTTTCTAGATTTTCATATAATGTTTTGTCCCTATCCTTTTCATCTCCATATTTCTTTCATAATTTTCATTAAAACCTTTTGTGGGTGCATTTACCCCACTCCTACTCCACCTTTTATCCCACGAATTTTGTCTTTTTCACTTCCCTTGTATTACCTCTCCCTTCGCTCAGCTTACCTTTTTGTCCTTCTTTATTCTTGATAGTTTTTCCTATATTTTTTTCCAAAATAAGGCTACTTGAGTCCTACAACTTTTCAAGCAAAGTCCCCCTGTGAGTGGTCAAGAATGTGGGTGATTTTTAGTTTGCCTCACCCACCTAACTCTTTTTGATAACAAAGTGATCAAGGGTCATGAACAACAATGTTTAGGCAAGTATGGTAGTAGTTGTATGTACTTTTATTAAGTGGTAAAAAATAGAATAGAACCATTTGCAGATAAATGTGAGAAGCAAGGTGAGAAGTATTCAAAATTTAGAAATTTGCATGAGGGTGAAATCAAGCACGACATTGTGACGTGTCTCCATGCCACGATCATCGAAGCACAAGAAACTCTAAGTGTAGAAACCAAGTGTGACATCATGATGTATCTCCAGGTTGTAGTCATCAAAGCTCAAGAAACTCTAAGTGCAAAAACCAAGTGTGACATCATGATATATCTCCAGGTCATGATCACCGAAGACCAAGAAACTCTAAGTGGAGAAGCAAGCACAACATTGTGGCATATCTCTAGGTTGTAATAATGAGAGCTTAGGGAGGATTTAAGGTAGAAATAAAGCATGATATCATGACATATCTCTATGTTGTGATAGTCAAAGCTCAAGAAATATTATAGTATAAATAAAGTTGTGATATCTTGACATGTCTCCAAGTTATGATCATCAAAGCTTAGGAAAGCTCAAAGTAGAAATAAAGTCATGACATCAAATCATACCTCTAGGTCATGATCATTGAGAGCTCAAGGAGCCTTTAAGGTAGAAACCAAGTGTGACATTGTGATATATCTCTAGGTCATGGTCACCGAAGCTCAAGAAAGCTCAGAGCAGAAATAAAGTTGTAATATCATGACATGTCTCTAGGTCATGGTCACGAGATCTCAAGAAACTCTAAGAGAAAAAGTAGGTGCAACATCATGACATGTCTCCAAGTTATGGTCGTGAGATCTCAAGGAGACTCTAAGGTAAAACCCAAGCACAACATCATGACATGTCTCCACATCATGGTCGTAATAGCTTGTCAGCATGAAGGAAAAAAGAGTGGCAAGATATCGTGATGTGTCTTCATGTTGTGGTCTTGAAAACATCAAGAAGGCATAATCTTTAGAATATATTTATCCTACCATGTTCGTTATAGATCTCTAGTGGAGGATAGTTTCAAGAACAAGGAATGAACCAAAATTAAGATCATTCCCACTACTCTCTTTTGTGTATGTGATAGTTGATATCCGGGAAAGAATCAAATATATTTTTCCATTTTATATCAGTAGTGCTACATGGCATTCTTCGAGCCTGATCCTATGACATTTTTTTTAATGGTTTTTGAAACTAGAATTTTTACATTATGCTAAAAATATTATAAATAAGAGTAATGGCCTCTTTTATATGGATCATTTCTTAGAAACTTACAAGTTGTATGTATAGAATTTTTGAAGAGATTAACACAAAGGGGACTTATGTTTGGCCTTTGGTATCATTTTTTAGAACATGTATGTATGAGTGATTGATTATTTATGTTTAAGCTATATAAATGTGCATGGCGTTAATTCTTGTTTTTGGATTTTTGCATATGCTTGTTTTCTAGTTTTTGAATTTACAATCTTCTAGACTGTAAAATAATTAAAGATATTATTATATATTTCATAAACTGGTTGGTCTGTTAGGAAGGTTGAATGTTTACTTTGTTTCATGATTTTCATATGCTTCATCATGTTGCTTAATCTATACCATCTTAAGTTCTAGCTTCAATTGAATTTATTTCTTTTTGCACCCTTTTTCCCCCATAATAGGTTTTAGCTAGTTAGAACCCTGCAAGAGCCAAACTTCTCTAGAGATTGACCCCATTAAGCTCTGCAACTTGATCGATCATTCAATTTTGGCCAAGTCTATGGGTATATATTTTACCTTAGGTATATTTTAGACCAATAGTTATGTGGGATTGAAATGAGCCCCACCCATATTACATCATCACCACATAATGGTATTACAACAAAGTTTGGATATTATCCATGTATCACTTGGCAATATTTGAACCTTGATATCCTCCTTAAATGTTGAGGAATCTAACTAGTTGAGCTAATGCCACTTGATAAAGATGATATTATTTTTGTTTTTTGAGTACTAAATAATTTTCCAAGTTTATTTCTTTTACTATATTCCAAGGCTCATTATTTTCTTCCTAAAGATTAATTATTATGATATCCATTTCACTAAGTAGTTTATATTCTAACAATTTCTCATCATTGTATCATGATGTGTCATTCTAATTTATAACTTTAGGCTCATAAAACTATTATAGATGTTACATATATGCTAGATCAACTTTGACCCACAGGACCTTGTCCTATAATGGTACCTTCATGTGTATGTAGTCCCTTGATATGTAGGATTTTTTATATAAATTTTTAGTCCATTCATGCTATAGTAGCATTCTAAAGTAGGAAGGAAGAACAACTATGATAAATTCTTACACCATGATCAACTCATAATGTACATATATTATTATGATTAGATATTTTAATACTCTTATAATAATGACATGTGTTCAATCCATCTGAATCAAAACCCTTATGATGTTAGTGTAGGTAAGACCCATTTTATCGCATATGGATTTAGGAATAACAATTAAAGGTAATATCAAGTCTACTATGGCTTTATGCAATAAAACCTAGTTTTAAGAGTAATTTGAAATAGAAATGGCTTCACCATCTTTAGTTTTAATAGATTCAACATGTCCATAGTGTTCACTTATTTATCTAAGGGGTCCTCAACCATTAAATTTTTTTGCTATACCTAATTGGATTTTATCACAATTTGTTTCTATTGCAAGGATTTATGTTTTCCATAGGCTTATTCTTATTCATCTAGAGCTTCTTATAATAAATCAAATTATCTCAATAATTATGAGGCTTCCAAAAAATTTACCTTAGTAGGGGTCTTATTCTATATTAAACTTTTGTAATGATATATTTCCTTCATTTCATAATATAAACCTTTTGAATTACCTCACATTGGTTTATTTATCCTCATTGGTGATTATGAATTCCTTAAGTTATATTTAGTAATATTGCATGCTTTTAGAGTTGCTTAGGTCTTGAGTCTTCCATGAAAATTTTCTTTTATTTTGTCAATTATAGTTGTTGTCTTTGTATTTAGGATACTTGATGAATAAATATTGTGGACCTATATTTCTAGCATATAAATATAGACATCATCTCTTTATTATAGTGGTAGTTATCCCTAATTCAGCTTGCTTGTGTGAGGTTGGTTGGGATGTGGTTTTCTAATGTAGTTTTTTATTTTCGTTCATTGTGCTTCAAGTTATAATCCCTTATTGTTAGTACATTGCTTCATATTTAAAATGAAAATTTTTCTCATTATCCTTTAGTTTAAAACTACCCAATACTATATTAATATTGATCATCATCATATTATATTAAGATACTATAAATTGATTAACCATTTTTAATTTATAAGTAATAGATTGGCTACCAATTGATTGACTATAGCAAGTTGATTCACTGTCAATGGAGCTATTATTAATCTTGTTGGACCTATTGAATTTGTTGATTATAGATCACCATCTAAACTCTTTGTATATTCATGTTACATTTCATTGGATCATGAAGATCATTACATGAGAAACACTAGAGTGTATTGGGTTTTGCATTTGAAATTACTATCATGTTTACTATATTATTCTAAGTCTAATTTGTTGGGTTTGTTTGTCTATAAGGTTATTTTAGTTTTTTGGTATCCTCTATCATATCTCTATCACTCATTAATCATCATGTTAGCCACATTTTTCATGAGCAAAAATATCTCAATCATTGTTGCTCAACCTTACCCATTTTTTCCTATTTTTGTGATGGTTGGTTATGATATGATGCCAACTTAGGTAGGGTCATTTGTAGTGGTGTGGGTAGTATAAATTGTTAAGGTTGATACACTATAGTACTCAACACTGAAAACCTAGAAATATCATGGTATAAAAAATTAGGAGTGCCAATGGTGGAGATTTATGGTATACATGTATGTTTAGCAACTATACATTTGACAATGGAGTAGATTTCAAAGGTGTTGGAACTATGGGTAATGGTTGTTATTATATATACTACTTGGGAATGATGTACTAGACAATGGGTTAATTTCCAAAGATAAAGAAAAATGGAACTACTATATAGGCACTTGGATCACATCTATTGAGTAGGTATCAATGGTGCTAGTGGTAGTTTTCCTAATTAGATTGTCTTCTACACAAAAATATTTCTCAAATTATCTTTTTAAAGTGATTTGGTTCATCACTTTGACCATCATTGTTAAATATTTCTACAATACCCTTATATTGTATATCATTATTTATTAATTATATGGGTGAATAACTAGAATTTGATATAATGTGTCCACAAACTTGATGCTCAAATTATGAAAATTTTCTTTTAGATGTCTCATCATAAAGCTCAATTAGAAAATCACTCAACAAGCATCAATGTTATTACTTAATATTTTAATAAATGGATCAACAATTATGGCCTAATTGATAACTTGTCCACCTACTAGGCTTTTGTACCATAATTTAGCTTTACCTTTTAGTAAAAAATGAGCACTTACACCATAATATCTTCTTGAATGAGATTCATTGACTTTAATATTGATAAATCATTAAGATGTTCTACTATCATCTTTTCATAATTCTCATTTAATATTAGTAAATATTTTAATGCTACTTGTAGGGTGGATAAATAGACAGGTATATTTAAGGGGTCTTGATGTTTCTAGTCCTAAGAATTATTCTAAGGAGCTCACCCTAAAACTTGTAACACAAGATAACCTTGTTGTACATATTGCATTTGTTGAATGAGTCATCTTATTGGGGTGACTAGAACTTGTTGATCAACTTTTGTAAGTTTTTTGGTAGCTTGTTACATGGCTTGCACATTTTGTGTTGTTTACATATGTTGGGATTTCTATTGCATAACTTGATGAGCTTATTATTGGAAAACTTGTTCCTAATATATAGATTATAACACTTGTTGACTATTGGGTTGTCCTTATTGAGTTACAAGCTACGCATATTTTATTATTTAGGCTTGGCTAGGTTAATTAGCTTTTACCATATTTGTATTAAAATTATAGGATGATAAATTTGGTATTATACCCTTGTTTGGGTTCTAGGTACTAGGAATTATTTTTTTGTTATTCTTATTTTTTGAGTAGGGGGTTTTTTCCTTTTAGAAACCCTTTTTATTTTTAAGGTGATTCAATAAAATTAATAACTCATTGGTTTCCCAAGATATAAATATTGTATGCATAAACTTGATTTATCCTCCCTCTAAATGGAATCATTATAAAATTAGGGTGAAACTTTACCCAAACATAGATTTGGATAGAAATTTAGCATAATTTTTTTGGGTATTTGTGCTTTATCATAATTTGAAGCATAATTTTATAGGTTTGATACTTTGAGTAGTTGATTTAATAGATGAAATAAAATCAAATATGCATTTGTTGAATTTTTAGTATTTACTTAAATTCCATATAAATTTTATGAGATATTTTAATTAAAGATAAAATATCTTAGTAAAATGCTAATAAAACCTCCAAATCTATACAAAAATAGGAAGGTCATTTGTAAACAAAGTTTCCATGCAAGAAATTTAATGGGTATCTATTAATTTGAAATAAAATGTAATAAATACCCTAAATACCTATGTAGAAACATTATAGCTAGTCATATTTGAATTCTATTTGATACTTTACCAGTGAAATCTCACTAAATCAAAAAAATACTTTGTGGATACCACTAGATCTAAAATTTCCTCCAAACTCTCAAGTGGATTTGTGATAGTAAAACCTTTATGCCCCACCAAGTATACCAAAAACTATAAAATTGGTGATGTGTCTAATTATAATTGCACCCTAAAACACAAAAAATATAATAATAGAGTGTTTTACCTCACTTAACCTTCGAAGAAGGTTGATTTATTTCATATCTAACAATATAGTATAAATATTTGAGGAAAAGGATTGTGAGAAATAAAAAAAGTGCATAAAAGTAAATGCAACCATGTGATTATAACAATGTGAGATTGATCCAATCTACTTGGAAGGAAAAATAACTTCAATGTATTAATATCAAATAGATTTACATGCAACATGATAATTGGGTTTATTAGATTAGTCTTACATGCATTTTCAATAAATCAATCCCCTAAATGATTGTCTAGATAGATAATTTGTGCTTCTTAATTAAGTTGGATAATGGTAATGAATCATTGCCTAGTTTCTATGTCTCAACAGGAAAATATTATCCACATCAATGAGTTAGTCTAATACATTGACCCTTTTCAACATTTAGGAAAAATTTAACCCCTTTTACCTTGCTTATATTCATAAAATTCTTCCACGTAGTGAAGTGTGGTTGGTACATTGGTTGACATCCCTTAAAATTGGTGTCCAATTAGATACTTTCCACTTCAAGCAAATAATTATAACTGATCTATAAGTGGAACATCAATTTTCTAATGAATCAGTGTCTAGTTGGTTGGAGGTCTTATCATAATGAATTTGTGCCCTATAGTGGTTTGAACTCCATCCAATCAAGGTGGTGTGACACTTGGTGAATTTTCTAGTCATTGGCTTATTTTTCAATGTTGATCTTGGTCCATGCCTATCTCCTTTGGACTTAGTCAAACCAATTTGCATGCCTTGTTTGGATCCTCATTGTCTTGACTCATACCTTGTCTTGACTTGTGTTATAGGTCTATGATAAATTACACATAGGAGTGGTGAAAACCACTATACTTAACATAACTTTACTAGCACCTTTATGTATTTCCCTTGCAATGGTACTTCCCCTACTTGAAGTGAATACAAGAATGAATCTCTAGAGCCTACAATTAGTAGACTCAAAGTTGGAGCAAATGGTCTTAGTGTTTTGCAATGAGTCATGGGAGTGGGTATAGTTGGTTTAAATAGTTTAGAAGATTTTATCTTCAAAGTAATATTTTATATATCTCTTGATAGATCTATTCTTTATTATAAAATTTAACTTGTAATAATTAGGAGGTACCTCACTAGCAAGTTCCCCCAATCCTCTAAAAGAGGTCCAGGATTCAATTCTAGCAGTTTGTTTCAAATACAAAAAAAAAAAATCGACTAGCTTGAGGGGTTCACCCAGATGGGAAAGAAACCCATGGAACAGAAAGTCCTAGCACCCAAGGGATACGGGAAATGGTTTTCCTTAAAAATGTTTTTAAAACTAAAACTTGGTGCTTAACTGAGGAATAACATGGAAAACTTCAAGAATTCAAGTCCCACATGAAAATTTTATAGGTAGTGGTAGAACCATGACAACTGTTGGCATGGTTTTAATCGTGATTAAAATTTTGAAGGTGGTAGTAAGGGTTTTGATCATGATTAAAATTTTATAGGTTATGGTAGAACCACGACAATTGTTGGTAAGGGTTTTGATTGTGACTAAAATTTTATAGGCAACAGCAAGGGTTTTGATTGTGATTAAAATTTTACAAGTGACGATAGAACCATGATAGCTGCTAGAAAGGGTTTTGATTGTGACTAGAATTGTACAGGTGGTAGCAAGGGTTTTGATTATGATTAAAATTTTATAGGCTACGATAGAATCATGGTAAATGTTGGCAAGTTTTTTATCATGATTAAAATTTTATAGGTGACATCAAGGGTTTTGATTGTGATTAAAATAAACATAGGTGATGGAAAGGGTTTTGATCGTGATTAAAATTTTATATGCAATGGAAGAACCATGGTAGTTGCTAACAAGAATTTTGATCATGATTAAAATTTTACAAGCAGCGACAAGGGTTTTGACTGTAATTAAAATTTTATAGGCGATGAAAAAATCATGACAGTTGTTAGCAAAGGTCTTGATCATGATTAAAATTTTACAAGCGATGAAAAGGGTTTTGATCATGATTAAAATTTTACAAGCGGTGGCAAAACCATGGTAATTGCTGGCAATGTTTTTTATTGTGATTAAAATTTTACAAGTAGCAGCAAGGGTTTTGATTCTGATTAAAATTTTACAAGCAATGGCAGAACCACGATAACTGTTGGCAAGGATTTTGATCGTGATTAAAATTTTATTGGTGGTAGAAAGGGTTTTGATTGTGATTAAAATTTTATAGAAGACCCATGGTAGCTATAGGTAGGGTTTTGATCATGATTAAAAATTTGTAGGCAACGACAAGGGTTTTTATCATGATTAAAACTTTATAAGCAATGACAAGGGTTTTGATTGTGATTAAAATTTTACAAGAAGCTACTGGTAGGGTTTTGACCGTGATTAAAATTTTATAAGCAATAGCAAGGGTTTTGATCATGATTAAAATAAGTGCTTGGAAAATTAAAAATTAAAAAGGGTTTCAAGTTGGTGAGAAAATATTTTTTTAATGATTGATGATTGCAATGGAATCAGTGAGTGAATCAGTAAGCAACAATGATGTAACTGTTGATGGTGACAGTGGTCATGGAGGTAGATCTGTGAATTTGAATAGTATCAAGGTAATCAGGAGTTTTGATGTGTGTGTTAGGAGTGAACCTATGATCCCTAATGGAGGTGGGGTCCCTTAAATCAAGGTGAAGGGAGATATTTGACTTTAGTTGTTGACACATCACAAGGTCAAAATAGATCCAAGCATGTTTCCTCCTCTTGCTCCTTTGCAACCCTTTTCAAAAATATAGTTTCTTTTGGGCCTCTTCCTCACCCTAGGGTTGATATGTGCCCTTCTCAAGGTGCCCTCTGAATTCCATAAAAGCTTGTTTCCTCCCTCATGGACCAGGATTCTCATTCTCTTATGGGGAAATTTTTAAAGCCTCACCCTGACATGGAGTTGATCCGTAAATGGGCCATTACCCATTGGCACCCTCAAGGATCCATGGACCTGGTTACCTTTCCCAAGGGGTTTTTTCTCATTCATCTAAATAACCCCATTGATTCGAGTAGAACCATGTTAGGTAGACTATGGTTCTATGATCAAAGAGGAATTTTTATCAAGAATGGAGTGTAGAATTTTACCTTGAAACTCAAAATATCAACCTAGCTCTAATATGGGTTCACCTTTCGGGTCTTCCTCTCCATTTCTAGGATGAGGATATTTTATGAGGGATTGCCTAAGATATTGGTGAGTTCGTTGATCTTGATCCACCTACCAAAGCCAAGACCCGCATGGTCCACACTCGCATGTGTGTCAATGTTAAACTTGATTCCTCTCTTTCTTCTTCCATCGAGTTAATTTTAGATGAGATCTCTAGGACTTAGATCATAGAATATGATAACAATCCAATCTTCTATTCTAGGTGCTCCAAGCAAGGTCACCTTAGCTCTTAGTATCAAATATATAAGGTTTCTAAGGTGCCTTCCACCAAAAAACCTTAAGGAGAAAGGTTCTCAAAGCAACAACATTCTCATAATAAATCTAATTCTTCTTTGGTGGGCTCCAAACCCCCTCCTTCTGGTACTAAAGCTATTTCAAATCAGGATATTCCTTCTCATGGTTCGTTAGGGGAGGCTTTGAATAATCTGATCAAATATTTATTGTTCATTACTCAAATTTTATTGGGGGATCTTCTTAATGCTTTATCCTATGCAGGTCAAGCTCTCCAATATGTTCCTCAAGTCGACATCTATTCCTCCTTTAAGGTATGCCCTTTGGATTCTATTTCTAATCCTTTTTCTTCTCTATATGTTCTTGAGGTTCCTCCTTATGTTGAGAATGTTGCTCCTCAAAGCCCTCCTCCACAGATCCCTCCTTCCCCTAAAGGCCTTCGTGGACCTTCCCCATGTAAAAATATTCCCAGTAACCTTTTTTCGGTTTAGAGAAAAAATCAAAATAAAAAAATACTTCCCACAAGAAATCAAAAAGGCTCCATATTGATGTCAGTTTAGAGAAGAAATTAGGTCATCCTTCCTCTCAACTCATAAAAAATAGAGAATTTTGTGAGGACATTTCCAAAGGAACTCAATTCACTTTGAGTCTCTCCTCCAAGCAAAACCTTCTTTCATATCCACTTGAAAATGATACCCAATCCAAATTCTCCTCTTCATAAGGAAGAGGGAAAAGATCTTCCAAAATATCCAAATGAAGATCCCCTCATGGAATGTGAGAGGCCTTAGTGGAAATAATAAATAACATTTGGTTAAGTCCATGAGGAAAGACCTTAAACCAACCATTTATTCCTCTTGCGAGAATCCAAACTAGATATCCAAAATGCTTCATGTATTTCCAAATACATATGGAAAAACTGTGAATTCCTCATAAGTCCTATCAATGGAGCCTCTAGAGGGCTATTATGTTTATGGGATCCAAATTTTATTGAAGGTAGAATCTTGTCTGTGGCAAAAAACTACATGAACATCTTGTTCTTGAGTAAGGACTATCATTGTAGATGGGTTTTATCAAATCTTTATCCTCCAAACTCTCCATCTAGGAGATTTTATCTTACAACCATTCAAAAGACTACAATTCATAAATGAAACTGTAGAATCACTACTTTTGTATTGAAATAAAAAGGGGTTACAAGATGAATCCTTTTTACAACTTTTCCCTAAAGGCTACAAATGGGTCTTCCCTAAGGAAGCCCTTATCGATGTGTTCAAAGGCAGCAAGATCCATCTTTTGGATGTTCCTCAGTGTAGGTGGGCTTCTTGCTCGTGGGCCACCACTGGTTTGATGTGTTCCTTGTACCTGTTAGACCTACAAAATCTAGTTAGAACATTTAGGGGCCTGCCTCAGTCAAACCCCATGTTTATGAAGACAAAAGACTCTTTAATCAAGCTTAAAACATGAATAAAACTACATAAAATGATATAAAACCCTAAACTAAGCCATACTTACCTATTCGGTGAACTTTGTTTTGTTGTAGCAAAAGTTCGCATGGGTGGGTGCGAACTTGGTTGAGCCTGGAAGTTCGCACGGGGTTGTGCGAACTTGACTATCTCTGGTAGAATTCATAGAATAAGCTTTTTGAGTGATGTTGATGTTGTTGTTCCTTTGCTCTTTCGCCGGTTCACCTTCGAAAGTTGCCTTCGTTGTCGATAACCTATCTAAGTCACAAGGAATATTATGGATATAACAAAAACCCTATTGCTATGATGGATGTGTTTGATGTGTGATTGATGATGGATGTCTGGAGTGATTTCTATAGATTTTCTGTAAGCTAAAATTGGAATCCCTAAAATGGTGAAAATGGCCTTCTACTTATAGACTTGGCCAAGGTTAGGGGAGGGGCTGAGGTGTCCCCTGTGAGGTGTGTGTGGTGAGGTGTCCACCTAAGAGGTGTCCCTTGAGGTGTCTTGGCTCATAAATGAGATTGGGTGAGAGAATCCCTCACCCATCTACAAGTCATGATGACCTGGAGGAAAGTCTCCAAATGGTATTTATTGAAACCAACTTAGAAATATCTCCAAATTTGAAATTACCTTTTTGGTGCAAAAGTCTCCAATTCTCATTTATTGCCTAGGAGAGTGTGATATGGAGGAAATATCTGGGTGAGAGGTGGCAAGGCTAGGCTAGGCTAGGTGAGGTGGAAAGGCTAGGCTAGTCAAAGTAGACTAGGTGAGGTGGAGGGTTAAGATTAAGCATGATTAGCCTAATTAACCATAGGATTAGCCATAAAGCAAGTTTTGACCAAAATTGTTGACTTTTTGAGCATAAAGTGCTTTTTGACCATGGTGGAGAATTCAACCTTGGTTGAGTTAGGATGGAGGTCACATGAGGACCTATAGTTAAGCGTAGGAAGGGGCTTAGCTAGCCCAAGGGGGCTAAGGATGATGAATAGTGATTTTAATAAATGAATAGTGTTTTAAAGCCAATTTATGCAATTTTTGAGGGTTTTGCAAATTGATTGATCGTGAAGATGAGGAGAGGGACAATGTGCGACTTTTGGGTGTCTACATTTTACCCCTTTTTGTACTGGATTGTGTGAAAACATGATTTAGTACAAAAATTGATGATATGAATTGATGGAATGATTGGAAGGCAAAGAATTTGTGATTGATGACTTGTGGATGATTGTGAGAGAGATGCATTGATAAAAAAGGAAATATGATTTGTGATTGAATACAACATTTTGAAATATCGTAATGATTGCTTTTGAGGGAAGGTGTAAGATTACCTTATTTTGTGATCAACTCGAGATGTTCCAATTGTGGAAGGAACAAATACCTTTGCTAATTTTTTCTTCTGATTGATTGATGAGTTCTGTTGACAATATTTGACAAACCATTGGAGCCGTAGGGTAGAGCTTAGTCAGGTGCTTCATTCATAAGTGGTCTTACGACTACCACTTTGAAGAAGGGAATCCATGAGCTGTCTACAGTCAGAGGTATTTTGAGGTCTATCAAATATTGTTTTGTTTTGAATTGGAGTTTTGATTGAGAAGAGAAATTTTGTTAGATTAAGGACTTGAGATAATCATTAGCAAAAAATTTTCTTAGGCATTTGTTTTATCTGTGATTGGATGTTTTGGTTGTTTGATCATGTGCAAGGTAGCTTTTGATGTGTTTGAATGACTACCCCCTCAAGCGATGAATTGGTGATGGAGGAGATGAAGATCGGTGATGAATCGATTGATAATGATGAGAAGATGATAAGAAATGCTAGAAAAATGATAAATCTAGGCAAAATCATGGATTTGAAAGTAAAAAATGACAAAAATTGGTTTGCAAAAAAATTTGCACAGGGGCGTGTGAATAAAAAAGTTTGCACAAGGGTGTGCGAATTTCACGTTCGCACGTGCGGGTGCGAACCTATGAAAAAACAGGTATAAAAGTAAAAAGGGGTGTGTGAATCCTCATTTTGTATCATGTAAATGAGGGAGAGAGTGGTGAGGAAGAAATTGTGAAGCGGAGTGCTATCGAATTGTTGAACAGACATCGATATGATGAGCAGAGGGGCGAGCACGAGTGTAGGCAGGTGCATTCCAAAGGTAAGTGGACTGAACTTACTTTAGAGGATGTGCAACTTTAAATGCTAAAAAAAATATTTAATGTGCTTGTGTGTGTTGGAATATGTGCATGTATATACAAATACGTGAATGTGTGTGATTGGAGTGTATGAATGCACTCTCTGATGTAAATATGTGCACTATGTGTTAAATTACCCAAATGGGTATCCTGAGATGCAATTTGTTTTATCCTTGGTTTTGTGATCTCGAAAAACATGCATGAAAGATGTGACTATTTTGACTATTGTATGCATGCATTATTAGAATTTGTTTGTGCAGTTATGCTATTTGGGCAAATGGGTACCCATATCTATGTTTAGTTGACCCTTTTGACTTTCTAATGACTACCTCATTTTGCATGTTTTGCATGTTGATTTTAGATTTTTTTTGCATGTTTTGAGTATACATGGGAATCTAGGGACATAACCAAGGGGTTAGCCCATCATTTTATCCAAATGGGTATCCAAAACTACCCATTGTTAAAAGTTTACATGGGGATGTGCGGACGAGGAAGTTCGCACGAGGGCATGTGAATGAGCAAGTTTGCACTCATACATGTGAATTTTTTTTTGATATGTGGTATATTTGACATGTGGATTTAAAATTGAATGTATGGAATTATTGACATGTGATTTTGAAATTGAATGTATGGAATATTGACATGTGATTTGAAATTGAATGTAGGTGAAGAAGATATTTGTGCGACATCGATTATGAAAGCTTAGGAAGAAGTTGCATAGTGTGTGGTGTGTGGATGATGGGACTTGGATGCATGCAGTGGGGTTGTATGGAGTGTGGGAGATGCATGAGGTACATACAAATCATGCCTATGTATCCACACTATGTGAGAGGTGGGATCTAGATAGGAACACCTTCCATATCTCGATAGGGGAGATGACTATTACCTTGGAGGATGTGTACCGCATCTATCGGCTATTGGTAGAGGGTATTATGGTGAGGATATTGGAGTGAGATGCATGAGATGGCATTTTGTAGAGGGCTCTTGGAGAGATATGGGCTAGTGTGGGGCTGAAGGGTGGGGTGGACTATGCATAGTGTTGGGTGGACAAGATGTTGTCCAATTGCCATGCGATGGTGATGCTGATGATCGTGAGTCATGCCTTACTGGATACTTTAGGGGTGAGATTCCCCTAGAATATGATGGGGATGGTATGTGATATGGTGGAGTGAAGATAGTGTATGCATGGGCTCTAACATTATTAGCAGGTCTATAGAGAGTTGCATGGAGTAGTGAGGATAGAGCAAACAAGTATCAATTTTAGTCCTCTACTATAGGTGTGGGTATGGGAGCATATTATGGTATTGTGACCATCATTGCTACCACATGATGCACATACATTGGATGGTCATGATGTGCCCTTTGTGATGATATGGAGGATATATATGGAGAAGAATATTAAGAGGGAGTGGGAGGGTGATTTGATGTACTATCACATTTAGCTAGGGGAGCTAAATATGATAGATATTATATGGAGGCCATGGTGAGGGGTGCCTAGTTGGGAGGAGGATGTGGTGCATCTTGTCTATATTATATGGGGGTGGTGGATGGTGTGGAAGTATGAGAGATAGGTAGATTATTTCCCATTCTCATGGGTGATGTATTAGTTTAGGTTGTAGTAGGGGTGACTAGATCTACCAGTTATGATTTATAGGGTGGTAGGTGATACGGGGTCAAATGGTACCACCTTTAGACTTGACTTTGGATGAGTAGATTGTTGTCCTAGATGTGGATAATTTTGGGACCACTATAGAGTATGATGTGTGGTGGTCGAGGCAGCGATGGGAGCTTGTAGTTGGGGTGATGGATGGGTGGGGTGAGGTAGTAGGTGCATTACCAAAGGGGTGGTGACATAAGCACTAGGAAATGGGGGATTTCTTGAGATGGTAGGATCATCCTAGGATGGAGGATCACCAGAGCCTAGGGAGGAGGAGGAGGTGGAGCTAGATCAGTTGATCTAGCATGTGTGGTCATGAATAGAGATGATTAGGATAGATTGGTGAGCAATGGTGTCTTGGGATAACCTAAGGGGAGTGAGGGATTGCCTAGTGAGGATGCAGTGGTTATGGAGGATATACCCATGATAGAGGTGTATGGATGGGTAGGTGGAGTAGTGTCACCACCTTATAAAATTTATTTTATGATTGGGTTATAGGAGATGATATCGATGCAGGAGGCCAAATAGTTATGAGAGGAGATATGAGAGTTGGAGGAGAAGTTGATAGAGATTGAGCTAGATTGGGTGATAGATCACTTTGTAGTGGAGGAGGAGAGGTGTAGAGTGGAGGGGAGGCTAGTGATAGCTTTGAGAGAGTGGTATGAGGTGAGAGCTAGGGTGGAGCAGTTAGCCACCAAGAGAGAGGCTCTCATTGGTGAGTGGGATGCTGCTCGGGTGAGAGAGATGAGATGATTGAGATAGTTGAGTGATTGTAGTAGCTATTGGATGAGGCTAGGGTGGAGGTAGAGGTTGAGAAGGCTAATTGAGAGAGGTGTGTAGAGGATCTACGATGAGAGGTGGTCGAGATGATGGTTATAGAGAGGTGGGTGACCATAGAGATTGAGAGCTTGGGAGTGATGGTGTAGTGGCTGGAGGAGTAAAGGGTATAGGTAGCTAGTCTTCGAGTAGAGGTGGAGCATTTATGATAGGAAAATAAGGGATTGATAGTAGCCCATGTGAAAGAGGTTGTGAAGAGAGCATAGTGTGAGGGTAAGTTGATTGTGAGTGGATTAGTGATACCAGCATATTTAGAGTCATGATCAAGATCTTAGAGTCAGTCTCAATGGAGCTAGTGTAGTACACTCTTTGTAGCATAGGTGAGCCAGTAGATGGCAGCACAAAAAATCTCACAGGTAGTGGGAGAGGTCCTAGAGGTGAGGAGAGAGGCACCAGTGGTATAGGATATGGGTGATGTGTTATCGAGTGAGGTGTTGTAGAGCATATGATATCATTGGAGGGGAGTGGGGAGACTCTTGTGGAGTAGCGCATATGATGTAGTTGTGTGTTGGTGGGCTAGGTGGCCATCCATGATTTTTGTATGATGAGTATATACATGATATGTACATGTGATGAGGTACCCACAAGGGTACACATTTTATTGTAGCCTGATGGTATTTTGAGATATATATACATGACATTCGGTGGTGTTATATCATATTGCATTTATTTGTGTGTTTGTTTTTACTTTATTGTGTATGTACATGAGAATGATGTAAATGTGTGTATATAGCATAGATGTGTGAATTTATAGATGTGATAGAAGTAGATGTATGTAGAATGAATGAGATATAATCAAGTATTGAATAATCCTCTATTGAATCGGTGATGAATATGCTATGCATGAGAATGCAGGTGGATGCAAATAGTGGTGAAGAAAGCACTTGTATTTTTGCAAAACAAGGGATAGTGTAATCCTTTCCATTATTTCAAATATGTCAGATGTGAAAAGTTCTTTGAAAAGATTCGAACATAACAGTTTGAGCAATCAAACCCATTGAATAATTGAGCAAAATTTCTGCAAAAATCTTAACTGGCTTGGCTAACAAGAACCCAAGCATGGATCAGTGTGTGTGAAGTGAAGTTCATTTAACCATTTTGAAAGAGGATGGTTTCAATTGATTGTTAACTTAGCCTATAAGCTAGCTCATCCACAAGCGTGCAATGGTCTGTACAAAATAAGGTCGCTAGTGTGACAGACATGTCACCACTTGTAAGGCATACTCCATTGCTAGTCAAGCATCTATAGCTTTGATGGAGATCTACCCCATGATTTCAATATGGACCTGAGGACCTCAGGGATTCAAGCTTTGAATGATGGTACTCTTTTGATTTTTGTTCCATTTGTAGTGCTCTTTTTGGGGTGTTGGCTTTTGTTTTTTACCCCTCTCTTTTTCTTTTTTTGTAGCTTGTCCTTTTTTCGATCCTCAAGGTTTGATTTAGATCATGCAAATGATAGGATGAGTGAGGTGACTTTCTCTAGGTGGCTAGTATATGTACAATGTTGCCAATCCTATTCTCAAAATTTGCTTAATGTGTGAGATGTGCAATTTGATCCATGAAAGAGTGCAAGTTAACCAAGGGAAGCTTTGAAGTGCTTTAGAAACTACCAACTTTAGATGGTGGTTGATTGAAGTAACTGTAGATGGTTGAATCTCACAAAGCGTTCAATAATCCAATCTCATGAAAATGGGATTGGACACCAAAATTATTGTGCTAGCAAGTGCATATTTAATTCTCCAAGTATGGTATTCACAATGGATATGTATAGATGTGGATATGAACATAATCTATATGCATGTGAAAATGTGTGAATATGCAGCGATCAATGTAGTGAATGGTATGATGTTGCAATGGATGGAGTATGTAAAATACTATACAAGGTTACCCTAGGATAATATCCGATGGAATGGGGTGATGAAATTAATGAAGAGGATATGATATGAGAATAGAAAATAAGAAGAAGAAGAAGAGGAAGAAGAGAGAGAAAGGAAGGAAATGAAACTAATCAAAGGTATGTAGCCACTTGAAGCGTGACCATACAACATTGACAAGTAATAAGAAGAGAGAGAGGGAAAGAGAAGAAGGGAATATGAAAGGTATGTAGCCACTCAAAGTATGACCATACAACATTTATTAAAGAGGAAAGGAGAGAAGAAGAAGAATAAATGATGAAAAGCATATTTTGTTAATGCAATTCGATAGAACATCGTAGAGTGTCGATTGTGTGTTTGTTGTTTTTTGTGTGTAACCGTGATGGTATATACAAAGAATGATGAGCCTTAATGCCAATTCTTAGGTGTAAAATGCTCGAAGATGAATAATGTTAATGGGCTCAAGGTCAGCAAGACCTTCCAACATGGCAAGTTGATATGCCCTAGAACCAAATTTATGGGTAACAATGTAAGGACCTAGCCAATTAGGTGCAAATTTATCATGAAGATGGTGTGGTTGGCTAGTAATTTATTGGTTCTCCTTAAGGACCAAGTCTTTGACCTAAAATTCATGTTGATGTACCTTAGAATTATAGGCACATCGGAGATGATCTTGATAAATATGCATGTGTTCAATGGCATGGATTCGACGTTCATCCAAAAGGGTTAACTGGTCTAACTTGGCTTGATGAGTAGTGTCATCATCAATGAATTCTTGCATAGAGACCTATAATGATGGAATTTTGAGCTCCAAGGGCATGATGGCTTCAACGCCATATACAAGAGAAAATGGGGTTGCCCTAGTTGGAGTATGAATGCTTGTGCGATAGGCCCATAAGGCCAGTGGCATTTGATTGTGCCAATCATGATGTGATTCTACAATGGTCTTTCAAAGAATGGTACAAATGGTTTTGTTTGTAGCTTCAGCTTAGCCATTACCCTATGGGTAGTATGGGGTGGAGAAGCTATGTTGAATATTGAATTTCTCACATAATGCATGAACATTCTTGTTCTTGAATGGTGTACCATTGTTAGAGATGATCTTGGATGGAATTCCAAAGTGATAGATAATGTGTTGAGTGATAAAGTCAATAATTTTAGGACCTATCATTTGGACTAGAGGGATGGCTTCAACCCATTTCGTGAAGTATTCTATGGTAGTAATGATGAATTTGTGATTTCTAGATGAGGTGGGGGTGATTTTACCAATAAGATCCAGACCCCATTGAGAAAAAGGCCACATTGATTGAATGGGTTGAAGAGCTTGAGAAGGCAAATGCGTGAGATTAGCATGGTGTTGGCATTTGACACACTTTTTGATGTATTCACAATAGTCATGTTCCATTGTGGGCCAATAATAACCCATCCGTAGAATGCATTTGGTAATAGCCATACCACTAAAATGGCCACCACAAGTGCCATCATGAGCCTCTTGGATAACGTGTTGGGCCTCGTGTGGTTCAAGATAATGTAGTAGGATGCCATCATGACTACGCTTGTAAAGGATATCTCCCAATAATGTGTAGCAAATTGATTGCTCATTATTTGAAAGCATGTTTGTGAGTGTAATTCATATCTAGAGGGAGGATACCAAGCTTGATGTAATCTTTGACCTGGTAGAACCATGGGCTATGAGGTTCAATTTGTACAATATTGATGCCATCATCATGAGAAGGTGGGGAAGTGGAAATGGTAGAATGGAAGAGGGTGTGAATGGACACATGAGTTGTGTCAAAATATGGATTTTATGGGATGAGTGAACCTAAAGAAGCCATAGTGTTGATGAAATGATTGGTGGAGCATGGAGTAGCAGTGATGTCATACCACTCAAATTGAGCAAGTAAGTGTTCGATGACTTGCTTATATTATTGAAGGATGGGGCATCGACATTGCCATTCTCCCTTAATTTGATTCACAATGAGAAGGGAGTCACCAAATATGTCTAGATATTGAATGTGCATTGAGATTGCTTGCTTAAGGTCAAGGATAAGAGCTTCGTATTCGATATTATTGTTTGTGCAAGGAAAGCCTAACTTGAAGGAAAAGGGGAGGGGCTCCCCTTGTGGTGTAAAGAAGACTATACCTACACCCCCTCCATGTTCATAATGAGAGCCATCAAAGAAGAGGGTTAAGTTAGTAGTTGACTCAGGTTCTACAGGTTCCTCAACTTTAGTAGTATGAAACATAGAATCATCAGGAAGCTGAATGAGTAGCGGTGTATCACTCGGTAAAGGTGCTTCAACTAGTTGATCAACAATGACTTGGCCTTTGATGGATTTTTGACTGATGAATTCGAGATCAAATTTTATGAGAAGCATAATCCATTTGGTCATGTGATTGTTATGGTAGCTCTTACCCATCATGTAATGGAGTGGATTATCATGGGCGACCACATAAGTAGTGTGATTGATCATGTAATGTCATAGCTTTTGTGTGGCAAAGATAATGACAAGGTAAAGTTTTTCCATGTAAGCATACCGTGTCTCATAACTTACCAATGTGCGACTGATATAGTATACGACCTGTTCATGGTTCATCTCATTCTTTTGGGTGAGAAGTGTACCCAATGCAAAATTAGTAGTGGATATGTATAGATGAAAAGGTCGATTGGGATGGGGTGGTGATAGAACTGGTGGAGATGTGACGTAATATTTGATGGCATCGAAAGCAATTTGACATTGATTGTCCCATTTGAAAGGGACCCCCTTTTGAAGGAGATGATTGAATGGTTGACACTTGTCGAAGAGTTGGGTGATAAATCATCGAATGGATTGTATTTTTCCTTGTAAGTTATGTAGTTATTTGAGATTTGAAGGGGGAGGCATATCGATGATAGCCTTGAATTTTTGAGGATCAACCTCGATGTCATATTGTGAGATAATAAAACCCAAGATTTTTCCTGAGGTGACACCAAAGACACATTTTTTGGATTTAATCACACGTTGTGTTCTAGGAGGTGATCAAATATTTGGTGGAGGTCCTCAAGATGTTGGTCATGCATTTTGGATTTGGTGATAATATCATCGACATAATATTCGATAGTTTTATGCATGAAGTCATGAAAGATATATGTCATTGCACGTTGATAGGTTGCCCCAACATTTTTGAGATCGAAGGGTATGACCTTGTAACAAAATGTCCCCCAAGGGGTCATGAAAGATGTTTTATGTTGGTCATCTAGGTTGACACAAATTTGATTGTAACTAGAAAATCCATCCATGAGTGATAGCATTTTGTGCCCTGTTGTGGCATCGACCAATGTGTTGATATTAGGGAGTGGAAAATTGTCCTTGGGATAAGCTTTGTTAAGATCCCTAAAATTAGTGCATATGTGGATACCCCCTTGGATTTTCTAATGGGAACCATGTTTGAAACCCACTCAGGGTAATCAATTGGTTGTATGAACTCGATATCAAGAAGTTTCTGTAATTCCTCTTTGACCATTAGAGCAATGGTGGGATGCATTTGATGCAACTTTTTCTTGATAGGTTTAGCATTATCATCCAAGATCAAGTTGTGGATAACTAATGATGGATCAAGGCTAGGCATGTCCATGTAGGACCATGCAAACACCTTTATGTACTTTCAAAGGAAAGTAGTGAAGAGGATGCGTTCATCAGTAGAAAGACTAGTTACAAGTTTGACAATGTGGGGGTGGTCAGGATCATCATCGATGTCAACATCAATGGTGTCCTCGACAAGCATGTGAGAACCATCATGGAGTTGAGCGAGAGTTGGGATGAGGTGGAGATCATCAATGATGTCAGGAAGGTGGAATTCATCATCTAGATAAAAATTCGTATGATTGATCCAAGGTAGGTGGGGTGGAATGGAAGGCAAAGGTGTATTAGTGGATCATAATAATTGAGGTGATGGGAGGAACTCAGTAGGTGATGGTGTGGATGAAATATTGTTAAAATTAATAAAATTGGTAATGGGTGGTGGAATGTAATTGGGATGATGTGGATAGCGAAGTGGGGCATATAAGTCAATAGAGATCATGTTGATAAAAATGCTTGAAGTGGTAGATGTGGGAGATGGTGGTGATGAAGAATCAAAGGAGGATGATGATGAATCAAGAAATGGTTGGTTGAGGCTAGGAAGCAAAACCATGGGTGGGGAATGAGAATGAGAATGGGAGTGGTGGACTTGTTGTCATGTGAAAAGGCATGAAGGGAATAGGTGGTGGAGGTGAAGAAGGGATGATAGCTGGAAAATATGGATTGAGTGATAAATCGATAAATTGATTGGTAAGGGCTTCAACCATGTAGGGAGAAGTATCCTCATGTGGTGGAGATGAATGAAAGAAGGTGGATGGAATGTCAATCATAGATTGAGGGGATGAATAGTCGATAGGAAAATTGAGCTCAAATTCATCATCAAAAAGGACCTCGAGGGGGTCAATATTGAGATGATGAAAATCATCCTCGAGGGTGTTGATTGTTGTAGGATGGTAACCAATTTTGGACCTATCGTTAGGCTTTCATAAAGGAGGATGGATAAGGGTGCAACACCCTTGTTCATATCTTCCTAGTCTGTAGCCATGCTAGTTGTAATGATGAAGATAGTGCTAGGAAAAATTAGGATTTGACATGTGATCAAGATTATCATAAAATTTGGTTTGGGGTGGTGGAGGTGTTGGAGGCTCCATAGATGAGTCAAGTCCCCCATATATGAATTTTGTGCAATTGTTGGGTGGACCAAGAGGAACAACTACCCCAATAGTCATGGGCACATCATGGGGTCGATCAAAGTCATGGGTAGATTGGATGGTGGGTGAGATAACCTAAGCATTTTGTATGTCATACTCATCGGGACCAGGTGTGGTCATGAGTATAGAGATGTGAGGAGGGTCATGATGCTTAGGTTGGGGGAGGACCCCTTGGTGGTGAATATGGCAATGGTATTGATGTGGGTGGAGGAGAAGGTGAAGATGATGAAGTAGGGGATTTGATTGGGCTAATTGGTCATCATATTGAGTGGCACTGTATCCACTCATAGCATTTAGTGGGTGTTCCTATGATGGGATGGTTAGCATGTGTGAACTGAGATGTTGGAATAGAAGATGTGGTTGGGTGGTAGGGATGACTCGTGACCATGAGGAATAGGGCATAAAGTAATGGGAGGTGTAGATGGAGTGGGAAGGAGAGGAGGTGTGGTAGAAGAGGAAGTCGGTGATGGTATAGTTGAAAAGGTGAATGGGGGAAATGGTGCATGGGAGGAAGATGGTGAAGAAGAAGATGAAGGAAGATGTGAAAATGTTGGAGTAGTGGAAGCACCGATAATCGGAGGTGGATGTGAGGAAGATGAGGGTATGTCACTCAAATTTGGTGTAGGATGTGGAAATGAGGGGGATGGAAAGGTGGTAGTAAGGGAGTGTCATAGAGTGGGAGTGAATTATGTAGATGAAAGGGGTGGACCAGGTGGAAGAGTGATAATATTGCAGAATTTGAATGGGTCATTATCGGTAGGGATGTAGTGAACTAATCCATTATGAATATATTTAATACAATGATGTAACGTGGAAGGGACACATTGCATGTCCTGAATCCATGGGTATCCCAAAAGGATATTGTATTGCATCTCCCCTTCAATGATGTGGAAGAGGGTGGAAATGGTTTTGGCACCAGCTTGAATGGGTAAGACAATTGTGCCTATGGTAGGGTGCATAGAGCCATCAAAGGCTTGAAGGTCCATAGAAGGAGTAGCGATATGAGTAGGTGGTATGTGAAGATGGTGAAGGGTGATGGTAGAAATGATACTTATGGATGATCCAGTATCAATGAGGACATGCTTGTAGGTAATAGAATTGATGGAAGCTTGGATATGCAAAGGTGGATCCGCCCCCTCTCCTACAACTTTGGTGATCTCATGGTCATGGAAGCTAATAGAAGGTTGTAAGCATCTCTGGATATTGCCAATAAAGTTGGAAAAAGCATCAGTATCATGGGTCTCCAGATCAAGAGAGTGGAGAATGGAATTGAGAGCCTCATGATGAGGTTGTGATTGTTGTAGAAGGTCATATATGGATAACCTTGTAGGGGTAGTGTGGAGTTGATGTGAAAGGCTACCATGAATAGTGATGATATTATGTGGTGTGGTGGGAGGAACTGGTGGAGGAATTGGGGGATTAGAAGAAGGTGGTGGAAGAGAAGTAGAAGTGTGTGGGGCTTCAATAGGTGGTGGGTAACATTGGTTGTGGGTAGTAATGTTGATCATACCCACAAACCCTTATTGGGAAGGACCATGATTGACATGATTGACTTGTCATGGATTGGATTGAGCATTATTACCCCCATGTTTAGGTAATGGATTTTGATAGATCCTCAAGTTTTGATTTTGTGGTGCAAGGGGATTAGATACTTGAATGGTGCCATGGTCAATGAGATCTTGGATGATGTGATGAAATATATGGTAAGAATCAAGGTGGTGGCCACGTTGGTGATGAAAATCATAGAATACCTGTTCATTGTGGTCTCAAGGTAGGGGATGATTAGGATCATCAGGTTGGATATTAGGTAAGGAGATAAGGCCCCCATCAAATAAGTGGTGGAATAATATGGGCATAGGTTTAGATAAAGGTGTCCAATTGTGCGATGGGTGAGGAGGGAATGTTACACCCTTATGATGGATTAGAAGGTGGGGGTAGATTGGTTTGGAATGCATGTTGTGGTGGTTGAGGTGGTGTTGGTTGTGGTGATGAGGATGGAGAAGTGAGCATCACCTGATTGGTTTGAGGTGGTTTGGAAGTGGGTGGAATGTAGGGATTTTGATTGTATCAAAATTTGGATGGATAAGGTGCTTTTGGATGAAGCTTGATCTTACCTATTTGGACCTTGATATCCTTGATAACCTTGGCTTGAGCAATAGCCTCATCAAATGTGTGACTCTAATGGATTTGCAAAGTTTGAGAGATTTTTTTGTGGTAAATTTTGGTGAATAGTTTGACTAATTCTGTAGGTGGAAGGGTAAAAGCAAGATCATGAATGACCACCCTCCATCGAGAAATAAAATTAGTAATGGGTTCATCATCAAATTATTGTAAAGTATACACATCTGACAATGTCATCTTTGTTTTGATATTGATTGAAAAGTGTTCGAGAAAGAGATTGGCTAACTGCTCAAACTTGAAGAGGCTATGATGAGGCAAATGATTGTACCAATCTAATGCTTGTCCCCCAAGTGAAAGTGGAAATGTGTGAAGCATGAGGGGATCACTACCATGGAGTTGGTAACAAGCAAAGTGATAATTGCTGATGTGCTCTCTAGGGTCTTCCTTACCTTTGAATTTTTCAAATTTTGGGATCTCAAACGGGGGGTGGGGGTCGGGGGGGGGCATATGTGGGCTTTTGGGGCCCATAACTAGTTGTGCAAAATCCAAATTTTGATTTGTTCTTGCATAGCTTGAAGTTCACTAGAGAGCACCATTGTAGTATCCGGTGGGGATGGGAATGGATGTGAAGAAGAAGGTGGAAGAAGTGTTTGTGATGATGCCTATGAATAACCCAAATGGGGTGGGTATTGCAATTGTTGCTCTTCCCATTGATTGTAGTAAGCAACCTATTGTGGATCAAGTGTTGACATGGCTTGATATTGTGGAAGAGGAACCTAAGATGGATGTGGTGAAGTGTATGAGTATTACATTTTTGGTTGTTGTTGTTTATCATGGTACATAGAAATCTATTGGTCGAGCATTGGTATTTTGTTGTGGATGTTGGAAAGTTGGTTGTGATTGGGTTGTGGTAGTGGAGGACCAAGTAGGTGGTGAAGTGAAGAAGGTGGGTGGTGTTGATGATGGGGGTGGAAGGGATGAGGGCATAGCAAATGAGAATTGGCTTAAGGGTGGAGTGGTGATTGATGTGAGTTGAGGTGGAATGGAAGGAGTAGAAAGGAAAGACTTAGGGTGGGCCGAATAGCATGGTGGATTGGTGAGATATGAGGGGTAATTTGGATTGTAATATGAAAGAGGAGTGGATGGAGGTGGACAAAATGAGGAGGTGGAGGTAGGTGGAAATAGGAGGAAGATGCCAATGGAGGTCTGTATGATGAGAATGACAGGAAATTGGTTGGAAAATTAGTATCAAACTATGGAGTGAATGAGGGTGGTTGTTGTGATGGAATGACTTGATGTTGGAATTTTTGGAGATGGAGGTAGTTGGTTGTGTGGTGGTACTTGGTAGTATTGAGGTAGAATTTAGGAATATTGTGGTGGAAGTGATGAAGATTGATAATATGGGGGTTGTGAATTTTATGGAGTTTTTTGTGGGTACATTTTGGATGAAGAAGAGGAAGGGGGTGGTATAGAAGAATATGGAGTGGAAATCATACCTACTATTTGGATAGTAGTGATGACATCAGGGATGATTTGAGAGATGATAATGTTGTAGTCATCCCCCAATAGTGGATGAGAGGAATGCTCTAGAAAGGGGTGATTAGTAGATGGTGATGGAGGTGGAGTAGGCTCATCACAAGTGATGGTGGGTAATGGATGACTAGGTATAGTGTAAATGACATGTTGATAATATGTCGATGGTGGATTGGAGGAGGAGAGATCATCTAGAGGAGATGTGTCCTCATAGGTCTCATCCTCCACATGGGGTGGAGTGAAAGATGTGATATGAGATATGGGACAGGCCTTAGGCATGGGTGGCCCAATTAGCAAATTAGGTGGAGCAACAGATGTAATCTTCTCAGACTCAGAAGGTGGATCATTGGTCTGGGAAGAGGAGACACCAGTAGCCATGACAATGTGGTGAGCAGCCTTAGTGGCATGGTGAAGGGCCTTATGCATCTGACTATGCATAACAATCATGATAGTGTGAAGATATAACCAAAATATGAGGAATTTAGGCTTTGGAGAGCTCTAGGACTGATTCTAAAACTTTTTGTTTTGAAAAACACAAGTTTTTACGAGGTGCAAACTTATCTATACCTAGAAGTTTGCATGAGGGGTGTGAACCTTGAGAACATAGACACAAAGGATGGATTTATTCTATTTTGGACCTCTATGTGTTGTAGGGTAATTTCTAAAACTAGTTGTTTGAAAAAACACATGTTTGCATGGGGGGTATGAATTTTTTTGTATCCAAAAGTTCACATGGGGGTGCAAACCTCGAGAAAATAGATAGAGGATGTGGATTTGTGTTGTGTTAAGCCTTTGTGTACTGTGTAGCAGTTTTTGTGCAGTTTTGTAGCTTGGAAGCTAGGTTCATATGGGGGTGTAAATTTATCTGTACTTGGAAGTTCACATGTGGGAGTGTGAACCACCTAAAAATAGACTGTGTAGTGTTCTGTGAGATTGCAGACTATGGAACAACCGAGCAAGTGAGTTGTGAGCAATTTTAGTATGTTGTTGTAACCACTTTTTGTGACTCAAACAATAAGAAAATATTTTTTGATTTTCATGTGTTTTTATGAGAGTATTGTATCTAGCCTAGGAACAAACCATAGGAATGGGTGAATTCTACAACGAATAGGTATGTCGTAGCATAGAACCTCCTACAACACCCAAAGGTGTATAGAATAGAACTATGTTTCCAATGGGTGAGTGGTGACCTAGATGGAATATGGTATAGTAAAATGGTATCCAAAGGGGGGAGACTCAAAATGCTCTAATGAGTCAAAATACTCTCATGAAGAGAGGTCATGCTATCAATGTGCTGCTACCAGCCAAGCCTGGATTTCGCTTAACCCTCATATTTAAGGCATGCATAGTAATGATCAATTGCACCCACTAATTATTTTTAAAAGCCCTATGGTAAAGGGGCTTTCTAAAACTACCTACTTTGAAGGTACCTTCCAATGATTAAATCTAGAAAACCAATGCTCAAGAGTAGGGGATCTCCTAGTGATGAAGGTCGGTCAACCACTCCTAGGGGGCTACTATGGTGACTATAGGGGGGTGAGTTGGTGGAAGGAGATGAAATCCAATATCACCAGACTCGAGTGGAGATTGGTGATGAAATCCAATCTTACCACTGTGAATGCCATGTGAGTGTGTGGGTGTGTGTTCTACGCAAATAATTTTAGAAGCAAAACTATCCTAGATGCCTTTTCAAAATAAATCTAGTTTAAGATACCTTTTTGAATGAAATCTAGCTTAAGATGCTTTTGGAATGAAATCTAGCTTAAGATGCTTTTGAAAGGGAAACTAGATTAGATGCATCCTCACAAAATCAAATTAATCTAAATGCTTGAAAAGGAATACTAAATGAAAATGCTTTTTGAAAGGAAATCTAAACTAAAATGCTTCCTCACGAAATCAAATTTAATCTAATGCTTGGAAAGGAAATATAGGAATGGAAATGCTTTTTGAAATGAATTTACACTAAGGTACTTCCTCATGAAATCAAATTTAATCTAATGCTTTGGAAGAAAAGATAGGAATTGGAAATGCTTTTGAAAGTAAATCTAACTAGAATGCTTATTTCAATGTCAAAATGTATGCAAACAATTAAATTTCTAACCCGAGCGATGAGTTAACCTTGAAAAGACAAAAATATATATAGTGTACTAGAAAAATACCTGCATCCAGGCAGTTGTAGAGTCCTCTATCTACCTCTGTGCATCAATATTGTGCCATTTTTGGTAGTTCGCACCCTAGGGTGTGAATTTTTGTTCTGCTGGAAGTTTGCATGGGGGCATGTGAACTTGGCACCATGGAGCTGGGTCGACTGGTTCTGTGATCCTGGTGGCTAATTTTGAGTTTTTGGGTGGTCTTGACAAGGTTTCCTGCACAAAAAATAGCCAAAAGTCAGATTTTATGATCAAAGTTGGCACAAAACCTTAAGATATGAAGCATACACTTGAAACAAGCAAGTACTAGAAACCAAAATACTAACTAGGTGGCGCACAAAAATACAAGGAATGATCTCACCTTGCATACACCATGGCGAGAGGTGGTTTGGGGTCTAGGTATGGGGGCACACAATCCCTCGAGAACATGAGGCTTTTAACCTCCCCTGACTTACCTTTCCAGTTGATGTGGGTGTCTGAAATTGATACCTTGTGCATCAGGAACCAATTTTGGAGGCAGATTGTAAAGTTCACATGCCCAAGTGTGTACTCTCTGGACCTCAAAAATTTGTTGGTGCACCAATAAATTTTGTGATAGGGCCTAAAGTGTGTCTTAGGGCTTTGATGTTGGGCCTAAAGTGTATCTCAAGGCTTTGGTGGGGGTTTTTTGGAGCTGGTACTACCTACCATACAAAAATAGTCCACATGATTTGTTAGATAGTGATCAAGCTAATGCTTGGTGGGGGTCCCACCGGGCATGCCATAATGAAACCATTCAAAAGACTACAATTCATAAATCAAAATTGTAGAATCACTACTTTTGTATTGAAATAAAAAGGGGTTACAAGGTGAATCCTTTTTACAACTTTGCCCTGAAGGCTACAAGTGGGTCTTCCCTAAGGAAGCCCTTATCGATGTGTTCAAAGGTAGCAAGATCCATCTTTTGGATGTTCCTCAGTGTAGGTGGGCTTCTTGCTCATGGGCCACCATTGGTTTGATGTGTTCCTTGTACCTGTTAGACCTACAAAATCTAGTTAGAATATTTAGGGGCCTACCTCAGTCAAACCCCATGTTTATGAAGACAAAAGACTCTTTAATCAAGCTTAAAATATGAATAAAACTATATAAAATGATGTAAAACCCTAAACTAAGCCATACTTACCTATCCGATGAACTCTGTTTTGCTGTAGCAAAAGTTTGCACAGGTGGGTGCAAACTTGGTTGAGCCCTGGAAAGTTTGCACCAGGGTCGTGCAAACTTGACTGTCTCCAATAGAATTCATAGAATATGCTTTTTGAGTTGTCCTGATGTTGTTGCTCCTTTGCTCTTTCGTTGGGTCACCTTCAAAAGTTGCCTTCATTGTCGATAACCTGTCTAAGTCACAAGGAGTATCATGGATATAACAAAAACCCTATTGCTATGATGGATGTGTTTGATGTGTGATTGATGTTGGATGGCTAGAGTGATTTCTACAGAGTTTCTGTAAGCTAAACTTGGAATCCCTAAAATGGTGAAAATGGCCTTCTACTTATAGACTTGGCCAAGGCTAGGGGAGGGGCTGAGGTGTCCCCTATGAGGTGTGTGTGGTGAGGTGTCCACCTAAGAGGTGTCCCTTGAGGTGTCCTAGCTCATAAATGATATTGGGTGAGAGAATCCCTCACCCATATACAAGTCATGATGACTTGGAGGAAAGTCTCCAAATGGCATTTATTGAAACCAACTTGGAAATATCTCCAAATTTGAAATTGCCTTTTTGGTGCAAAAGTCTCCAATTCTCATTTATTGCCTAGGAGAGTGTGAGATGGAGGAAATATCTGGGTGAGAGGTGGCAAGGCTAGGCTAGGCTAGGTGAGGTGGAAAGGCTAGGCTAGTCAAAGTAGACTAGGTGAGGTGGAGGGTTAATATTAAGCATGATTAGCCTAATTAACCATAGGATTAGCCATAAAGCAAGTTTTGACCAAAATTGTTGACTTTTTGAGCATAAAGTGCTTTTTGACCATGGTGGAGAATTCAACCTTGGTTGAGTTGTGGATGAGGTCACATGAGGACCTATAGTTAAGCGTAGGAAGGGGCTTAGCTAGCCCAAGGGGGCTAAGGATGATGAATAGTGATTTTAATAAATGAATAGTGTTTTAAAGCCAATTTATGCAATTTTTGAGGGTTTTGCAAATTGATTGACCGTGAAGATGAGGAGAGGGACAATGTGCAACTTTTGGGTGTCTACAAATCTCTAGAACAATCTTAGTCAAATGAGAAAATATTTCTTCCAATCAGGTTTGGATGTTGGCTAGAGATTTTAATTCTCCCTTATTACCCACTAATAAGAAAGGAGGATCTAAAATAATAGTTTATTCCTATGAAGATTTTGCTTTATTTTTGGATGAGAATGAACTCATGGATATCCAACTCAAAGGTCCAAAATTCACCTAGAGCAATCATAGAAAGGGTGACCAGCTTAGTCAAATAAGGATTAATAGATTTCTAATATCCATTAATGGCATATGCCCCTTTAGAGATGTTGTCCTTCGTTATCTACCCCGAATAGGTTCTGATCACAACCCCCTTCTCCTTGATTGTTCATTCTAGGTATCCCTATTCAAATCCCATTTAATATTTAAGGCTATGTAGCTTCAAGATTCAGATATCAAGGTACTCATTACACATTGGTGGTCTTGCAATTTTTTTGGGTCCCTAGCCTCTTAGATCAACAGTAAGCTTTGTTTTGTGAAAGCACAACTCAAGAAGTGGAATAGGGATATTTTTTGGTAATATTTTTTCTAGAAAATAAAATATCCAATCCCAACTCATAAAATTGAGCTTCTTGCCCAACAGGGAGAATTGGACATAAATATTCTTGAGGCTGAAAGGAAGCTTATGTCTAAATACCATAATATTCTTAGAAGTGAAGAAGTTTTTTGGAAGTAGAAGTTCAAAGTTAACTAGTTGAAAGAGGGAGGATCTAATACTAAATTTTTCCATGCCACCACAATGAGGCGCATGGGCTCTAACAAGATCAAGGAACTCACCAAAGCTGATGGGAGCATTATTTCAAAAATTATAGATATCAAAGATGAGGTAGTGGTTTTATTTTAAGATCTACTTGAACCTGTAGACACCTAAAACATGTCATGCTGAGGCGACTACTCATATGGGACATTCTAGAAGACCATATGGAAGACCTTGAACATATTCCAAGGTATAGCAGTGATTTTTACCACTCAATTTGGGCAAATTTGTCTAGTTAGTGCAAGCCACTGCTAACACCCACAGTTAGCAGTGCTAACCATACCTGTCAGCCACGATCAGTACTCAGAATCAGTTGGCCTTCATTCAACCCAAAATTGGTTGCAACAGCCAATTGGTTTTGTATTGGATTGGTTTGAGCAAGGAAGGTTCTAGATCCTTCCATTCAACAAACTCAATTGCCCAATCTTGTTCTTGACTTCCTCATGAAGCCACCCCTAGCCCTTGGAAAATGATAGTTAACCCCCATCCAAATTGGGGAATATATAGATGAATATTGAATTGAAATGTAACGAAGCCCTATCAACTTGCATACTCACCTAGGTGCATTGAGAGTAACACTTTGGCTGCTCAATTGGAGATCACATGGCATTTGGAGTCAAGGAGGCTATGGAGGGCTAGTAAGAATCAAGAAAACCAATTGAACCCATTACATCACCAAACTAAGCAATTCAACTACCAAATCTATCAGAGGACATAGAGGCAACCCTTGACCATCAATTTGACCTAAATTGGAGTACAAACTCACTTCAAGCTCCATCATGGCTAACAATGCTCACTGTGCTTCAGAGCCACGATCAGGGCAGTATCACTAATTTCCTTGTTCTTTAGTTGTAGAATTTTCTTATTGTTACTAGATTAGCTATATCTTATGTTAATTATCTTTATTAGGGAATTTTATCGATGCAATTAGGGTTTTTTAGTCATTTCCTTTCATTATTGCAATTATGCTACTAATGGGTTTTTTCATTCTTCCATGCTTTCAATTCCATAATTAGACCATTAGATAGATGCATATGCTTTTCCTTTACATGCTCTATGGTGCTATTTCATGTTTAACATAGGTTTAATATGTTTCTTTCACTTTATTTGTTTCATGTTAATTACATCATCCTTTATGCAAGATTCTCTTAAAAGCCTCATCAAGAGAGGCATCCTTTGTATCTGATGTTTCTTGTTGTTTATTGCATGCAAAATCAATAGGGTTCCTCTAATCATGGAGAAGGTCATCGACACCTTGGAGCAGTTCGTGTCTTTGTGGAAGACAGTTGGATTACACCTACCTTGGAAGGGAATTTATCATGTTGTAATTTTTGTATCAAAAGGGTATCCCTAAGAGGGAATGATATGTAATTTGGATTGATTCAAAATATTAATAAGAGAAGCATTCATTTTTACTTTTGTGTCATTTCTTGTCAATTCATGTGTGCATACCCAATTAAACATAATATTCAATGATTATAGCATTAGGTGTTACTCTTTTGCATGGTACAGGACCCAATATGGAGTGCAATACATAAACATCAGAGACCATTGTGAACAATATTCGCAAGTTAGTATCATAGGAGCATGCTAATAATTTTCTTAAATCATTTTTCACTAAGAAAATTTGTAATGCAGTTTTTTCAATGCAAGGTGGGAAGGCTCCAAGCCTGAATGGTTTTCCCCCAATTTTCTTTTAGAAATATTAGGACATTGTGGGACCTGACATCATTTCAATCATCCAATAAATGTAGCATACTAAAAACATTTCTAAATATGTAAAATCCACCTTTCTGGCCCTTGTCCCTAAGTTCAATATTGTCAAATCCTTATCTAATTTTTGCCCAATCAGACTATGCAATATTTTCATAAAATCCTCACCAAAGTGATTGCCATGATGTTGAAACCTATTCTCCCTTTCATCAAATATTCCTATCAAGGTAGTTCTATTCTATGGAGGCTAATTACTGATAGCATAATTATAATCCATGAGCTTATACATTTTGTTTCTAAAAGTGGTAAATTTGGCCTTTTCCTCAAATTGGACATGAATAAGGCTTTTGATAGAGTGTCTTGGAGTTTCCTCTTCTCTATTTTGTCTAGATTTTGTTTCTATCCTAATTGGATTAACCTAGTCAAGGCATGCATCTCATGATCCAGCTTCTCTATCGTAGTCAATGGCTCTGCTACTGGTTATTTCCAAAGTATCAAATGCTTGAGACAATGTGACACTTTGTCCCCTTTTGTGCTTATCATTGTAGAGAAATTCTTAGGTAGAACTTTGTGATATTCCTGTTCCAAAGGAGAAGTTTTTGGCATTAAATATACCTCATATCTCATGCCCATATCTCGCCAGTAGTTTGTGGATGACATTATTCTGGCCACTCATGCCTTTGTTCCCCAAGCCAAAATCATCAAGCCCATCCTTAATTCCTTTGAGTTTGTTGTTGGCCAAAAATTCAACTTATCCAAAATTAAATTGTATTTTCTCAATATGCCCCCAGATGGTAAACCAACATAGCTAATATCCTTGGTTGTACCATTGCTAACCTTCCTACTATCTACCTAGGTTTTCCACTTTTTGTTGGTTCTGCAAAAAAATGTCTTTGATTTCCACTCATTGAGAGAATTCACAAAAAATTGGCAAGATGGAAAGGAGGGCTTCTTAGTCAGGCAAGAAAAGCTACCTTAGTCAAAGCCACTCTCTAGAGCATCCCTATTTTCTTTTTATCTATATTCTACATTATGGTTGAAATTTTTAACAAGATTGAATAGCTCCATAGGAATTTTCTATGGTAAGGCTTAGAACACAAACAAATATTCCATTTGGTTGTGTGGGACCAGGTCTACCCCAAAACATAATATGGTCGTATCAGTCTCAGGAAGGTTAGACAGTTGAACCTAGCCCTCATTGCCAAGAAAGGATGCTAGTTCCTTCAAAATTAAAAGTCACTGTTGTTTAATATCATTAAGGCTAAATACCTCTAGCATCAACCAAATTTTTTGGATGATCCTTCACCTATTCAAGGTTCTACCACCTAGAATTCCTTCTTATGTATGAGAGGGATCATCAACAAATAAATTTGTTGGAAATTTGATGATGTCCAGAAGATATGCTTTTGGTAGGATAAGTGGTGGGATAACAACCCTCTTTAGAACCATCTTGATATGATCTACCTCAAACCTATGACTGACTTGCTATTTGGTACACAAGTGCGCAATTTCATTGATGTTGGTAGAAAGCGTTGGAAAATGATTCCTCGCAGTAATCTGAATGAAGATAAAATATATATAATATTGTTTTGTCTAACATGTTGCATCTCTATGTTATTCCTAGCTATTTCGTTGAAGAAAATTTCCTATGGACACCTAGTGAAAATGATCTTTTCTCTATAAAAATTGCTTATTTCCTTAATGAAAACCCTAATTAGCCATGGTTCCCTTCTAAGATCATTTGGAAGAAGCACCTCATTCCCAAATTTTGTTTCTAATTTTGGCTTTCTATTCAGGATAAAATCCTCTCCATTCCAAATATCTAGATTTAATGGCTCCCCATTCCTAACTGTTGTTACCATTGCAAGAAGGAGTGTGAATCCCCCAACATATTTTCCTCTCCTATCCTTTCTCCCTAAAATTTCTTTGCTCCATATTTTCCTCTGTGGGTATTGCTTGGGTTTATCCCTTTTCTCTAAATGACCTTTGTTTACAGTGGCCTAATACCTTTAAAATTTTTAGTTTCAAAACCTTTTGGACATTTTGTCTCCTCCATTTCTTATGGGAAGTTTGGTGTGAACAAAATTCCAAAGCCTTCAATAACTTCATCCATGATTCCAAATATGTTCTTTCCAAAGTTATCCATGCAACAACTAAAAATCTCTTTATTATTTAGGGCACTGGATGGCTGGAGTCCCTGAATTAAGCTCAGATAGCCAAGTCCCACCAGCTCCCTATAATATTTCCTCTCCATCTTCTATGGTTGATCACTCGATTATCAAGTGGTCCCTTCCACCTTTAGGATAGATCAAGTATAATTTTTATGGTGCTGCCAAGGGCAACCCGGGGATAGCTAGAGTAGGAAGTATCTTTTGAGATCATATAGGGAAAACATTGTTGGCCTTTGCGGAAAATATCGACATCCAAACCAACCATTTTGTTGAAGCTCAAGCCCTCTTCAAAGGTCTATCTCTCCTATCTATAATAAATTAACCAAAACTTATTGTTGAAGGTGACTCTGGAAATATTATTAGAAGCATTGTAGGCACCCAATCAGCATCATGGAACATCTCTAGTTTAATCTCTAAGACAAAAAATTTCTGAGCTCTTTTCCTAATGTCACTGTCCAACATATATTTAGGGAAGGAAACTAAGCCACTAACTTTCTAGCTAACCTAGTGGTTTCTTTTCCTAACCTCACCATTTGGAATGAAAGTTCTCCTCCCCCTTGGTCTATGGAAATCCCATGTTTGTATCTCTTTTGTGAGTTTTCCTAGGATTTGGTTTTCTTGGGTAGCCATATATTCTCCATGTTATGGGAATCCACCTTAGATTAGATAGCATTTTTAGGACACATCATTGGAGGTTTCATCAAACTATGGAATTTTTCTAAGTTCATAGGATCTATTTTCAACATACACTTTCATGTGTGGCTTCACCTTGACAAAATGAATGTTCGGGGCACGTGGAGCTTGTGGCTCAACATGGAGAATATCTTTGTGAGCCATACGTGGAGATATTGTACTGCACCATCTTCAATGAACACCTCCTATAGGTTTTTGTTGCATGATGTATGATACAATGGAGCCATCTATTGTTTTACCCAGACACATGAGCAGGCTCTACTTGAGCCCATTGAAACTTCCTCTTTTACCCCTATGAGGGTTTCTCTGTATGCTTTGTCTTTCTTCTTGGCTATTGGTGCTTCCTTTTTGTTTCATATGGTTAGGAGCAATTTCCTAACTAGAAATTTTTTGTAAAAGGTTATGGGATCCTTTCAAAACCCCTCTTACCAATCAAGAAAAAAGTAGAGGCCTTTAAATCCAATCTAGACCTATTCTTAAAAAGTGGCATGACGATAATTGACTAATAATGTATCACTCGACCAAATCAATCCTTTAAAATTTTAAATTTAATTTAAATAAACTATATTTTAAAAATCATAAATGTTTTAGTTTTTATAATTTATCAGTTAGATTAATAAGTATCCAAAAATCAAATGGCATTAGCTTAGTCAATGTTGTCAATATTATATTATTTGATACTTTGAGTACCACTGTAAATATTTATATAAGGAGTGTGTTTATTATTTATGTCAATAGTAAGTTTCAAGGTGTGAAGTGTGTAAATGTGTCATGTGTGTAAATGCGAGTTATGAGTGAAAGGTATCATGTATGCAAGATGAGTGAAAGATGTCATGTGTGGAAGTGAAGAGTCATGAGTGAAAGGTGTCATATGTGTAAGTGAAGAGTCATGTGTGATGTGTCAAGATTAGAAGTAGAAAGTTATATAATCATGAGAGACTTTGTCATAATGTAAGAAAGGCATATGAAAGGTTGCATCTCCCATGAGTTTGAGGAGAGAAAATTTAGGAGTATTGAGGAGTCTTATGTAAATTTATATATTGATGACAAATCTCTATGCTATGTAATTTAAATGTACTAAGAATCAATATTATCAATAAATATTTTTGTTTCATGAATATTGGTGTTATTATGGAGTGAGATTATTTGCATGTGATTATACAATCCTAGGAATTATAGACCTACAATATTTGGGCCCATTTGCTAACAGTCAATTATATTCCTCAATTTTCAATAAAGAGAGCTAGGTTCGGATCTTGTTGATACATAATTACCAAACTATTATAATACCATTGTGTGGTCATGATGTGATATGGTTAGAACCCGTTCTAATCCCATATAACCAATTGAAAAAAATAAGTACCCAATATTAAATAACATAAAGTGAAGTGACAAAAAATTTAAGACTCAAATTTAAATCTTGATAAATAATATATATTATCGGCTATAATAACTTAATATATTTTATTTAAATATTAAACAACATAATTATAATATAAAAATAAGATATATTTCAAACTTATATAACCTATTGAAAAAGGAACATGTACAATAACCATGATATACCTCAACATATCAAAACATAAAATAAAAGTAAATTATTGTTTTATTAGTAAAGTTAGGTGTAAGATATTTCTTTTAAGTATTTAATATTTTATAATCATAAAGGGTTTTTTTTCTATGGTAGGATTCTTTTTGAGTGGTGTGGCAATGGGATACTATTCAATGGGTTGGATCGAAAGGATGGGAGAGCATGACAAGGAGTAGTGGTTCAAGTAGTTCTTGTTCTATGGTAGGGTTTATATTATGTTCTATGCTATGGTTTCTATTCTATGGTAGAGTTTTGTTAGGACCCCATCCTAACATTATTTTTTTAATTCACATATGATTATGTAATGACCCACTTCCAACATGAGGACTCCTTTATAATTTTATTTTGTAATACTTTGTAATGGTATGTGGCAAGTTATGCACTTAAACAAGTGGGGTAATTTCATGTAAATTTTATCAAGAATGTAACCAATTTTTGGTAGAATATTCTAGCTCAAGTGGTGTTTTTCATGTAAGCCAACTCTTGAGAATTAGGTTGGGGTTGCATGAAGTGTATCTTTAAAATATTTTATTTACAATATTTGTGTGAGTTTATTTTTAATAGTAGGTTCCTAACAAGTGGTATCGGGTCCAAGGTGTAGACCAATTGGTTCATCCAAACCCCATAAGGGGGGTGGAGGTCCAAGGTTCAAATCTCGGGCCTCGTCGGATTGAACGCTTGTCCCTTTCCTAGTGCTTTCAGTGGTGTAAAAGGTTTAAAATGATTGTGGCATTGTGGTTATAGGGGCGGACTACGTGAAGATCTGTGTGGTGGCTTCTGGGGCAGACAGCGTAGAATACTGTGGTGGCCATAAAAAGCTAGACAACCTGCCCGGATTCGTGGCGGCTACCGATTCCACCATGTAAATTAAAAAAAAAAAAAAACAAGTGGTATCAAATTTCTTTTCAAAGCCAAGTTTTATTGTGACTACGATAGTTCTTTCCCATCCATTTTTATTTTTAGGTATAATTTTTCCATGTTTTTCATTTTTTGCTTGTTCTTTATATAAAAGAGCAAAAAATGCAGTTTTTTTCTACAATAGTTTATTAGGTTAGAAACCTTGTGTCATGGATATTAAAATGTTATAGAGGATCTATCATTATTCGCTAAGCTATATTTTCCATAAATTTTTGAGTGAAGTGAGGGGCGATTATGCTTCAATACCTAGGTCTTAGACAACACCCGTATATGGAATTGAGCTCCCACATATCTTTGGTTATATTGAGAGACCACCTAGGATTAGAAGAAATCTTTAGTCCTGGGAAATTTTTTTGGCCTTGTATTATCCATAGTACACTGAACACAACACCCAAAAATATTGCCCTCCCATATTTTTAGAGAGGCAGATAGTATGTTCAAGGTTATGTGTGGAATCCTCCTTGAGTAGTGGCCTAAAATATTGGTCTGAGAACTATTGTTTTTAATTGCAGTATAACAAATGTCCTATGGGTATTACATACTCCCAGGATTGGAGTACCTGGTTTTGTTCTACCTACAAACAAATATAAAATAAAATTCTAAGAATGTTAAACCTTTAACCATAAATTTTCCCATAAACATTGAGCATACAAAGGAGACTTTCCTATCATAGAATACTATTTGAAATAGAGGAAATAATTGGTGAACATAATAGAAACAATCACAACAGAGTCTGTTACTATCAGTAACCAAAGGGTATCACTTTAGTTTGAGAACAGTAATATTCAGGTTAGAGTTGTCAATTGCCAGTCTCAATAACAGTTGTCCATGATAGTTAGGCTTATAATAGGAAAATAATTGTTAGTGATAGAGTCAGAACAACCAGTCGTCAATATAGGGAACCATAGTGTTAATGATCAAATAGTGTTGGTAACAGACAATATCAATAACAGGTAATGCAAGTACAATTTCATAAGTGGTTGGCTGACCAAAATCTCATCTATTGAACCAAACCTCCAAGTGGAAAATTGACAACACTAACAAACTCAACATCATATAAAAAAAATTATATGCTGTCCAAAACTAGTGTTGTGATATATAGCTCATTATGATTATCTTATTGAGCTGATAATTTTGATATATTACATTCAAGCACTTTTTTTGGTTTCTTATTAAAAATAGAAACCCTTGAAATCACACTTCTATTTTTAATAAGGCAGTGATAGTTGCTCAAATCACTCCAAAGTGGTTGGTGGCACTCATGGACACCATAAGGAGGTTGAGCAAGCCAACTCTTTGGAGATAATAATAACTGTAATTAATTCCATTATGGAGATAATACAATTTGTGAAGGATGGCATACAACTTTTGAGAAGTGACTACTTTAGCTCCAAAGCCAAATTTGAAGAGCACTTCTTAGAGCTCAAGGAAACAATTAAAGATGGTCCAAAGATATTTGAGCATCATGACATTGACCACACCATAGGGATAAGGAAGGCTCTCACACTCTTTTTTATCAGGATGCTCCCTTTAAGATGACTAAAATAGACTTTTCTAAGTTTAATAGAAAGGATGTCAATGGGTGGTTATGTCATGTAGATCAGTTTTTCAAACTTCACAATATCCCTAGATATTTTTGGATCACTAAGGCATCTTTCAACTTTGAATATGAAGCTTTACAATGGTATCAATGGTTATAAAATATAATTCTTGACCCTTCTTGGGAAGTATTTGAATCCCAATTACTCACTCGTTTGGGCCCTAGTGAGTATGAAGATTTCATAGGAGCATTAACCAAATTGAGACAAACCTCTATAGTTTGTGACTCACATACCTAATTTGAAAAATTGTCTAACATGACCAAGGGGTTGAATGCAGGATTGTTTTGGTTGTTTTGCCAATGGCTTAAAGGATGATCTCAAGGTTGAGGTCAAGATGTTCAAACTATAAACTATGATACATACCATAAGCTTGGCACAGTTGGCAAAAGGTAAATCCTTAGCTCAAATAAGGACACCTAAATTTCCATAGGCTAAACCCTCTTTTCCTTCCAATATCACATCCAATGTTGAACATAAATCTACTCCTTACAAGTGCTTGACTACTAAAGAGATGGATGCTTGATGCACCCAAGGTTTATGTTATAATTATGATGAAAAATATACATAAGGGCATAAGTGCTTCAAAAATAAGCTATTCTTGATTGGTGTAGAGGACTTAGCAAGTAGTGAACAACTTCAAGATGAAGCAAAAACATCAAAGGAACCCCCTCTAGAAGAGGATTACAAAATGAAGATCCATAGCCCAAAATTTTCATTCATGCCCTTGCAAGGATTACTACCCCATATAAAATGAAAGTAGTCATTTTTTTCAAAGGCCAATGTCTTATAGTTATCATTGATTCATGTAGCACACACAACTTTATTGATCCTTGAGTCACCAAGCAAGCCAATTGTTACAGACATACATGCAACTCCTTTTAGGTTATGGTGGCTGATGAGTGTCATTATTGTCATCATTTAATTCTTATGATTGTCAAATCCAGGGCGATGTCCAAGGCTATCTGTGATAGCAAGTTTTGGTAAATTACAGTTCAGGTAGTTAGGTTACAAGCTTATTTTGTCAAAAAAATATTTTTTGGGTCTTTCAAGTTCACTTTTAATCCTAATTTATAGAAATGAAACTATTTTACTTAATAAAATTGAAATTGCAGAAATTGAACCTTTAAGCTATAGTTGCAAAAAATTGACAATTCTAAACTATAGTTGCAGAATTGAACATTTGCATAATTGAAAGACCTATTTACTCTTGCTAATGGAAATGACTTTAAAAGTAAAATTCTTAAATTGAAATCATCATGTTGAAATTCATACTGTTGGAAACTGTCAAAAACTACTGTAAAAACTTGTCAACAAATGTTGTTGGAAAACTTGTCAAAAACTACTGCATGAATAAAATTACAGAAAATAGAAGTATTTAAAATAGGTTTCAACCAACTGCACATGTTCTAACACAAATCACACTTTTCATCATCAAATAACTATGCTAAAACAAAAGTTAGTAATGTTGCACAGATGAAAACAGGAATTTGACAAAAATGCTGCAAAAATATAATTAATCTAAAACCTGCACTTTTTGCTCCTCTTTTCCAGTACTAAGAGTGGACCCTTTCTTCTTGTTCTATAGGGAATAATGTTTACTCCAATACTAATAACTAATCACTCATAAACTCATATATGAAGAAAAACTGCACTTTTATTCAAATATTCAAAACATAACGGTTACAAAAGATTGTGTCTACTTCTGACTTATGATTTGGACTTGCTATGGACTCTCTACTTGCTCAAACAATAAGGTATAATCCTATATATACTATTTTCCTATACAAATGTTTCAAAATACTAATTTATTCTTCCTTTTTGGCTATCTCTGATTTGCCTACTTTATTGTAGGAGACCTAGTCTATATTAAGACATAAATCTGCTACAATATCTGATTTGCATCCTCTAGCTGGTAAAAAAGGGTAAAACTAGCCTAAAAACTTGTATTTTATTTATTCCTCCTTTACCCTTTTGAAATGGATGCATTTTTGTCTTTTTTTTCAAAATAGTTCAACTCTACCCTTCATTCTAGAGCAACTCCAAAATATAAGGCAGAGTTATAGGATTTTATTGTTGCCGCAAATTTTGATTGAGTGGGAGTGTGTTCAAACATAAAACTAGTATTTTATTACCTTTTCAAACATATTACAACCATTTACATGTGCCTCCCTTGACCTGGTATGTGACCTCCTTAATAGTTGCACAATTCTAGTTTTTATATGTTGTTTCTAGTTGTACCTGCAGTTTCACTTTTTTTTTTGTTGCTTTGTTTGGACCACGTGGAAGTGTTTCTATGTGGATCAAGAGTCTTAAAAAGTCTACATTAACCATTTCCCATCATTCCCATTTGCTTATTTTGATAAATTCCATGCCTCCCTTTATCATGACAAGTGGCTGGAATTTGTATGAGACTGCTGTTGTAGCTGGAATGTCCTGTTTTTCAGCATAATGATGGATCTAGCACCAAATCATCTTACTAGTTTGTATTTATAGTGATAAAACATTCAAATTATCTTATGCAACCACAAACCTCAACACACTTTATTGGCTACCAAACTCATTATATACTTTTCTCTAATAATCATGCAAAAACAGAGTAAAAGATGCTGAAAAATAGTCAAAACATGGTATAGTACTCATATACATTAAATCATGCAAACACTTAATAAATAATGCATTTAATCACATAATTGGCATAAAATAGTATCATATTTTATTTTAAAGCAGTATTTAGATGTTCAAAATATAATAAAAATGAGGTATTTTTAGGCCTCATCAGTGGCAAAATGTGGAACCTTGCCTTGTAAAGGAAAATATCGTAATATTTAATTAAAGCTAAGGGATTATGATATAATAATGGATATGTTTACTCTTAAACTAGGTATATGTGATATTGTACTCAGATCCCAGTAGCTAGGTACCTTGGGAACCATCACCTAGAACTTTGTAGAGTTGTGGATACAATTTTCACAAGATGATCTATTCTACACTCTTTGCAGCTTGCAAGCAGGATCTCCTTATATTATTGGTTCAAACTATATGGAGAAGTTGTTAAAGAAGTATTATCATGGGGTAATCACTTAGATATTTTCCATACAACCACCTCCTTCAATCAAGTATAAACTTCTAGCATATTTGCAACTCATTCTAACTAAGCATGATGCAATATTTACAAAACCAACAGAGTTACCACCCCATTGCTCCCATGATCATGCAATTCCATTAGTACTTGGTAGTGTGTCACCTAAAATTAGACCTTACCACTACCCTCATGCACTTAAATCAAAAATTTATAAATTAGTATAATAATTATTAAAAGTGGGAGTCATTCAACCTAGTAACAATCCTTATTCTTCTCCAATCTCATTGGTTTACAAGAAAGTGATTGTATATATATTTTTGTGAGATCAATAAGCTCACTATTAATGATAAATTTCATATACCTGTGGTATATGAATTACTATATGAGTTGTATGGTACTATGTTTTTCTCCAAATTAGATCTTTGTCTGGGTTACCATCAGATATGACTCAACGAGGAAGATATTTTCAAAACTACATTCCACACTAATGAGGCTCATTATGAATTTTTGGTGATGTCATTCAGCTTGACCAATGTACCTTCCACATTTTAGAGCCTTATACACAACATTTTTTACCCATTCCTTTGTAAATTCATTTTAGCTTTCTTTGATGATATTTTGGTCTATAGTCACTCTTAGGAAGAGCACCTCATTCATATGGATAAGAATTTGTAGTTTTTGGCTCAGAATCAACTTTATGCTAAGAGGTCCAAGTGTTATTTTGGGTTATCTGAAGTAGAATATTTGGGACACATTGTCACCAAGGATGGAGTTAAGGTAGACCCTAAAAATATCCAAGAAATTCAATATTGATTGAAGCCTCACACTCTTAAGGGCCTTCATGGATTTTTAGGGCTCATAGGCTATTATTGTAAATTTATCTGCAATTATGGAAAAATTGTTGCTCCTTTAATGACCATGTTAAAAAATATTTTATTACTTCGATAGGCCTAGCTGATTAGGCTTTCATTTGTCTTAAACATGCTATGACAACTACTCTAGTATTAGTAATGTTTGATTTCTCTAAACCATTTTTCATTGAAAGTGATGCTTTCGACAATGGCATTGGAGCCATGTTGATGCAGGAAGGATGCTCCTTGGTCTTTACTAGTAAAGTGCTTTCAAGCTAAAATATAGGCAAATCAAATTATACAAATGATATGCTCACCATTCTACATGTGGTTACCCATTGGTGACCCTATCTCATTAGGTGTCATTTTTTCATTAAAACAAATCACGAAAGCCTCAAATACTTCCTTGAGCAGCAGGTCACTACCTTGGAACAACAAAATTGGGTCTCTAAACTCATGCACTATGATTATGATATTACCTATAAAAGTACAAGGAGAACATTATGGTGGATACACACTCTCATCAATTTGAGGCTCAAAGTATGTTGTGTTTTATATCTACACCCATACCTTAGTGGATACACTCTCTTTGAGAGGACATGCTTAAGGACTAGGTCTTGCAAACTTTGATTATCGCACTTTAAATAGTACCCACCTCATGTCTAGGATACACTTGGGATGGAAAATATTTGCAATATATCAAATTCCTTGTTATTCCCCACACTTCTCAACTTTGGAAACTCATCTTGAAGGAGATTCATGCTTCACCCACTACAGGCCATTCTGGGTTCCTTAAGACCTATGAAAGGATTAAACGTACTTTTTTCTAGGACATGAAGAAGGATATTAAAATTTAATGGTAGCATATGACATATTCCAGTGGATAAAATGTAAAATGGTTCATTCTATGAGAACTCTTCGGCCATTGCCTATTCCTAAATAGGTTTGGATAGATATTTCCATGGACTTTATTGAAGGGTTACCTAAGTCTAGAGGCAACTCAATTATTTTTGTGGTAGTGGATTGTCTCTCGAAGTATGCTCATTTTTATTCCCTCTTACATACTTACACAACCTCCACAATTGTCCAAATTTTCCTTTATTTTATCTTTTATCTTCATGGCATGCCCGCATCCATTGTGTTCGATCGAGACCCTACCTTCACTAGTGATTTTTGGCAAGAATTGTTTAAGTTGTAGGAAACTCAACTCAAAATGAGTTCAGCTTATAATTTATAAACATATGGTCAAACTAAGATTGTCAACAAATGTTTGGAGATCTACCTTCATTGTTTTACCTATGATCATCCTAAACAATGGGTGAAGTGGCTTTCCTTGGCTAAGTGGTGGTATAACACTTCCTATCACACTGCAACCAAGGTCACCCCTTTTGAAGTAGTTTATGGATGGTCTCCATCAACACCCTCCTCCTACATTCCAGGTAGCTCCAAGGTCCATGTGGTTGACACTACACTCAACCAACATGTCGAAGTCCTCTGTCAACTGAAGATGAATTTGGAAGTGGCCTAGAACTGGATGCACCAACAACCTGGTCAACATTGTACTAAGTGTAGATTTTATGTTGGTGATATGGTCTTCCTTTTCTTGTAGCCATATAAATAGTCATCACTTCGACTTTTCAGGTGCCAAATACTATAGCCCCTACTAGGTCTTACAATGGATTGGTGTGATGGCCTACAATTTGGCCCTATCAACTACATCCAAGATCCACCCTATATTTTATGTATCCTCTATCAATAAGGTTGTGGGTAATCGGGTATAGGTTCAATCTGCTTTACCAAAACTAGATGAAGAGGGTTCTATCTTGCTCAAGCCAAAAAACTATTGGATCACATAACATGCACTCTTTGCAATAGGTTAATTACCAAGGTCCTTATTTAGTGGTGTGGTTTTCAACTAGAAGATGTTATGTGGGAGTATCTCTAGTAGCTACAACACTAGTTTCCTCATCTACAAATTTGAAGACAAAGCTTTTTGAAAGGGAAGGGCATGTTAGGACCTAGTCCTAACATTTTTTTTGTAATTTCATATGATTATGTAATGACCCACTTCCAACATGGAGATCCCTTTATAATATTATTTTGTAATGGTATGTGGTAAGTTAGGCACCTATATAAGTGGGGTCATTTCATGTAACTATTATCAAGAATGTAACCAATGTTTGGTAAAATATTCTAGCTCGAGTGGTGTTTTGTGTGTAAGCCAAATCTTGAGCATTAGGTTGGGGTTTCATGAATTGCATCTTTAAAATAAATGATTCCATGTATGAATGTATCTTTTTACAAATTAATGAAAGTATTGAAGGAGGTTGCTCCTTCGAATAGGCCTTCAATTTTGTGTTATTTTTTGAGATTGTTTCATTTTTGCACTCAATTTTCATATTACAATAGTTTATGTTTCAAGTATTTATTTTTATTTGCAATATTTGTGTAAGTTTATTTTTAATAGTAGGTTCCTATTGAGTGGTGCAGTAATGGAATATTTTTCTATGGATTGGATCAAAAGGATAGGGAAATACAACAAGGAGTAGCAACTTGAGTACTTTCTATTTTGTGGTAGGGTTCCTATTGAGTGGTGTAGTAGTGGGATACTATTCTATGTATTGGATCAAAAGGATGGGAGAATTTGACAATGAGTAGTGGTTTGAGTCTTTGGGTGGCCAGGTAGGAAATCTTGAGGTAGGAATTTTGAATGCTTCCAGGGCAAGATATGAGTAGGCTATCGGGGTTCAAAACTAATCATTTGACCTCAGGGTGATATCTTGGTTGCATGTGATAAAAGGAAAATAGAAGGCCCCTGATTTTAATTTTAATCTACTCCAATAGATGAAATATTGGTAATTTTTGACGAGCTAGCAAAAATAGTTGCAACTCAAGGTGACCAATGTTTTGTCAGTAAGTTCCTTGGAGTGAGACCCATTCTATATGCTATACAAAAATGGGCAATGGAGAAATGGTGCCCTTTGAGGCACATGGATATCATGGTGATGCCAAAAAAAAATTGGTCTAGCTTAATTGCAAAGAGGATTTGAAATGAATTCTCCAACAGGAACCCTAGGGTTTTCGATGTCATGGTCTCTTAAGTGATGGATGAAAAAATTTGACCCATACACATAAAGCATCGACCAAGCTCCAGTCTGTATCAATTTTTCTAGGTTTCCACTCTACTATTGGTATCAATAAATATTCAAGGGAATAACACAAAATATAGGACAACTGATAGTAGTTGACCCAACAATAGCGACAAGATCATGACTTATCCATGTGTGACTATGTGTGAACATGAATATGGAAGTGCCTCTAGCCTTGACTATCAAATTGATTTAAATATTTAGGAAATGGAATCAGACTATTGAGTATGAGAACTTGCCTGTGAAGTGTAGCTTGTGCCAGAGAATAGGGCACCTTAGCCATGATTATCCATAGAAAAGGAGCCAGGCTCAAAATCATCACTAGCAACCAAAGAAGACCATAGGAAACAAAGATGGTAATGAAGGAACTTCAACCCAAGATGTAGGGGGAAGAAGGGAGGAGGTGGATCCCCCATCACATCTAGAGGAGAATGCATGGGAAGAAGGAAAAATAATGGAAGAAGTGACAAAGGTAAGTCAACATCCTGAGAATCCCCCCTCTGTTTTGAATGAGCTGACTATTCAAAACTATTTTCATTGCCTTTAATACTCAGCAAAGGGAAAAGAAACTCAAATTATGGAAATGGAACATGAACAAAATATCACTGTGATGGTAACCCAAAACATAAATGATACTCCACTTATCCTGGAGGGAGGTGAGGAAGTGCATGATAAATCTCCCAGAGGTAAAGAATCTAGGAAGGACCAAGGTAGCCCTAACAGAATTACCAAAAGTTTAAGGAAAGTAAGGGTAGATGTAGGTTACGATCCCAAGTAGGGTAGACCTTCACAATCTAAAATTAGACAAAGGGAAATGGCTAGGGATGTAGCTAATGGAACATAATTGACCCTCAATCTAGGTGAGAAGAAACACCCGACCAAATCTAAAAAATGAAGATCATTTCCTAGAATATCAAGGGCCTCAATGCCTCATCCAAACATCACCTAGTGTCATCATTGAGGAAAGACTTGAATTCATAAATTATTCTTCTACAAGAAACCAAATTGAAGGAGCAAAACATAGAGAAAATAAGAAGAGTTATTTGGAAGGAGGCTAGTTTTATTTCTAGTCCTACAACTGGAGCCTCAAGTGGATTGTTGTGCATGTGGAATCACAATAATGTGGAGGGGAGAGTAATATCTACCTCAGATAGATTGACTAATGTGTTTTTCTATTGCAAGGAAACTAAGATAAGTTGGGTGTTGACTAACATTTATGCCCCAAATACTAGTATGGGAAGAAGACAACTATGGACATAACTAAGTATGATGAGAAGGGTGTTCCAAGGAATTGCTTGGGTCTTAGTTGGGGACTTCAATTCCCCTCTATTCCCATCAAATAAGAAAGGTGGAAATCCTAATATTACAAATGGAATGGAAGACTTTGAACAATTTGTAAATGAGAATGGGTTGATGGATGTGGACCTCAAGGGGGTCAAATATACTTGGAGTAATAGGTAGTTAGGTGAATAATTAATCCAAATTAGACTAGATCAATTCCTGATATTGCAAGAGGGCCTACTCATATTTGGAGATGCTACCTTGAGTGCACTCCCAAAAGTTGGTTTAGACCATAATCCCCTTGTTTTGGAATCATAGACTAGCAGAAGGAAGTTTTGATGTCCCTTTCACTTTGAAGCAATGTGGTTGAGGCATGAGAACCTTGAATCTTGCATAGCAGAATGGTGGAAGAATGATTTCATGGGGCCATTGATTTCTTAGGTTTCCAAGAAACTCATATTCATAAAACACAATTTGAAATCCTAGAATAGAAATATCTTTGGACATCTATTCCATAGAAAAGTGAAACTAAAACAACTCATGGAGTTTGAGACAATTATCAGTGAAGGTTACTTATCACAAGAAATTAGGGACAAGGAAAAGTAGCTTTTATCATAATATCATAATACCCTGGCGTGTGAGGAAATGTTATGGCAATAAAAATCAAGAGCTTTGTGGCTCAAGGAGGGGGATCATAACACTAAGTTTTTTCATGTGTCCACCCTCAGGCACAAAATTCATAATAAGATAAAATAAATCCTCTAGGAGGATGGCTCAAGTACTTATGACATCATAGAAATCTAGGAGGAAGCTATAAACTTCTTTAAGAATCTTATTGGCACTACTAAAAGGGTGGAAGAGACTACAATGAATGACCTTCTTTAGAACATTTTACCCTTAGTAACTGAGCAACATAATTCTTATCTAACCCACCCCTTTATAGAGGAAGAGGTAAAAAGTGTTATTTTTGCAATGGTTGGTGAGAAAGCCCCTTCATAAAATGGCTTTCTCACAATATTTTTTAAAAATTCTAGCATATTATTGGAGTTGATGTGACTACAACCATTAGTGAAGTTCAAAAATCCCACCACATCCCAAGGGATGTTAATTCAACATTCCTTGCACTCATTCCCAAGGTAGAAAGGGAAAAAGAGTTTAAGGATTTTAGGCCCATAAGCCTATGTAATACTCTTTTCAAAATTTTAACCAAGGTAATGGCCAATAGAATCAAAGTTATCCTCTCTTTCATCATTGATTCCAACCAAGGTGGCTTCATAATGGGTAGGCAAATCTTAGATGGGATAATCACCATTCATGAAGTTATTCATTCAGTGGACATGAGTGGAAAAGTTGATTTGTTATTAAAATTGGATATGAACAAGGCCTATGATAAGGTTTCTTGGGATTTTTTGATTAGAGTCCTTGCTAAATTTGGCTTCCACTAAGAATGGATCAAGTTGATCATGGAGTGTATATCCTCCACAATATTCTTGATGATTGTGAATGGAGTTGCGATAGGGTACTTCAAGAGTCAAAGGGGACTATGTCAAGGGGATCCCCTATCACCCTACCTCTTCATAATCATGGCTGAGGTGTTGGGCAAGGCAATCACAATGGCCATATCAATTGGTATAATTGAGGGAGTTTACCCAACCACTACCCTAAACCTGGTTTCTCACCAATAATTTATGGACGACACCATACTAGTAACCAGCTCCTCAATTCCCTAGGAAAAAGAGATTAAAAACTTGTTGAGCATCTATGAGAAGGTTGTTGGGAAGAAGGTCAATTTCTCTAAAAGCAAATTCTTTTTCCTCAACACTCCCTAAGAAGGCCAACTGAAAAAATAGGGAAAAATATTGTAGGGTAGAAGGGATCCCTCCTCAATCAAGCTAGAAAATCCCAATTGGTGAAGTCTACCCTTCAGAGCATACCTATTTACTTCATGTCTCTGTTCAAAATGCCTGTTAGAATATGTGAAAAAATTGAATAAATTTAGAATAATTTTCTTTGGTTATGAGTGGAAGAGAGGAGAAGGATGGCTTTGGTAGCATAGGACCAGGTTTGCTCTAGAAAAGAGGTAGGAGGACTTGGTTTCAATAAAATGCATAGAATGAACCATGCTCTCATGGCTAAACTAGGATGGAAGTTGCTTACTAAGAATAATATTGGATGGATCCATATCCTTAAGGTAAAGTACCTTAGATAGGGTAGAAACCTCATTGAGGAAAAAACCCTCCAAAGGGCTCTTTCTTCTGGAATCATCTTCACAAAACCAAAACCCTACTAAAAAATAGAATAATATGGAGAGTAGGTGATGAAAGGAAGATAAAATTTTGGAATGAAAGCTAGATCAAGAACACTCCACTGATTGAAGATCCAAACTTGGCCATTTTAGAACCTATAACATCTCAACACTTTGGCATTTGGGTTGCAAACTTCATTGTTGAAGAGGAGGAAGGAAAAATGGAAGACTATCCATCTAAATGGACTAGATTCTAGAAGAGAACAAGCATTGAGGGAGCTAAATAAGATGTTGAGATCCCAAGTCATTAACCCTGATAGGGTGGATGATTCAATGATTTGGAAGGTGCATAAAGGGGGCTTTACACTATTAAATCAACCTACTATCTTCTTGAAGGAGATGGTTGGGGGTGGTTACCTGTCTCCAAAGTATGGCTCAAGAATCTAACTCCCAAAATCAATTTCTTTTACTGGCTTGTAGTACTGAACAAGGTCCTCACCATAGATAATCTTCTCAAAAGAGGAATGATGATTCCAAATAGATGCTACTTATGTGAAGAGAATTGGGAGAATGTCCACCACCTATTTATTGAATGCCCTTTTTCTTGAGAGGTCTTCAATATGATCCTAAGCAAATTTGGTGTTTCATGGGTTCCCCCGAATAGTCTCACTGACTTATGCATCCAATGGGAACCACCCTTTCAAAGTAAAAGGCTCAAAACACTATGGAATTTCAGCCTCCCCCATTTCCTTTGGGGGATATGGAAGGAAAGAAACAATCGGGCCTTCAAAGATCATAAAAGAGATCCTAAATTGGTTGAGGTTAGAGTCAGTAATGCAATGGCAAAAAATGTACAAGTGATAAATTTCAAAGACTCCTAGGAAAATGATAGTGAAAGAATGGTTGCTTCCCAATGGGGATTAGCAGGGGTGACAAACTCCTCAGGACCTCCTACACAACTCACTCGATCTCAAACTAAATGGAAGGCTCCTCCATTGGGCTGGGTAAAATTGAATTTTTATGGGGCTACAAAAGGCAACCCAGGGAAGGTTGGAGCCAGGGGGTGATCAAGGATGATAAAGGTGACATCTTACTTGCTTATGCTAAAAATTTGGGAGTTCAAACCAACCACTTTGTAGAGGCAAAGGCCCTATATCAAGGCACCTTTCTTCTTGACAAGTTGAACATTAAAAATATAATCATAGAAGGGGACTCGCTAAATATCATCAATTGCACTAAAGGCATCCTTGAGGCGAGCTAGAACATTGAAGACTTGATTGGAGTGGCGAAGCAAAAAATTTAGCTCTTGGATAATTCATAGGTGAATCATGTCTATAGGGAGGGGAACCAAGCGATAAACCTGATGGCTAATATGGGCATCAACTAGGAAGAATTAAGAATTTGGAATAGGGATTCCCCCATGAGTTATTGAGCATTGCAAATGAGGAGAAACAAGATGCAGCTAGGGTAGATACCAATACGTAAGACTATGGTTGGAAGAGATTAGATTTATTGGGGCCCATGTTGGAAGCATTGTCAATAATGGTAATTTGGACCAATCATGCATCAGTTCATTCTATTCAAATATACCTTAAGGAGTAGGTGGAAACTTCCTTTCTTAGAACAATCTTTCCCTTTTAAGTTTTTTAATACTAACTCTCTTTTTGTTAGATTTAATACTTTCATCCAATGAATTTCAAGGAGTATGTTGACTAATCACATGCCTACTAGTTCCAAGGAGATCTCGTTCACATGCCTACCACCTCAAAGAGCTTGTGCATAGAGAACTAGTTCTTAGTGAGGAACAACAAGCAGATCTTGGACCTATTAGAATTTCTAATTCTTGGTAGAAAAATATGGGGTGACCATCTAAAATTTTATTTTTGGCCTTTCAAAGGTTACTGTGTGTTCTGTGTGGTGTTGTGTGGCTACATGTTTTGTATCTAATTTAGCAGCCTTAGTTTTAATTCAGTTGGACTAGTCTTGGGAGCTTAATGTTAGATCTTTCTTTCAGTTTGTAAAAGGGTTGAGGCCCTTTCAAAAACCCCTTCACAACCTTAATAAATAAACATGATACTTCAACCCTTGCATTTATTCATAGATCAAATTCTTTATATTTTAACTTTTTGAATGAATTATTAGTATGAAGAACAAAATTAAAGTATTCAATTTATTTTATATTTATATTTAATAATAAAATATTAAAAAATAAATAACAAATAATTTATATAACATTAAGGTTTTTTATATAATTTATTATTATTTTTAAATATAATTGAAATAAATTTTATTTATACCATATTTATTTTAATAAATTATGTTATTATAATATATTGTATTAGCACAATTCCAAATAAAAAAGCAATTTTTAAGTTGCAACAAATTATCTCGAAAAATGACTCATCTTTTAGGAACCATCTCTCTACATAGAGTTGTATGCTTGTGTTGTTTTATGTAGAAATTGAAGAGTTTTGAAATTAGTCATCATATGAAAGAATGCAAGAAATATTGAGGGATATATGGCCATGTGAAGGTAGCCATTTGAAACAAGGACAATGTTAGGTCATTTTTTTCTAAAAAAACATCTCATCTTTCAAGAGCCATATCTTTGCGAAGGGTTGTTCAATTTAGATGATTCTTGGACCAATTTGTGTGGAATTTGAAGAGCTTTAAAATGAGTGGTCATATAAAGGAATATGAACAAAATGGAGGGAGATGCAACCTATGAAGTCATCCATCCAAAATAAGGGCAATAATATTTTTTAATTCATAGGAAATAAAATTGTAGATATCTATCAGCTAGGGTTCATATGATAGGAGCAATGGAGGGATATGACATCAACAAGGTGGGACATTCTATCTAGACATAAAAAATTAGCTAAGTTTCATTTATCCCTTCATTATCTTAGAAATTGTGCATGAAAATTATTGTAGATTTATTTTCAAATAATATATTTGCTATAGGATATATTCGTAAATTTTAGTAGATTTTGAGTTATATTTTCCTTCCCATGGATCGATTTACAACTAAATATTTAGATTCATCCCTAGTAGTAGAGGTTTTGGAGGACCTCACAAATCATATATCCTTGTTGCTCAAAGATAAGGGAGTCATTGGTAAATTTAATGGGTCTTATTGAGGGGCTTCAGCTCTAAGAAAATGGATTGATAAGATTTAGGAGCAAGGGTGAGTCTATCCTTTCTTCCTAAAGGTTTCTTCCTAGCCATTTTCTATTCTCTAGAGAAAATAGATATAATACTAAAGGAGGTCCTTTGTTTATGGGAATAGTAAGACTCTTCCTTATCCGTTGGTATGAATACTTTGCTCTTGAAAATATAAATATAGTCTAGGTTAGGATTTATGGGTTGCCCATTAAATTATAGGAAATGGATACCTTCAAGGCAATAGGAAACACTATAGAAAAATTCCTTGAGATTTTAGAAACTAAAAAATATGGTGTATGGCTATTTATACCCGAATATTGGTCATGATTGATATTATTAAAACTTTACAAGAATTAATCATTCTTAAGTATGGGGGTGAGTTGTGGGCCCAAACTATAGATTATGAAAATATGTATTTCAGATGTAGAATATTTTATGAGATGGGGTATATTGAGATATCATGCCCTAATAAGAGTCCAACAAAAATATATGTAGAAAACTGTAAGAGAAACTTATAAATGGATATGGATGAGGATAGTTTTCAACTTCCAAAAAATAGGTCCAAACAAATGAAAGTAAATAAACAATGGAAATCATTAAGTAAGGATATTGGAAGAAATACCAATTTTTTTTGTTAGCTTTTGAGGATATATGCAATGGAAGAGATCTAACACAGGTCCTAATAAGATGCAATAAATATGAAAGAAAGTGAGTCTGCAATATGACTAAAATATACTATAAATAGAAATGACAAAATTACAATGCAGTATGGAGGAAATGGTCACTCCATTAATATGAGCTAAAGAGCTACATTGTGCTCCATACAAGAGCACTACTATCTAATACACTGCACTAGATAAGAACTTGACTTGACACTTCCTTTATCTATGATCTACAACTATGAGGCCCTTTATATAGGAAAATAGATTCCTTGCCCAACACTCTACCTAGTTGTACAAGGGGACACCTTGCACATTACAACTTGCACATTATCACTTGTGCATTTATTACATTGCTTGAAGTAACTAGCTAACTTCCCACTAAAGTAATCTCCTACTCTAACTATGTACCTAAGGTGGTACATTTACATGACCCAAATGATGTAATATACTCTAACTCTAACACCCCCTGTATTACATTATTTGGGTATTGAAGATTTCAATCTTCAATATGGATCTTCTTTCTTCAGATGTTCTTTAGTTTGATGTGGTCCTTTGTATCCTCTTTAATTCATATTGCATTGTATGTCTTCTTGCATTGGTTCTTCTTCTTCTTCTTTATTGGAGTTAGTACTTTCATAGGTGGATGTGCTATCACCTGATTCTTGCAAAGAAATTTTCTCTTTGCTTTTGTCCTTGTCATCACTCTTTGTGTCCTGTATAGAAGCTTCTAAACATACACTTAGAGCATCATGATAAGATTTTGAGTTAGTAGAACTTGAAGTACTAATATTGCATGAGGATTGAAATATCTTTGCTAGTGATGATTCATCCAACTCTATTTTCAGCTTAAGTAATTCTATCAATCCTTTCTATTCTACATTTTCATCCTTATAACATTTGAATGTAAGTAGTGCCATGTATAGTATGCTTCCATATTCTAAAGGAATTTGAATGTCATTCTTTCCATTATCAATTGCTTCAGTGAGTCGAGCATGTAGATAGTGCTCCATCATTTCAAACTTGTCTTTCAAAGCTTCATTTTGTATCCTTTTTGAAATAGGATCTAAGTTTCCTTCAGATTTTATAAGTGAATTCTTGATTCCACTTTTTATGACACTTGCTCTTTCTTTTCTAATAGTGTTGTTCATGTCATTGTTTACTGTATTACTTGAGGTGGACATATTTATAGCTTCTTGGAATGGATTCTAAAGTGCTTGTAGAGTCTTCTAAAGTTTTCTCCCTTGTGACTCCCTAGTTATGAACTTTGATTTGATAGAACATTTTAGTGCTTAGGTTTTTTAGGCTTCCTTATATCTCCCTAGTTAAGAGATGTGAATTAGTAGAATCCTTGTAAGATTTGTAGAAACCTTATGATTCCCAAATGGATTGAGTACTTGATAAATTTTGAATGAATTCTATTATTATCAAGTTTTGTAGAATGCCTTATGTCTCCCTAGTAATTTTGTATATGTTGAATGATAGATAAAGTGCTTTTGAGAATAGTAGTTCAATTTAGAGTTGATTTTGTAAAGTTTTATGAATAGAAAATATCAACTTCTTTTACACCTTATTTCTCCTATTGAACTTAAGCACTTTCTATTTTGATGAGGTTCTATTTGTTGGAATTTTTTTATCCCTTTAATGTAAGTTTGAGACAAGTATAGTAATTAGTTTCCAAATCTTGATTTTCCTTATAGAACCTTCTTTTATAGCCTTTGATAATTTGATATTTAATGTTTCTAAATTCCAATTACCTATTTTGGTGTAGTATTCCTTATAACTTCCTAATATGGAATTTTAGAAAACAATGATATTTGCAATGTTAGATAATTAATCTATCCAGGTAGAAATTCTTATTTCTCCTATGCTTTAGATTGCAAATATTAGGCTATTTAATATATATATTTCCTTTTAATATTTCTTTCAAATATGGTTGATTTCTCTTAATGTTTCAACCTTATATTATACCTTATATCTCCCTATTAATGAAAGCAAATTGGAATAATATATAGTCTTACCTTTGTGATGCCCCAAACCTCTACGTATCTGGAATTTATTCTTAGATGTAGATGACAACACTCTTTAGTGCTCTTTTGATCGTTATCTCCAACGTATGGGCGTAGGCTTTAGCTTCTATTTAACTTGGATGGTGGTTGGTTTCTTGATACCTCTGATGACACTTCTTGGACAATGGATGCCTCACATCTGACCACTTTGACTAGGAGTATTCAATGCTCTCTTCCTACTACTACTATGACATTGATGCTACTATGTAATTCTACCACAATATCGGCTTATGGTGCTACTACAAACTCAGCCTTCAATGTTGTTGTTCGTTGGTCTTTGATACCTCAAATAGGAGTTGAATCTTGAGGTGAGTGACAAGTGTCATGTCCATTTCTTTTAACGCTTGGGAATGAGCATTATAGTCTTGAATGGGCACTCATGCTTCTTGGTGATAAGTGTTGCTTTTCTTCTAATGCACCAACCTTCTTCCTTGTAATGCCTTCTTGGTCAAGCTTGCAATGGATGGGCACTCATGTGGAAACATTTAGGGTTTCCTTCTAGGTGACAAGTGTCACCTCCCTTTTGTGCATGGGATTTCTACGTAACGCCTCTTAACGTATCTTTGCAATATGTTTATTATCAATACAACATGACCAAATCCTCCTTTGTTGTATGCATTCGATGGTGTTTGGAGTGAGTTGTTCCCAACTGGAATGGTGAGCAACACCTTGGGAACTTGGAGCTAGGATCTAAGCTATGATCTTGAAGGCTTCAAGCGATGCTTTTGTGGAGTTTGAGCCACTCCAATGGTGCTCCTTGGATGTACGTCTACCTCTTTTTCCTGTTACGTACTCTTTGTAGATAGTATTGCCTTTGAATAACACTTCTCCTTTCTTTGTGCTTTGTTTTCTTGCAGGTTCAACTGTCCAAAATGTAGAAGATGTGAGCCTTTTGGAAGACCTTTTCACCTTGCTTGGAGAACACTTTTACACGACTGCCTTGGACTGCTTTTCTCCTTGTGAAGAGTGTGCCCTTTTGGCACCAAAAACCTGTCCTTCTTCCTACGTAGGGCATATTAGAGTAGTGCAATATAATGTAAATATTTTTGAGAATATAATACCTCTTTGCACCACTTTTTATAGTCTCTAATTTTTCTAGTTTTATGGTAGCTTTTGAAGTAGGCAATGGTTGATTTGATGTTGTCTCTTTTGCTAGACAACTCTCTTCATTGCTTGGTGACTTTGATAATAAACCCAAGCTAATAACCACTTAGATAGAAGCTTTTCTTTGTAGAAGTAATTTCTACACTATTTTTGTAAATAGCCTTTAGTGCACTTTGAATCTGAGACTCACCAAGTCTCGATTTGAAGCTTCTATTGTTGTTTTTATGGTGGCTTTCTTCTCCACTCCTTGGAGGAATTTGATCTAATTTTTGTGGCTTCTTTGGGCCATGAAATGTTGCAGGTTATGTGCACCAAATAGTGTCTCTAGACACTTTGATAATCTATTGGTTTTTGTGTCCTTGATCTTTAATCAACAAACACAAACTAACCCTTTTGAGAGTAACTAGTTAGAGATCAACTAGTATAGTGCCAATGCAATTTTAATGGTAACAATAATCTCACCTTATTGCTCCAATAAATGAACTCTCAAAATAATTTCAGATGCACTTAATAATATCTGCAACTTTTAAGAGTAATATGTAATTTACCCTTAATGAATATTCTACAATTTTTCACTACAATCAATATTGTAGGATATAGTCTTCTTGCTTTCTAGATAGCAAATAGGTAGATGATAATTTTATTTCTTTCAAAAATATCCAACTCCTATTTAATGTGCAAATAATCCTTAAAATGAATTTTCCCTTTTTGCACTTGAAGACTATAATGCAATCTATCTTTCTACAACTTTTAATCTAAATATGGTGCTTAATAGAATTTGATAATGAACCCTAATTTGAATTTCAACTAATTGCACCCTAGTTGCTTACCTCTTTGATGGCTTTTGAAGTAGATGTAGATCTTGATGTTTTTTATTCACCAAGTTGCTGCCTTGCAATGGTTGAATTCGTAGCTTCTTGTTGGTTGTCTAGAAAAGCTTCTTGCTTCACCAAACTGTAGCCTTGAACTTTTTGTCTTGAGCCTTGGATTTGGTGGCTTGATCCTTCCAGTGATCTTTGCTTTTCTACTGTAGATTCAGAGAACTCCTTTCTATGAATTGTGCCTCCTTGCTGTGAGAGGTAATCTCCAAATCTCCTAGATTTGGTAGGCTTCTTCTATCTGAATCTTCCTTCAAGCTTCTTGTCAAATTCTGACTTCAAATAGGATCTTCTTCTTCTCAAGATTTTGAATGTCTTGAGGTCTTCACTGGATTCTTCTTCTGGGATTTGGCACTCCTTACCAAATTCTTCTTCTCTTGGGATTGTTTTTGGATGGCAAAATGTCCCAAGTTCTTCACTATCAGGAACTTCTCCTTGGTAGTGGAATTCTCCAATGAGTTCTCCTAGGAACTCTTTTGATGATGCTTCTTCGAGCTCTGCAACAAGGCTCTCCAAGCCTTCTTTTTTCTCCTTGAGACCTCTCCAAGGTCTTCTATCTTGTAACTTCTCTGGTCTTTGAACTGAGACCTTTTCTTCAACATTCTACTTTTGGAAGTGTTGGTGATGAGATCTTCTTCTTGGATATATGATTCTATTGCTTTTAGATTTGTACAAGACTCTCCTAGTCCTTCTCTTTCTTCCAATAATGGAAGTTCTTCAATGAGATCTACTTTGGATCTCTTTAGCTTCTTCTGAAAGAAGTCTTTAATCAATAAAGGAGATCACCAATCTCCTATTTCTTGGACTCTTCTCTGGAGTCTTCTTTAGGAACTCCTTTCCAGATTTTTCTTTTGAATCAAGAATTTATCTTCTAAATTAGGATATCTTCAAGAACTCTTATTTGGAGTATTCTTCTAAATCAGGAATCTATCTTTTGAATCAAGAATTTCTTCTGGAATTTTCTTCAAAGATCTCTTCTTTGGAGTCTTCTTCTGAATCAGGAATTTATCTTCTAAATCAAAAAATTTTCTCTAAAATTTTCTTCAGAAACTCTTCTTTGGAGTTTACTTTTGAATCAAGAATTCTTCTTCTAAATTAGGAATTCTTCTCTGAAATTTTCTTTAGAATTAAGGCTTCTATGGCCTTCTTCTTGATCAAGGCTTCTATGGCCTTTTCTGCTTCTACAATCTGTAGGTATTAATCTTGAATGGAGATCACCAATCTCCTATCTCCTCCTTGACTCAACTTTTGGAGTCTCTTCTTCCTTGAGTCTGCTATAAGGCTGCTATGGCCTTTTCTTTACTTCTACAATTTGCAGGATTGCAACTCTTGTAATGAGACCTTTCTCAAGGTCTTTGAAATCTTCAGTCTTCTTTCTTGTTGCTGCAAGTGCTGGAATGATTCTAAGAAGATATTCTTCCTAACTCTCTTGTAGGAAGCTTCCCAACCTTTTGCTGAATCTCCTTTTCCTACAACAAGCTATTAGAAACTAGAATTGAAGAATTTTCTAATTCTAGAGATAATAATCTTCACTGGTTGATTTGTCAATCTAGTGGTATGAATGTTGAGTCCTAGTCTTCACGAGTTTTTTTTGCAACTCTGTGGAAAGACTCTAGCCAAATATAATCTCAAAATTTCTACAACTAAGATTTATTTCAGTCCTCACTTTTCTAATCCTGTTGACTACTGTGGCTATTTCTATCAATTGATTCCTAATGGCAACTTTCGCATGTAGTGGTGCACAACAACAGATCTAGTTTGCAAAGATGCAGGCCAACAGTAGTAATGGTGACTCTCCCTATTCCTCTTGACCTACTGGACTTCTCTTATGATGGATGTAGGCCCTCCTATATCGATTCACCGTGGCTCTGATACCACTGTTAGCTTTTGAGGATATATGCAATGGAAGAGATCTAACACAGGTCCTAATAAGATGCAATAAATATGAAAGAAAGTGAGTCTACAATATGACTGAAATATACTATAAATAGAAATGATGAAATTACAATGCAGTATGGAGGAAATGGTCACTCCATTAATATGAGCTAAAGAGCTACATTGTGCTCCATACAAGAGCACTACTATCTACTACACTACACTAGATAAGAACTTGACTTGATACTTCCTTGATCTATGATCTACCACTATGAGGCCCTTTATATAGGAAAATAGATTCCTTGGCCAACACTCTACCTAGTTGTACAAGGGGACACCTTGCACATTACAACTTGCACATTGCCACTTGTGCATTTATTACATTGCTTGAAGTAACTAGCTAACTTCCCCCTAAAGTAATCTCCTACTCTAACTATGTACCTAAGGTGGTACATTTACATGACCCAAATGATGTAATATACTCTAACTCTAACACTTGTGAGTCTTTATCCTATTATATTAGAGCATAGAGTTCATGGTATAAGAGGATAAGAATATTAACAAGGAATCATCTACTCAGTATGATCCTAATTCAGGGATGAACATTCCTACTGAACCTAAGGAATGTACCTCATTAGATTTAGAAAACTCTCTTGATGTTTCATGCACCATTTAGGAGAAGGAAAGTAGTAGAGAAAATGCAATTTTATATGTCAATACCTCTACAATTAATAAGGAAATATTAAAAAATGAGCACGATAAGTCAAAATCTTCCTTAGTAGTGCCAGGAGAGGATAAATCTAATAAAAAGGAAAGTTGTGAAAAAATATTAAGGAATAAAATAATAAGACCTACTCCTAAGCTACAAGATTATTGTAGTGGTAAGGGCTTTGGCCTCTCTTTGAGAGGTCCAAGGTTCAAAGCCCACTCAGTATGAGGGGACTAGGACCCCTCATAAAAAACTTGTGTAAACACATTGAAAAAATAAGGCCTGCTCCTAATACTAGCAAGGAGAAAAGAAGAAAATCCTCAAATTATCAAGCAAGGGCTAGGGAAGCAAGAGAAAACATAGAGAAAGGAACACAATCTACATTGGTTGAACTTCTCTTTTCTAAACAAATTGATATTGGTAATTCATAGGTAGGGCTAACAACCCCTAATGAGACATGATTATCATCTCATGGAATATAATGAATGTTAATGCCCCCTCAAAGCAAAGGTGTATTAGGGATATCTATTCAAGCAGTAAGCCTAATATTCTTTGTTTCTAGGAAACTAAAATGACAAAGGAAAATGTTTCTAAAACTATGAAAGTAGTTTGGGAAAGATGTGAATGGGATGTTGTGGATTCAGAAGAAGTGACAGGGGGTTATAACATATTGGAATCTAGTCATAACCTTCTTTGAAACCATTCATAAAATTAGGTATTGAATAACCTTATTAGTCACATGCTACTTTACAGATATTAATTTCATCCTTATCAATGTCTATGGACCTACAAATCAGTTAGGTAGATTAAAAACATGAAGTGGGATTTAAGCCTTTATGATATGTAAAGACCAAGAAACTTGATTCATGATCATAGGAGATTTTAATGCCATAACCCAAGCTAGATGACAAATTTGGAAAAATTAGGAAAATAACCCAAAGTATGAAATATTTCTCAACTTTCATTCAAAATAATGGTCTATGGGAGGTTGAGTTTCAACAATATAGCTATACTTGGACCAACAACAGAACAGACTTGAACCTGATAGCAAAAAAACTAGATATATGCATACTCTCATATCATTGGCTAGATGAAGGCATTTGTGCTAAAATTAATACCTTGACAAGGATTAGTTTAGATCACTAGCCAATCAGAGTTAAAATGGTAGTAAGTGAATTCAAAAAATTATTATATTTTAAATATGAGCATATGTGGGAAGATCGTCCTAAATTTGTTGATATGATAGTGCAAATGTGGAATTATTCAAGAAATGATAGGTTGTATACACTTCCAAAATAAATTAAATCAATGGCATCTATATTAAAAGAATGAAACAAGAATATTTTTAGAAATATTTTTAAGAAGAAAGAATAACTAAAAGAGAAACTTTTAAAATTCCAAAATGTTGAGAAAAATAGTCCAACTCAAAGAAAAAATGTTTGCTTAGTGAATATCATATTATTTTAAGGAAGAGAAAATTTGGAGATTAAAAATGATACATACTTGGTTAAAAGGAGATAAAAACACAAAAAATTTTCATAGGATGGTGATAGTACAAAGAGCAACATCTAGAAGTAGAATTAAAAGTATAGAAGGGGTTTGGATTCAATACCATAGTGAAATAAGAAAGGAGGAAAGGCTTGTTTACAAAAATATTCTAGGATTAGAACAGATTAAAGTTCTTAATGATAAACTATTGCAATAAGTACCTTAAGTTATAAAATATGAAGACAATAGCAAACTGATGGATCCTATTAAATTAGAAGAAGTTCCTTCAACTCTTTTATCTTTTGATAAGGATAAGTGCTGAGGTCTGAAGGACTCTCTAAAACATTGTATCAACATAACTAGAAAATAGTGAAGGATTCTTTATTGGTGCAAGTGGAACAATCTAAGATAAAATAATACATACCTTATAAAATAAATACAATATATCTTATCCTAATTCCAAAAAATAATGCAAAAATTATTTGATTCATTTAGGCCCATAAGCCTATGTAATATGGCATATAAGATAATATCCAAAGTGATGGCAAATTGGTTAAGACCATTATTAGACAAAATTATTTTAGAATAGCAAGGAGGATTTTTAAAAGGGAGACAAATTTTGAATGGGATCATAGTCGCTCATGAAGTAATGCAATCAACAAATTCTAGAAAAGAGAGCAATTATCTTAGAACTTGATTTGAATAAATTCTATGATAGAGTTAAATTGGATTTTCCTTTTGTAATATTAGAAAAGTTTAGATTTGGGAAGAAATGGGTCAAATGGATTAAATTTTGTGTCTCTACAATATCATATTTAGTGTTGGTCAATGGGCTAGTAACAAAATCATTTAAATCCAAGAGGGGTCTTAGATAGGGAGATCTTCTATCACCATATCTATTCATTATTGTGGTAGAAGCATTGGTAAGGAACTTGAAGAAGGCATATAAACATGGGCTAATAAGTGGACTTAAGGCTAGTAATAACATCGACAATCTCATCCACCAATAGTTTGTAGATGATACAACCCTTTTTGGGAGGGCAGGGAAAAATGAGGCCAGAGCTTTGAATAACTTATTAAAGGAATATAAATACAAATTTACTATAGTGGTAAGGGCTTTGGCCCCTATTTGGGAGGTCGAAGGTTCAAATCCCACTCAGTATGAGGGGACCAAGACCCCTTATAAAAATCTATGTAAACTCATAGAGAAGAATCAAGTGGCATTAGCTCAACTGGTTAGATTCCTCAACATTTCAAGGAGACCCAAGTTTGAATCTTGACAAACGATACATGGATAATATATGGGATTTTTTGTAATACCACTATGTGGTGATGATTTAATATAGGTGGGACACATTTCAATACCATATAACACATTGAAAAAAACTTATTAAAGGAATATGAAAGAGCATCAAGATAAAAAGTTAATAAGACAAAATCCAAATATTACTTCCTAAACACTCTAGCTAGAGTCAAAGTAGGGATATGCAAGTTATTTCAAATAGAGGAGGTAAATTTACCAGAAAAATATTTAAGGATACCCTTATTTCAGTGGATAATGAGGATAGAATTGTGGAAATTAGTTATAAGTAAAGTTCAAAATAAACTACCAGTATGGAAAGGTAGATGGTTATCATTAGTAGGAAGAGCTCAACTAATTAAATTAGTCTTACAAGTCATTTCAAAATTATATGTCCTTGTATATTATGCCAAAATTGATATAAAAAATATTGTGTTCAAGATTACATGATAAAATAAAATTTTCTTTATGAAATGAAGCAAGGTGTGTGATGGTAAAACTAGGGAAGATCTCGATTTAAGAGTTCTTACAGATTCAAAATTAGCTCTAAGGAGAAAAGTAATTTGGAGATTGTACAATATATTCAAAGACAATGGGCTAGAATTCTTCTAAGTACGTTGAGCCCAATGACCCAATTTTAATATTTATTGCATTCTCGCTACCAGATGGTTTTGCACTACGAAACAATTTAAAAAAATCAATTGATCTAGCGATTAAATGTCTAATATGGGTGGTGGGAACTAGAGAAAAACTTTCTATTTGGATTGCTATTTGGTGTGATAAAAAAAAACACTCCATATTGATCCAATTTTGAAACCATGACGATATTACTTAAACATAAATATGGTGATAGGGTTTCAAATATTATGTACAAGGATCAAGAAGGAAGTCATAAATTGAGAGAATATTTTTTTACAAGGTAGATGAGAAAAAGATAACAACAATGATTATTTTGAGGGGAGCCAAGGATAAGTTGATTTGGGAGCTGAATAGCTCAGGAGAATACATGACAAGAGGTATATATAATTTAAAGCATCGACCAAATAGGAATACCACAAAAATATAGAGAGATATTTAGGATATCTTGAGCATTCCAAAAGCCAAAATATTTATATGGCTAGCAAGTCATAGAAAATTTTCATCCTAGGATAACCTGATGAAAAAGGGTTTTCATGGCCCCTCATAATGTGTTCTTTGTAAAAAGGAGGAGAGTATAGACCATCTCTTGGGACACGGTTCAATAGTCTAGAAAATATGGCAATAGATTCTTAATATATTTGGTAAATGCATGGTGATGAATGGTATAATTGAAGAATGAATAAAGCAATGGTAGAACACTTTTGAAAATGAGGTATAACAGATAATCTAGGATACGCAAAAGATATAATACTTTGGACTATATGGCTAGAAAGGAAAAGAGGATTATTTAAAGAAAAGGAAATCAGTTTAGAGGTAATGAAAAGGAAGGTGTGTTTAGCCATAGAGGAGTCTAAACTAGCCCTATAAACTCGGCCAATCCCTAATATTGAAGTAAAGAGCCTTGATAGATTGATTCAAGTCATCAAATAGAATTATGATGTTGGGTACAAAAGAAATAAAAGGAAGGAAAAGGATATAAAATGGAAACCATCGAAAGTAGAGTTGGTCAAATTGAATTTTGATGGAGCATTTAAAGGAAATATAGGACCAATAGGAGGAAGAGGAACAATTAGAAATAATAGGGGTGAGATCTTGTAACATTACGCTTTCAATAGTGGATTTAAGACAACTAATAAAGTTGAATCTTGGGCGGCTTTGGAAGGTTTAAAAATATGTAGACAAATGAAATGGAATAGAGTATGGATGGAAGGCAATTCACTAATAGTAATAAATGCAATTTTGAGGAAAGAAAAGTTTCCATGGAACATACAAGAGATCATTGTGGAAATACAAGACCTTGCTACAGAGTTTGAAAAAATTAGGTTTATACATACATTAAGTGAAGGAAACAAATGTGTAGATAGGCTGGCCAATAGAGGGGTTTTCATAGAGGATTGTGAAGTTAAATTCTCTTTTCCACAGTTAGAAGTAGTAAGTTTAGCTTAAGCTGACAAGAATATATTGACTATCTAAATCAAATAATTATTAAGTTTTATTGTAATGTTTTTCATTGGTAATATTTGTCGTATTTTATAACATTAATATGTTTTCATATAAACCATTTATTACAATTTTGATTGCACTTATGCTTCAGGAAGGAAACTAACAATCCATATTTGGTAAAGTAGGTTAGGATAACATGAAGTTTTGAAAATATTACTCTACTAAGATGTAGTGCATAGATAGTAGAGATGGATTTTTGGTCTTGTGAAGGCTATTGCAAGAAAATTTCAAGAAGGATGTTGAATTTTAGAATAACTACATTTACAAAGAAAATTGAAGACCCAAAAAATAAAAATCAATAATTCAAACTTATTATTAACATAATTGTAGGTATCTAGCTATAGCAATTCAATTGAGATGAGAATTGAATAGGTTTGTAAACTTTCAAGCTTAAAGGAGAGAGTTATGATTTATCAAGGCAAGACTTGAGTACAACCCCTTTTTCTTTAGCAAAAAATAAATATATCATATTATCACAAAGGAACAAAATAATATATAAAGGAAATGAGAGTAGTTTAAAGGTAATGAAAAGAAATATTTGTTTAGCATAGAGGAGTCTAAACCAACCCTATAAACTCACCTAATACTTAAACTTGGAGCAGAAAGTCTTGATAGATGAAGTCAAGTCATTAAATGGAATTGTCATGTTGGATACAAGAGAAACAAAAGGAATGCAATGAATATAAAGTGGAAACCACCAAAAGTGGAGTTGGTCAAATTGAATTTTGATGGAGCAACTAAAGAAAATTTAATAGTAGGAGGAGGAATAATTAGAAATAAGAGGGATGCATTTTTGTCATATTATGATTTCAATAGTGGATTTAAGACAAATAATGAAGTTGAATCTTAGGTGACTTTTGAAGGGTTAAAAAAATGCAAACAAATGAAATGGAATAGAGAATGGATGGAAGACGATTCACTAATAGCAATTAATGCAATTTTGAGGAAAGAAAAGGCTTCTTAGAACATAAAAGAGATCATTGTGGAAATACAAGACCTTACTACAAAGTTTGAAGAAATTAGGTTAACACATATGTTAAGAGAAGAAATAGATAGGTTATCCAATAGAGTATCATGAAGTTAAATTCTTTTTTCCATGATTAAAGGAAGTAGTAATTTAGCTAAAGTTGATAGTAAAATGTTGACTACCAAAACCAAATAATGATTAAGATTTACTTTAGTATTTTTCATTAATAGATTGAACCCTCGGATTAGACGTTTTTCGTAGGACTGCCCAAACTGCCGAACTCGTTTCGGCCATATCTCACTCATCCGGACTCGGATTGAGCTAAAATTTTGAGGGTAGATGCCTGAAAAACCCTAGAACGTCTCCACCAATTTTCATATCATTTGGAGCAACACATATCCTAGCGCATCCCTATGTGTGAACGAGATATTTGGCAAGCGGCTATGCGAGGGTTTCATCCGGGTTGAGTGCAAGCAGCTCCAGAGGTTGGTTTTTAGGGCCTTCGGGCCCTAGCGGCCAATATTTTTGTGGTTTATGCTCAATATTTTAGCAGGAAATGTTGCAGGGGATCCAAGATGGGTTAGAAATTTGTCTTTCAATAGATCATACTATGAACTTGAGTGACAACGGCTTCCAATTTGCTGCACAAAAGAAAAGTGAAAACCATACCTTTCCACGACGTCTAGGGCAAGGATTAAAGAGATCACGAAACAAGTTTCAAGTAGTTGATCAAAAAATGGCTCATATCTCAAGTGAATCTAGTGCTAAGGTGCACCCACAAAATAATTCTACTATGAAAACCCCTGTCAAGGGTAAGAATTTCGAAGACTCAGTCCCAAAAATGAATTTTAGGGATGCCCTTCATGGTGGACAACCTCAGCCCAATGCTAATATCAATCTTAGGGCTTCCCATAAACCTCTAAGAATGCCTAAGATTGATCCCAGGAAAATGGAGTCAGGATGTCTTAAAGCAGCTGATGGAACTCCTATTGTTAAGCTTGATATGGGTAACATTCAGACTGGCATTGAAGATTTGGAAAAAAGAGGACTAATTTGTCGGTTCGTGGGTTTTCATCCGAGTCTATCTAGCTTTCAAAGTCTGGGCTGCAAAAAGCTGGAAAACTAAAGGTGAGTTACAAATCTCTATTTATCCAAATGGTTATTTTCTTGTTTTATTTGCTAATAATGAAGATAGAGAGAAAAATTTTCAAGGGGGTCCTTGGTTTTTTGGAAGGGCAGGGCTTTTCATGAAGCCCTGGCATACTAAATTTAAAGCCGAAGAAGAGATGCCTTCTATAGCTCCCGTGTGGGTTAGACTCTTTGGCCTCCCTATTGAATTTTGGAATCCTACTATTTTTTCTTCAATTGGAAACTCTTTAGGAACTTTTATGATGACTCGCTGATTGTACTCAAAATTTTGAACATATTATTTATGCTCGGATTTGTGTTTTAATGGATTTTGACAAACCCCTACCTAAAAATATCACATTACAATTTGGGGAAGACACTTGGGAGCAAGTAGTGGACTATGAGAACATTCCTTTTCGTTGTAGAATTTGCCATGAATATGGTCATTTGGCCAGTGCTTGCCCAAATAAAATTCCTGATCAAAAGAAAGAAGATATAAACTCAGCGGGTTTCCAAATACCTAAGAAGAAGAACACTAAAAAAAACCAGTTATGAAGGATCAATCAAAGTCATCTACTAATATGTTTGAAATCCTTTCCACAAATGATGTCCCAAGTGAGGAAGAGGAAATAATGGAAACTGAAATCTTAGAAACACAATTTAAATATGAAGGGAAGAACTCAGAGACAAACCAACAAATCAAAGGTTTTCAACAGAAAAAAAAGGAGAAAATTTACACAAGAAAAACAATCTTTCAAATGTCAAAACTTCAAATAATGCAGGTCCCAATATAGACTCCGTTGAACCATCTAGTAAAATTTTGGTTGTGTACGAGCATTCTTCAAGGTTAGAAGCCATCTCAGATTCAATTGGAATAAGTCAAGAAACAGGGAAAAAAAATTGAAGATGGATTCTAATCAAAAAGTAGGTCGCAAGACCAATCAATATCATATGGTAAAAGAAGGTGAAAAGCTTGTAGAGGAAGGTAAGATTAATGCCCTTCCCAAATTTTTTAGCCCTGGTATTAATGAAGATCATCACTTGGAATATTAGAGGACTCAAAGGGAGTCTTTCAAAACAAAATGAAATTAGAAGAATGATTCAGATAAATCATCCACATCTTGTTTTCCTTCAAGAAACAAAGATGTCAATGGAGGATATGGACTCAATTGCCAGTAAAATTTGGCCAGCTGGAAAAGTGGTTTCCCTCGGCTCCCAAGGGACTTCGGGTGGCATTGCTTGTCTTTGGGACCCAAAAGAGGTAGTTATTCACCATATGGTTGGCAGTTGGGGTTTGTTGGCTATAGCTATTCAAAGTAGACATTCCAACCAGATTATGCTCTGCATTATCTTTTATGCTCCGACTTCTTTGGAGGAAAAAAGAAGAAAGTGGAAGGATATTACTCATATTATCTCTCATTTTCCTAAAGCTTGGATCTTGATCGGAGGAGATTTCAATACCATCCTCTCTCTGGATGAGAAAATGGGGGGAAATAGAAATTTGGACAAAAGCACCGACCTCATGAGCGAATATATTGCAAACCTCCATCTTGTGGATATCCAACCGGATAATGGCCTTATGACTTGGTCTAACAGAAGGCAAGGCTTAGCTTGTATAATGGAGAGATTGGATAGGTTTTTGCTCTCTAAAAATTTCTTAATCCATGGTCACATTCCTAAAGTGAAGACTCTTAATAATGCTGGTTCGGATCATTGGCCAGTCATGGTGGAAATGTGGAAAACCAATGTGAGTTTCTCTCCTTTTCGTTTTCAATTAATGTGGCTTAGAGACATTTCCTTCAGACCTCGTGTGCAACAATGGTGGAAGGAAGGTAAACCTAGGCATGGGACTAAGATGTTCTATTTTGCCAAAAGACTAGCAATACATTAAATCCAAAATCAAGACTTGGAACTGGAAAGAGTTTGGGGATGTTCATAAAAAAAACATGAAGTTATTGCTCATCTTGAAAATTTGAATAAGAAAATCCGTTTAGATGGCCTCACAGAGAAGAGAAGTGCAGATGAAATTAAACTCACAACTCGGTTAGAGGAATGGGAAAAAAGAGAAGAAATCTTATGGAAGCAAAAATCTAGAATTCAATGGCTCAAAGAAGGAGATCGAAACACAAATTTCTTCCACAAATCTCTTCTAGCTCGAAGATCTCACAACTTTATTTCTTCCTTAAAATCAGATTCTGGAGATGTTGTTTATACTTGGGATGGCATGAACTCTATTGTTGTTGATTACTTTTCCAATATTTTTGTTGCTACTCCTCTTGACTCAGCTTCACAACAAAATGTTCTTCAAGCAATCCCTTCTCTTATCACTTCTGAGGAGAACTCTATTTTGACTGCTCCCGTTACTATCAATGAGCTTCAACAAGTAGTTTTTAAAATGCAAAAAGGGAAAACCCTAGGTCCTGATGGTTTTCCCATTGAGTTCTACCAAGAGTTCTGGGATATCCTTCATGTTGATTTATTAGAGGTGGTGGAAGAAGCCAGGAAAGCCAAAGAAATTTTGAAGGTTATCAATAAAACTTATATTACTCTTGTTCCAAAAGCTCAAGAGGTTGATCATATCTCAGCTTTTAGACCTATTGCTTTATGTAATGTTCTTCTCAAAATCATTACTAAAATCATGGCAAAAAGGTTGAAGCCTCTTTTGCATAAGATTATTTCCCCAGAGCAAGGGGGTTATGTGGAAGGACGTCAAATAGTAGATGAGATAGTTCTTGCTCAGGAAGCCATCCATTCCATGGATATGCAAAATTCTCCTTCCATGTTCATTCGGTTAGACTTATCCAAAGCTTATGACAGAGTGGATTGGCACTTCCTTATCAAAGTTTTGAGGCAATTTGGTTTCTCTAAGGATTGGATGGATTGGATTATGGGATGTATCTCTTCAGTTTCCTACTTAGTTCTTATCAATGGCAGGCCTTCTCAGTCATTCCCAGCTTCCAGAGGTATTAGGCAAGGTGACCCGCTATCCCCTTATTTATTCATCATTCTTGTTGAATGCTTGGGTAGGACTATAACCAAAAAGAGGGAAAACAAAACCCTTGAGGGAGTTACCATTGCTCATGGAGCTAGACCTATCTCTCATCTTCAATTTGTGGATGACTCTACTCTTTTAGGTAAAGCTACGCTTAAGGAAGCTTCTAATATTAAGCAAATCATTAGCTATTTTTCTAAGGCTATCGGGCAGCTTGATCAATGAAGACAAATCTAAAGTTATTTTCTTTCACTGCTCTGCTAGACAGGAATCCATGGTCTTGGATAAATTAATATATAAGAAGACCTCTCTTCCAATCACTTATTTAGGTATTCCCATAAATATTCAAAGGCAGAAAAATAAAGATTGGAATTGGTTGTTGGACAAAGTCAAGAAGAAAATTGGAAAGTGGACCAACAAGTGGCTTTCTTCTGGGGTAGAATCACCTTGGTAAAATCAGTCCTTCAAGCTATTCCTATTTATGTTTCTTCCGTTTTGAATATCCCAAAGGTTGTTCTTCGAGAATTGGATCAAATCAGTCATCGTTTCCTTTGGAGTGGTACTAAGGAGAAAAGAAAATGGGCCTTGGTGAAATGGGATACTTTATGTCTTCCTAAGAGTGAAGGGGGGTTAGGATTCCGGTCTTCAATTAATAACAACAAAGCTTTAGCTGCTAAATTATATTGGAGGATGTTGCATAACCCCAATGCTCTTTGGGCCAATAATCTCTCGTGCTAAATATGCTGAGAACAAAAGTCCTGAAGACCTTGTTCGCTATCAACTTCCTACCAAAGGTTCTCCCATTTTAGCAGTTCTTAAGACCGGTGAGGATTTGATAAAGAAAAAATTATTTTGGATCATTCATAATGGTCAACATGCAAATTTTTGGACAGATTCTTGGGATGGTCACAAGCCTTTGATAACTCGGCTTCCCGATTGGAGGCCTTGGATGGAGGAGCTTCACCGAGCTAATTGGATAAAGGTGGCTAATTACTCGTCGGTACCATACCGGTAATTCAAAGGTTGGTAGATATTGGATCCCTATTGAGGACCGGCCTATTCAAATCCCAGAAAGGCAAAGACAAGATATCCAAGGCATCCTTCATATGAGATCCCTCTCTTGGTCCCATGAAAAATATTGTTTTGGATGGAACAACACTACTAAGGGTGAGTATTCAGTTGCTCAAGGTTATTTGACCTTATGCCATAATAATCCCAACCATTCTTCTGACATATTTTCTCGATTGTGGGCTCAAAAGCTCCGGCCTAAGGTGAGGTTCTTTAATTGGCTTTTATTGCATCGTAGGGTGCTTATCGGTGAGCAACTTATGAAGTGTGGTTTTCATGGCCCTTTTAGATGTGAAATGTGTGAAGAGAATGTAGAAAATCTCAACCATATTTTTATTGAGTGTACTTTAGCCTCCGAGCTATGGAGGAGAATGGCCACTTTACTTGGCTTACAAGTGGTCCAATTTTTTTACTTTTGAACAACTTTGGAGGGATTGGCCTAATCAAGAGGGTGTTGATCATTTTATTAGGCGGTTAGTTTGGATGGGTTCTACCATTCTTCTTTGGAATATTTGGAATGAAAGGAACAACCAAATTTTTAATCAAGATAGGAAGGATATTCACTATATTTGGCAAAAGACCATAGCCAACTTAGTTGAATCAGTCCATCAACTCCTTAATCACCCCCAAAACTCCCACCAAAGATGGGATCAAGTGATGCAAATATTGAAGATTAAATCTTCTAAGGGCAACCAACTTAAAGGGAATGTGAGTATTAGTAAGATGGATAGGACTAGAAATTGGCAACCTCCTCCTAAGGATTTTGGAAAAGTCAATACTGATGGAGCCTCTAGAGGGAACCCTGGAAAAGCCAAGTGTGGGAGGAATTGGTAGACTTTCAGATGGCTCCCTGGTTTTTACTTTTGCTAAGAATTTGGGTATTCTTTCCAATAACCTTGTTGAGGGGTATGGTATCCTCAGAGGCCTTCAGGAGGCTACTAAGGTTGGATGGGAAAAGGTGTTAGTTGAGTCTGACTCTCAACTTATGATTAATCTCTTGAAGACTCCTTCTAAGAATCATAAGGTGGATTGGAGAATAAAAAGAATTATTGAGAAGATTCAATTAATCCAGATGGGATTTTTGAAAGTTGATTACAATCATGTGGTCAGAGATCAAAACAAGAGTGTTGATGCTTTAGCTAATTGGGCTTTGGACAAAGGTGATCTTACTTGTTATGGCCACCCTCCTATATGGTGGGCTTCTCAAATTAGGGAAGCTCTTCTTTCTATCATTTCTTTGGATGGCTCCAGTTTTGAAGGTACCTAGTTTCTTCTTGTTTTTTTTTTGCTTCTCTTTGGTTCATTCAGTTTTTTTTAGTTCCCTAGCTCATTCTATTCTTTATTTTGTTTCCTCTGTTGATTCTTGCCTTAATAGTCTTCTGGTCTAGATAGGTCATTGTTATGTTCAATTTTTTTTTTTTTTTTTTGTTTAGTTTTTTAAGGTGGGTGGGTTCTTTTGTTTTGTTTTGTTTTTGTGTTCTTTGTGTTGTTTTTTGTTGTTCATGTGTTTTTGTTGTTTTTTGTTTTTTGTTATTGTTCTTGTGTTTTTTTCGTTCTTGTTCTTGGGTTTCTCTTTGTTTGTGTTATTTCGTGTTTTTATGTGTGAGTGTTTTCTATGTTTTTTGTTTTTGTTTATTGTCTGTTGTTGGTTGTTTTTTATTTTTATTTTTTTTATTTTTTTTATTTTTTAGGTTTTGGTTGTGTTTATTTTTCATGTTTTTTTTGGGTTATGTCTTTGTAGTGTTCTGTTGTTTTTGTCTTGTTTGTGTTTTGTTATGTGGTTCTTGTGTTTTTCTATGTGGTTTGTGTTGTGGTTTCTTTTATCTTATTGTGCGTGTTTGGTTGTGCTTTTGTTTTTGACACACTCAAGGAGCATGTTTTTTATTTTATTTTATTATTTTTGTTGTTATTTACTTATTTTTAAATTGGTTTTGTGTGTTTGTTTGCTCCTTGAGTATGTCAAAGGTGGTAGGCCAGGTCCGAGTCCTGGGCGTTTTTGGTGGAATGGATACCCCCGCCTCCTTGGGTCTTACCCGAAAGTGGCATCCCTTTTGGGATGTTTTCCACAAATAAAAAAAAAAAAAATCATTAATAATATTTGTTATATTTTATAACATTAATTTGTTTATATATAAATTATTTATTAGAATTATTGTGGTTATACTTATGCTTCAGGAAGGAAACTAGTAGTCCATTTCTAGTAAAGCGGACTATGATAGCATGAAGTTTTGCAAATATTACTCTAAATAGATTTAGTGCGTAGACATAGGTGGAGTTTTGTTAAAGGTTGTGAGAAAAAAAATATCAAGAAGAAGGATGTTGAATTTTGAAATATTTGTATTTACAAAGAAAATTGAAAAAGATTTAGAAAATGAAAATCAATAATTCAGACTTTTTATGAAAAGAGATGTAGGTATCTAGCTATAACAACTCAATTAAGATGAGAATTGAATATGTTTGTAAAATCTCAAGCTCTAAAGGAGAGAGTTGGGATTTATCAAGGGTGGGGAACCAAGTCCAACCCCTTTTTCTCTAGTGTGCACACATATATATTGCATCATCACAATTAATTTTATTATTATAGACATTCATTTTAATTTAAGGATTCTAGTTCAAGTAGATAAATAGATAGAGGTTATACAAGATTAAAATATATTCATTATTATGATATTACAACAAAATATATTGTCATGAAATTTATGAAGTTTGAGTCTTATAAATTTTTGAAAGCCTCATATAATATACCTATATGGTTAATTTTACTTTTTATTAAATATTATATTATTCTTAGTTGATATATTAAACTTATAGTATCTCTCCATGGTTTTTTTCCCCTTGAATTCTATAAAAATACTTAAATAAAAAATAAAGATCAATACTATAAACTTGTTAATTTCATATCTAATGGGATATAAGATTAAAGGAACAAATACATGAATTAAATGCATATGCACAAATAAAATAATATTTCATGAAATATGTTGATATCATTTTTTATAGATACACTAAATTTTATATCAAAGTCGTATTTCTTCTCAATTAATTGTTTACTCCTTCAAATGCCCATGAGGTTTAGAGCAATTGGTAGGGAATGAAAGTTTCATACCCTTAACCAAGGTTCAAATCTCATAGGTGAACCTTAAGAAGCATTGAAAAAGGAGTCACATTGGTTTCAAAAATCTACGGAGAAATGGCTCAAGGAAGGAGATAGATATAAAAAAATAATGTTATAACAAAAACAATTTTTTCTTTTTGTCATGTAAAAAATATTTTAACTCCAAATGGAAGAAAAATTAAGGAAGAAGAAGATATAACAAAGGAAGCAATTAATTATTTTAAAAATATTTTATTGGGCAATATAAGAAAACACGAGATAAGCTTTTGCAAAATATTCCATCAATTATCACACAAAGATAAAATGAAAGCTTAATGAAGAAGATATATATGAAGGAGAGGCAATTTTCTCTTTCCATCCTAACAAGGTACTTGGCCCCAATGGATTTCCTACAATTTTCTTTCAATTTTTGGGGGATTTATTAAAGAGCGATATGTTGGTTGCAGTTGAAGAGGCCTAGAAAAAGAAGGCTATGATAAGTGAGATCAATGCCACTTTTATTACATTGCTTCCCAAGGGCGATACAAAATATTTTGATAATTTTTTTCCAATAAGCGTTTGAAATATGATTTATAAGATCATTTCCAAAATTATGGCAACCAAATTGAAAGGCATTCTAGATTATGTTATGTCAAAGGAACAAGGTGGTCTTGTTCATGGTAAACAAATTCTTGATGTTGCAATTAATGCACAGGAGGCCATACATTCTCTTCGTTCCATGAAAAAACCAAGGATGCTTATGAAATTAGATATAAACAAAATATATGGAAGGGTTTCTTAGAGTTTTCTACATGATATTCTCAAAAATATTGATTACAATTGGTGTAAATGAATTAAATGTTGTTATAAAGTATGAATACATTGTCAATAGGTATAGCATCAAAATTTGATAAAATTCAAGGAGACTTTCTTTGGAAAGGATGCGAGAAAATTTCAAATTTCCTCTTTGTAAGTGGAATAGAGTTTGCAAAGAATATTGGAGGACAAACTTGCAAAATTGCAAACTTATGAGTTTGGCCTTAAGGGCAAATTTTGGGTGGATATTATCCTAAGATCAAGGAAAGAATTGGGCAAAAATGTTACTTTAAAAATATATAAGATCTCTAGATTTCATTATTAATTATGCAATAAATGGGGTTTCTGAAGCTAAGGAAAATCTAGGGCATCGGTTGGGTTTCCGTAGAGATTTTTGGGTACTGTGGATCTGAAGGCAAGATTGTTGCTCCTGGAGGGTCCAATGGGGACTTCTTCGGATCCTCTCTCAGGGAGGAATAGCTCTTATGCAGATATGCTAAAAGATAAATCTCCATCCAAGACGGACGAAGCTCAAAGATCTGCCTTTAAAATGCTATTTACGACTGCGGGAAACATTTCAACAGCGCATCGAATCAATGGATGCCTGCCACAGTCCGATTCAAGGCCCAAGATTGTCATTGAGCCAAAGATGGTCGAAGAAACAGTCTTATACAGAGCCAATCATGACTTGATCTGCAAATTCATGGGTATTCGCCCTACCCTAAATTTTTTGCACTCCTGGGTTCGGCAAAACTGGGAGCCTCATGGTGAGTACTCTTTGTGGTTTATTAGCAATGGGTATTTTATTGTTAGTTTTTCTTCTCTGGCCGATAGAAACAGGGCTTTTGAATCAGAGAAGAGGAATTATGGTCCGACAGGTTTATTTGTTCAACCCTGGAGAGTGGGATTCGATCCCCGAATTGAACCCACTGTTGTCCCGGTCTGGATCCGTCTGTATGCACTTCCAATGGAGTTTTGGAGTGAGCAGGTTTTGGAGATGATCGGTAATTCCCTTGGAAGACATTTGGGTGTCTCCAAGGACACAATAGAAGGGAACACAACTGTTTATGCAAGAATATGTGTGGAAATGGATCTTAGCCAGCCTCTCCCGACAGAGGTGGAACTTGAACTTGTAGGACTATCATGGATTCAACAACTGGATTATGAGGCTCTGCCCTTTAGATGCAGAGTTTGCCACAAACACGGGCATTTGGCCCGATTTTGCCCAAATAATATGACCACAAAAATGGAGGCTCCTCTAGGAATGTCGAATCTTCCTAAGGAGGGTAAGGCAACAATAAACAAAGAACAAGCCAATACCTCCCAGGGCAATGAAGCTCAAAGAGATGGTTTTGAACAACCTAAAAGAAGGAAAAGGCAAAAGAAAAAATATGGCAAGGAGCAAACCCACCTCAAACCCGCCAATAGGTATGAAATATTTAAGACACTAGTGGACCAAGAGGAACAATTCATGGAAGGCGTGGATGGTAATAGTGAAAACAATAACATTCATGTTCAAGCTCCTCTTTCTTCTCCCCTCGTCATAGAGCAGGTAATTGATCATAGTGGGTTACCGCAGTCTGAGAGTGTTGGGGCATTGATAGTTCATAACCAAGAGCAGCCAATGATCAAGGATGTCAGCATGGGAATAGCAGAAAAGAACAGAGAAAGGCCAACTTTAGGGATAACTCAGGTGGAAAAGAGATCAAAGAATGGCAACTCTCAAGGAGTGGGTAGAAAGTCAAATAAGGAATTGCTAGCAGCTCAAGGAGACAAACTGATCATTGGAGGATCGGTGAGACCAATAGATTCTTATTGCTCTCAAGGTAACTAATGATTATACAATCATGGAATGTTAGGGGTTTAAACAGTAGAACCCATCAATTTGTTGTTCGAAGACTCTTAGAAAACTGTAAAATAGACTTTTTGCTTATTCAGGAGACAAAAATGTCGTTAGATCTTATGTGTAAAACAGTCAACAGAATATGGAGGGGTGCGGGTCATATGGAGGTGGCTGCCCAAGGGGCCTCAGGGGGGATTGTTACTCTTTGGAACTCTCTTGATTGGACTGCAATAGAACATCTTGCCTGGAGGGGTGTTCTCACATCTCATTTTAGGAATAATGTCACAGCTGAACATGTTTTAATCACAAATTTTTATGGGGCTCAAAACCTTGATGGTCAACGGCTCCAATGGAAAGTTGTGCATAACATGAGAATCTCAAGGGAATATTTAGACTGGATTATTGCTGGGGACTTTAATGCTAAATTATCCTCTAGAGATCAGGAAGGGGGAACCCCAATTTTGGACCCAAGGGATCGACTTATGATTGCTCAAGTCCAGGCTTTACACTTAGTGGATATCAAAGGCCCTGGTACCAACTATACTTGGACTAATAAGAGGAGGGAGCCACATAGCAAGAAGGTTAAGTTAGACCATTTTTTGGTTTCAGAGGAGGCATTTGTAAAATGGAATACAAAATTTCAGATTTTGGAGGGTCCTGTTTCAGATCACTTTCCCATTTTCTTGGAAGGAGGGACTAAGATAGGGCAGCATCACAAACCATTTAAATTTGAGAATTTTTTGTTACAAAAAGAGGAACTTCAAAAGAATATTCCTCAGTGGTGGGAAGAGGGCCGCCCAGCCTATGGGACAACAATGTTTAGATTCCACAAACAACTTCATCATGTCAAAGCTCAACTGAAACTTTGGAGGCGAGCTAACAAATCAGACTTCCAGGTCCAAAAAGCTCCTTTGGTGGCCAGATGGGATGAGGTCCAAAGACAATTTAGGGAAGGAACAATTACTGAGCAGCTCAAAGCCGAGGATGATGCCTTGCGTAAAGCGGTTGAGGACATTGACAACCAAGAGGAGACCTTCTAGAAACAGAGAGCAAGAACCACTTGGTTATTAGAAGGTGATAGAAATACCAAATTTTTCCATCGGACTGCATGTGCTAGGAGACAGATGAATAACATGGAAGCCCTTCAAGATGAGAATGGACACTCCTTTGATACTCTTCCAGGTATGCAGTCCCATGCAATGGATTATTTTTCTAAACTTTTTAAGGAAAGTGTGGTGCAAGATGAAGAGGCTCAAAACGACATTCTTGATGTCATACCTTCTGTTATCTCTGAAGAAGAAAATCAGTCCCTTCTCAAACCCATTGAAAGAGAGGAACTGAAGGATGTGGTCTTTGGAATGAGCACCGAAAAAACTCCAGGTCCAGATGGCTTTCCAATTGAGTTTTTTCAGGCCTTTTGGGATAACTTGGAGGAGGACGTAATGGCTGTTATAGAGGAGTCCAGAGGTAATAAAAGAATGCTTAAAGCTTTAAATCATACTTTCATCACCTTGATTCCAAAAGGGGAGAAGGGGGTTCATATTTCAGATTATAGACCTATTGCCTTATGCAATGTGATATATAAAATAATCACAAAGGTAATGGTTGAGCGACTAAAACCTCTTTTACATAACATTATCTCCTCAGAGCAAGGGGGTTTTGTTGAGGGTAGACAGATCCTGGATGGGGTGGTTCTAGCTCAGGAGGCAATCCATTCAATGCAAACTTTTGGTAATAAAGGAATGTTCATAAAATTAGATATGTCAAAGGCCTATGATAGGGTGGAGTGGAGCTTCTTGGCAAAGATGATGGCAGCCTTTGGTTTCTCTCAAGATTGGATAGAATGGGTCATGAGTTGTGTCTCTACTCCGACATACTCAGTGTTAATCAAGGGTCTCCCCTCGCAACCTTTTGGAGCCACCCGTGGCCTTCGTCAAGGGGATCCCTGCTCTCCCTATTTGTTTCTCATATTGGCTGAAGGACTAGGTAGACTTTTCTTGAGAAGAAGACAACAAGGTTTGCTAGCGGGTATCAAGGTGGGTGAGGAAGTTTTGACTCACCTACAGTTTGTGGATGATACTGGATTGGTGGGAGTTGCCAGCTTCAGGGAAGCAAGAATGATCAGAGATACTCTTAGTGTCTACCTTAGGGCTACAAACCAAGTCATCAATGATAAAAAATCCAAAGTGGTCTTCTTCAATCTTGATCAGAGGCTTCAGGGCAGAATTTTAGATATCTTGGGATTCACAAGGACTTCTCTCCCAGTGGTTTACTTGGGGGTCCCTTTGCACTTCAAAAAACTAAAAATAGAGACCTGGAGGAATCTTTTGGATTGTATCAAGGGTAGAATCAATCATTGGTCTCACAAATGGTTAAGCTATGGGGGTAGATTAACTTTTCTACAGTCAGTCATTCAGGCCATGCCAATTTATAAATTCTCTATCCTGGCTGCCCCACATACTATATGGAAAGAGCTGGACAAGTTGGCCAGAAAATTTTTATGGGAAGGAGCAAAAGGCGAGAGGAAATGGGCCTTAGTTGGGTGGGACAAAGTGACCCAGCCCAAGGTAAAAGGAGGCTTGGGTCTGAGAAGATCTAAGATAAATAACAAAGCTTTGGCTGGAAAGCTTTACTGGAGGTGGATTTCCCAGCCAACTTCCTTATTCAGTAGAATCCTAACCAGTAAATATTTGGGACATGTTAACCCAAATGAGGTGGGTCATTTCCCTTTGGAAGGTACTGGATCCTTAGTGTGGCAGGCTCTCAAGTTAGGATCTCAGGTTGTAAAAGATCGATTATTTTGGAAAGTGGGGAGAGGGGAGAAGGCTCGCTTTTGGTCAGATTCTTGGGATCAATACCCACCTATCATTGTCGAATTTCCAGAATTGCAACCTTTAAAAGCAGCCATTGAAACCAAGGGATGGGTTCAAATTGAAAGTTATTTCACCACTAGTCATCTAGGGGATTACAAGTTTAAGCAATTTAAGAAGTTGGATGAGTGGCCAATTTCAATCCCTCCGGATTTGGCACCCATCATGACTAAAATCTTGATAGAAATATTCCTCACAGGTAGAGACGAGGAGGATGAATTAGCTTGGGGCTATGGGAGCCTTGGTGTCTACACGGTGAAGGACGGGTATGACAAGATCCTTCCAGAGCCTCCCCCGCTTACTTTTCAGGTTGAGGATTGGAGAAATATTTGGCATTCCAAAGGGTGGTTGAAAGTTAACCTTTTTGCCTGGCAGTTCATGCACAATGGAATTCTCACTTTTGATAATCTCATATCTAAAGGAATCATCGGCCCTTCCCAATGTGTATTATGCTACAAGTGCGAGGAAACAACTGACCACTTGATGTTTGAGTGCTCTTTCACGCGCCAGATCTGGAAGAGATGGTTTTCATGTTTTAAAATTCAAGTTAATAGTGAATTGAACAGAAATAATATCTGGGAAAGATGGAAGAGGGGTAGATTTAAATCTAAAGCTCTTCGTCTTGGTTGGGAGCTTGGATTAAACTTCATTTGGTGGCAAATGTGGTTGGAGAGAAATGCTAGAATCTTTCGAGAAACTTTTTCTTCGCTAGATGGAGTTTGGCAGGTCATTTGGAGTAAAGTCACTGAAACTGTGGCGGTCCATGCTAAAGAGGAAATTCAGGTGGTTGTCGGGGCGATGGCAGAAGGACTTGAAATGCAAGAGGAACAGATCAGAGCTAGTTGGAAACCACCCCCAGCAGGTTGGATTAAAATTAATACTGATGGTGCTGCTAAAGGCAACCCGGGTAGAGCTGGAATTGGAGTGGTTTGTCGTAATCATGTTGGAGCAGTGCTCTATTGGGAACTGCAAGGCTTGGGAAGAGCTACAAACAATGAAGCAGAAGCCATAGCTATCAAATCTGCTTCTATTTGGGCAGTTAAATAGGGCCATAGGAGGATAATACTCGAATCAGATTCTCAAATAATGGTCGGAGCTCTAGATTGCATGAGGAACTTTGCCTTGAAAGCTTGGAGGTTGAGGATTCTTGTCAATCAAATTAAGGAACTATGGAGGCAATTAGATGATGTGGTTCCCGTCTACGTGAGCAGAGATTTAAACAAAGCGGCCGACTTCCTGGCTAAGATTGGTGTTGAGAAGGAGGTTGGGGTTCAGTTGCATAGTGACATGGCTACTGAGGACGAGGTGATTAGGCAGGGTCTTGAAAGGTCCCTGAGCTAATGATCAAGGAAAAAGCAAAGGGTGGAATGGTGTCGTGATTTCGCGACATGCTGCTACGTCGCGGCCAAGGGAGGAAAGTTGTCACGATATCGCGACATTTTGTTTCGTCGCGGCCAAGGGAGGATAGTTGTCACGATATCACGACATGTTGTTTGGTCGCGGTCACTGGAGGAAAGGTGTCGCGACATCGCGACATTTTGTTTCGTCATGGCCAAGGGAGGATAGTTGTCGCGATATCGCGACATGTTGCTTCATCGCGGCCACTGGAGGAAAGTTGTCGCGATATCGCGACATGTTGCTTCGTCGCGGCCAAGGGTGGAAAGTTGTCACGATATCGCGACATGTTGCTTCGTCACGGCCAAGGGTGGAAAGTTGTCGCGATATCGCGACATGTTGCTTCGTCGCGGCCAAGGGTGGAAAGTTGTCGCGATATCGCGACATGTTGCTTCGTCGCGGCCAAGGGTGGAAAGGTGTCGCGATATCGCGACATGTTGCTTCTTCGCGGCCAAGGGAGGAAAGGTGTCGCGATATCGCGACATGTTGCTTTTTCGCGGCCAAGGGAGGAAAGGTGTCGCGATATCGCGACATGTTGCTTTGTCGCGGCCAATGGAGGAAAGGTGTCGCGATATCGCGACATGTTGCTTCGTCGCGGCCAAGGGAGGAAAGGTGTCGCGATATCGCGACATGTTGCTTCGTCGCGACCAATGGAGGAAAGTTGTCGCGATATCGCGACATGTTGCTTCGTCGCGGCCGTAAGAGTGGAAAGTTGTCGCGATATCGCGACATGTTGCTTCGTCGCGACCGAGGGTGGAAAGTTGTCGCGATATCGCGACATGTTGCTTCGTCGCGGCCAAGGGAGGAAAGGTGTCGCGATATCGCGACATGTTGCTTCGTCACGGCCTAAGGGAGGAAAGGTGTCACGATATCGCGACATGTTGCTTTGTCGCGGCCAAGGGAGAAAAGGTGTCGCGATATCGCGACATGTTGCATTTTTGCGGCCAAGGGGAGAAAAGGTGTCGCGATATCACGACATGTTGCATCTTTGCGGCCAAAGGAGAAAAGGTGTCGCGATATCGTGACATGTTGCATTGTCGAGGCCAAGGAAGAAAAGGTGTCGCGATATCGCGACATGTTGCATTTTCGCGGCCAAAGGAGGAAAAGGTGTCGCGATATCGCGACATGTTGCATTTTTGCTGCCCAAGGAGAAAAGGTGTCGCGATATCGCGACATGTTGCTTCTTCGCGGCCAAAGGAGAAAAGGTGTCGCGATATCGCGACATGTTGCTTCGTCGCGACAGAGAAAGAAAAAGTGTCGCGATATCGCGACATGTTGCTTCGTCGCGACCGAGAAAGAAAAAGTGTCGCGATATCGCGACATGTTGCTTCATCGTGGCAAAAGGAGGAAAAGGTGTCGCGATATCGCGACATGTTGCAACATCGTTGCCCAAGGAGAAAAAGTGTCACGATATCGCGACATGTTGCTTTGCCGCGGCCGAAAGGGGAAAAGTGTCGCGATATCGCGACATGTTGCTAGTCATCGACGCAAGAGAGAAAAAGTGTCGCGATATCGCGACATGTTGCCATTTCGTGACCAAAGAGGAGAAAAGTGTCGCGATATCGCGACATGTTGCATTTTCGCGGCCAAAGGAGAAAAAGTGTCGCGATATCGCGACATGTTGCATTTTCGCGGCCAAAGGGAAAAAGTGTCGCGATATCGCGACATGTTGCATTTTCGCGGCCAAAGGAGAAGAATAGTGTCGCGATATCGTGACAAGTTGCATCAACTGACCATGTCGATCCCCCTGCTAGCTAGTTAATGGTTTAGGAGATTTGGCTCCATTGCAAATCTTCTTCTACTATTGTTAGCATGTGTTCTCTTTGACTTCGGATGGGAAGAGTCTCTTCCCATATTGTAATTGATCTTTGTTTTAATACAAGTTTTTTCAAATTTTTCAAAAAAAAAAAAAAAAAAATATATATATATATATATATATATATATATATATATATAGAAGATCTCTTGATGCAATGAAATTATTTAGGAAAATAACCCTACTCAAAGGATCGTCAACATGGAACTTCATATGAGTTTGACCTTAGGGGCAAAGTTTGGGTGGAGATTATCCTAAGATCAAGGAAAGAATTGGGTAAAAATGTTACCTATATATATATATATATATATATATATATATATATATATATATATATATATATATATATATATTTTTATATATATATATCTTGATGTAATGATATTTAGGAAAAGAACCCTACCCAAAGGATCATCAACAAGGAACTTCATATCAAATAATTTGCAACTGATGAATAAACATATTAGATGGTCTATTAATAAAGAGAATTACACAAATTTTTGGTCTGATACTTGGTTAAAGCCTTATCCTCTTATCTCTAAAATGGCAACCATTGGCTTGGGCATAGTTAACTTGTAAAGGTCTTAAAATCAAAGACTATATTAGTATGAACAACAAAGATTATATTAATATGATACTTGGTTAAAGCCTTATCCTCTTATCTCTAAAATGACAACCATTGGCTTGGGCATAGTTAACTTGTATAGGTCTTAAGATCAAAGATTATATTAGTATGAACAACAAAGACTATATTAATATGAGTAACAACTTGTAGAAGGAGAGGAACTTGAACAAAATAGATTTTTTTATTTTTTGGTTACATAGGAGAGTTGATCACAACTACACTATTTTTAGTAACTAACAAATGCAGGGTTCAAACCACAGGGCTGCTCCCACCAAACCTATTCCACTTCGTTATTGTTGACCGGCATGAAGGAGACCATAATCACTCAAATTCGTACCGTCATTGTAGGGACTCCTCCCACCAAACCTATTCCACTTCGTTATTGTTGGCCGGCATGAAGGAGACCATGGTCACTCGAATTCGTGTCGTCATCGTAAGGTTTAACACACACTCAAAAGATTATACTACTACTTTGCAAGTAGGTTGTCCTCGAGGTTTGAACCTGGATGTCTTCTTAATAAGTGTTTGGGACAAACACTTACCAATCCACCTAGCCCTCGAAGGCTAAAATAGATTTTATTAATAACATGGTTGAAAGAGAAAAACTTGAACAAATTATAGTGAACTTCAAAAGATGTTTAAAGAGTTTGAAGAGTTTAGAGTTTTATTTGTTGACCTTGGTTTGGAATTTATAAAAAATATGTATAGAATGTAAAACTATCAAAATTTCTTGGTCTCAAAAATTTTTGTGAGAGGAAAAATTGATCACCAAAACCTCTCCATAAAGCATAACATTCCAGTAGTTAATAGGAAGATTCTTACAAGAAAAAAAACTAAAAAATAAAATTCTTACAACAAAAAAAACTAAAAAATAGGATTCTTAAAAAGAAAAAAATCCAAAAAAATAAAACTCGTACAGTTAAAAATCTACAAAGAAAAAGAAAAGGATATCATATATGTTCATGGACTGATCTATCTATAAATGAATTAAATTTTCCATATAATTTTTTTTCATTTTAATTACATTTCAACCGTATATGTATCCGTACCCAAAAAAAGAATGTACATACAATTTACAATATACAGACTAAGACCCGTCAGGTCCTAAAACATGCCTGAAAATCCTTTTCGTTATCTCCAACGCAAACATCCCGGAGAAATCATACCGTCGAAATCCAAATCCCACCCGACCTTCTGTACTTTCTTCTCCTCCCCTCTATTGCCGAACTCCTTGACCAATACTTTCAGAGCCTTCTGCAAATTCTCCTCCTCCTCATCATCATTTAATTCCTTTAAAAACCCTGTAAAAACCCGGTGAGAGATCCCAAAACCCTGAACCAAAAGGCCGTACATTTCCTTGGACAAAACCAGAGCCTTGACGGCGACGCCGACGCCTTCGAGCCCGCCTTTGATAGCCCCGTATTCTGTGGCGCCGAAGGGGCAGACGCCATTAACGCCGTCAAACAAATTGAAAACGCTGTTGCACATTCTGTAACCCTTGATTACAGACTCCCAGGGGTCGGTGCCCTCCGGATCCAGGACCCTCCCGTACTTGACCAAATTTAGGGCACCCTCGGAGGCCTTGAGGCCCTTGGAGATTCTCTTAAAGTTCTCGCTGGCGCTCTTGCCCTTCATTATGTGGCCCTTGCTGGCTCCCTTCGCCAGGGCCTTGGCCACCGTCAGGGTAAGGGAAAACAGATTCGAGGGCGTCGGGGAGCGGAGCTTGTGGATGGTCTTGGCCCCCCTCATGAGACCGTCCGCTAATTTTATGCTGCGCGTTAGGGTTTGGATGGATCCGCCATCGCCGCCATTGATGCCATTGGCTCCCAATCCGACGCCCATCCCGACGCCTATCACCACTAGAAGGCCGCCCAGTTCCTTGCCCTGCGTTGGGGTCATTCTATGACTGAAGTCGATCATTGTTTGATTCGCTTGGTGTTGTCTGTCACAGAGGACTGTGGAGATATTAATTTATATATGGCATTTAAAAGCAACGTGCAGAGTTGCAGATGGTTCCGAATGTGGATGGAGATTTGTATGGCAGGCATTTGGAGGCTTACACGGCGGTTAGCTGACCTGTGTTTTGAATGTTTGAACACGTTTTCAAACGTTTTTTTTTCACGCGGGTTTGCTGTGCACCGCTAGATTATGGGCCACGCGGTTTGAACAGGAACGGTGAAGTCCAGGTGTCTCTTTCGCACATGTGCATTGATTTCATCTTTCATTGACAATGTTGTTCTACAAATCTTACACGGCAAACAATCTTTTTAAGAACTTGCAGGGAAAGTCATCCTATGATGGCTGGTTTTGGATTATTGTTCAAATTCTGATGTTTCTACCGTTTGGATAAGGTTTAAGGTTTAATGCGAAGTATAACAAGGAGGTTATCATTTTGGTATCTAGATACTCTAAATAAGAGTAGAATTTTGGTGTGGGAAATCATAGATTATATTTGGATATTTTAGATAAGATTTTATAGAGTTTATGTATTTTAGAGAAGAATCTAATTTTGATATTTGGATATTCTAAATAAGATTCTATGGAGTTTATAAGTTCTTAGATAAGAGTCCAACAACATACCTTTTACAGAAATAACAATTTTAGAATAAGAATCTAACAACATACCACCCACAGAGACAACAATTTTAAGTTTCCATAGAATAAAAAAAGTCATTATTATGCCAAGTATAACTGAGGCACAACTGAGACTAAGTTTTCCAAGAATAAGAAAAGTCATTGGTATGACAATTATAGGATGATTATTAAGTATAACTCAAACACAACTTAGACTACCTTTCTCAAGGTACAACAAGAGCTACCATTCTCATAATTTTAAATTTTCACATTCATATATTTTAGATAAGAATATAGTATCTGAATATCCTAAATAAAACTTTAATCAAGGCTACCTTTCTGAAGGTACGGCAAGAACCACCCTAATCAAGATTTAAACTTTAACATTTATTAATCTTAAATAAAAATCTAACTACCTTTCTGAAGGTACGGCAAAAAAAAACCTAATCAAGATTTAAACTTTAACATTTATTAATTTTAAATAAAAATCTAACTTTAATCTCTGAATATTTTAAATAAAAATTTATAAACAACTTTTCTTAGAATACAAGAAACACTACCCTTCTCAAAATTCAAGGCTTTAAGTATTTAAAATAAGAATCGAATCTTAATATCTGAATATCTTAAATAAACATATGTCAGACAAAGATAGCAGTTTTAGGTTTGTAAGGAACAGTAAAAGCCATTGGTACGACAAACATGGGATGATTTCAGGTTTTGGTGGTGGCGACGGAAGGCCCAACGAGGGTTTTGCTGAAAAAATTAGAGTTAATATCCCTCAAATGAGGGTTTGGATTTAGAAGCAGTGGATGTGGTGCTTCGTCTTCGTAGCATTCATCATCTTCAGTTTTTCTTTTTTACTACATGCACAGTTCAAAGCGACTGCAAGTTTCATCAAACTTACTTAATTTTTGTTATTAATTTTTATATAAATATTGAATATATTTATAAAAAAATTAATAAAACTATGTAAGAAAATAATTATGTTAAAAGAGTTGACAGTTCGTGGATAAGAATCTAGTGCAACCTCTCAAAGAACATAAGAAGGAAGTTACCTCAAAAGAAGCTACTAGTCATCGTTGACAAGAGCTAAAGAAGTTATGAAATATAGTCAATGTAAAACATATCAAAGTTTAATAATTTTTTTAAAATTTATTTTAGATAAGTTATATAATAAAATGGTATTAAACAATATGATTTTTCGAATATATGAATAATTGTAAAAAAAAAAAAAATTGTAATATCATTATATTATTATAATATAAGGGTATGAAAAGAGAAGACTTTTAAAGCAATATTAAAAAGAAAATGAGAGGAATTTTGATTTAGAAAACTTAAAAACAAATATAATAAGAGTTAAAAAGAAGTGGAACTAAGCCCATAAAGAAGAATCTTAAAAAGAGACAAAAATAAATAGTGAAGAATGTGAGAAAAAGAGGTTGTGCAAAGCTAAAGTTGTAGAAAAGCAACACAAAGAAGCATGAGACCTAGCATAGGTTGGACGACATCAAAGGTATAAAGTAGACTAGAGGGAACTAGTATCGAAGCCACAAATCTTCAGTTATGGTGGAAGAGTAGCAGGTTTATCTAGAGTGCATCAATACTTCAAATTCTTACCAAGAATGCATTGAATATTGTTTTTGGAAAATCATCAAAGTGAAGGAATGTTGAGAGAAGAAACAAGAGTGATTGCAAGCTAGGAGGAAGTGCAAACTCAGGGCAAGTGCTAGCCAAGAAGAAGTGCGAGCCAAGAGGGAGTGTGAGCTAAGAGCAAGCCCCACTAACTAGTATGGAAGGAAAATGATATTTGAAAGCCCTAATGGGAAGTCATAATGACCTAGCTAGAAGAATGGACGCCCAAGTTGGAGATAAGCGGATGGGTGAATATATGACAAGTTTGATCCATATAGCAGATGTTACACCAAAAGTGACTATTAAGGATGAGATGATTGAGCATGATATAATGGTTCTGGAAAGTGGACGGTTAATATGTAAGTTCCACAAATCTTGGCTAGGGGTTTTAGAGATTCAAAATTGGTTCAAGTGGAAGTGGAGATTGAATTCAAATTACTATGTGACTTTTCTTCCTAAAGGTTTTTATCTCGTCATTTTTTATGGTTCAGAAAACAAGGATCAATTACGGGTGGTAGCCCATGGATTAGGGAGAGAGATGCTCTTTATTTATGATCTGTAAATAACCCGTAAGCTATGCTATTCTAGGATCATCAAATACAGATTATACAGAAAATTTGAAGATCAGATTCAATTAGAAAAGGAACATTAGAGGTCAAACAGTAAGGAAATAAAACGCCAGCGATTCTACTATTACTGAATCAGACTTCAAAATTGAAACATGAGTGCAAATAACATGTTCTGAGGCAAATGCAAACATAAACAAAACATCACACCAACACTCTATTTATACCGGTTCCCTCAATGTGAGAGTACATCCAGTTTGAATGTGGATCCTGTCTATATTAAGTACAAGGAGATGTTACAAATCCATGAATATGGAGAAAACACCCTCCTTCAACAATATGTAACTCAACTATAGTCTCCAATGGCTTTTTAAGTCACAATGACACAAGAAGAAACCCTAATACATTCAAAAGAGTATGCCCATCAACAATGGATTCTACAAGGAGTTATAGACTCCAAAAGTTCGCTCATTCATCTCCAACTGACCGTCTACCTTCCATAATTGAAAGAAACCACTCAATCCCTTCAACTTCCTGAAATAAAAACACTAGCGATCTACACATATCGGCAAATGGAATGCTAGCATTCCTCTTCCTACAGATCCACATGTCCAGATTAAGGATTATATCTGAAATCCAACATAGATACATCTAGATAAAATATCTACTCAAAATTACAGACTTTCGAAAATGATCCATTTCGGATCACACCTCCCTAATGAGGAGGCTTCTTTATCCCCAAAATCTTACTCTTGAAGAATATAAGGAAACAATTCTCCCACCTTGTTTCTGTCATACCAACTTTGCTTTAGTAGGCAATTGGCCCTTCAACCCAATCAAACGAATCTCTTGATCACCCCTTCTTGTAGTACAAACCTTCTTTTGCAAAATGGAATCCTCTTTGAGTTCATTCATTGTATTTGGAGCTAAGTCATCAAGAGATGGCAAAACATAACATGTTTCTACTTCATATTCAGTCATCATGGATGGCTCAAACAATTCCAGGTTCAACCGAATAGATACTCATGTAGATAGGTAGATCGAAATGAAGAGCATTCTCACTCACTTGCTCCACAATAGTAAATGGTTCATACCTGATCGGTTTATGCTTCTTGGCTAGTCCTTACAACCTATCCTTACTGAGATGCAACCAAAATTTATCTTCCACTTGGAATTTGTGGTCAAATCTATGCTTGTCATGCCTCAAATTCTACTTGGATTGGCTTACTTTGAGTTGCTCTTGGACTCTTAAATGAACTTGCCTAGTCTTATCATTAAAGTTTTCAGCCTATTTTACCTCTTTCACAACTGAAACTTCTTCATCCTTTTGTTGTACAAACACACAATCAAAAAGTTATGGTGGAAGATAACCCAAACATGCCTCAAATGGGGTTTTATTTGTGGAAGTATGAATTGCCTTGTTGTTAGAGTGTTGAATATAGACAATATGCTCGTCCCAAGTCTTAGGGTGCTTACCACAATAACCTCTCAAGAGCTGAACTACTATTCTATTTACCACTTTGGTTTGACCATCCGTTTGTGGATGAAAAGTGGTACTCCTTTTCATCCTTGTATCCATATTCTCCTACAAAATAGTCCAAATTTTGCCCAAAAAACGTGAGTCTCTATCAAAAATAATTGAATTAGGTAAATCAAAATGAACCCACACATGAGAAAATAACAACTCAGTAGCTTCTTGACCCGTTATAGACTTCTTACATGGAATAAGAACACACATCTTGCTAAATTTATCAACAACAAAAAACAAATAATCATGATTCTTTTTTGTCATAGGCAAAGCTCCAACAAAATCCATTGAAATACTCTCCCAAGGATGATTAGGAACTGGAAGTGGCTGATACAAACCCAATTTTCTATTGCTAGGCTTGCTAGTGCAACACATTACACACCCTCTAATATACTTGGCAACTTGCTCTTGCATCTTAGGCCAATACACATACCTTTGCAAATTAACAACTATTTTCCCAACTCCAAAATGACCAACAATTTTTGAAGTATGTGCCTCTGATTAACTGAATTCTTTCACCTTTAGGAACACATAATGCATTAAATTTGTAGAGAAGTCCATCTTTCAAATGAAATTCTTCCATACCTTTGCAATCTGATATAGAAGATTGCTTAAGCTTATGATATATTTCCCCAAAATCAGTATCCTATACATATGCATCCTGGAAAGACTCATGCACAAATGGTAAAAACTTTATAATTGCTAGAGATACCTAGTCTACTTGTTGGAGGAACACTAGTGCTATGTCTTCACAAGAAAGGAGCGCTGGTGCTCTGTTTTTTGAAGCTGGTGGCCAAGATAACATGTCTGCAATTTTTTTATTGTTGCCTTTTATACTTAATCACCAGATAGAACTGCTACAGATAACCCATCCACATGTAGTGTCTAGTCTATTGCAACTTAGATTGAGCTTGCACATACTATAATGGTTGATGATCAGTATGAACTACTATTTATTTTCCCAAAAAATAGTGCTTCCATTTCTTGACCGCTTGGACCAATGCATACCAATCCTTGTCATACGCAGGATAGTTCAAAATAGCCCCACTAAACTTCTCGAAATGATAACAAATAGGTCTCCTTCCTTGCATCAATACTGCCCCCATGGCATACTCACTAGCATCAGTTTCAATCTCAAAAGGTTGTTGCAAATTAGGGAGTGCCAAAACAGGTGCATTGCTAATTTTTTATTTTAGCAAATCAAATGATGTTTGTTGCTTTTTTCCCCACACAAAATTCTGCCTCTTTCCACCTGTAAACTCATGCAAAGGTGAGGCAATAGTAGAGAAATCAACAATGAATTTTCTAAGGTACTGAACAACCCCTAAAAAAATTCTTATTTCGGTTACATTGCTAGGCCTAGGGCAATCCACAATGGCTCTAACATTTTCAGGATCTATTCTAAGCTGTCCACCAACAATAACATGGCCTAAGTACACCAAAGATTGCTTACCAAACTCACACTTACTCATTTTCAGAAGTAGCTTCTCATTTTGGAGAGTTTGAAGCACTTGTCTAAGATGCACCAAATGATCCTCCCAAGTTTGGCTATACACAAGAATGTCATCCAAGTAAACAACAATAAATGAATCAATAAAAGGTTTGAGAACATCATTCATTACCCTCATAAAAGTGGCTGGTGCATTACATAAACCAAATGGCAAAACAAGCCACTCAAATAGGCCTTGTCTTGTTTTGAAGGCAGTCTTCCAAATGTCCTCCTCCTTGATTCTCACTTGATGATATCCACTCCTCAAGTCTAGCTTGGAAAAGTATCTTACCCCTTGCAACTGATCCATAAGATCATCTATCCGAGGTAATGGATAGCAATTTTTGATGGTAATCTTGTTCAATGCCCTATATTCAATACACATTCTCTAACTTCCATCTTTTTTTGGCACTAACACCACAAGTGACCCACATGGAGATGTGCTAGGTCTGATAACACCTTGATCCACTACCTCCTAAATATATATTTTAATCTCCTCATGTTCTAAAATCGATTGCCTATACAATATTATATTAGGAAGAGGTGCATCAGGTAATAGTTGAATTTAATGCATTACCTCCTGCTTAGGTGGCAATCCTCTAGGCTCAACAAACATAGACTCAAACTCCTGCAAAAGTTTCTACACCTGATCTCCTTCAAAAATGATCACTAGAGTATTGGCTGCACAGGAATGGATCGCTAGCGATCCTATTGTGACAATACCCTCACCAAAAACTTGAACCGTGACCAGTATAAACTTCTTACTTGCATTTATGAGTCCCTTTACCTGACTTGTTGTAACCAAAGGTATTTGCTTTCGACTCTTAGGGGCATAAACATTGTAAGTGACACCATATTTCATGAATCTATATTGGTTCTTCCTCCTGTAATAAATGGCATCCTTATCCCACAAATAGGGATTCCCAAACACTACACCACAGATATCTAAAGGAACCACATCAACAACAACTTCATCAATAAACTTTGCATTAATAGCAAATTTCAACTTACATTGCTTAGTGACTTGTAACTTGGCATCATTGTGCACCCACACCAAAGGATATGGATGAGGATGGTTGTAGGTCTCCAATACTAATTTATGCACCAAAATTTTAGCAATCAAGTTAGCTTGAGAAACAAAATCAATAATGGAATCAATCCTTGTCTTACATGCTTGAATTTTGAGATGGAACAATTGAGTCCTTTGTTCTTCAATGTCATTCGAATTTACACTATTTGAATTGCTGCATAATTCAATATTTCATCCACATCTGAACTATCCTCAACATCCTCACACTTAATGACCATTGCATTCTTCTTCTCTTGATTCTTCTTTTTCTTGTGGTAACACAATTCAAGATGAAATTTCCAATATTTAGCATCTTCATGACCATCCTTATCACAATATGGACAATGTCTAGTCTCACCTTCCTTCTTCGAAGTGTTTGTGGTTTTCTTATCTTGTTTCTTACCTCTGCCCTTATATTGTGGTTTCCTCTTCTCATTATGATCCTTGAAATTTTGATTCTTATTGGAGTTTCCACCATATTGCCCATATCTACTATCCTCTTCCAAATATTGTGCTTGCACACATACTTGGTAAATATTGGTTAGATTGAACAACATAAGAGTTCTTCTCAAATAGCTATGTAATCCCCCAACATACTTCATCAATACTTGAGTATCTTTGAGTGAAACCCCAAGCAAAGCAGCTTGCTTCCTAAATTCTGTAGTGTATTCTTGAATTGTTTGGTTATTTTGTTGTCTATAGAATTACCATTTCATGAGTTGCTTATTGTGATGATCCAATGGATATAATTGATCTCTCAACAAGTTCATAAACTCTTCCCAAGAAGCTATGGGTGGTAATTTTTCATGCTTGAGGGATTCCATATGGCTTTCTAGCCAAATCAATGCATGACCTCCCATTTTTAATCTTGCAAAAGAAATTTTTTGAACATCCTCTACAACACCTTGAATCTAAAACTAGACTTCCAATTGTTTAAGCTAATAATTCAATTTATCAGCATCTTCTTCACCACCAAAAGTTGGAATATCTACCTTGGCTTCCACTTTAAATGGATTTGATGAAGAGGATGTTGAATGGACGTTACCATATGGAATTATTCTATCATTCTTAGATTTTCTTGGTTCCTCAGTTCTGGACTATCTTCCAAGAAAGGTATCCATGAGAATATTCATGTTGCTCTCCATTGCAATAAACCATCTTTCAAAGTCTCCACTTGACATTTCGGTTTCAGGTTGATCCTCCTCTTCTCTATCCATGGAAGATTCTCTTATAACTCTTTTACCAATCTTTGGATTCAAAGGAAGTAATTTTGACCTCTGAGATCTTCTATCATTCATTCACACAAAATCCCTATTTTTGAATAGAGCTCTAATACCATGTGATCTAGAAATCACCCGTAAGTTATACTATTCTAGGATCATCAAATACAAATTATACAAAAAATTTGAAGATTAGATTCAATTAGAAAAGGAATACCGACAGTCTAATAGTTAGGAAATAAAACACTGGTGATTCTACTATTACTGAATCAGACTTCAAAATTGAACCATGAGTGGAACTAACATGTTTTGAGGTAAATACAAACAAAAATAAAACATCACACACACAACTCAACACTCTGTTTATACTGGTTTCCCCCAATGTGAGAGTACATCCACTTTTAATTTGGATCATGTTTATATTAAGTACAAGGAGATATTACAAATCCATGAATATGGAGAAAACACCCCCTTCAAAAATCTGCAACACTTTGTAACTCAACTATAGTCTCCAATGATTTTTTAAGTCACAATAACACAAGAAGAAACCATAATACATTCAAAAGAGTATCCCCCATCAACAATAGATTCTACAAGGAGTTATAGACTCCATAAGTTCACCTATTCGCATCCAACTGACCATTTACCTTTCATAACTGAAAGAAACTGCTATGTCCCTTCAACTTCTCGGAACAGGAACGCTAGCGATCTACACATGTTGGCAGATAGAATGTTGGTGTTCCTCTTCCTATAGATCCACGTGTCCAGATTAAGGATTATGTCTAAAATCTAGCATAGATACCTTTGGATAAAATATCTTCTCAAAATTACAAATTTTCAAAAATGATCCATTTTGGATCAATTTAAGACCATGGAATGAAAAACAATTATTGAGACAAAATCTATTAAGAAGCTTCCGATGTGGGTTAGGCTTTTTGGGCTTCCATATCAACTTATCAATAAGGATGTTATGAAGAATATTGGAAATGCCCTCAAGGAATTCATCAAGGACTAACTATTAAGGAGTAAAAACATGATACATATACCATAATATATTGCTATAAATATTTCAAAATCTTTGCCACAATACATTAAGATTAAATTTGAATCAAGCGAATGGGATCAACAAATGGATTATTTAAATAACACATTTCAATACCACAATTGTTATGAGACTAGACATATGGCAAGAGTTTGCAAAGTGGAAACTATGAAGAAAGGGAAAATTTTGATCATGAGATAAAATTCAAGACAAAGCCAGAAAATCATATAGTAATAGAAGTTTAGATCATATCAAGGATATTCCACTCCAAAAGATGAGGTAAAGAAAGCCTATCTACAACATCATATGGGAAAGGCTACAATAGCTTGCTTAGATCATTTGTTAGAAGAAACAAAGAAATATATTAGGGATGAGAAAGTACAATGTGTAAGTTTAAGTTCTAAAGTAATCAAAGGTGCAAAGGAAGATGTGGAGGAAAATCCTAAAACAAAGATGACAAAGAGGTCAAGTTTAATATAGGTAAATCATATTCATTTTCCTCAAGTAGTATAAAATCCTCTTCTCGTAATAAAAGTGAAAATTGTGTAGAGGTTATTTGTTACACTTTAGGGTTTCAAGAGCAACATAATAAAGAAATGAGGATGGAGGAAATTTATAACAATTTAGGGTTTTTAGGGTAGAATAAGAAGGTAATTGCTATGGAAAAGCATCCTTGCACTTTAGGGTTTCTAGGGAAACATAAAGAAGAATGTGCTTTTGAGGTTATTATTTGCAATTTAGATCATTTAGAGCAAGACACACCTATAGATGATAAGTCTTACTATAAGCAATGTGAGAAGATTGAAGAGATTGATGAAAATAAAAGTATTGGTGGGAATGAAAAAAAAGAAAGACCCAAGAAGCAAAAACAAGAGAAAAAGAAACCTAGAGGCATATTGATATGGGAAAACAAAATCAAATATCACAAGTCTTAACAGGAAGTGGGGCTAAACCCACAAATAAAAATAAAAAATAACAATGAAAATAACATCTTGGATTATTAGCGACATGAATAAGAACCTAAAAAAAGGTTTAAAAAAATTGTCAAGTTGTTATAGAATATATATTTATAGATATGGAAACTCGACAGTAAATGTTTTAGCCATTCGTGGTGTTGAATTATATGTTAACAAAATTCAAATTTCATAAGGCATCTATATGAGTGAGAATTTATCTCTTAATAAAAATTAAATAAACGAGTTGCATGTGGAAACTTAGTAGTTTGAAAGACAAGTTGGAAATGGTTTAATTAACTTGATAGAAATATAATGTTTTATTTCTGTAATGGCAGTGGCCCCCAATGGAAGCCACACATAGCTTATTTAAAAAAAATAGTAGTGAAGAATGTAAAGATGCATTCAAAAGGATTTGGAAGATGGAGGATTATCTAACTGACATGGAAGTGATCAGTCCATGTTTTGTACCTTAAAAGTACCCTTAATACAATTAATTGTTCCTTCTTGTTGATCTTTCCTTTTGTAATTTTGCTTATTTTGGATATTCTTATGCATTTATTATGTTTAGTTGTATTTCGAAATTCTAAAGCTTATTTTGTGAGATAGGTAAGAATTTGAAATGCTAACCTTGATTTACATAGAAGAATACATTTAATGACATGCATCTGCAATTGCTTATAATCGCTTTCTTAGCAGACACTCTAGCTACCATGTGTAGTTGTCCACAATTGCTTGCTTGATAGTCACTCTAGCTAGCATCCATAGCTATTTGTAGTCGCTTACTCAAACAAGTGTCCATAATCATCTACAATGGATTGCTTGAACAAGCATCCATGGTCGCTTTCCCAAACAAAATAACAAACATCTATAGCTCATCTACTTAGAATGCATCCTTCACTTGCACAACTATAACAAATGTTTTTACCTTTTTTGGCTAGATTTTTGATGCCTTTGTAATTAGATGTTTTTAGATAGTTTTCAACAAGTTTGTGGTGAGTTGTGATGATACATCGATTTTCTTGTGACTTTTATAGGTTATTAACCCATAACAGATCTATGATCTAAAATTAGAAACAATTTATTTTTTTAATGAGGTATGCATGGCTTCTATTGGGGACCAATCCTCTTACAAAAATAAAACATTACATTGCTCTCGTTACATTTCTAACAATTTAATTAAAACATACCCATCTTTACCTTCTATCAAAGATATTCTTCATCTTCCTCCAACTGCTAATTTTCCATAATCAACTCTTATTTTTTTTGAAGGAACTAACAACAAGAACAACCCTTACATGACACATAACTCCAACAGATAGAAGAAAAACAAACATAATAGTCATTCATAAAAGAGTAAATAAGTTCGATTATTTTTCTTCTATAGCAGAGGTTCTTCCTCCTATAGAGTGGTAAGATTTAAGAATGCATTTTTGCACTTCAAGATCCTAAGATAATATCTAGTTGTAACACATTTTATAGGATCCTCATTTTTAGAAAACTGAGCGTTATCGATTATTTCATAATTAGCTTCAAGAACACCATATGAGGTGCTAATATTTTCCATAGAATTGTCTACATGCTCTTTAATAACCATTTGGCTTTTATCAATGATATGATTCAAATTCTCCTTTTGGAGTTGAGTCTTCTAGTGCTCGCATGATTCCCGTTGGATAATTGGTGCATTTGGAGGATGAGATTCTTTCAATTGAATTGAAATATTTGAAGGTTTTGAATCATTTGCATGTAGGGCCTTCTCCTCCACCAAGGAGGAATCAGAGCATGATCGGATGATCGGACATCTCTTCTTTAGGTGGCCATATTACTAACAACCATAACATCTTAGGGAGAATTTTTCATATTTAATATTTTGGATCCATTCCCCTTTTCTTGAGGAGATAGTAATGGATTGAGGCCTAGGAACTAAAACATCCATCCAAATAGCCAATCTTGCTTTACTCATATTAATTTTACTAGATAAAATTTCCTCTATTTGGGCATCCATATACTGGAACACACCAATGATATTACCGATTTTGGTGAATATCATCTCTCCCAAAAAATCCACATGGAGAACATAAGTATTCATCCAGACTAGGAAGTCATTAAATTATTATATAAAGGGGTTGAAATTAAGAGTCCAAGATCTTATATAAACACCCCTTTGTCCAAAAAACTAATTATATCTATAATCCATTACCCTATCTCTATCTACTAAATTAGAAAAGGAAACATAAAAGAAATTTTTGGGTAGAAGAGTTACTTGGAATTCTATATTGGTCCACCAATATTTAATGTATCCTTTGAGCTCCTCAATGCCTGGTCTTTTGCCCTTGAGTTTGTAGATAATTGTTCGGGCTTCATGATCAATCAGATCCAACCCAAATTCATCCTCTGAAATCCTGATAGAGAGTAGAGGTTCATTTACCCATGAACCCAAAGATCCCTGAGAGATTTCTTCTGACCAAAGAGGCTTTCTCACATACCAAAGAGACATTTTACAAACGACCCTCTTCCTTCAACACTTGACTGCACATAGGGTTTGCATCCTTTTTGCAAATATTGGTGCCAAATTTATCACTTGACTACACCTAGGGTTTACACACCTTTTGCAAATACTATAGTAATAGCTAAACTTATCTCTCAATTCTAGAATTAGAAACAATTACAACCAAGTAGTATTTCAATTATAAAATTGGTCAAACTGAATAAAGTTTGTTTTGTTCTCTTAGTCAGGTCAGAAAATTTGTTTCATACAAGAATAAGATGTAATTATCATAACTAATTCTCTTAGCATCTAAGAATAGAATAATAATATAGATAATTCTATTAGTTTAGAACATGACATGATTTCTATTAGAAAAGATTCCTCCTTTAGTATAAATAAATGTTATTGTTAATGATCGAGGAGTTCTTTTAAGAAGAGGAAAAATAGAGGAAGAGAGAGGAAGCTAGTTAGATAATAAAGAGAAAAAATAGTACCATAATGGACAATACAATAGTTTAGTAAGATTGATGTAGTCCCTTTTCAATTAATACCATAATCAATTTTATTTTATATATGAACTTGTGTTGTTAAATATTTAGTTAGGAAAGGGGTATTTAATATAGTATTAAATTTTATTTTCTTTATTAATTTGTGCTATTAAATGTTTAGTTAGAAAAGGGGAAGTTTTCCCCTTCACTGGCTGAGTAAATATCCACTCAATATTGGTGAAGTTTAGGGGACTTTTGCTTGTTAGAAACTAGAATAGACCATGTTTTAGAGTTGCACTTGTAGTATAGATACTAACTTTATTTTTACAGACTTTTATTTTAAAACTAGTTGGTATAGTTTCTTTTTGTAGATACCTAAAACACGTCATGTCGAAGGTGAATACTCATATGGGATATGCTACAATATCATATGGAAGATCTTGGATAGAATCCAAGATAGAGCAGTGGTTCTAACCACTCAATTTGGGCTCCTTGGCCTAATCAGTCTGAATCGCAGCTAAGACCTACGGTCTATAGTCTGAACCACTATTGACACCTATGGTTCACAGCCTAGGCCGCAACTATGACTTGTGATCTAAACTAAAGTTTAGTTGGCCTTCATTCGAGCCAAATCAGTTGGAATAGCCACTTGTTCTAGAATAAGGTAGTTGAAGTACGAAAGATTCCAGAGGCTTCCAATCCAACTATCCCAACTACCTCTTCTTGATCTTGGCTTCTCCATGAAGCCACCTCTAGCCCTTGGGTAGTCCTATAAGTACCCCTTAGAATTAGGGCAAATGATGATGAGGAAGATATTACATTTGAGCAGCGAAGCCCTATCGAATTATGGACTCACTTGAGTGCATTGAGAAGGAATTTGATTGCTATCCACTTTTTAACTAATCAAACATTATGAAAATTAATGTAATGGATGTCCTAAGGAGCTAGAATGCCAAGAAATGTGAATTCGGGCAAAAAGAGGCCTAACTGCGCAATTCAATTGCCAATCTAGTCAGAGGACACCAAGGCGACCCTTGATCATCAATTTGACAAGGAGGATCAAGCCCAACAGCCCTAGAATTAGAGGGCAAAGCTACTTGATTGCTTGTCGTGGCTGAAATCCATGGTGTACATTGTAGACCGCTCATCATATCTGTGGTTTGCAATAGGTGATAGATCTCCTTAATGTTTCTATTTTAGTATGTTTAATTAGGTTAGATTATTCATTTTAATGGTTTATTTGGTAGTTTAGAGACTCTGACTAACCTAATTAGGGATTCTAATAAGTTTGCTTCATCATAGCAAGTAGGACATCATTGGCTTATTTTCATGCTATCTTGCTTCATGCCATGCTATTGATCCAATAGATAGATAGCTAAACTTTCTACTTTCATGTTTCTAACAATATTTATGAATCTTGCACAAGTTTAGTATATTTTATTCATCTTCTTGATTTCATAGTTGTTATGATATCGTGATGCATATTTTCCTCAAAGGGCCTCATCATGAGAGGTTGTCTATTCATTTAATGCTTTTGTGTTATTTCTTGATCACAGGAGAGCAGATTTGAAGGAGATTCAAACATCCAATTCCTTCCTCAACACGAAGAAGAGGGTCAACTCCACCCTAGAGCAGTTTGTGTCACCCCGAATGGCTTGAAATTGACATTTTCCCTTGAGAGAGATTTAATATGCTTTTTCTATTGTAATAAGAGTATCAAATCAGTATCCCTAAGAGGGATGTATTTGTAATCGGGATTGGCTTCATTAATGGAAATAAAGTGTTATTCTTCTTTATCATTTGTTGTCAATTTCACATGCATTTTGTTTGTATCTTTTATTTATATTACACAATAGGAAGCATAGGTGTGAGGCCGTTTTGGTGGTCATAGATGGCGATCACGACAAAAATCCACAATTTATGCAACTGATCTCTAACCCTTGTATTTTTTTGATATCAGGTACAAATCGTAAGTTACAGCTACGGTCTCATTTTTGGCCCGCGGCTTCAAGATGCGGTCTACACTCTAAACTGCACATCAGATCTACGGTTTACAACAGACACATCAAACATCAAGGAGTCAAAGCTTGATCGGATGAGGACTTGAGGTAGGGCCCATTTTTCACTCTCTGTACTTTTTTATTTTGTTTGTGTTTTCCAAGAAGCAAAAAAAGGGAAATCTAATTAGGACACTAAAAAAGGGAAATGAATTAGGTCGTGGAGGTCTCTTTTCTAAGTTTTGGCTAGGCGCTGCTAGGAACAACGGACCTCTGAGTGCAGTCCGCCCTAGAATCCAACATGCTAGGTTTAAATTATGTGTTGGTTTACATGCTTGAGGCCCAATTAGAGGCTATATCATCATAATTTGCATTATCAAAAGTTATGTAGGATATAGTGTGCATTCTTTGAAATGAAACGTTCCTTTTTCATACCATGTAGGAAACATTCATTTATGTTGTATTATGCATTTTCCTTTTTATGCAAATATTAAAATGAACCACACACACCATGTTTCAATTAAATGCTAGTGATTTGGGAGTGAAATCCAACCACCAGTAGGGTTTCAACGACGGTGGAGGCAATTTCCATTCGTTGGCCCAAATCCCACAAACCTTATTGTTTTAGACCAAGATCGGGTCTAAGAACCTTTCGTACCCTGGAAAATTTACATGTATTCTCTTTGGAGGGTATAAAAATGACTGGGGGAAAATGGGTGAGGTACTGGTAGGACCAGTGCTTCTTGTTAGGGTGTGGAGTTTCATTGCCACACACGGGGGATTTATGCGGCGCGAATTCACACCCAGGTTGTCGAGCTACGAGCGTACCGATGAAAGCCAATTAAACTGAGCATTACATCAACAATTTCAAACACGATGAGAGTTGTTTAAGTTTTCAACGAATTTCAAAACACATTAAACCAGTTTTAGGACACACATCTAATCCTTAAAAGAGATAATCATATTGTCTACTTTGTGTGTTTCATTATTCTTAGGGAAATCAACATAAGATCCTTGATCTGGGGCCAAAACCAATTTTTTTTATGTTTCATTATTATTGGGGAAAGTAAAAATATAATTTTTGATTCTGCATCCAACAGTTCGAGAATCGTGTAAATCGGAGCTATAACAAAGATTTTATTTTGGTTTTATGATTACTCTATTTTCGAAGCCGAAAACTGAGAAAAACTGCACTAAAACGATCATAAAATGGTCTAGAAAACTCCAAAAATTGCCAAATTTGTTTTTTTGTCTTATTTTAGCCCTTGTGCATCTCTCATAGAAATTTTGGGTCCTAAATATTCATGGTTCAAAATTTCCCAAAAATTCCTAAAAGTGGTCATTTCACCATGAGCCCCGGTTGGCCAAATATTCCAAAAATACTAAATTTTGACCCAAAAATTACTTTTTTGAGTTATAGATCATTGTGATCAGCTTATCGCACTAATAATTTTGATATATAACATTTACAACTTTTTTTCGAAAGTCAAAATTCATAAGGTCATGGTCAATGCACAAGGCCATCCCCGGTCTAAGATTGAGGTCGCACCCAATGCACCATAGGGTTTAGATCACCCTAGAGGTAGCACACCTGCCCAAAACATACCTGAACGCACTTTAGGTAGTCTCAGAGGAGACAACACCACTCACAACGGATCTCATCAAGGAACCTCGCTCAGGAGAATTAACAACAAATCTTCGCGTGACCTAAACGAGAATACCTTTAGACCTACCACATTTCATTACATTGAGAGTTCAAATCAGTCCAATGAAGGATGAGATAGAGGTAAGACAACCATTCACATACCTATTATAATGCCAAATCCTTTTGAACATGGAGGATGTCATTTGTCTTATCGTAGTGTTGGCGAAGAAGGTACTCCTCTTGCCCAACCTTAGAAGTCCCATCACCTTGACTTCTCAGATTAAGGTGCTAGAAGATCTCAAAAAGGGAAATTGGAGCATAGAAGCATACATCACGATTGTTCCTCTCATGGATCTTTTAGATCTATTGAGGAGTACATTGTGGATGAAGGAACTATCATGCAGTTGCATCCTATTTGTACCCACAGTGAGTGTTCCCAACGAACACGTGGCACCCCTATAACATCCTTGCATGAGGATTGCACCCCGAGGGAAGAACATAATATTAGTGCAATCTTGACTCATTGAGGAAACAAAGTTACCAACCTTGTTGCATAGTTTGAATCAAACAAGAACCCTCACAAGGAGTTGCAAAGTCTTAGACCTAGCACAACAAATCGATCACATAAGTCAGATGCAATCTAGAGAGAACAAATGCTTCAAGACAAATTGAAGGGTTTGTGCATTGAGCGTGAGTGTTTAGAAAATCTAGAGTGATAAAGTTCAAAACAATAGTGGTTTCACCTACAACGGTTATATGAACACCGCTTAGAAGAGCAACGCCTCCTCGATTTAAAGGAGCAAGAAAAGTGATCAAAGAGATTGGCTCGATCTGAATTATCTCCTCATAGTGAGTACAGGCAACAACATAATGAGAGATATGCTACTTCACACATTTAGCTGCATAATATGAGAGTAGATGATTATGTTCGCCATACTTCTCGACATGCTTCTCATCCACAAGAGCATTTAGTTCCAAACAAGCATGAGCACAGATAGTATGAAAGATTGAAGTCAGATGACCAGGATCAACTATATCCTGAACCATCTTCTGTAGACATGGCCTATGAATACAATTGACCACATCATGCTCAAAGGAACTTACCTCCACTTGCACCCCTAAGATCCCTTTGGGAGGAAGAGATCATCTCTTCTCAAGCCTACAAGGTGCTTGCTGAGAAAATCAAGTCTCTCGAGAAACAAGATGTAGCTAGTCAAAAGCCCACTCTAAGCAAGATACACAATAAATCATTGTGGTCATCATTGCCAAGCCCTTCTTATCCTAAGCATTTTTAAATGCCTAAATGGGATAATTTTAAAGGTGATGAATATGCGCAAGAGCATATAACAGGCTTCATGAATGCATGTTTCCAGCTACAATATGACGATGCCTTGATGTTAAGAACTTTTGTTATGACCCTATCAGGTACAACTACCGAATGGTTTAATCAATTACCTAGGCACAACATCACCAACTTCAAACAGTTAGCGGATGCTTTCCTTGAGCGCTTCTCATTTGGCACTAAAAAGAAAGCTAATCTATCTGACTTGGCCAATCTATGTCAAAATGATGATGAGCCAATCAATAGGTGGCAAAAATTAATAGCAGATTTACCATTCTCTATTCCCACTACTAAACTTACCTAAATGTTTACTAAAAGTTGTGTCAAGCACATATCATTGTTGCTCCAGTTGCAACAATATAGAACATTTGAAGAGGCCTTGGCGCAAGCCAAGGTCATTGAAGATATCAAGCTGGAAGAAGGAAACCTAGATCTTCGTAGCGAGAAATGATGGAACAAGAGCACGCGATATCAACCACATCAGGCTGAGCCTGTGCACGTCAACCAGATCGTGTTAAACATTCCAAAAGAAGCACAGAGCCAACAACAATAGAACTATCAGGCTCAACCTCCTCCTGCACATCACAACAAGTAGAATAAGAATCAAGGCAAGGACAAACAGAGACATCCACCTCATAAATATATGCCATTGCATGAATCTTTGGCATCAATTTTCATTCACCTTTACGAGGCTAAGGCCCTAATATTGCCTAAAGTGCATGCCTTGGATCCTAATCATTGTAAACCTAGGGGGTATAGAGAAGATATCTATTGTGTTTATCATCGACAAAATGACCATGATATCCAGGATTGTGTTGCATTCAAGAATGTACTGCAGAATATGTTGTATAAGAAAAAAATACAAATAGATAGCCCCTCAACTATTGATAATCAAGACATCAACATATCTAGAAACCCTCAACACAACCATGAGGATGACAATAATCAAGTTGAGAACTTTAATGAGATGCACATGGCCCCACCTGATGAGGGTTTTATCGGTATGATCAATATTGTAGCACAAAGTAAGAAATGCCTTGATCAGCCCAACATACTGAAAATTTTAACTAAAGCTGATAACCTATCATGGTCCATATCAACAATGAATTCAGTTCACTTACAAAAGGACCCTATGATTACCTTTCATAGATAGGAGATTAAGCTAATCTCTAAGGATGAACTCGATCCTTCGCTACACATCATAGCGAGCATCAATTAGATTCTGTACAAGAGAGTCTTGATTGATACCAGGTCATCTAGAGCAAGGAGAAAAAGTGTCGCGATATCGCGACATGTTGCATTTTCACGATCGAAAGAGCAAAGAGAAAAAAGTGTCGCGATATCACGACATGTTGCATTTTCGTGGTCGAAAGAGCAAAGAGAAAAAAGTGTCACGATATCGCGACATGTTGCATTTTCGTGGCCGAAAGAGCAAAGAGAAAAAAGTGTCGCGATATCGCGACATGTATTTTCACGGGCCAAAGCAAAGAAAAAGAGCAAGGAGAAAAAGTGTCGCGATATCGCGACATGTTGTATTTTCACGGGCCAAAGCAAAGAAAAAGAGCAAGGAGAAAAAGTGTCACGATATCACATGTATTTTCGCGGGCCAAAGCAAAGAGAAAGAGCAAGGAGAAAAAGTGTCGCGATATTGCGACATGTTGTATTTTCACAGGCCAAAGCAAAGAAAAATAGCAAGGAGAAAAAGTGTCGCAATATCGCGACATGTTGTATTTTCGTGAGCCAAAGCAAAGAAAAAGAGCAAGGAGAAAAAGTGTCGCGATATCGCGACATGTTGTATTTTCGCAGGCCAAAGCAAAGAAAAAGAGCAAGGAGAAAAAGTGTCATGATATCGTGACATGTTGTATTTTTGCAGGCCAAAGCAAAGAGAAAGAGCAAGGAGAAAAAGTGTCGCGATATCGCGACATGTTGTATTTTCGCGGGCCAAAGCAAAGAGAAAGAGCAAGGAGAAAAAAGTGTCGCGATATCGTGACATGTATTTTTGCGGTCCAAAGCAAAGAGAAAGAGCAAGAAGGAAAAAGTGTCGTGATATCGTGACATGTCGCATTTTCGTGACTCAAAAAGGGCAGGCAGGTAGAGAAACAAAAGTGTCATGATATCGCGACATGTTGCATTTTCACCAAAGGAATAGAGTAGTTGACAGTGCGTCTGATATTAGTGATGAACACCAGGATGGTGAAACTAAAGACTGCATAGTGACATGGACCCATAAGGAATCTTTAATGATTTGAAATCATTTAAGATGGTCCTTACACATGGAAAGAATCGGACGCATGCCCATATGGAGAAAAGGAAACGAAGGGCCTCAAAATAGAAACGAAAAGTCTTTTCAAAAACCAAAACAAATGCATGCACAAGGGAAAAGAAAATGAACAGTCATGAAGGAGAAAACGAACAGTCATCGAAGGAGAAAACAAATGCATGCACAAGGGAAAAGAAAATGAAAAATCTTTTCAAAAACCAAAACAAATGCATGCACAAGGGAAAAGAAAATGAACAATCTGTTAGAGTTACTATGGTAATTCTATTTATTACCTCATTTGGTTTGTTGGGGTAGTTAGTTATCTACCTAAGGTTCACTTAACCACTTTGATAAGTGAATATTTGTTATTATTTGTTAGCACTATTTGGTTAGTGGTTAGCTATTCCTACGTGCTAACTATAGTCTAAGTTGTACTATATAGTCTTAGTTGATTAATGAAATTATGTTCACTGTTTTCACATGGTATCAGAGCAGGCGGCTCTTGGTTGACCTCGACATCATGATTTTTGAGATGCGGACACATTTCCCGAGGTAGGGCTGGACCTACTCGGGCACATCTCTCGAGGCCAAGGATCTGACATGGTTCCATCGCACTGGACATGGATCCTGAGGTTGCTGATCGGATCGCTTACTAGGCTCATTGCATCTGGCATCAACATGCGGACCGAGGCAACTCCCAGGCAGCAGAGCTCATAGGCACACATCACTGGGCCGCCATAGGAGCAGGCCCGGAGACCTCGACAAATCTGACAGCATTCTGTTGTCTGACCTGTCGAGCCTGACAGGTGACCAGAGCCCGCAACATAGGCCTCGAATCCTGAGGGTAGGAGGCCCTTTGGTTATCGATAGTCGCTAGTGCTACCCTCATGGGTCCAGCACACAGCCGAGAGGGCAGGTGCACCCTCCCAAGCAGAGACCAGACCCAAACCCGAGGGCAAGAGCGCCCTCGAGTCTGACCACCACTGATAGGGGACATCCTTGTCAGATCTTCGGCAACCGAGATATGAGAGGGCAAGAACGCCCTTCGATCTTCGATGATCGGATCAGAGACCCTACAACTGCGGACCATCCCGAACACAAATCTCGAGGACAATCATAGTTGGGACACACGCGTGCTCGGGCACAAATCCTGAGGCATTGAATTAGACCACTCCATGGATGACACATGGCAGACCAGACTCGACCTCGAGCATAGATCTCGAGGTTCTGACATGGCATAGCCACTAGACTAGACCTGGACTGGACACGTGGCAGATAGCCATTGGATGACGAATTGGACTGGACATGTGGCAGATAGCCATTAGACTGGACACATGGCAAAAAACCACTAGACGATGGACTGGACACATGGTGGCCATGTGGCAGACAGCCACATGTGCCACCTGACACGTGGACCCCTCCGATCGCGCCACATGGGCGGCAGCAAAAGGGGTCCGACAGACCCTGATTGCCCGCAGGCAATCAAAGAGCACTATGTGCTCTGTTGCTTTTAAGCAACATCAAATCGCCCGTGCGGGCGATGTGGGATAAATCCCATAGTTTTCCCCGCCCGCGCGAGGAGTGAAGGGAAAGGGAATATCCTTCCCTTCCCTTCATGTCGGGCCAGCTAGCCTGATTGGCGGAGGAGCTAGCGCTAAGGCGCTGGCCAACGGGAGGTCGGGAGTTCGACTCCCGTCGGCCCCAAAACTTCTATTTTTTTAATAAAAAAAAAACGGGCGGTGAAATGGACCGAAAAAAAGGTAAGATTTTTTTTATTTTTTTAATTATTTTTTAGTTAATTTTATTTATAATTTAATTATTTTTATATAAAAATCATTTTACATTAGTCTTAAGTGATTTTTTATGAAAATAATTTTATTATTAATTTATATTAGCTAAAATTAATTAGATTAATATATTAAAAATCAATTTTGGGGGATTTTTTTTGCAACTTTACAAATTTTAGAGTGCTTTTGTTTTCTCACAAACAAGGAGATATAAGACATATAAGAGCCTCATTTTTTGTTGCAAATAAGACAACCCTCAACTCTTCTCAACCTTGTTAATTTAGCATACAATAAAGGTTCAAACATGAATTCTTTTTTGCCAAATTGTAACACAAGGAGACCCAATTTTTTGTAAAATTCAAATGCCAAGTGTGCATTTGTTTTCTCCAAGGGGGATATAAGACATAAAATTGCACATTCTTTTTTGCAAAAAATTGAGAAGTAATTGTAACCTTTGGTCCATCAAAAACTAAGTCGTGTGTCGACTAGTTCTGGAAGCTTTCCAAATGCGGGTTGTGTGTCGACTTGTCTTGGAAGGAGTGCTCAAAATTGTTAATTTTGCAAAATTTAGGGGAGAAGACAACATTGTACTTCTTTTGCAAAGTTGGAAAACAAAGTAGGAGACATAAAAATATCATTTTTTTTTGCACAACACAAAACACACATTTTGTTGCAAAAAATTAAAAGGTGCATTTTCGATTTTACTCGACACCTTTATTGGCAAATTAGGTGCATTTTCTGTTGCATCCGACACCTAGGTGATAAGATTTTTGTGCGCATTCTTGTTTGATTATTGCATTATTTCTTTTGCAATTATAAGTCATAGAATCAAGAACACACTAAACCCCAAAATTTCACAAATTTGTGTAAATCCTTGCATAGATTTAAAGCCAAAATTAATTTATATTCTCTCCTAAATCAACAAAACCCCTAATTCACTCTTATTTGTTTGGCTTAATTTCCTCCAACTTCTCATCCTTCTGAAGGGTGTTAAGGCAAGTGCCATTAAATATCTGTTTGAGTGAATTATATTTTGGTACTCTTTTAGGGTAATCAAAAGAAAGAACAAGTTTTTTTTTTTAAATAAGGAACCTTAAAAGTTGCAATCCTTTGCACTAAAGGGGGATACTTCCTTTCTTCCTTCAAACATAGATTTTGATAAGAGGGAAATAAAACTTGTAAAGGCAATCAGAAAAGTCCAAATCATCAATATTAAACCTTTTCTTTTAGACTTCATAATAGCAATCATGCTTGAAGTACTTGCAATAAGAAAGGACAAATTGGTGAACTTTTTGATCAAATTGCCTAGAAAGCATAGTTTTGCACAAATTGTAAAAATGACAACCAAGACAACATTCAGTGTTGGTTTCAAAACAAGAAAAACTAAAATGGCAAAGGCACAACATAGAAGCCATCTTTCTTGTGAAGTGTCTCATTCTGATTCTGTTTCTGGTTCAAAGATAGCACAAGGAGTGCTACATTGCTAAAACAATTTTGTAGAGGGAAAACACATGTGTCCCTTGGGCAAAAGCACCATTTTCTCTCATTCTTCTTTTAGGCTTCATAAATAGCATAAGTTTTTTGTTTGAAGACCTTGCAATAAGGGGTGCTTGTACCTCTTTTTTTAGGCTTCATAAATAGCAAATTCTAGGTTTTTGAAGTACTTGTAACAAGAGGAGCGATTTTTTGTGATGTAAAATTGTCTAGGAGGCAATATTTGTAAAATCCTTCACAACACTCTTGAGTTGCACATTTTTTGCAATTAAGGGGGGATATCCATTTCTTTTCTTCACTGATTTTTGTAAATAGGGAATATGACTTATAAGGGTGCATTTTCGGCTTTGACCGACACCTTAGTCACACTTCCTTCAGAAATTAATTACACTATGTTTTGCAATAAGAAGGGGGGAACTTATAAGGGTGTATTTTCAGCAGCGATCGACACCTTAGCTACCTTATCTTTTGCAAATTCATATTGTAAATGAATGAACCTTGTATGAAGTGATCTATTCTACTACACCTAGCAATTACAGTGGCTGGTTACCCATGCAAATCGGTTGGATGATGTGATTACCATAAGGACATTCGTTGGCGTGAAGACATAGTAAGGAATGACCCACTTTTTGCTTAGAAGCAGCCAGAGCACTATGATAGAGCAAAGAACCAATAGATCAACTTCTTCTTCACTGTATTGGGGCAGTTATATATTTACCCAAATATTGTTGTATGGGGGATGATAGTGTAGTTGGTAGTTATATTATTACCCAAATAATGTAATAAGGGGGGATGTTAGAGTTACTATGGTAATTCTATTTATTACCTCATTTGGTTTGTTATGGTAGTTAGTTATCTACCTAAGGTTCACTTAACCACTTTTATAAGCGAATATTTGTTATTATTTGTTAGCACTATTTGGTTAGTGGTTAGTTATTCCTATGTGCTAACTATAGTCTAAGTTGTACTATATAGCCTTAGTTGATTAATGAAATTATGTTCACTGTTTTCACACAGTCATGAAGGAGAAAATGAACAGTCATCGAAGAAGAAAACAAATGCATGCACAAGGGAAAATAAAATGAACAGTCATGAAGGAGAAAACGAACAGTCATCGAAGGAGAAAACAAATGCATGCACAAGGGAAAAGAAAACGAACAGTCATCCAAGGAGAAAACGAACAGTCATCGAAGGAGAAAACAAACAGTCATCGAAGGAGAAAACGAACAGTCATGAAGGAGAAAACGAATAGTCATCGAAGGAGAAAACAAATGCATGCACAAGGGAAAAGAAAATGAACAGTCATCGAAGGAGAAAATGAACAATCATCGAAGGAGAAAATGAACAGTCATCGAAGGAGAAAACGAACAGTCATGAAGGAGAAAACGAACAGTCATGGTAGGAGAATATGGTGTCAATTATTTGCATGTGACGTGTTTGATGAAATGCCTTCTCAATATATACAAAAGGAGTTACATAAAGAAGGTGTTACAATTGACAAGTGGCACATGAGAATATGAAAGGAGTTACAACTGGAGTTACAAAGAGAAAGGATAGTTATAAAAGGAGTGTTGCGTGGAGAATTTCATGATGGGATTTTAGTGCGATATGTGAAGCGCAATGAGTGTGTGTTTTGTGAATTGTGGTAGACATTGGGTAAGAAATAGACCAGTCAGGGTCTTGTAAAAGTGAAGGCATTTTTATGTCAATATTCTAGTTTCAAAATTGAAGTCCAAGTTGGTGCTTGGCATCAAGGGTTGGTGCTCCTTCCAGTTGGTGCTGGTAAATCAGGGGTTGATGCTCCTTCCAGTGGGTGCTGGTAAATTGATTGTAAAGTTGGTGCTTTGCAAAGGCTGGATTTGGATGGGAGTCCAAATAGTCATTTTGAGGAGTAGCCAAATTGGTGAACCTCGGTACATCTTGTGTTGTGTGATGTTCTCTTGTTATACTTGCTTTATTTGGTTTTAAGTTTTCATTGTTTTGGCTTTAAGAGTTGAAGATTTAAGTTATAAAGAGCTACACTGATTCACCCCCCCTCTTAGTGTCATTGTGAGACTAACAATTGGTATCAGAGCGAGGTTCTTGAACAAGCTTAACCGGCTAGGGTGATCTTGGAAGTGACACAATGGCAGGTGGTGAAGGCTTCTTATCAAACAAAGCACCATTGTTTGATGAAACTAATTACACATTTTGGAGACTCAGGATGCAAACATATCTTTGTGCTTTGGGATACGAAATTTGAGATTCAGTAGATAGTGGATACACAATACCCATCACTTCTCCAACTGATGCTTCCAGTAAGAAACTATTTGAGAATAATTCAAAAGCAAAGAATGCTATCATGTGTGGATTAGTGGATAGAGAACTGGTAAAAATTATGAGTTGTAAAACGACAAAAGAAATATGGGATAAACTAAGGAGCATTCATGAAGGAGACGTTAAGATCAAGGAGGCCAAGTTACAAACACATCGAGCTCAGTTCGAAGTATTAAAGATGAATGACGATGAGAACTTAGAGGCATATATGCTGAGAGTTAATGAAGTCATTAATGCGATTAGAGGACTCGATGAGGAAATCAAAGATTTTGTCATCGTGAAAAAGGTATTAAGATATCTTCCCCAAAGATTTGATTCTAAAGTTTCAACTATAGAAGAAGCTAAAGATCTAAATTCTTTTAGTATGGATGAGATGCATGGTTCTTTGACTGCATATGAGATGAGAATAGAAAAATCTAAACCCACAGATAGATAATATGCTTTTAAAGCCCATAAAAATATGAAAGCAAAACAAGAATCTGAGGAAGAAGAGACATCAGATGAAATGGAAGCAAACTTTGTTTGAAAACTAAAAAGGTGAAAAGAAAAATAAAGAGAAAAGTTACCGTTTAAATGTTTCAATTGTGGAGGCATTGGAAATTTTGTAGCTAAATTTCCACTTAATGATAAGAACAAAAGTGATGAAGGATCGCACCAAGAAAGAAGTGACTGGAAGAAAAAAACAAATTTCAGAAAAGGCAACTTCAAGAAGAAAAGTTTCATCTCAAAGAATGTAAGTTCATCAAAAGACAGCTGCGGTGAGGATTCTGAAAAGGAAATAGGTGAAGCTCTTTTCATGGCACTCAAAGAAGAAAAAGCAAAAAAAGAACAGGAATGTGATGAAGAAGAAATTGATGCAGAAGTAAATTTGGAAGAGGAACTAATTGCAGCTCTGGATGAATTGAAGATAGAAAGAAAAAAGAATAAGAAAATTTCAAGAAATATTGAGGATGCAAATGAAATCATAACCAGTTTGAAAGTACATATAGAAGAATCCAAGAAAATATCTGAAGATCTCGAAGTGCAAATAACCATGAAAATAGATTACTGCTGCAAGCTAGAAGAAGAGACTATTGGTCTAAGGATGCAGATAGAAGAGATGAATCATAAAATTAGTTGTCATCACAAACGTGAAGAAAGTTCTATGAAGCTGGATAAGATCATAAATAACAAAAGGACTACAAGCATAAAATTTGGTTTGGGCTTTGACAAAGGAGAATCATCAAATAGATCAAATAATGAAGATAAGAAACAGGTTGATCAAGAAAAATTGACTCATGCAAAAGAAAGCAATAATGCAAGGCACGAAAGGAGAATTGACAATGATGGATTCACCAATGTCACACATCAAAGAAGAAGAAGATTTATGATTCCTACGACAACATGGCAAAGACCATCACCCAGGTGCAATCATCCCTTTTTTGGTTACTGTTTTAAATGCAATGGTTATGGACATAAGATTTCAGATTGCAAGTATAACATAGGACCAAGGAATTTTACCAATAGAAATGTTTTTTCACCTTTGATGGATTATGCAGTAGAATGTTATAATTGTCATAAGTTTGGGCACATTGCAAGAAATTTTTGAAGTACATTTGCATCAAATCAATTTCAGGGAAGAAAATTTCAACCAAATGGAATGAGACAAAATAGAAAATTTCTCGAAAATCATGCACAAGCTACTAAAAAATAAAAGTCAAAATAAGAGCCCAAAACTATAATCAAACCAGAGTGGAAAGAAAAAGATCGATCTAAGGAAGAAAATGAATCCCTGATCGTACAAACAACATTTAAAGCACATAATAAATTTGCACCATGGATACTTGATAGTGGATGCTCTAGTCATATAACAGGTGACAAACAGAAATTTGAGAAGTTACAACAATATGAAGGTGGTTCAGTAAAATTTGGAAATAATTATGGAGCTAAAATAGTTGGCAAAGGATCAGTTAAGATCAATGACGAAAAAATCAAGTCAAAAGAAGTCTTGTTTGTGGTTGGTCTGAAGCATAACTTGTTGAGCGTAAGTCAGATTTGTGATAGAGGTCATGAAGTGATTTTTAAGAAGCAAGGTTGTGAAGTTAGAAAAGCAAATAGTGGAAAGTTGATAGCAACTGGATCAAGGACATCTGGAAACCTGTACGCTCTCTTAGAGACTTCAGAATGAGCTTTCTTGATTGGACAGGTAGAAGAAAATTGGTTGTGGCACAAGAGGCTTGGTCATATCAGTTTTGACAATCTAGTAAAAATCAGCTCAAAAAATGCAGTGAGAGATATTCCCACCATTGGAAAACCATCAAATAGCATTTGTGCTTCATGCCAAAAGGGGAAGCAAACTAGAGTCTCATTTAAAACAAAAGAGTACTACACAAGAAAACCTTTGGAACTAATACATACTAATTTATGTGGACCCATGAGAACACAAAGCATAAATGGTGACAAATATTTTATGTTGTGTATAGATGACTATTTCAGGATGACATGGGTACTATTTTTGAAGCATAAATCAGAATCTTTTGAGATGTTCAAGGTTTTCAAAAACCAAGTTGAGAATTAAACAGAAAAAAGGGTTAAATGTTTAAGATCAGATAGAGGAGGAGAGTTTATTTCAGAGGATTTTATAGAGTACTGTGAAAAATATGGTATTAGGAGATAGTTTTCAGCAGCCAGGACACCTCAGCAGAATGGTGTGGTAGAAAGAAAGAACAGGACAGTGTAGGAAATGACACAGACTATGTTGACTAAGAACAAAGTAGCAGAAAAAATTTGGAAAGAGGCAGTCCATACTACGGTATACATCCAAAATAGGTGCATGTTGAGGACACATGAAAGAAAAACTCCTTATGAGTTGTGGTTCGGTAAAAAGGCATTAGTAAGATACTTTAAATTTTTTTGCAGTAAGTGTTACATCAAAAGAACTGAAGAAAACCTTGGTAAGTTTGAAGATAGAGCTGATGAAGGTATTTTTCTTGGCTATTCATCAAAAAGCAAAGCTTACAAATGCTACAACAAGAAGCTAAGGAAAATTGTGGATAGTGCCAATGTTAAAGTTGATGAAGGTAGGGAACGAGTAATTAGCTATGAAGAGAACTACCCAATTTATGAAGAGGTTATTGAAGGAGATGAGGAAAAGGAAACATAAAAGAAATAAAAAATTGACTCAGATGATTCAAACAGTGATTCAGAAGTGGAAGAAAATAAGAAATTCAAAACAGACAGCTGGCAAAAAGATCATCCTAGAGAGCAAATAATTGGAGACCCCAAAGTTGGTGTTCAGACAAGAAGAAGAGTAGTAAGCAACTACTCTCTATTATCCAGCATTGAGCCCAAAAATGTTGCTAACACAAGCAAAGATGAAATTTGTATGAAGGTAATAAATGAAGAATTAGATCAGATAAAAAAAAATAAAACTTGGGAGTTAGTACCAAGACCTACAAATAAAAATATAATCAGTATTAAATGGATCTTTCGAAACAAATTGAATGAAGACGGAAAGGTAGTCAGGAATAAAGCAAGATTGGTATGTAAAGGATATGCACAAGTTGAAGGTATTGACTTTGAGGAAACCTTTGAACCTGTGGCTAGACCAGAGGCAATTAGAATATTTTTGGCTTTAGCAGTTTACAAGAATTTCAAAGTTTATCAAATGGATGTGAAATCAACATTTTTGAATGGGAAACTCGAAGAAGAGGTTTATATTGAGCAGCCAGATGGTTTCCAACTTGGTGATGATCCCAACTTGGTTTACAAGTTGAAGAAAGCATTATATGGCTTAAAACAAGCACCCCAAGAATGGTATGCAAGGCTAGACAACTATCTTACTCAACAAGGGTTCAAGAAAGGTATGGTGGATAGTAATTTGTATGTCAAAATAGAAAATGGCCATCTTATTGTTCTTGTTGTATATGTTGATGATATCATATTTGGCAGCAACAAAGATGAGTCATGTAAAGATTTAGAAAATAAGATGCAGAAAGAATTTGAAATTTCAATGATTGGTGAACTTTCATTTTTCCTCGGGTTGCAAGTTAATAAAAATAAGAAGGGCATATTTATTTCTCAAATTAAATATGTGAAAGAGATACTAAAATTTTTCACAATGGAGGATTGTAAGCCAGTTAGCACTCCTATGACTACAGGTTGCAAGTTGAGCAAGGATGACAAATCTCCACATATTGACAAACCATGTACAAATCTATGATTAGGAGCTTACTATACTTGACAGCTACCAGACCAGATATTTTACAGGTAGTATGCATGGTAGCACGATTTCAGGCTAGTCCCAAGGAGACTCATGTGACAGCAGTGAAGAGGATTCTTCGGTACCTCAAGGGTACTATGGAGTATGGGTTATGGTATCCGAAAGGTAAGGACTTCACCCTTATTGCGTATTCAGATGCAGATTGGGCAGGATGTGTAGATGACAGAAAGAGTATCAATGGAGGTGCATTCTATCTTGGAGACAGGTTGGTCACGTGGCACAATAAGAAATAAGAGTTAGTCTCCTTCTCAACAACAGAGGTAGAATATATTGCAGCGACAACGTGTTGTACGCAGGTATTATGGATGAAACAAACCCTGAAAGATCTTGGTATTAACTTTAGTGAGCCAATTTTAGTTAAGTGTGATAACACCAGTGCCATTAACATATGAAAGAATCTAGTTATGCATTTTCGCACAAAACATATTGCTATCCGGTATCACTTTTTGAAGGAGAAAGTTGCAAAAGGTGAGGTTAAGTTGGATTTTGTTCCAACAACAGAGCAAGTAGCGGATATCTTCACAAAATCGTTGCCCAAGGAAGTCTTTGAGTACATTCGTAATAAATTAGGAGTGGTCACGCTTCCCAAGAATTGACTAGCTATCGAGACCACATTCTCAGGGGGAGCATTTGTGTATTTGTTTATCTTTTTGCTCATGTTTGTGATTTTTGCTAAGTGTAATAATTTTTGCCTAAGAATGTTGTGCATGGACTCAGGGGGAGTTTGCAGTAGCCCTTGGTATTGTTGTCAAAGGGGGAGAAGAGTTACAAAAAATTGCACGTGTGTTGCCAACAATTCCAAAGGGGGAGATTGTTGAGCAAGTTGCAGCGACAGTATTGTCGTTGTTGTCAACACAGTCAGATAGATCGATTGATGTAGTGGACAGGAGTTCAGAGGTTATTGAAAGTATGTACAATGATGTTAAATGCTTATGAGGATGTTTACCCACATTTTTGCATATTTTCCAAGAAGATCGAAGTGGTCTATATGCTAAAGATCAAAGAAAAAGCAAAACATCGTAAAGAAAAAAAATGTCGCGATATCGTGATATGTTGCATTTTTGCGGTCCAAATCCAAGAGAAAATGCAAGGAGAAAAAAAGTGTTGCGATATCGCGACATGTTGCATTTTCACGACCAAAAGAGCAAAGAGAAAAAAGTGTCGTGATATCACGACATGTTGCATTTTTGCGACCAAAAGAGCAAAGAGAAAAAAGTGTCGCGATATCGCGACATGTTGTATTTTTGCGGGCCAAAGCAAAGAAAAAGAGCAAGGAGAAAAAGTGTCACGATATCGCGACATGTTGTATTTTCACAGGCCAAAGCAAAGAAAAAGAGCAAGGAGAAAAAGTGTGGCGATATTGCGACATGTTGTATTTTCACGGGCCAAAGCAAAGAAAAATAGCAAGGAGAAAAAGTGTCGCGATATCATGACATGTTGTATTTTCGCGGGCCAAAGAAAAGAGAAAGAGCAAGGAGAAAAAGTGTCGCGATATCGTGACATGTATTTTCGCGGGCCAAAGCAAAGAGAAAGAGCAAGGAGAAAAAGTGTCGCGATATCGCGACATGTTGTATTTTCGCGGGCCAAAGCAAAGAGAAAGAGCAAGGAGAAAAAGTGTCACGATATCGTGACATGTTTAATTTTTGTAGGCCAAAGCAAAGAAAAAGAGCAAGGAGAAAAAGTGTCATGATATCGCGACATGTTGTATTTTTGCGGGCCAAAGCAAAGAAAAAGAGCAAGGAGAAAAAATGTTGTATTTTCGCGGGCCAAAGCAAAGAGAAAGACCAAGGAGAAAAAGTGTCACGATATCGCGACATGTATTTTCGCGAGCCAAAGCAAAGAGAAAGAGCAAGGAGAAAAAAGTGTCGCGATATCACGACATGTTGTATTTTTGCTGTCCAAAGCAAAGAGAAAGAGTAAGAAGGAAAGTGTCACGATATCGCGACATGTCACATTTTCGTGACTCAAAAAGGGCAGACAAGTAGAGAAACAAAAGTGTCTCGATATCGCGACATGTTGCATTTTTTCCAAAGGAGTAGAGTAGTTGACAGTGCGTTTGATATTATTGATGAACACCAGGATGGTGAAACTGAAGACTGCATAGTGACATGGACCCATAAGGAATATTTAATGATTTGAAATCATTTAAGATGGTCGTTACACATGGAAAGAAGCGAACGCATGCCCATGTGGAGAAAAGGAAACGAAGGGCCTCAAAATAGAAACGAAAAGTCTTTTTGGAAACCAAAACAAATGCATGCACAAGGGAAAAGAAAATGAACAGTCATGAAGGAGAAAACAAACAGTCATCGAAGGAGAAAACAAATGCATGCACAAGGGAAAAGAAAACGAACAGTCATGAAGGAGAAAACAAATAGTCATCGAAGGAGAAAACAAATGCATGCATAAGGGAAAAGAAAATGAACAGTCATGAAGGAGAAAATGAACAATCATCGAAGGAGAAAACAAATGCATGCACAAGGGAAAAGAAAACGAATAGTCATCAAAGGAGAAAACGAATAGTCATCGAAGGAGAAAATGAATAGTCATCGAAGGAGAAAACGAACAGTCATGAAGGAGAAAATGAACAGTCATCGAAGGAGAAAACAAATGCATGCACAAGGGAAAAGAAAACGAACAGTCATCAAAGGAGAAAACGAACAGTCATCGAAGGAGAAAATGAACAGTCATGAAGGAGAAAATGAACAGTCATGGTAGGAGAATATGGTGTCAATTCTTTGCATGTGACGTGTTTGACGAAATGCCTTCTCAATATATACAAAATGAGTTACATAAATAAGGTGTTACAATTGACAAGTGGTGCATGAGAATATGAAAGGAGTTACAACTAGAGTTACAAAGAGAAAGGATAGTTATAAAAGGAGTGTTGCTTGGAGAATTTCATGATGGCATTTTAGTGCGATATGTGAAGCGCGATGAGTGTGTGTGTTTTGTGATTTGTGAATTGTGGTAGACATTGGGTAAGAAATAGACCATTCAGGGTCTTGTAAAAGTGAAGGCATTTTTATGTCAATATTCTAGTTTCAAAATTGAAGTCCAAGTTGGTGCTTGGCATCAGGGGTTGGTGCTCCTTCCAGTTGGTGCTGGTAAATCAGGGGTTGATGCTCCTTCTAGTGGGTGCTAGTAAATTGATTGTAAATTTGGTGCTTTGCAAAGGCTGGATTTGGATGGGAGTCCAAACAGTCATTTTGAGGAGTAGCCAAATCGATGAACCTCGATACATCTTGTGTTGTGTGATGTTCTCTTGTTATACTTGCTTTATTTTATTTTACATTTTCATTGTTTCGGCTTTAAGAGTTGAAGATTTAAGTTATAAAGAGCTACAATTTTACCCACATTAAAGTGGATGTTTACCCACATTTTTGCATATTTCCCAAGAAGACCGAAGTGGCCCATATGCTAAAGATCAAAGAAAAAGCAAAACACCACAAAGAAAAAAAAAGTGTTGCGATATCGCAACATGTTGCATTTTCACGGTCCAAAGCAAAGAGAAAATGCAAGGAGAAAAAAAGTGTCACGATATCGTGACATGTTGCATTTTCATGGCCGAAAGAGCAAAGAGAAAAAAGTGTCGCGATATCGCGACATGTTGCATTTTCGCGATCGAAAGAGCAAAGAGAAAAAAGTGTCGCGATATCGTGACATGTTGCATTTTCGCGGTCGAAAGAGCAAAGAGAAAAAAGTGTCGCGATATATTGTATTTTCGTGGGCTAAAGCAAAGAAAAAGAGCAAGGAGAAAATACATGTCGCGATATCGTGACACTTTTTCTCCGTGCTCTTTCTCTTTGCTTTGGCCCGTGAAAATACAACATGTCGCGATATTGCGACACTTTTTCTCCTTGCTCTTTTTCTTTGCTTTGGCCCGTAAAAATACAACATGTCGCAATATCGTGACACTTTTTCTCCTTGCTCTTTCTCTTTGCTTTCGCTCGTGAAAATACAACATGTCGCGATATCGTGACACTTTTTCTCCTTGCTCTTTTTCTTTGCTTTGTCTCCCGAAAATACAACATGCCGCAAAATCGTGACACTTTTTCTCCTTGCTCTTTTCCTTTGCTTTGGCCCACAAAAATACAACATGTCACGATATCGCGACACTTTTTTCTCTTTGTTATTTCAACCGCGAAAATGCAACATGTTGCGATATTGCGACACTTTTTTCTCTTTGCTCATTCGGCCGCGAAAATGCAACATGTCACGATATCACGACACTTTTTTCTCTTTGCTCTTTCGGCCACGAAAATGCAACATGTCGCGATATCATGACACTTTTTTTTTCCTTGCATTTTCTCTTTGCTTTGGACCGCAAAAATGCAACATGTCATGATATCGCGACACTTTTTTTTTCTTTGCGATGTTTTGCTTTTTCTTTGATCTTTAGCATATGGGCCACTTCGGTCTTCTTGGAAAATATGCAAAAAGGTGGGTAAACATCCTCATAAGCATTTAACATCATAGTACATACTATGAATAACCTCTGAACTCATATCCACTGCATCAACCGATCTATCTGATTGTTTTGAGAAGAATGACAATACTGTCGCTGCACCTTGCTCAAAATCATTGCCACACATGGGGGATTTACATGGCCTGGATTCACACCCAGGTTGTCGAGTTAAGAGCATACCGATGAAAGCCAATTAAACTGAGCATTACATCAACAATTTCAAACACGATGAGAGTAGTTTAAGTTTTCAATGAATTTTAAAACACATTAAACCAGTTTTAGGACACCCCTACAACATCCTTGCATGAGGATTGCACCCCGAGGGAAGAACATAATATCAGTGCAATCTTGACTCATCAAGGAAAAAGAGTTACCAACCTTGTTGCATAGTTTGAATCAAACAAGAACCCTCACAAGGAGTTGCAAAGTCCTAGACCTAGCACAACAAATCGATCAAATCGATCACATAGGTCAAATGCAATCTAGAGAGAACAAATGCTTCAAGACCAATTGAAGGGTTTGTGCATTGAGCGTGAGTGTTTAGAAAATATAGAATGAGAAAGTGCAAAACAATAGTGGTTGCACCTACAACGGTTATATGAACACCGCTTAGAAGAGCAACACCTCCTCGATTTAAAGGAGCAAGAAAAGTGATCAAATAGATTGGCTCGATCTGAATTATCTCCTCATAGTGAGTATAGGAAGCAACACAATGAGATACATGCTACTTCACACCTTGAGCTGCATAATATGAGAGTAGATGATTATGTTCGCCATACTTCTTGCAACATGCTTCTCGACCACGAGAGCATTTAGTGCCAAACAGGCATGAGCACAAATAGTATGAAAGATCAGAGTCAGATGACCAAGATCAACTATATCCTGAACCATCTTCTGTAGACATGGCCAATGAATACAATCGACCACCTCATGCTCAAAGGAAATTACCTCCGCTTGCACCTCGAATATCCCTTCGGGAGGAAGAGATCATCTCTTCTCAAGCCTACAAGGTGCTTGCCGAGAAAATCAAATCTCTCGAGAAACAAGATGTGGCTAGTCAAAAGCCCACTCTAAGCAAGATACACAATCAACCATTGTGTCCATCAGTGCCAAGCCCTGCTTATCCTAAGCATTTTGAAATACCTAAATGGGATAAGTTTAAAGGTGATGAATATGTGCAAGAGCATATAACAGGCTTCATGAATGCATGTTTCTAGCTGCAACATGACGATGCCTTGATGTTAAGAACTTTTGTTATGACCCTCTCAAGTACAACTACCAAATGGTTTAATCAATTACCTAGGCAAGACATCACCAACTTCGAACAGTTGGCGGATGCTTTCCTTGAGCGCTTCTCATTTGGCACCAAAAAGAAAGCTAATCTATATGACTTGGCCAATCTATGTCAAAATGATGACGACCTAGTCATGGATTATGGGAATAGGTGGCAAAAATTAATAGCAGAGTTACCATTCTCTATTCCCACTACTGAACTTACCCGAATGTTTACTAAAAGTTGTGTCAAGCACATATCATTGTTGCTCCAGTTGCAACAATATAGAACATTCGAAGAGGCCTTGGCGCAAGCCAAGGTCATTGAAGATATCAAGCTGGAAGAAGGAGACCTAGAGCTTCATAGCGAGAAAGAATGGAATAATAAGAGCATGCGATATCAACCACAGTAGGCCGAGCCTACGCACGTCAACCAGATCATGCTAAACATTCCAAAAGAAGCATAGAGCCAAAAACAAGAGAGCTATCATGCTCAACCTTCTCCTATTCATCACAATCAACATGATAGGAATCAAGGCAAGGACAAACAAAAACGTCCACCTCGTAACTATATGCCATTGCCTAAATATTTGGCATCAATTTTCAAATGCCTTTGCGAGGCTAAGGCCCTAATATTTCCTGAAGTGCATGCCTTGGATCCTAATCGCCGCAAACCTAGGGGGTATAGAGAATATCTCTATTGTGTTTATCATCGAAAAAATGGCCATGATATCTAGGATTGTGTTGCATTCAAGAATGTAGTGCAGAATATGTTGGATAAGAACAAATTACAAATAGATAGCCCCTCGGCTATTGATAATCAAGACATCGACATATCTAGAAACCCTCAACACAACCATGAGGATGACAACAATCAAGTTGAGCACGTTAATGAGATGCACATGGCCCCACCTGATGAGGGTTTTATCAGTATGATCAATATTGTAGCACAAAGTAAGAAATGCCTTGATCATCCCAACATATCGAAAAGTTCAACTAAAGCTGATAACCTATCATGGTCCATATCAACAATGAATTCAGTTCACTTACAAAAGGACCCTGTGATTACCTTTTGTAGATAGGAGATTAAGCTAATCTCTAAGGATGAACTCGATCCTCCGCTACACATCATAGTGAGCATCAATCAGATTTCGTACAAGAGAGTCTTGATTGATACTAGGTCATCTATCAACATCATCACAACTGCAGCTTTGAAGCATTTAAATCTTCCATCTTCGCACATTAAGGACTCAACATTCACATTGAGAGCCTTCAATGATGCCACATCCCCAACAATCGGCACAACAATATTACCTATATAGGTTGGGATAAATATGATACCTACGTTGTGCCATATCTTGGGGGGTGAGAGGCAGTATAACATATTGCTAGGGAGACCATGGATGAGAGATATGGAATGTGTGCCTTCCATAGTGCACCAAAATCTAAAATTCATACACCAAGGACAAGTGTATGTGGTCCCCCATGATCCTGAGCCGTTCAAATATTGTAAGAAATTCGATGAGCCACAAGAGACTCTAGCGACATGCAAACCTCAAAATATTCATTCGAATAAAATCATCAAACATGCAATTAGGGATTGCATCAAGAAATCGCTACCTTCTCCCATCACCAAAAATCATGGTATCATATTACCTGATGAGGAGAAGAAAACATCAGTTAGCAAGACTGATGCAGAATCATCTCGACTAGTTGATGATTTACTTACAATTGGTCTAAAAGCTAAAGCACCTTCTCAAGAGTTCATGGGAATGGTTGACATTAAGCCAGAGGATCGAGTGACTCTAAAGCAGATAGAACAAGAGAGGGGGCAATCAGATGTTGCTTCCACGTTGAAAGGGCCAAAACCTTTGAAATTAGTCACTCCTAACTTATTGCTCATGGTGCCTATTCAAGAGAAAGAACTGGTGACTTCCCCACATCAAACTAGGGGTACTCAGGCTTACACAGTTCAATAGTACAAAGTGAAGCAAAAATTTGAATTGAGTCAGAAACATGAGCATGTGGATGCCGCTATCAAAGTGGACCATCAAGAAGCATCCACATCAACCCAAATAAAGGAAATAAGTGATTTACAATTACCTAATGGATCTCTAGCATCCACTTTTTCATTTCCTTCAATAGACAAAGGTATTTCGAGTCAATCATTGGAAATACACATGAATTCCTTGTCGGTCTTGTGAGCCATTCTCAGTCATTTAGAGAAAATGGAACATCGAATGGATGAGCAAGATAAGGCGTTGCATGTTATCATGAACCAGCTTGAAAACCTGGGATTACAAAGGCAACCCACATCTGAGGTTGACTCATCTCCTGTGCAAGCACAGGAAAAACCTCAGCAAGAGCAAAAGCCAATTTGGCCAACTCAACCATTGGGTCCTCATGACAAACCAATGTGGGTCAAGCACCCAAAACAACCGCAACATATTTGGACTCCTTTAAACGAGTCCATGTCTGACATCTTTCAAAAGCTGCAAGAAGCTAAGGTCATCACCTTACCTGACATCAAACCTGTAGATCCAAATCGAGTCAAACCTAAGGGTTATAGAGAGGATCATTATTATCTCTATCATCGAATGGAGGGTCACAACATTCATGATTGCTATGGATTCAAGCATAAGGTGCAAAACCTCATAGATAGTGGGATTTATCATGTAGATGGTTCACTTAAAGTTCCCCAACCTACTAAAATAGAGTCTTCCTCATCCCAATCATTACCTCAAAGGAACCCATCATCTCTTATGCCTAGCAAGACTCTTCCACAAGTATTTGCATTTCAGATGACTACTACAACTTTATTCCAAAAGTTGTACGAGGCAAATGCATTTGTATTGCCTGAGGTCAAACAAAGAAAGTCCAAACATGGGTCCATGGATGAAAGCCTCTTTTGCATTTATCACCGTATACAGGGGCATGACATTTGTGGTTGCTATTCATTTAAGAAGATGGTTCAAAACCTGGTAGAACAAAATGAGATCCATGAAGACGGTTCTCTTGTTCACCCCCACCAAGACATAGGCACTCCGTAGAGGTCCATGCCTCAATTGGGAGAGTTGATTTCTGTCACTCTTCCTAAGCAATTTGATTACATTTTAGTGGATAACATGCACACTAAGGGTCTTCAAGGTAGCATACCTTCCCCATCATCCACACCAAATTTGATAAGGCAAAGTGAGGATTCAAGAGGTAGCACACCTCCCTCACCTTCATCGAGTGGCACACACACTAGGGGTATATAGGGTAGCATGACCTCCCCAAAAGTCTCCAAGGGTTCCTAAAACTGCTTGGTCATGTCAGCAAAAGGCTCCAAGGGTTCCCAAAACTACTTGGTCATGTCAATCAAAGCCTCCAAGGGTTTGCTTAAAACCACTTGGTCATCCTAAAAGGCTCCAATGGTTCTAAAATCTCTTGGTCATGTCAGTCAAAAGCTCCCAAGGTTTTTCCTTAAACCTCTTGGTCATGCCCCAAAAGGCATCAAGGGTTTTGCTTAAAACTTGGTCATCCTAAAAGGCTCCAAATGCTCTTAAAAGTAGTTTGGTCAATAAAAAATCTCCAAAGGCATTTGTAACCTTTGGTCAATCCTAAAAGGCTCCGAGGTGCTCTTAAAACCTCTGGTCATCCTAAAAAGCTCCAAAGGTTTTCTAAGAACCTTTGGTCAACTCCAAAAGGCTCCAATGGCTTTGCTCATAATCCCTTTGGTCACTCCTAAAAGCTCCAAGGGTATTTCCTGAAAATCGCTTGGTCAATCCTAAAGGCTCCAAAGGCATGTACTCCTCCGTTTGGTCAAATATAAAGGCTCAAAATCAATAAAAATTAAAAAATCAATAAAATCCAAAAAAATTGGTAAAGCATAAAATCCAAAAATATTTGCATTTGCATTATGCATTTTTATTTGCATTCACACATGCATTCACTGCATCACATTGCATGTAGGCATTCTTCATCCGTTGCATTCCGTAATAGGATGGATTGTGTTTGTTAGTCTTACAAATGATGCCATGTTTGTGTTTCAATCATACACCTCTGCATTTATCATAATCCATCATTCATGTGAGTAATTGTGTTTTTCAACACAACCCATTTTGTTGCTATGGAGAATATACTAGGGTTTTTCGGTCATTCAACCATACCTAGAGGTCTTCTCAAGAGTTGATAGAAATATTGCTTTGCTTTTGTAGCTGAGGTTCAGTTAGTATAGCCCTTAGCATATCATAATCCTATCACTAATCAAAAAATTAAACAATCCTAATAAGGACTAGGGGAAGATGAAAGCCACGAAGCAGGACTAGGTATCCTAAGGTGAAAAGAGTTATTCTTGCTTATCCCCCTATGCGGACGGTATGGGAAATGTTGGTAATTGGAAAAAGGAAAAGTTTATTCCCTACCCAAAATCCCTTGCTTACGATAAAATGAGCAATATCCCAGAGTGATATCCCACATCAATCCTCAAGATTGATACCCTAGATCGATATCATAGATCGACATCCCAGATTGATATCCCATATTGATATCATAGATCGATATACTCAATCGATATCCCAGAAACAATTTCCCCCAAAGTCAAATCCCCAAAGGGAGGTTTTTGAAGAAAATTATCAAATGTAAATTCCAACAAACGAAGATCAAATGAAGATCAGAAATCAAAGTTCAAGTGAAGATCAAATGAAGATCAAAAATCAAAGTTCAAATGAAGATCAAATGAATATCAGAAAGCAAGTTCAAATGAAGATCAAATGAAGATCCAAAGAAAGCTCAAAGTCAAAATGGAATCAAATCCCTTGCACAATTATATATGAGCAAGTATCCCAAAAAATTGAAAGAAATGGAAGGGAGTGAACTTGAATCCATGGAATTGTTAGCACTACTGTACCTTACGCACAATGATATGTCTGATGCATTAGCACCTTGCTTATGTATAGACCAATGTTTGAATGTGGAAGAGCTAGCTTCAGGTGTCCTATATCGCCTAGTGGCCTTAGTCCAACTAAAATCTAAACCTAGGATTGGATAAACATTTGCGGACCCCCAATCTTAGAAATGGGCTGAAATAATCCCGCCTGACATCGGGGTATGCTTATGCCTTATCTTAATATACTCATGTGCACACACATGGATAATGAATAGTTAGGGCCTATCCTAGCAAAAGCCTTGCATTTCAGAAGTCTAGTATGGTCAGTATGCAACTTTTGATAAGTCTACTAGGGTGTTTGAGTCTCATGGAAAACCTCAAAAATTTCTCTAATAGCAACAAAATATCAAAATATCATAGACCATTAAAATAAAGTCATCTCAATCATCAAGCTACAAAGTACCGAATCCATGATACATAATTTACATTGAGCACAAAGTTTTCATGATATAGGATAGATATCGGATGGATTTCAGAAATGATATTTAGACGACCACTGACTATATTGTGCATATCTTTCAAATTGCAAAAGGAATATTGAGTGACATATTATATCATTCACACAATACCGCTTCACATCATTGCATTTCATATATGGGTGATTAATTGATTAAATTCTTGTAATGAGGATTTTCAATTACATTCATGATTTTTACACATTTTGTGGTGTCGTCCATTAGATTGTTAAACACATATTGCATTCATTCCTTATGTTTTAAGTAATTAAAGCATACAGGTTCATTTACATTAGATTACCATCATGTAAATAATGCATTACATACATTGCACCAGCATATCATGACATGGTCATAAATTAAATGCATGCAATAAAGCAAAATTAAATATGGGTTTAAAAGTAAACATCGCATCCATATGCATCCATCATAAATAGCACATCTAAGCATCTAGATCACTACATACCATCATCATCATAAATTAAAATAGCTACCTAGTGCATGTCATCCATACATCACATCATATAAGCAGTGCATCCACGTGCATCTCAAAAATGTAAAAATAACAAAAAAATCAAATAACTCAAAAGCCAAATGTGCCTCGTACCTAGTTATTTACCCTATACACTTGGCGGTTGCAGCGACTTGCGCTCCATGCAATCCGGAAAGATGAGTAAATTACCATAAGGACATTTGGGGCAAATTCATCATCGTAGAATTGCTATGCTTCATTTCAATCCCTAAGAAGGCCTACACAGCTAGACTACTCCATGGGAATGAGATATTCATGTCAATTCTCCTATGATATTTTCAGTAGATCATCAACAATATGATTCAACATATGCCTAATTGGAATTGGCATCATTTCGATTCCCTAAGAAGGCCTTCATGGTTGGACCACTCCATGGGATAGAAATAGGCAATTACTATTAATAGTTGCAATCATAGTTGATTAGGCCTTGCCAAGAATTTAAATGCTAAATCTTAAGTTGTTCAAGATCATTCATAGTGGTCAAGCGACCTCGTCGCTTCATTTAATTGTCATTACCCTCATCGACTTGTCGCTTGAGGGGGTAGTCATAATATCAAATCATAATCAAAATCAGCAGAATATCCCTTGATCGTAGATCCCTTGATCTTGTCAAAATTGTGTTCATCTTATGAATCATTGCCAACAATTATCATAAGCTTACCCTTTGCTGGGGCAAAAAGCAAAAATGATGAGTTAAGCCTTTGTCACTCCGTCTATCGGTCCTATCCGATTATACCCAAAAATACCAAAGCACCAGATGTAAGCCTTCCATCCAGTTGGAAGCAAATGTAAGCCTTCCATCCAGTTGGAAGTAAATTTAAGCCTTTCACCCAGTTGAAAGCAATGATTCTAGGATGCGCATCCTTTTGTAGGACCTGGGGCATCTAATGTTGATCCGACTAATGATCATCATGCAACCTTCGACATCATTTTAGGAGGTCTATTTTTGCTCATGCATTGTTCGATCTCACAATGCATCTCAAAAGGGGCATCTGTAGACACCTAAAACATGTCATGTCGATGGTGACTACTCATATGGGACATGCTACAAGACCATATGGAAGATCTTGGATAGACTCCAAGATAGAGCAATGGTTCTAACCACTCAATTTGGGCTCCTTGGCCTAATCAGTCTGAACTATAGCTGAGACCTACGTGGTCTGTAGTCTAGAACCATAGCTGTGACACCTGTGGTTCATAGCCTAGGCCATAGCTGTCACCTATGGTCTAAACTAAAGTTTAGTTGGCCTTCATCCGAGCCAAATCGGTTTGAATGACCATTTGTTCTAGAAGAAGGTAGTTGAAGGATGGAAGATTCCAAAGGCTTCCAATCCAACTATCCCAACCACCTCTTCTTGATCTTGGCTTCTCCATGAAGCCACCCCTAGCCCTTGGGTAGTCCTATAAGTACCCCTCAAAATTAGGGCAAATGATGATAAGAGCAAGCATTGGATATTAAAGCAATGAAGCCCTGTCGAATTGTGGACTCACTTGAGTGCATTGAGAGGGAGTGTTGTTATTCAATTACCAACTAATCAAGCATCATGTCAATTCATGCCATGGATGCCCTAAGGAGCTAGAATGCCAAGAAACACCAATTTGGGCAAACGGAGGCCCTATCGAGCAATTCAACCGCCAAACCTATCAGAGGACACTGAGGTGACCCTTGATCATCAATTTGACAAGGAGGATCAAGCCCATAGCCCTAGAATTGGAGGGCAAAGCTACTTGATTGCTCACCATGGCTGAAAACCATGGTGTACAGTGCAAACCGCTCATCAGAGCTACGGTTTGCAATAGGTGATAGATCTCCTTACTATATTTGTTTCGTTATTCTTAATTAGGTTATATTAGTCATTTTAGTGTGTTTATTCATGTTTAGAGATAATATGAGCTGATAATTAGGGATTTAAATAAGTTTACTTTCATTATAGCAAGTAGGACATCAATGGCTCATTTTCATGCTATCTTGCTTCATTTCATGCATTTGATCCAGTAGATAGATAGCTGCACTTTCTGCTTTCATGTTTCTAACAATATTTATGAATCTTGCACAAGTTTAATATGTTTTATCCATATTCTTGATTTCATAGTTGTTATGGCATCTCTATGCATATTTTCCTCAAAGGGCCTCATCATGAGAGGTTGCCTATTCGTTTAATGCTTTTGTGTTGTTTCTTGATCATAGGGAGCAGATTCGAAGGAGATTCAACCATCCAATTCCTTCCTCAACACGAAGAAGAGGGTCAACTCCACCCTAGAGCAGTTTGTGTCACCCTGAATGGCTTGAAACTCACATTTGCCCTTGAGAGGGATTTCATATGCTTTTCCTATTGTAATAAGAGTATCAAATCGGTATCCCTAAGAGGGACGTATTTGTAATTGGGATTGGCTCATTTAATGGAAATAAAGTGTTCTTATTCTTTCTCATTTTGTTGTCAATTTCATATGCATTTATTTTGTATCTCTTATTTCAATTACGCAGTAGGAAGCATAGGTGTGAGGCCGTTTTGGTGGTCACACTTTTCACAAGGTGACCACTCAACCAAAAAATTCAATCAACTCAATAATTACAACACTTTTTAGGTTTATCATTCAAATAGGTTTATGTTTTAATATATTCATTAGTTAGTCAATTTCTCCAAGTATTTTTTTAGCAGCCCTTAATTTGATTACAACTTTTATTCCAATTTTTAATTCTTAGCTCAATTGTACTTTGTATTCCAATAGATTTAGCTTCATTTTACTGTCTTGTTTTCTTCCTATTTAGTAGTGTCCTTTTTATTTCCTACTGTTAGCTTTTCCTTTCTAATAAGAGTGATTAGTTTAGTTTTTAATTCTAGTTCTAGTATTATCTTTCATTTCAGTTTGATTTCTAGTTGCTTCCTAGATTAGAATTTACTTTCTTGTAAGCAGATTAAGACTAGTTTTTCTTTTTATTTTCATGTATAGTGTGTGAACCCCTATAAAAATATTGACCTCATATTGAAAATTAAATGACATATCCAAAATCAGTTAGGGAGCTTTAAGAGATATGAGATAAAAAATGGATAAAAAATAGCTAGAAACATAAAAGTAATTGGGTTGCTAAAGAAAAGAGAAAAAACATTATAGTTATAAATGTACATACTTTAATTATAGTTACTCCTTATGATAAATATTTGAAAGAGCAAAGCTTATTTATGTTTAATTCAATGATGATTTATAATTGAGACCTATGTATCTAGGTGACGGGGGCTTCAATTGAATTCTATATCATTTGGAAAGAAGAGTGGTACCCTTGGATGATATAAATTAATAGAGGAGTTTACTTCCTTTGTTAGTTTAGATGGCCTTTGGGATGTTATTCCTTCAAGATTTAAGTATTGGGATAATAGATGTATTAGGTAGGCTCATAAAATTAAAAAATTACATGGATTTTTGTTATCTAATGCATGGTTACAAATATAATTTATGATCTCTTCAAACATTTTATTATAAGTAGGATCAAATCGCAAAACCCATTCTCTTGAGATATAACCTACTCAATAATGGTTATTCAAAGCCAATTAGATTTTGGTCTATGTGGTTTCTAGTCCTTAATTTCTTCCAAATGATTATGTTATGATGGGATGAAATAAGGTTTGAAATATCATGAATGTATAAATTTATTCATAAGATAAAATATCTAAAGAGGTAAATGAAGATTTGGAATTTTAAAATTTTTGATAACATATTTAAATATTAAAGGAATTTAAATTCAAGCTCAATAATTTAGAAGACATATAAGGAATCAATGGAATGGACCAAGATACTTATTTGTAATAAAAACAACCACTTTATAATTATTATAATGTATTGAAAATGAAGTGTGGCTTGGAGCCCAAAAATCTATGTAGAGATGGCTTTAGAAAGGGGATAAAAATACTAATTTTTTCATGGTATAGCCAAAACAAATTTGTCTTCATAAAAAATATTACAACTCTAGATGAAAGAAGTATCGAAGAAAACTATATATATTAGAAAGGAAGTAATTAATTATTTCAAAGATATTTTTCCAAAAGCTGGGTAAGATAAGGAGGCTCAATCAAGCTTTTGTAAAATATTTCATCAGTTATCACACAAAGATAGAATGAAATCTTGATGAAGATCAATATGGAAAGGTGAGCAAGGTTGGATGTTTGTATGCAATATGAGGAAACAAGATAGGAAAATTGAAAAATTTGTTGACCTTTTAATAACCATAACTAGAGATCATGAAAAATAAGAAACCTCACAATGATTAGATAGCTAAAGAATAGGAGTCAAGCACCCATTGAATTTCATCCATGTAGCCTCCATACATTATTAAAACTATACCATACAAGCCCCTCTCTAGGCAATTTAATTGGGTTGTAATATTGGATGCCAAATGATAAAGGGGGAACAAAGTGGGATCCCCAAGGTATCTTAACTTTATCATTATAATTTAGAACAAAAATACCCAACCATTACATAGAAGAATGTGCGACATCTAGAAAAATAATAAAAAATAAAACATTGATGAACCAAAGGATAGTTCACATAAAGAAACCAAAAGCTAAACCTTTATAACCCCATGAATAGAAAAAAAATACCAACAACTAAATCATAGAGAAAGGTATACTTGACAATAAATGAACAAACCCCAACCATCACTAATAAGCAAACAATGATGATAATAGTTGTTCCCACACCACTACAACTCCAATACCCCTAGTAAGCACCCATCACATAGAAAAATTGTAGCCAACCCAACCACCATAGAGGAACCATAAGGTATCACCCCTAGACTGTGACACAAACCTCACCATAGCCTAAAATTGTACCTCTCCCACCATATCAATAAAAAACCCTTAAAAACTCCAAGCTCGATCTTAAGCATAGAATCATCTAGGGGTGATAATAATAACCCTATTGTGGTAGTAGTAAAAAACACTTTAACACTACAGACCTACCCACCATCGCCACCATTGCTACCATTGGCTCCCAATACGATACCTACCCTAATGCCTATCACCACTAGAAGGCCACCCAGTTCCTTGCCCTGTGTTGGGGTCATTATAAGACTGAAGTTGGTCATTGTTTTATTTTCTTGGTGTTTTCTATTACACAGGACTGTGGATATATTATATTAAATATGACATTAAGAATATAGTTTTTAAACTAAAGAGATAGTTGGTGAAAACACAACAAAATAACGTCTTGACCATTTAAATGGAGAAAGAGAAGTTTTACAATGATTTGGTCTCAAAAATTGTATACAACATGAAATTTATCAAAATGTGGCAAAACTGGCAACATCTCTGGTGGCTCACGGGGTATTGAGCCTGCCTCAATGCAAAGATCCCAGGCCTTATCCTTGGGTTTCAGAGTCTTCTTCGCTCTCAGGATCTTCGGACTGCTCTTCAGATTGCTCCTCGTTGTTGCTTGGTACTTCTTCGAGCTTTTCTTTCTCTTCTTCTTCCTCCATCTCTGACTCTTCTCCATGCTCCTCTGATTCTTCTCCATGCTCCTCTGATTCTTGCACCTTGGAATCTGGCTCACTTTCCATCTCCTTTTCCTTCTCCTGCTCGCGTGGGTGGGGAAGGAACCTATCCAGGGAGCTCTTAAACACATGCTTGTATACTGAAAAGCGTCAATCCAGTGCTCAAGGGAGAAATTTGGCTGCTTTTGGAGCTCCTCGATTAGGCAACGATAGGTCTCAATGCGCTCAACATCAACAAAATCCAGTCTTCGGTCGAACTCCTGCAAGCAAGACTCGATTTGGGCGTACTTAGCCATGAAAAGAATCACTTGTGCATCTAAACTCGGATCCTCCCAAGTATCAATGTCGAAAGGGCTATCAACAAATGTCGACCATATGGGCTCTAACTCCTCGATCGATGGAATGGGTCCTTCAGGGTCTGTGAAACCAGGGACGCCAATTTTAGCGAGGGTATTGAAGTATCGCAGCGAAACCTCCCTTTCTTGCTTGAGGGCATCGGAGAGCTGGTGAGATTTTTTGGCTAAGTCCACCTTCGCGAAGAAAGAGCGCAGAGTCATTTTTGTTGTTGCCCAGGATCGAGCCAGAAGGCTCATAGGAGTTAGGCGAACTGTCACGTCCTCAATTTTTTGGAGCTGGGTGGCCAAGTCTAGCCAATGATTAACGTCTGATTGGGCGGACTCCAAAGTTGGGTCACCAGCTGCAAGTGCCTCCTGAGCCTCCCTGAAAAATGCCCAGACTGTAACTCCCCGCGCAGCTCTTGCCGGGAAATCTGCTAGGAACTACAAATGCATTTCCTTAAGGCGCTCCTTAGAGAATGTGATAGGCTTCACTATTTTCTCCACTAACTCAGCTCGCAACTCATGGTTTTGAATGGTGAGCGCCTGAATCTCTTGATTGGCCTCGGCGCGTGACTTCATATGGTGATCGCACAACTTGGAAAGTTCCTCATTCTCTTCCTCTAGTGAAAGGATTTTTTGCTTCAGTGGCGCGACTTCAGATTGCAACGCCTCGATCTGCCTCTTCACTACTGCTAATGCCTCCTCAAGCTCAAGGTTCTTAGACTGCTCCTGAAAGAAGCACTCTTTGTAATATTCATCGTGAGCATAGATGGAGCCCATGTCAACCTGTATGTCACCCACCTTTCATGTCGTATCCAACTTGGTGACATCTTCCACAGTATGGCAGAAAGCATAATCCATAGGAGTCATCTCCGCCAAGGGCTTCTGGACAAGCGGTATCTTCTCGACGGTGTGCAGCTCCATTTTTTCTGGGTCGAGGATAGACTTCTTCTCAGTTATTGCTAGAGCTTGCACCTCCTTCTTCCGACGGTCTTTCATCCAACGTGTTGAATTTTGGTGCGCCTTGCGGATACTCTCAATGATGGTGAGTTGGTGCATCATTTCTAATTCAGATTCCAACGGCTCTTGAACACCCACTCTAAGGATTGGTGTGAAAGGAAGGAGGGGAAGGTGTGACTCAAGATCAGATGGCACATGGGAAACAAAAAGGGAAGCGATTGCGCTAACCCTTAAGGGAGCTTGGGTTTGGACTACCAAAATAGTGGGCATAGGCATTGAAACGTCAGGAGAAGTCAATGCCATGGTGGTAGAGGGCAGAGAAATGGAGGATGGGTTTATTTCTGTGATGATAGATGTATCTGTGATGAGGTCTTCTATGATAGAAAAGGGTAAGCTAACAGTTGCAAAAATTTTAAAGGCATTTGGGGTACCAACAAAAGCTGTGAATGCTACCGATGATGGTGTTGAAAGGATAGGAGAAATAGATATGTTGGGGACCATGGAGTGGGACAGCAAAATGGAAAAGGAAGTAGAGACTAAGGGAGTAGACATCATGATAGGAATTTTAGGTGCTATAAAAATAATAACTACGATAGGAATTTTAGGGATTAAGAAATCAGTAATTGTGATAGAGGGGGAAAGAGGAGGTAAATATGGGTGTGTACCTTCGGGCTCCGTGATCAAGGGAGCTGAGGAAGATGGATGTTGCGTCTATGGTCCTTCTTTCTCCTCTACTTCTGGCATATCAACATTAACGACCTCTACGCTCTCAACCTTCTGCTTCTCCGACTGCGTAGCCATAGGAACTTTGGGGGATGATTGGTGCTGAGTGGACGATGCACATGTTGTGTCTACGTTGATAACTTCTGTGTCTTTGGGTGCCACCTGGGAGCTCACCTTGGTAGGCTTTTGGGTGCTAGTATGCGGCTTCTTCGCTTCTTGTTGCAAGAGAGGCACCTCTTCAGCCTTTCTTTTCGAAAAGGCGCTCTTCTTTTTATGTGGCGCACTAGCTGATAATGGGTCACCCAGGATCACCTTGCCCTTGCCTTCTACATGCCTCGGAGCTGCTATGTCATCTACCTCATCGGGGTTGCACCCACTTCGGGGTACAATGTCAGCAAACAAAAGTGCCCGATAGGTATTTATGTTCTCATCGTAATGCTTGGAGAACTTGTCATCAATCGTCAACGGATATTCCGAGGACATCTTGTCGTTATGGACTCTCATGATCCACCACTCCTTGATTTTGTGGTCGGACCAATGCTTCAGCTTCACCTTCATTTTTGTAAGAAGCTTCCTGGGTAGCTTCTACTCCGGGTTGACTATTGGGTCATACTCGCTCTCCATGGTGTAAAAATCATGCTAGGGAGGCAAAGGCACCATTTCATCAATATGCCACTCCAACTCGAGTCCCTTAGGATTGTTTCTTTGTTCAACCATGTCGTGGCAAGGGCAGTTGTGAAATTACTTCACTCCAAGGTGCTCTTGGAAAATGTCGTGCGGATCATACCTCTAGTGATGGGGGAGCTCAATCAAACCATAGTCGAACATTGTAACTGTAAGCACAACATTCTGACCGCATTGCATGACTTTGATGTCTCCGAACTGAAAAGGTAAGGGGTAGCATGTCTTCTTCCCCCTGCCCTTCCCGTATACTTCATTGGTGTGATCACGTTGTCGGGCGACCTCTAGGGCAAATAAATAGGGTGTGGCGTAATAGGGTAACATAAAAGGCTTTTCTGTAAACCCATAAATTTTGATGACCATGCCCTGAGTGAGTAGAAAAATGTCCCCCCACTCCTCGTCCACCACTTGATCTCGCATCTTCATGGGAAGTCGATCATAGTGACCGTAGAGCAGCTCCAGTGTTGGCCCCAAGAAAACCTGATTGAAGACATAGTATGGTTCCTCTCTGGACAAGCTCTGTGTCCAGAGATAAACCGACAATGCCTTACCCTGGTCATCGGTTTGGTTCTTGGGGATGTATGGGAATTTATCGTGAAGGTGGTAAAAGAAATACCACACTAGGATGGAGCACAACCTGAATTGGTTGTCTCTTCTGGTCTGCAGGTAGGCCAACGATCCGTGCAACTACCATGCTAGGAATTCTGCCCAGTCAAAGAAAACTGGGATGACATCGGGCTTCATCTTTGCGGGGAAATAAATTTCGTTCTCAAAGATTGATTACACCATGGACACTTGCCAGTCATAGACTACCTCATCGGTGGAAAGCCCCATTACCCAAGCCAGAATTGAATAGATTTCTTGATGCACAAATTCTGTTAGGCGCTTGGGTAGGTGGGGAAACTCCTCAGATGACGTCGCCTCCCCCAGCTGCTCCCTCATAAATTGGTGCATCTCGGGCGTAGGCAGATATCTGGCGCTCTACTCGGAAGTGTTAATTTTTTAAGGGTGAAATCCTTCGAGGGCTTCTCTCCACAGGTGAAGGCCGCTCGAACAGTGTCAGCCGTGATGGCGAATAATGTCTCTCCCTTGGCATTGCATATTGTTCTGGTCTGGGCATCGTAAAAATGCATCACCGCTTGTACAAACTCCGAGCAATGGTGTACAGGCATGCACATGAAGAAGAATAAGTGCGAATGATAAACTGTAGTCAGTGGATTTCCAGTTGAGCCCTCTTCATGCACCTTCCCAACATCTTGACACAATTGTTCCATGTCCTTGTGCATCATCATGCAATCCTAAAAATGGAAGAGAGCATCTTCTGGCATCATCAACTTCTCAGGTTTCTTCTCCCATTTTTGTGGCTTCTTCGAGCCGCTCTCCTTCGAAGGCATCACCTTCTCCTTGGGCACCTTCTACTTTGGCTCCCCACTCTTCTTGCCCATGGCTGCTAGAAAATGATACGGCTCGAATTTGAATCAGAGAGACACTTGGAAAGAATATCGGTTGCTAGGGCAGCAGTAAAATAAAATTGCAACTGAGTGATGGAAATTCTCTTGGTAAACTCTTCACCTTATAGCTCCAGCTTCAAATCTACCACCCTAAATGCGCACGTTAGAAATTAATGCCAGTGAAGATCGTGGGTGTGATCGTGCGCTTCTGATTGGCTCACGTGCGGGTGAAGATCATCTTGGAAATGATAAAAATGGGTAGCATCGAAGAAACTTCCTTGGGGCACGCGCATCTCGAGAGGAACGCTTCACTTGAATTTTCTAGGGGGGCACATTTTAGATGCTTTGAGGTAGAAAATGCTTTGATTGGATGGGGGTGAGGGGTCCCACTTTATAGCGCAGCGCTAGGGTTAGAAACGCCCTTCGATTCCATGTTTGCTTGACACTTGGCGCGCTTTTCTGGCTGGACGCTTTTTAGAAAAAGCAACTCTTTTAGTAAAAGAGGGAAGACTTTCGCTCCACTAGTGGAGCGAAAGTTAGTTTATTTATTTTCTTTGGAATGGAACAGGGGGGGAGTAAGTGGAGCGAATGGGACTTTCGCTCCATTGGTGGAGCGAAAGAGGCTGTCGCTCCACTAGTGGAGCGAAGGGGTTACAGGGAGTAGTGGGTGGAGGAAAGTCATTTTTTTTTTTTTAGTTTCAAGGGGAGGTTGTGCTACAAGTGGAGCGATAGAGAATCGCTCCACTAAGTGGAGCGAAGGAGAGTTCTTTTTTTTTATTTATTCTTCCTAGCTTCGCTCCACTGCTGGAGCGACAACCAACTATGTACACTTGAAACATATATATACACGAGAAATACCTGGTGGATCAATGATCTTCTTCGAACTCGATGGGTGATAAGCTTTCAGGAGAAAGTCATTCACCGAAATCGGGAGAGTGAAACCCTCCATAGTTTGTAGGATGAAAGAGTTGATCTGGTTAACCCTAGAGACTCGAAATGGGCCTTCCCAGAAGGCGTCGAACTTCTCGTGGTTCCCTGGCTTGGACTTGTTCTCATTCCACTTCAAGACTAGGTCTCCGACGCTGAAAGTTCTGTCGGAAGTCTTTTTGCCGAACCAACTCTTGGTGGATTTGGCATGCTTCATGAAAGCTTCATAAGCTTTCTCTCTTTCCTCTTCCAACTGCAGCAACTGGGCTAACCTTGCATCCATCGGGTCAACTTCACCTCCTTCACTATCGAGCCACTTAAGTAACTGCAACGCGGGCAGCTCGATGTGCGTAGGTAAGACTACGTCTTTCCCATACACTAGTGAGTAGGGCGATGTCTTGATCGATCGTTTGATGGAAATGCGGTCGGCCCAAAGCGATTGGTCTAAGAGTAGGTGCCAGCTTCGCTTATTCTTTTGCAGAGACCTCTTCAAGATCCGCAATAGGTTCTTGTTTGTAGACTCCACCAATCCATTGCCCTACGGGTAATAGTTAGATGAGGTTTTCAAGTAGATGCCATACTTGACTATGAATTCGCAGATCCTCATGCCGGTGAAAGGAGAACCATTATCAGACATGATGGCCTCAGGTACACCGAAGCGAGTGATCAACCCTTCAAGGAAGGAGATAACCACGTCTTGGTTAGCCTGTTTGGTCAAAATTGCTTCCGACCACCGAGTGAAGTAGTCTATGGCGGTCAAAATGTATTTGTGGTCGACGGAGGAGTTGGGATTGATGATCTCGATGAAGTCTAGGCCCCACTGCTGGAATGGAGCTTCTACTTGGATGGGGTGGAGAGGAAGCGAGGCATTCCGAGTCCTGCCCGAGTAGCGCTGGCAACTGTCACAACATTGGCTGACCTTGAAAGCGTCGATGAAAAGGGTGGGCCAATAGTAGCCCGCTTTGATGATCTTCAGAGCCATCGGTCTGCCCATGAAATGGCCTCTTGAAAACCTAGAGTGAAACTCCTCCAAGATTTTCGCCTTTTGCGACTCTTTGATACATCTCAGGAGAACTCCATCGATGTTCTGATAAAACAGTCCGTTAGGAGTCGGGACATACCTGCCAGCTTGTAAGCGAAATCTCCTTCTTTGTGAAGCATTGAAGTGAGAAGGACATCTGCCTGTGTCGAAGTATCTGACCAGGTCATCTGTCCAATCTGGACTATCAACCGACAGGTTGGCGAGGTTGCTTTCGGGTGCAGGGTTGTCCGAGTCGGGGTTCGCAGCTTCAGCTATGGCATTTTTAGCCAGCTCTTGATAGAGCGCTCTGCCTCGGACCAACTTGGTGGGGCGCACTTCGATGTCGAATTCTTGGATCTTAGTGACCCATCCAACTCTCCTATTGCCAAGCTCCCCTTGGATGATGAAATTCTGGACGTCAGGGTGTATCACGTACACTATCGTCTTACTCTGAGAGACAAAATATCGAAACTTCTGGAGCGACTTCATCACCGCATGCACTTGTCGTTCGATAAAATTGAACTTTTCTTCATGCGGTTGGATGATTTGGCTGAGGAACGCTATCGGGCGCTCATCTCCATCTTCCCCTTTCTGTGTCAGAACAACTGCGTAGCTTTCTAGCTCTCCGACGGTGTATAAGATAAAATATTTTGAATAGTCGAGATTGACGAGGACTGGAGCTTGAGTGATCCACTCCTTGATTTCTTGGAAAGCCTACCTTCTTTCATCGGTCCACTTGAATTCAGCGTCCTTCTTCAGGAGCTCGGTCATCGACTTTACTACTTGGGCAAAGTCGGCGATGAACTTCTTGATGAAGTTTATTTATCCGAAAAAGGATTGCAGGGCTTTCTTATTTGCTGGCAGTGGAAGGCGGAGAAGTGCTTCAGCTCAGGCGGGATCAACAGTTAACCCCTTTTTAGAGATAAGGTGCCCAAGTAGCTTTCCTTCCTTCACTACAAAGATTGATTTCTTGGGGTTGATGGAGACCCCGAACTCCCGATATTTCTCAAAAACTTATCGTAAATGTAGGTCATGTTCCTCCCTCTTATGGGAGAAGACTGTCATGTCATCCAAGTAGATCACGATGACATGATTTAACAGTTCACCAAAGGCGAGGTCCATCACCCTTTGAAAAGTCGCTCCGACGTTTGAAAGGTTGAAGGGCATACGTTGGTAGGCGAATGTTCCCCACTTGGTGGTGAACGCAGTCTTGTGCTGGTCTTCATCCTTGACCCAAATCTGGTTGTAGCCGAAGAAGCCATCCAACAAGGAGAACCTTTGTGCTCCCGCCACTACGTGTAGGATTTGGTCGATCTGCGGTAGCGGGTAGTGGTCCTTGAGCGACGCTTGGTTGAGATTTCGGAAATCGATACACAAGCGAATGTCGTCGTTCTTCTTTCGCACGGGAACCAGGTTGGCCACCCAGGAGGAGTGCTTGATTGGGTATATGATTTTTGCTTCAAGCATCTTCAGAAGCTCAGCCCTCATCAACATTTCGATTTTTGGGTTGACGGGCCGCTGCTTCTGCCTGAAGGGTTTGATCCCTTCCTCCAGCTCGATGGTGTGTTGGATGATGTTCTTATCGTACCCCCTTAGATCTTGGTAGCACCAAGCGATGATGTCGGGATACTCCTTGCAGAGGGTACGAATCTATTGAAGCTCTTCAGCTGTGCAGTCGACCCCTACTTTGATAACTTTTCCCGGCTCTAACTCCAGGTCCACGAACTCTTTCTGGTCCACTTTGATCTTGTGGCCGATAGACCTATCATTTCGGTCGAAGAGACTCTCCAACGTGATCAGACCCTTCGGGATGTGGTTATTTTTTAGCTGAATCAATCCCTCGTGGTCTTCTTCATTCAGAGTCCACTCTTCAATGGAGGATGCTTCATTCACCAAAAAATTGACAAGATGCTCGTCATTGTCGAACACCTACCAATGGAGCTTTTTATCAGGCATAGAAGGCCTATAGATCAGCCTCACCATCTTCGGCTTATGCATCATATCATCCACTGGTGAGAACCGAGCACCGATGGAGGCTAAGATGTCCGCAAGCTTGTTTCGCTCTCACGAAATGGACTTGATGTTCAACGCGGTGAAGGATTCGAGCAAATCCCACACCTTGTTGCGGTACGCCTTCAAATAGTGCTGCTTGGAGACGCACTTACTAGTAACTTGGTTGCAGATTAATTTGAATCCTCGAATATCTGTAACTGCTTAATGTCGAGCTTTTCAGATTTCTTGAGTCCAAGGCACAAAGCCTCATACTCTACTACATTATTCGTATAGCTCCATGCGAGCCTGTACAAATAAGTCTTTTGTTCTCCTGATGGAGAAATGAGAGCGATGCCAGCTCCTGCGCCATTCTTGCATCGGGCACCATCAAAGTACAACTTCCATAGTTGATCGGGTATCGAGGGCTCTTCTACGGGTGCCTTCATTTTGGCCTTTTCGGGCTTGGTGAGTGAGTAGCATCCCAAATCAGTCCCGATAACAACATTGAAATCTGTCATGGAGAATTCATCCTCGAGTCGGAGCTCACCGAGAGTTTCCTCCATCAGGTCTACTTGTATTTCTTCTGCCATCAGGTTGACAGAGACCCCGCCCTTCTCCTCGTCTTCAAGTTTCTCAACATGAAAACCGGTAGGCTTCTCGTTGAAGAGTTTAAATTTGTTCCCCTTGAAAGGGATCTCCAAGTGTGAGTAGTCGAGGGAGAGATAGCCTCCCAACTTAGCTGTAAATTCTCGTGAGAGGCACATACTGAAGTATGGCTCTAAGTCGACCACCACGATCTCTTGGATAACCGTGACCTACGACATTTTATGGAGTTGGATCGAAACATCTTTAATAACTCCTACTGTCTTCACGGGAGTCCCGTCTAGCTGCAGCACTCCAGGGCTGCTCCGGGTATACTCCATGCCCATGATTTCGCACACTACTTTGGGCATGACGGTTGTCGCGGCACCAGAGTCGATCATGCAGTTATGCACGATCCATCCTTCCATCCGAAGGGAAAGGTAGAATGGCGGGGGCCTATTCTTACCTATGGCCGAAGTCATCAGCAGTGATGCAAACACCGTCTGCGTCGGCTTACTCTCCTTATCCTTAGCAGACTTGAGAGATTCCTGCAAAAGGTCAACTTGACCCGGAAGTTGGAGAGCATCATAAAGGCTTACCTTGGCTAGGGCCTTCTTCATTTCTTCGACTATGTTGTATGTCGAAGTGCTTGGTTCTCCTGCTCCCTTTGCAGATTCATACATTTTTTGGTACTATTGTGTGGCATCTACCCGTTGGCGCTTGGTCAGTGAGGGGTATTTGAGCTTCTCCCTAGCTTGGTCTTGTGTCTCGGCTTGCGGTTGAGAAGTCGGAGCTTTAGGCTGGAGCACCCTTTCTCTAGCGCGAGGCGACAGGTAGTCTTTCAACAAGTCGGACTGCTCCGAGGCTGCTGCTGGATTTGGAGCTTTTATCGATGACTGGGCCTTTTGGCTCCATGGCTTGGGTGGAGCAGGCACCTTCAATGGATCCATCTGAACTGGATCCACCTCAATAGGCTTCTTCCCAGCCTTGGTGAGGACTGAGACTTGCTCGACGGTAGACATCATAAAATTATGACCAGCTTCCCTGATCATATTGACTTGCTCGTAAGCACCATCGGATAGTGTCTGAACATAATTGAGGTGCACCATGCAGGTTTCTTCATTGTGCGGGTCATTGCACATGGTGCACCAATATGTCGGATCCGAAACGTTGGCCTCTTCGCTGCTCATCACAGCTGAGTTCCTTTCGGGAGGCCTGTGAGCGCCGATAGATGCTTGTTCTCTTGTGATCGGGGGAGGAGGGAATCTCCTCTACTGGAAGCCTTGGTCATCCTGCCTCCTTCTCATGATGCTCATCTGATTCACCATTGTCTTCATGTACGCCTTCACCTCTTGCAACTCTTTGGCCTGGGCTTCATTTACAGCTGCTTGATTAGTGGTTGCCTGACTTGTGGCTACTTGGCTTGTGGATAATGGCAATGGAGCCAACGGCGTAGGTAATGTCGGATATTGGATAGGAGCTGGGAGTTGAGGGATGGTGGGCGCTTGATATGGTGGTACGGGTACCGTTTGATACTGAGGGGTTGGATTCCATGGTTGACTAGGATACATCTGGGATGTAGGTGGAGCGGATGCGCTCGGGTACATATTTTATGGGAATTCTAGGTAAATCGGAGTCGTCACCTTGGGAGGTAACTTCTCGATAGCTATCAGGTCGGCTTCCACCTTTTGTGCTTGCTCGTACAAGCCAGGGAATGTGTTGATATTAGCATGTCGGATGCTCATGCTAATATCTGAATGAAAAGCCCTCAGGTAATAGAATGTTGCTTGTTCTAGGGTGGGTCGAAGGTCGGGAGTGACTCTCTGCCAGGTTCGAGCGAACCTGACATTGAAGTCGGTTATCTCCTCTTGAGGGTGCCTCTGGATAGTGGTGAACTGGTGTAATAGAGAGAAGGGGTCAACTTGTTCATTGAAGCCCCTTATTAATTGTTCTACCAGTTGATCCCATGAAGTGATGGTGTCGGTCGAGAGCGACCGATACCAGTAGAGGAGCTTACCTCTTAGTGAAAGCACCAACAACTTCACCATAACGTCTTCTTCGGTGATTTGATGAATTGTTGCTAGTCCCGCGACGTCTTGGATATGCTCGTGCACCATCTTTCCCGTACCATCGTACGTAGGTAGAGCTTTCAACGTTGTGGTAGGTACTTGGTGCTGAGCTTGCAGGGCAAGCGGTCCCATATGATTCCAGGCTAGGAACTACCTAGGCGGAGCTGGTTGCGCCATCTGGGGTGGCAGATTTGTATGGAGCGGTGGAGTCGGTAGAACTTGCTGAGTCAAAATAGTCGGAACACTCGGAGCACTTGGTTGAACGTTCGGTGGAGCCGAAGTATTCTGATGATCCAGGGAATTCGGAGGATTGGGGGCAAGCTAGTCGTTGTGTTATCGGGAGTTGGAGTCCGTAAAGCAATAATAACTTCTTGCGAAGATGTCCCATCTAGCGGGATATTCGGCCTGACCACCCTAGGATGTTCTCCCAGAGCGTCAATGTCAAGCTCGTAGAACTCGATTTCTTCTTCTGCGTTTCTAGCTCTCCATCTCGTACGCATGAAGGCATGATCTTTTAGACTGGTCTTCGAGACTTGGAGGTATCCGAGTTCAGCAGAGTCGCCAGATGTTCAGATTTGATAGCACTAAGATGAACATCACTTCTTAATACTGCTTTAACGTGGAACGATTGCGTCCCACCGGGCGTGCCAAAAACTGTTGGCGATCGAATCGGCCTAGTTATAGATTTTCTAAGTCTACAACGCCCTAGACCCGATGCCAAGCATTGAATGTCCGAAGGAAAGGAATGTCCTCCATGATAATCTCCAGTAGGGTTGGTTTCAAAAATAAAAATGGGGTTTTGAGATAAGGGTTAGGAAGGTATTGAAAGGAATGAAATGATTGAAAGGAATGGGAAAAGGCTAAAAGCTAAAAATACGGGGTGATGGATAGGAAGCATGATAGACAACCTATATACTTGAACCAACAACAATCAAAATAATAGACCTTTAACAGAAACCAACATTAAACCTTCAAAACTGCATAAACTCCAGGGGTATTCCAGGGATTCATCCTTTACTGACAGCTAAATCCAGATAACAGAATTAGGCTATATGGTAAAGAGGCTAATTTAACAAAAATAACATGATAGAAGTCATACACAGAGATAGAAGATTCAAATCCGGAGCCAAAAGTCTGTATTTCGAAAGCAGATTTCAAAGTACAAAGTTGCTTCTCTAGCAGAGGTTGTCCATCCTTAGTTACAGAGAAAAGAACAGCTTTTATAGGGAATTCTACTTCCTAAAACATTAATGCCCAACCACTTCCCCAATGGTGACAGGCAGACTCGGTCCAGAACCGACTTACAACATTTAATTCGGCCTTGCAGATAACTCAACATTGAAGGTAGAAGGTTTCGACGAGATAACTTAGCCTTGAAGGTAGAAGGTTTCGATGATCTACCATGATCGAATGGCTTAGAGTGCAGCTTTGGGTCGGTTTAATCAGTCAATGGCAGATTTACAGTAGCCCCTGATAGTTTCGGGTATCTTCATGGCGGTTCTGGGTAGTTTGCACTGCGTTTGGGGTCCGCCAGGAGTTTCGCTCCATAACTGGAGCGACAGCAGTTCATTCCATGCCTTAGAAACTTTTTTATCTTCGTTTTGGGTGTCGCTCCCTGGGTGGAGCGACAGAGCCTTTCGCTCCACAAGTGGAGCGCTTGCAAGTTTGACCGCCTTTGACTCTCTTTGTGCTCACTTAGCTATATTTGCCTCATCTCTAAGCCTTTTTGGCCCTTCGCTCCACTAGTGGAGCGATAGGGCCTTTGACCGCTTTGACCTCTCTTTGCACTTGCCTTAATGCATCATCGCTTGGTTTTTGCTCCACTGGTGGAGCGCTTAGGAGATTCGCTCCACTAGTGGAGCGCTTGGCGCTTTGACCAAACTTTGACCTGCTTTGCACCCTTAGTGCCTTTTCTTTATCTTTGCGCCTTCCGGGACCTTTGCTCCACTGGTGGAGCGATAGGTCCTTTGACCCAAAATTTTGACTTTTTGGGACTTGCCTTCGCCAAACCTTTAACCGTGCACCTTTCTAGAGTGTCGCTCCACTGGTGGAGCGACAGGGGGTTTCGCTCCACTGGTGGAGCGATTGCAACGTTGACTGCTTTGACTTTTTTGCACTTAGTATTTTGTTTATTCAAGTCCTTTCGCTCCACTGGTGGAGCGATTGGGAGGTTCGCTCCACTGGTGGAGCGACAATATTTTTCGACAGAAAACATGCTCTAAAAACTCCTAAGTGCTGAAAATCACTACCATATGCGCAGATATGAAAAGAACTTGCAGGTAAAACAGTAAGGAAAGGAACATATCCATAACATCGCCCATGCTAAAACATCTACAATTTTGCATGCGATACGACTGGAAAAGTGCAGAAAAGGTAAAGGAACCACAAAAAGTGAAAGAATACAGTTTTTAAGCTAAAGAGACAGCTGGTGAAAACACAGCAAAATAACATCTTGACCATTTAAATGGAGAAAGAGAAGTTTTACAATGATTTAGTCTCAAAAACTGTATACAACATGAAATTTATCAAAACTGGAAACATAAACAAAGTAGGATCCCCAAAGCATCTTAGCTTTATCATTATAAGTTGGAACAAAAATACCCAACCATTACATAGAAGAATGTGCGACATCTAAAAAAAATCAAACATAAAACATTGAACAACCAAAAGATAGTTCAAAAACACACGTAAAGAGCAAAAACTAAGCCTTCATAACCCATGAATAGACCAAAAATGCCAACAACTAAACCATAGAGAAAGGTATACTTGATAATAAATGAACAAACCCCAGTTCAAAAATGCACATAAAAGGGCCAAAAACTAAGCCTTCATAACCAAAAATGCCAACAACTAAACCATAGAGAAAGGTATACTTGATAATAAATGAACAAAACCCAACCATCACTAATAAACAAACAATGATGATAACAATTGTTCCCACACCACATCTCCAACACCCCTAGCAAGGACCCATCACATAGCAAACTTAACCATCACAAACACCATAGATGAACCATAAGGTATCACCCCTAGACTGTGACACAAACCTCACCATAGCCTAAAATTGTACCTCTCCCACCATATCAATAAACAACCCTTGAAAACACCAAGCTCGACCTCAAGCATAGAATCATCTAGGGGTGATAATAATAACCCTATTGTGGTAGTAGCAACAAACACTCTAACACTACGGACCTACCCGCCAAACTTGACATATAAGCAATGCACCAATGGTCCTCCCAATAAAAGATGCCCATTTTCCCAAAGGAATCCATCTCCATATATCACTTGAGTTTGGTTCCCCAAAGGACCTCACACCCCAATTTTGCCCAAAAACTACTTTGGAAAACTAAAATACTATATGGATATAACAATCAAACCTATGTTGGGATGTGTCATTGTTGAACTGCCTACAACTTACCTTGGCCTTCCTTTATTCCAATGACAACCATCTGTGAGGATGTGGGACGGTGTCATTCAGAGGGTTATGAAGAAGCTTGTTGGCTGGAAAGGATCCCTGCTCAGCAGCGCAAGGAAGTTCACTCTAGTCCAATCGTGTCTTAAAAGTGTGCCAATATACTTTATGTCCCTGTTTCAAGCTTCGATTGTTGTATGTAATAAGCTTGAACAACTTCAACGGAATTTCCTATGGTCGGGAGCAGAGAATAAAAGTAGATTTCCCCTTGTTGCTTGGGATAAGGTATGCCTTCCAAAGTTTAGGGGAGGACTTGGTCTAAGGAGGGTTCACCAAATGAATATGGCTATGATTTCAAAATAGGCCTGGAAGATAATGTCTAACTACTCGGTCTAATGGGTTGACATTGTTAAGAAAAAATACCTGAGGTAGCGGTCACTGATGGACAATTCCCTCATGCCTGTTGGGTTTGCATTCTGGAACTCAGTGTGTCGAAACCGATCTATCATTCAAATATGTGGATGCTGGAAGCTTGGATATGGATCGCAAATAAGATTCTAGGAAGACTCATGGATTATAGCTCAGCCCTTGATTCGAGATCATTCTATAAGTATTCTTAAACCTATCACCGATCTGATTTTTGGTCCCAAAGTTGAGAATTTCATCAATAATGAAGTTGTGGTCCCTCGTTGGGTTGACATCCCTACTGACCTAGATTCCCCTGAGCTTCGCTCTGCTCATCTTCGTTTAGCCGAGCGTCTTCGAACTCACTTGATCCCAAGTACCAGGCCACCTGATACTCTCTTTTGGAAATTTAGTCAGTTTGGAAATTTCTCAGTTAAGACCGCATATATGGCTATGAATGAACCTGAAGATTATCGGTTTCCTTCCAATAGTATTTGGATCAAAAACCTTATTCCAAAAATTACCCATTTTTTTGGCTGGCAGAAAAAATAGACTCCTCACCACCGATAACTTGATAACCCGTGGTATGATCCTGCCCAATAGATGTTACTTATGTAAATATGCGTGGGAGTTAGTTAATCATCTGTTTCTAGAGTGCCCCTTTTTTGGCCTTGTCCTGTCCATGATCCTGTCAAATGTTTCCATCTCTTGGGTTGCTCCTCAGTCTATCAGTGATCTTATTATCCAGTGGCCAAACCCCTTTAAGTCCACCCACCTAAAGTTTTGGTGGTCAATCATTCTTCCTCATTTTATGTGGTAAATTTAGATGGAAAGGAATAATCGATTTTTTCGATTTTCGTCCCTAGAACCGAAGTCGGTCTATTTGAGAGCTGTAACGTTTGCCTCCGAAAATGTTAATATCATGTCTTTTGATGATTGTCCTTCATCACCGTTTGAGATTCAAGTGGCACATTATGCGAACCTGTCTTTTGAGGTTTCTGGTCATTCCCAGGCTGTTGTGGACAGATCCCTTGTCTCTTGGATTCCCCCTCCCCCTCAATGGTTCAAGTTAAATTTTGATGGTGCATAAAAAGGCAACCCCAGTGACGCGAGTCGTGGAGGCGTAATCAGAGATGACAAAGGTCGTCTCATCCTGGCTTATGCGAAAAAACTTGAAGTCCAATCTAACAATTTTGCAGAAGCTCGAGCAGCTTTTCGAGGCATCCAAATGGCTACCGAGCTCAATTCTAGTACCTGATAATCAAGCGAGACTCGTTAAATACTATAAATTATTTAAAAGAAGTCTCACATCCACCTTGGAATGTCCAGCCAATCATCAAAGAGTCCATTGTTCAGTTAAGGGTGATTAACAACAGGTGTATTCAACACATGTATAGGGAAGGCAATCGGGCGGCAGATACAATGGTAAACTTTGGGTTAACTGTCCAATCCCTGATGACGTGGCAAGGCAACCTTCCCCAATGCATCGTTGATTCTTGTAGTGAACTTGCAGTTACTAATGTTGAATAGTGTCACGATGTGATCACGATGGCTCACAAAGCGAGACAAATTGTGGGACCTTATTACACTGATATGCCTATTGGCACTTGCAAAAGAATGATAAATTATAAAACCTCACACTTTCTATTTGTATCCATGGACGGTGCTATAATAATCTAAGCTATTTTTTTTTGGCTTATGGACTATGCGTTTGGAGGTATTATTTTACATATGCCATTTAAAAGCAACGTGCAGAGCTGCAGATGGTTCCGAATGTGGATGGAGATTGGTATGGCGGGCATTTGGAGGCTTACACGGCGGTTAGCTGACATGTGTTTTGAATGTTTTAACACGTTTTTTTTTTCACGCGGATTTGCTGTGCACCTCTAGATTATGGGCCACGCGGTTTGAACAGGAACGGTGAAGTCCAGGTGTCTCTTTCGAACATGTGCATTGATTTCAACTTTCATTTGACAATGTTGTTCTAGAAATCTTAGACGGCAAACAATCTTTAAGAACTTGGAGGGAAAGTCATCCTATGATGGCTGGTTTTGGATTATTGCTCAAATTCTGATGTTTCTGCGTTTTGGATAAGGTTTAATGCAAATTATAATTGTTTCTGCGTTTTGATAAGGTGTAAGGTTTAATGCAAATTATAATTGTTCATTGGGTTACCAGTGAGTTATTTTTTTATGATTTGAATTTTGGTATTTAGATATTAAGAGTAAAATGTTAGTATCTGGAAATTATAGATAAGAGTCTAATTTATCTTAAATAAGATTTTATGCAGTTTATCTATAGATAAGTGGTGAACAGTATATCATTCACAAAGACAACAATTTTAGAATAAGAGTCTAACAATATACCATCATTTATAGAAACAACAGTTTTAGAATAAAAGTCTAACAGATATCTTAAATAAGATTCTATGGAGTAAATGTATTTCTAAATAATCGAACATTATACCACTCACAAAAAGTCTAACCACATATCACTCACACAGAGAGAACAGTTTTAGGTTACCAAAGAATAAAAGAGTCATTGCTATGACAATCATGGGATGATTATTATGCGAAGTATAACGGGCAACAACTGAGACTAGGTTTACGAGGAATAAGAAATACCAATTATGAGATGGTTATTAAGTATAACTGAGGCAAACTTAGACTACCTTTCTTAAACAAGAATTATCCTTTTCATAATTTCGAACTTTGACATTTAAATATTTTAGATACGAGTATGGTATCTGAATATCTAAATAAAAATTTAATCATACAACTGTGGCTACATTTGTCAGCGTACAGCAAACAGCAAAAACGACCCTGGTGAAGATTTGAACTTTAACATTTATTAATTTTAAATAAGAGTTTGACTTTAATATTTGAATATTTTAGTTAAACAATCTTTCTTAGGATACTACCTTCTCAAAATTCAACCTTTTAAATAAGAATCTAACCTTAATATCTGAATATCTTAAATAAAAATCTACCGACATACGTCAGACAAAGACAGCAGTTTTAGGTTTGTAAGGAACAATAAAAGCCATTGGTACTACAAACATGGGATGATTTCAGGTTTTTGGTTGTGGCAACGGAAGGCCCAACGAGGGTTTTGCTGACAAATTTAGAGTTAATATTCCTCAAATGAGGGTTTGGATTTAGAAGCAATGGATGTGGTGCTTTGTCTTCGTAGCATTCATCATCTTCAGTTTTTCCTTTTTATTACATGCACAGTCCATAGCGACCGGAAGTTTCATCGAACTTATTTCATTTTTTATTATAAATTTTATATATATTATAAATATTAATAAAGAATTAATAATTTTCTTTTTAAATATATTTATTTATTTAATAGGTAAGAAAATAATGATGTTAATAGAGTTGACAGTTCGTGGATAAAAATCTAGTGCAACATCTCAAAGAACATAAGAAGGAAGTTACCTCAAAAGAAGTGACTAGTCATTGGTGATAAGAGCTAAAGAAGTTATGAAATATAAGTCAATGTAAAACATATCAAAGTTTAATATTTTTTTAAAAATTTATTTTAGACAAGTTTTATAATAAAATGGTATTAAATGATATGATTTTTGAATATATATATAATTCCAAAAAAAATAATATCCTTATATTATCATAATATAAGGGTATGAAAAGAGAAGATTTTTTAAGCAATATTAAAGGGAAAAGAAGAGGGAATTTGATCTAGAAATTTTAAAAAGAAATCTAATAAGAGTTAAAAAAATGGGACTAATATGCGTGGGTGTGATCTATTGGTAAGAACGTCGCTTGCATTATCGGTGATGTGACCCGGGTTCAATCCCCACGACGGATGTGTATAAGTATTACTAAAAAAAAAAATGGAACTAAGCCCCTAAAGAAGAATATTAAAAAGAGACAAAAATAAATAGTGAAGAATGTGAGAAAAAGAGGTTGTGCAAAGCTAAAGTTGTAGAAAAGCAACACAAAGGAGCATGAGACCTAGCATAGGTTGGACAACATCAAAGGTATAAAGCAGACTAGAGGAAACTAGTATCGAAGTCATAGATCTTTAGTTATGGTGGAAGAGTAGCAGGTTTATCTAGAGTGTATCAATATTTCAAATTTTTACCAAGAACGTGTTGAATATTGTTTTTGGAAAATCGTCAAAGTGAAGGAATGTTGAGAGAGAAGAAACATGAGTGACTGCGAGCTGGGAGGAAGTGCAGGCTAGGGGCAAGTGCTAGCCAAGAAGAAGTGCGAGCCAAGAGGGAGTGTGAGCTAAGAGCAAGCCCCACTAGCTAGTATGGAAGGAAAATGATATTTGAAAGCCCTAATGGAAATTCATAATGACCTAGCTAGAAGAATGGATGCCCAAGTTGGAGATAAGAAGATGGGCGAATGTATGGTAAGTTTGATCCATGTAGCAGATGTTACACTAGAAGTGACTATCAAGGATGAGATGATTGAGGATGATATAATCGTTTTGGAAAGTGGAGGGTTAATATATAAGTTCCACAAATCTTGGCTAGGGGTTTTGGAGATTCAAAATTGGTTCAAGTGGAAGTGGGGATTGAATTGAAATTACTATGTGACTTTTCTTCCTAAAGGTTTTTTTCTCGTCATTTTTTCTAGTTTAGAAAACAAGGATCAATTACGGGTAGTAGCCCATAGATTATGGAGAGAGATGCTCTTTATTTATGATCTGTAAATCACTCGTAAGCCATGCTATTCTGGGATTATCAAATACATATTATACAAAAAAATTGAAGATCATATTCAATTAGAAAAGGAACGTTGGCGATTATACTATTATTGAATCAGACTTCAAAATTTAAACACGAGTGCAAATAACATGTTCTGAGGCAAATGCAAACAAAAACAAAACATCACACACACAATTTGACACTCTATTTATATTGGTTCCCCTCAATGTGAGAGTACATCCAATTTGAATGTGGATCCTGTTTATATTAAGTACAAGGAGATATTACAAATCCATGAATATGGAGAAAACACCCTCCTTGAAAAATCCGTAACACTCTGTAACTCAACTACAATCTCTAATGTCTTTTTAAGTCACAATGACATAAGAAGAAACCCTAATACATTCAAAATAGTATCCCCCATCAACAATGGATTCTACAAGGAGTTATAGACTCCAGAAGTTCGTCCATTCACCTCCAACTGATTTTCTATATTCCATAATTGAAATAAACTGCTTTGTCCCTTCAACTTCTTAGAACAGGAACGCTAGCGATCTACACATGTCAGCAAATGGAACATTGGCGTTCCTCTTCCTATAGATCCACGTGTCTAGATTAAGAATTATGTCTAAAATATAGCGTAGATACCTCTAGATAAAATATCTACTCAAAATTACAAACTTCTAAAAAATGATCCATTTCGGATCACACCTCCCCAATGAGGAGGCTTTGGGTCCCCAAAAGCTTACTCTTGAAGAAGATGACGAAACAATTCCCCCACCTTGTTTTTGTCATACCACTTTGCTTTAGTAGGCAATTTACCCTTCAACCCAATCAACCAAATCTCTTGATCACCCCTTCTTGTAGTACGAACCTTATTTTGCAAAATAGAATCCTCTTTGAGTTCATTCATTGTATTTGGAGCTAAGTCATCAGGAGATGGTAAAACCTGACCTATTTCTACTTCCTCTTCAGTCATCATGGATGGCTCAAACAATTTCAAGTTCTCCACATTAACAACCGAATAGATACTCATGTAGATAGGTAGATCCAAATGAAAAGCATTCTCACTCACTTGATCCACAATAGTAAATGGTCCATACCTGATCGGTTTAAGCTTCTTGGATGGTCTTTGCAACCTATCCTTACTGAGATGCAACTCCCACTTGGAATTTGTGGTCAAATCCATGCTTTTCATGCCTCAACTTCTACTTGGATTGGCTTAATTTGAATTGCTCTTGAAATATTAAATGAACTTGCCTAATCTTATCAATAAAGTTTTCAGCTTGTTTTACCTCTTTCATAACTGAAACTTCCTCATCCTTTTGTTTCCCAAACACACAATCAAAAGGTGATGGTGGAAGATAACCCAAATATGCCTCAAATGGAGTTTTATTTGTGTAAGTATGAATTGCCCTATTGTAAGAGTGTTGAATATAGACAAGATGCTCATCCCAAGTCTTAAGGTGCTTACCACAATAGCTTCTCAAGAGTTGAACTATTATTCTATTTACCTCTTCGATTTGACCATCCGTTTGTGGATGAAAAATGGTACTCCTTTTCAGCCTTGTATCCATCTTCTCCCACAAAATAGTCCAAAATTTGCCCAAAAAATGTGAGTCTCTATTTGAAACAATTGAATTAGGTAAACCAAAATGAACCCACACATGAGAAAAGAACAACTTAGTAGCTTCTTTCCCGTTATAGACTTATTACATGGAATAAGAACACACATCTTGCTAAATCTATAAATAATAACAAATAAACAATAATGATTCTTTTTTTCATAGGCAAACCTCCAACAAAATCCATTGAAATACTCTCCCAAGGGCAACTAGGAACTAGAAGTAGCTGATACAAACCCAAATTTATGTTACTAGGCATACTAGTACAACACATGACACATTCTCTAATGTATTTGGAAACTTGTTCTTGCATCTTAGGCCAATACATATACCTTTGCAAATAACAATTGTTTTCTCAACTCCAAAATGACCAACAATTTTTGAAGTATGTACCTCTCTAATTAACTGAATTCTTTCACCTTCAAGAACACATAATGCATTAAATTTGTAGAGAAGTCCATATTTCAAATGAAATTCTTCCATACCTTCACAATCCGGTCTAGAAGATTGCTTAAGCTTCTGATATATTTCCCCAAAATCAGTATCTTGTACATATGCATCTTGGAAAGACTTATGCACAAATGGTAAAAACTTCATAACTATCAGAGATACCTAATATGCTTGTTGGAGGAACGTTGGAGCTCTGTTTGCATAGGAAAGAAGTGTTGGCACTCTGTTTTTTGAAGCTGGTGGTTGAGATACCATGTCTATAATTTTATTATTGCTTCTCTTTTTATACTTAATTACCAGATGGAACTGTTAAAGATAAACCATCCACCTATAGTGTCTAGTCTATTGCAACTTAGATTGAGCTTGCAAATAATGTAATGGCATATGATCAGTTGAATTATTGTTTCTTTCCCCAACAAATAGTGCTTCCATTTCTTCACCACTTGGACCAATGCATACAACTCCTTGTCATACGTAGGGTAGTTCAAAACAACTCCACTAAACTCCTCGGATTGATAACAAATAGGTCTTCTTCCTTGCATCAATACTACCCTAATGGCATACTGACTAGCATCAGTTTCAACCTCAAAAGGTTATTGCAAATTAGGGAGTGCCAAAATAGGTGCATTGCTAATATTTTGTTTTAGGAATTCAAATGAAGTTTGTTACTTTTTTGCCCGCACAAAATTCTACCTCTTTCCACCTATAAGCTCATGCAAAGGTGAGGCAATAGTAGAGAAATCAACAATAAATTTTCTAAGGTACTGAACAACCCCTATAAAATTTCTTATTTTGGTCACATTGCTAGGCTTAGGCCAATCCACAATGGCTCTAACTTTTTAGGATCTATTCTAAGTTGTCCACCACCAATAACATGGCCAAAGTACACCAAAGATTGCTTACCAAACTTACACTTACTAATTTTCAGTAGTAGTTTCTCATTTTGGAGAGTTTGAAGCACTTGTCTAAGATGCACCAAATGATCCTCCCAAGTTTGGCTATACACAAGAATGTCATCCAAGTAAACAATAATAAATTAATCAATTAAAGTTCTGAGAACATCATTCATTACCCTCATAAAAGTGGTTGGTGCATTACACAAACCAAATGGTAAAACAAGCCATTCAAAAAGGCCTTGCATTTTTTTGGATGCAGTATTCCAAATGTCCTCCTCCTTGATTCTCACTTGGTGATATCCACTCCTCAAGTCCATATTGGAAAAGTATCTTGCCCATTGCAACTAATACATAATATCATCTATCCGAGGCAATGGATAGCGATTTTTTATGGTAATCTTATTCAATGCCCTGTAGTCAATACATATTATCTTACTTCCATCCTTTTTTATCACTAACACCATAGGTGACCCACATGGAGATGTGCTAGGTATAATAACACCTTGATCCACTAGCTCCTGAGTCTATCTTTTAATATTCTCCTATTCCAATACTAATTGCCTATACAATCCTATATTAGGAAGAGGTGCATCAGGTAATAATTTAATTTCATGCATTACCTCCTGCTTAGGTGGCAGTCCTCTCGGCTCAACAAACACAAAATCAAACTCCTGCAAAAGTTTTTGCATTTATCTCCTTCAAAAAGGATCACTAGAATTTTGGATGCATAAGAATGGATCGCTGGCGATCCTATTGTGATAATACCTTCACCAAAAACTCAAACCATGACCAGTACAAACTTCTTACTTGCATTTATGAGTCTCTTTACCTGACTTATTATAACCAAAGACATTTTCTTTCGACTCTTATGGGCATAAATATTGTAAGTGATACCATATTTCACCAATATATATTGGTTCTTCCTCCTATAGTAAATGGTATCCTTATCCCACAAATAGGGATTCCCAAACACTACACCACATATATCTAAAGGAACCACATAAACCAAAACTTCATCAATAAAATTTGCACTAATAGAAAATTTCAACTTACATTGCTTAGTGACTTGTAACTTGGTATCATTGTGCACCCAACCCAAAGGATATGGATGAGGATGGTTGTAGGTCTCCAATCCTAATTTTTACAACAAACTTTCAACAATCAAGTTAGCTTGAGAACTAGGGTCAATAATGGAATCAATCATTGTCTTACATGCTTGGATTTTGAGATGGAACAATTGAGTCCTTTGTTCTTCAATGTCTTTCAAATTTCCCATTGTTTGAATTGCTGCACAATTTAGTGTTTCATACACATATAAAATATCCTCAACATCCTCACACTTAGTGACCATTGCATTCTTATTCTCTTGATTCTTCTTTTTCTTGTGGTAACACAATTCAGGATGAATTTTCCAACATTTAGCATCTTCATGACCATCCTTATCACAATGTGAACAATGCCTAGTCTCACCTTCCTTATTTTAAGTGTTTGTGGTTTTATTTTCTTGTTTTTTACCTTTGCCCTTATCTTGTGATTTCCCCTTCTCATTATGATCATTGGAATTTTGATTCTTATTGGCGTTTCCACCATGTTGCTCATATATACTATTCTCTTCCAAATATTGTGCTTGCACACATACTTGGTCAAGATTGGTTGGATTGAACAACATAAGAGTTCTTCTCAAATTGCTATGTAATCCCCCAACATACTTCATAAATACTTGAGTATATTTGAGTGAAATCCCAAGCAAAGTAGCTTAATTCCTAAATTTTGTAATGTATTCTTGAACTATTTGGTTCTTTTGTTGTCTATAGAATTGCCATTTTATGAGTTGCTTATTGTGATGACCCAACGGATAGAATTGATATCTCAAAAAGTTCATAAACTCTTCCCAATAAGCTATGGATGGTAAGTTTTCATGCTTGATGGATTCCATATGGCTTTCTAGTCAAATCAATGCATGACCTTCCATTTCTAATCTTGCAAAAGAAATTTTTAGAACATCCTCTACAACACCTTGAATCTAAAAATAGACTTCCAATTATTTAAGCCAATAATTTAATTTATCATCATATACTTCACCACCAAAATTTGGAATATCTACCTTGGATTCCACTTTAAATGGATTTGATGAAGAGGTTGTTGAATGGCCATTACCATATGGAATTCTTATTTCATTCTCATATTGTCTTGGTTCCTCAATTATGGATTGTCTTCCAAGCAAGGTATCCATGAGAATATTTACGTTGTTCTCCATTGCAATAAACCTTATTTCAAAGTCTCCACTTGACATTCTAGTTTTAGGTTGATACTCCTCTTCTCTGTCCATGTAAGATGCTCTTCTAACCCTTCTGCCAATCTTTGGATTCAAAGGAAGTAATTCTGACCTCTGATATCTTCTACCATTCTTTCACACAAAACCCTTATTTTCTAATAGAGCTTTGATACTGCGTGATATGTAAATCACTCGTAAGCTCTGCTAATATGGGATCATCAAATATAGATTATATAGAAAATTTGAAGATAAAATTCAATTATAAAAGAAACGTCGACGGTCTAACAGTTAGGAAACAAAACATTGGTGATTCTACTATTACTGAATCAGACTTTAAAATTATAACATGAGTGCAAATAACATGTTCTGAAGAAAATGCAAATAGAAACAAAACATCACATACATAATTTGACACTCTGTTTATATTGGTTCCCCTCAATGTGAGAGTATATCCAATTTGAATGTGGATCATGTTTATATTAAGTACAAGGAGATATTACAAATCCATGAATATGAAGAAAACACCCTCCTTCAACAATCTACAACACTCTGTAACTCAACTACAATTTCTAATGGATTTTTAAAGCACAATGACACAAGAAGAAACCCTAATACATTCAAAAGAGTATCCCCCATCAAAAATGGATTCAACAAGGAGTTATAGACTCTAGAAGTTCACCCATTCAACTCTAACTAATCGTCTACCTTCCATAATTTAAAGAAACCACTCTATCCCTTCAACTTCCTGGAATAGGAACACTAGCGATCTACATATGTCGAAAAATGGAGATCCACATGTCTAGATTAAGGATTATGTCTAAAATCCAACATAGATACCTTTGGATAAAATATCTACTCAAAATTATAGATTTTCGAAAATGATCTATTTCAAACAATTTAAGACCATGGAATGAAAAAATTGTCGAGACAAAAACTATTAAGAAGATTCTGATGTGGGTTAGGCTTTTTGGGCTTCCATATCGACTTATCAATAAGGATATTTCGAAGAGTATTGGAAATACCCTTGGGAAATTTATCAAGGAGTAACTATTAAGGAGCAAAAACATGATACACATACCAATATATGTTGCTATGGATATTTCAAAACCTTTGCCACAATCTATTAAGATTAAATTTGAATCAAGCGAATGAGATCAACAAATGCATTATGGAAATAACGTGTTTCAATGCCACAATTGTTATGAGACTACACATGGCAAGAGTTTGCAAAGTGGAAACTATGAAGAAAGAGAGAAAATTTTGATCATGAGATAAACTTCAAGACAAAGCAAGGAAATATAGTAATAGAAGTTTAGATCATATCAAGGATATTCCACTCTAAAATATGAGGTAAAGAAATCCTATGTACAAAATCATATGGGAAAGGCTATAATAGCTCACTTGGATCAACCATTAGAAGAAATAAAAAAGGACATTAGGGATGAGAAAGTACAATGTGTAAGTTTAAGTTCAAAAGGAATTAAAGGTGCAAAGGAAGATGTGGAGGAAAATCCTAAAACAAAGACGACAAAGAGGTCAAGTTTATTCTAGGTAAATCATCTTCATTTTCCTCAATTTGTATAGAATCCTCTTCTCATAATAAAAGTGAAAATGGTGTAGAGGTTATTTGTTACACTTTAGGGTTTTAAGAGCAACATAATAAAGAAACAAGGATTGATGAAATCTATAACAATTTAGGGTTTTTAGGGTAGAATAAGAAGGTAATTACTATGGAAGAGCATCCATGCACTTTAGTATTTCCAGGGTAACATAAAAAAGAATGTGCTTTTGAGGTTAATATTTGCACTTTATATCAATGAGAGAAAGACAAACCTATAGATGGTAAGTCTTACTATAAGCAATGTGAGAATATTGAAGAGATTGATGAAGATAAAAGTATTGGTGGGAATGAAGAAAAGAAAGACCCAAGAAGAAAAAACAAGAGAAAGAGAAACCTAGAGGCATATTGATATGGGAAAACAAAATCAAATATCACGTCTTAACAAGAAGTGGGGCTAAAATCACAAATTAAAACAAAAAATAACAATAAAAATAACATATTGGATTATTAGCGACATGAATAAGAACCTAAAATAAGGTATTAAAAAATTGTCAAGTTGTTATAGACAATATATTTATAGATATGGAAACTCAACAGTAAATATTCTAGCATCTATATGAGTGAGAATTTATCTCTTAATAAAAATTATATAAACGAGTTGCTTGTGGAAACTTAGTAGTTTGAAAGACAAGTTGGATATGGTTTAATTAACTTGATAGAAATATAATGTTTTATTTTTGTAATGGCAATGGCCCCCAATAGAAGCCACACATAGATTATTTAAAAAAAATAGTAGTGAAGAATGTAAGGATGCATTAAAAAGGATTTGGAAGATGAAGGATTATCTAAATGGCATGGAAGTGATCAGTCCATGTTTTGTACCTTAAAAGTATCCTTAATACAATTTAATTGTTCCTTCTTGCTGATATTTCCTTTTGTAATTGTGCTTATTTTGGCTATTCTTATGCATTTCTTATGTTTAGTTGTATTTCGAAATTCTAAAGCTTATTTTGTGAGGTAGGTAAGAATTTGAAATCCTAACCTTGATTTCCATAGAAGAATGCATTGTTAACATGCATCTACAATTGTTTGTAATTGTAAAAATGTGAACCACAATTTGCATTTGAGGTGTTATTAAATATACAATGTAAGGTAGGTGAATAACTACCATGCAGTTGTAGAACCTACCCAACCTCCTATTAACCAATTTGTAATTAGTGCTTATCAAAATAGCATATAACCAATGGTGTAATAATGTAATGACTTATGCATATAATGTAATATGTTAGCATCCCCTATTTATTACATTATTTTGAAATACAAAGAGCATTGCAAAACAATTCAAATTTGATACGTGCAAGTGCCTTAGTGAAAATGTCTGCAACCTGCTCATCATTGGGAATGTACTGGAGCTGTATGTGGTGCCTTAGAACTTCATCACGAATAAAATGACAACAAGTGTCAATATTCTTGGTACATTCATGAAAAACTAGATTTTTAACAAGATTCAAAACACCTTGATTATCGCAAAACAAATGAAGTGGAAGATTCTTTGGAAGACCCATGTTTGTAAGAATATGACTTAACCACATTATCTCATAGAATGCTCCACTTTTTGGATGATATTCTACCTCTATAGAATATAAAGCAACCACCTACTACTTCTTACTATGCCAAGATATAGGTCCAGATCCAAGATGGAAAATGCATCCAGAAGTCAAGTTGCGATCATAAATGAATCCAGCATAGTTTTAGTCTGTGTATCCCTGTAATAAAAAAATTTCATTCTTCTTGTACTCTAGGCCATAGTATATACTACCACGAACATAATTAAGAACTCTCTTTGATGCTTTCCAATGACTCACCTTAGGTTCCTGCATGAACCTTGAAAGATAATACACAACAAAACTGAGATTTGACCTGGTATTTGTCAGATATATGAGAGTCCCAATCAACTGGCGATAGAGAGTACCATATATCTGTGGTGATTTATCATATCATGATAACTTAAGTCCTTACTCCATTGGAGTCACTTTTGACTTGTAGTAAGTCATACGATTTTTGACCAATGTCTTGGCATACTTCTTTTGTGTTACTCTTAAATGATTCTTTTTTGAGTCACTTCTAAACCAAGAAAATAGTGAAGAATTCCTAGATCAATCATTTTAAAATATTATTTCAAATCATCTTTCACTACATCAATCATGTTCTCTGAACTTCCAATTATGATCAGATCATCCACATAAAGTACCAAAATCACTATGTTAGAACCATTGTTCTTGATATAGATATTTGCATCTGAAGGACTTCTTTTGAATCCATGTTGCAATAGGTGACTATCTATTTTGATGTACCAAGCTCGTGGATCTTATTTTAGCCCATACAAGGATTTGACCAACTTTCAAACTTTTTGTTCTTGCCCTTCAACCACAAATCCTTCTAGTTGGGTCATGTACACTTCTTCTTGTAGGTCACCATTAAAGAAAGTACTTTTTACATACATCTGATGTAACTTCCATCCAAACTGAGCTACCATGGCACAAAGTACTCGAATGGTAGTCATTTTTGTAGTAGGGATAAAATTCTCTTCATAATCTATTTTGTCTTTCTAAGCATAGCCATTTTCAACAAGACAGACCTTATGCTTATCAATAGTACCATTTGCCTTATACTTCACTTTGAACACCCATTTGCAACCAATGGGATTCTTTCCTAAAGGTAGATGAACTAGCTTCCATGTATTATTTTCATGAGAGATGCATGTTCAACATCCATAGAAACCTTATACTGAGGCTCACTAAGTGCATCTTTAAATGTTGTGCGTTAATTTTCATCCAATACTGATATATAAACCCTCTCATCATCATCCATATCTGCTTCTCTATCTTCCTCTACATCTATAGATAGTTCATCAAACTATTGGTAAAGCTCATCAACCTTTGAATTTGATGCCTCTGCTCTCATCTACTGAGTCATGCTACAAGTACAAGGTCAATCTAGAGTTAGATCTAGAAGTGAAGTCAACTTTGAATCTCTCAATGTGCTAGTATACCATTTTGGAACCTTGTTCTGTGGGGGTGGAGTCTCTTTCTTAGGCTCCTATTACTCTAGGTATACCGATGTAGATGTGTTATCTGATGTGAAATATTTATCAAATAGCACGTCTCTCCTAGTTTACATTTTCTTGGTCATAGGATCTATCAATCGATATCCCTTTTAATGCTCATCATAACCAAGAAAAATACATTGCAAGGTTTTCTCATCTAATTTCTTCCTCTTCTGTTTTGGTATGTGCATGAATGCCTTACATCCAAAAACCCTTATATGAGAAATGGAGGTTTTCCTACCATTCCATGTTTCTTGTGGAGTCATGCCCTGTAAAGCTTTTGTGGGTGCTATATTCAGAAGGTACAATGTTGTACTTAATGCTTATACCCAATATTCATGCTCAAGATGTGCCCCCTTAAGCATACATCAAAATATTTCTATAATGGAATGATTCCTCCTTTTAGCAAATCCATTTTGCTATGAAGTATAGGTGGTTGTTAGCTGTCTCTTAATCCCATGTGCATTCAAAAATGATAAAAATTCCTTGGAGGTATATTCCCCCCTCAATCTGAGCGAAGGGTTTTGATGGAATATCTTGACTCCTTCTCAACAAGCTTCTTGAACTGTTGAAAGTATATAAGTGTTTTAAATTTCAATTGTAGAAATAAAACCCACATATTCCATGAGTAATCATCAACAAACAACTAAAAATACCTCTTTCCACCATAGTTGTTTGGCATAGGACTGCATAGATCGGTGTGTACCAACTCCAAAGGTTTCTTAGCTCTTGAAGAGTTAACCTCAAATGGTGCCCGATGTTGCTTCCCTGCTAAGCAATCTAAAAATATTGGAAATGTGGATGAAATGTTGGGAAGGCCTTTCACCATTTCATATTTGCTCAACTTGAGCAAATATCCTGAACTCAGATACCCATATCTCTTGTATCAAATAGAAGTAGCCTCCTTTGTGGTTGCCACCATGGCAACATGAGGTATAGAAATGCCATCTAAGATGAACAAGCCATGCTTGTATAATCCTATTACTACATGCTTTCCCTTTTTGGTGATGAAACATCTCTTTCTATCCTCATCAAAATTGAAAACAACATTCATATCTCTATCCAAGATCTGAGGGATGGACAACAAATTGTTGGTCAATCCAAGAACATAGAGAACCTTCTCAATCTGAATTTTTCCATATGGAAGAGTGATGGAAACATCAAATTCACCCTAGACTCAGTAGTTCTTATCATCAACTATGGTCACTAGCTTACCTTCCTTTGCCTCAAATATATCAAACCATGATCGATCTCCAATCATGTGTTTACTAGTACCAGAATAAATATACCACACTGCATCCTTCTATTGAGAATATGTGTGGGTCATGAGCATCTTGTGTGCTCATTCAAAATTTGAATCTAATTCTAATTTATCATAAGCAACATTTCCCTTGGGTTGCTTATTCTTCTTTTGTGGTTTGTATTTCCATTTTCCCTTTTTCTTGTGATCTTGGTCATTGCGTTGTTTATTCTTAAGCAAACACTTGTTGGTGTCATGGTTATTTGTATCATAGATTTTGCAATAGTGTTTTTCATTCCATTGAGGTTGTTTCCATTTTCATTTTGATGAAGATCCTCCCTTCTAAAAATTACCTTGCTTCCTACCCCCTTGTTTGGAGTAGAGGGCATTATCTGGCACTTCATATTTCTAAAACTAATTTGCCTCCTTAGTTTGAAGTAAATTTACCAATTCCACAAAGGTAACTTGTCTTCCAGATACATTGAGAGATGTGATCAATATTTTATAGGATTCTAAAAAAGCTCTCAAGATAATTGAGGTCAAGAGAGTATCTTCCACTGTATTTCCCATAGCATTCAATTTGGCTTTCAATTCTGCCACTCTACATAAGAACATGTCAACTATATCACCAGATTTCATACTGAGTGTATGTAGTTGAGTTTGAAGGTTTAGAATAGTAGACTGATTCTTCCATTCATAAATGGTAATCAAAGCATCCCAAGCTTCTTTACCAAATTTGGCATCACAGATATGAGGTTGGACCTTATTTGTAGTAGCAAGCAGAATAAACATGAGATATCTTCTATCCTTCTTATCAAAAGCCTCTTGATATGGTCCTGCTATTATATGACGTTTTATAGTTCCAGTAACTACTTCCCACAAATCTTCAACCTGAAGGATAGCTCTCATCTTTGCCTTCCATGGTACAAAATTAGAACCTTTTACCAACTGTGAATCTGACAGATATTTGTGAATAGTGGCCATTGTGAAGGTTCCTTTTAACACAAAATGGTCCCCCTTTCTTTATACTTGCAAAGAGTATGTGAAATGGAATTCAATCAAATTGATGGCACCTGCCTCAAAACCCTTATGAAGAAGGTTGATGAGTTGGAGGAGTTTAAGCCAAACAACCAGAAAGAATTAGGGTATTAAATGGAGTGAATATCAAAACTAGTTTTCCTTATTTCTCCTCGATGATTTATAGATAATAATAGCTCAAACGTCGTTGTTGCAGCTATATTAGGCATTAGATACAATAGTCCAAGCACAAAAACATCACCTATAAGTTTGGACTAGAGGTACCGTATATATCGAATGCTACTATGCAATAAATTGCACAAATAGGTGTAAAATTTGGGGTCTTTTATTTGCTTTGTATATGTTACTTTATTATTGAAATGCAAGAAAACAAGAAATTTAAATGCAAAAACAATCACAAGTTCCCACAAATTTAAACTTAGGTTTCGGTTTCCACCGAAAATGCACCTATTACAATAACAGTTTGTTACAATGATTTTTCAAAATATTTGAGATTTTGGTTTCCAAAAAAATGATATTCAATCCCACAATTTTCTGCCCCCCTTTATCTTAGAAATAAAATGCTTTTGATCCCCCCATTTGTGTTGCAAAATAAACAAGGATTGAGAAGAAAAAATGATGGACCCGTTCAAAGGATGACGAAGTGCAAATAATTACTTATCCCTCCATAGAGAAAAAAATGCACTAGGATTGAAACAAAATATGCTTATCCCTCCTATTGTCTTGCTTGTAGGTTTTAGGGGCAATAAACAAAACAAAAAAAATATTTCCTTATCCCTCCAAACAAAGAACTTGGGTCATTTTTGTTTTTAAAAAATATGCCACTAACTTGTGATGTCTTGTATCAATGATTGTAATTGCAACAATAAAAAATTGTAAAGATTGCAAAAAAACAATCAAATAATACCTTTCTTGATCTCCCACTGTGCAAAAAGAATGTAGGAGGATTCGGTGGGGTTGGAACCCTCAATGTTTGCCTCTCGAGTGCCTAGTGCTTACTACCCGACCAACTCCATTATCGGGGTGGATGGAAACAAGAAGGCACAATGTGTCTTTTATGTTGTAGATAAAGTCGATGAAAGATTAAAAATATATTTGAGGTTACCTGATGAGAGTCAAATCCTCAACATCTGGGCAATAAACTTAGCGGCTAGCCTGCACGCCAGTTCGGATAGTCGCCCGAACAGGAATGAAACTGTTCCACTTTTGTATTATCCCCTTCGAGCGTCTTTTGTGGTCATCGCATACGAACACAGCTTAGAAAAAAAATGTGACTGCCATGGTCTTATGTCCACGTTAGATCTGGCAGGGGTTACTATTGCTAATTCACTAAATTTTTGATTAAATTTTTGTTTAAATAATTTTTTTTAGATATTATTGTAATTTACAATAGTGTCTGTTGTATTCACAATAGTAAAAATCAATACCATAATACAAATACAAACAATGATACCTTCGTGGGGCTATTCCAAGTGCAAAAAATGGCAGAAGCAACAATCTGGGAAAAAATGATGCCATCTACAATCTGTCAGAAATCACTCATGCGTTTGTTTTAATTGTTGTCTAGCAAATCTAGTTGCTCCATAGGTCTTGAATGGTCCGTCGTCACCCATGAACCTTCGCGCAGTAATGTTTAGCATCAAATTATTTGATTCACCAATCGCCACGCAATATCTTCGCATGCCTCTACGTGTGGAATTTTTTGTGCATGGATTGTTTGGAGTGATACCTGCAGATGTAGGATCTAGAGATGATGGAATGGTTAAATAATTAAACCATATTACCCACCAACCAACCATATCACATTACCCAAAACGTCATTGCTTTGATACCATGTAAAAATGCAAACCACAATTTGCATTTGAGGTGTTAATTAAATATACAATGTAAGGTAGGTGAATAGCTACCATGCAGTTGTAGAACCTACCCAACCTCCTATTAACCAAATTGGAATTAGCGCTTATCAAAATAGAGTATAACCAATGCTGTAATAATGTAATGACTTATGCATATAATGTAATATGCTAATGCATTGTTGACATGCATCTGCAACTACTTGTAACCGCTTTCTTAGCAAACACTCTAGCTACCATATGTAGTTGTCCACAATTGCTTGCTTGATAGTCACTCTAGCTGATGAGTGGCTATTTGCCACATATTTTCGTATTAGAATTGTTTTATTTATATGATTAATTGATATGTTTTATATAAATTATTATTAATAAAATGTGATTTATTATTAAATATGATTAATTATAGTAATCTAACATAAATGTTTGATTTATCTCAAATTTGTCCGAGTTCTGAGAAAAAATACAGGAAAACATATGGATGATCAATAAAGAGATTGCAAATTTTCTTGAATACACCTCGAACAAGAAGAAGAACCAACAAATTTCGATGAACAACAAGTAATTGATCTTGCTATAGATGCATATTACTGAGGTATATTACTGAAGGTAACTACAAAAGGTAATTACCGATAGTAATTACTAGAGAATGTTACCAACAGTTACTGTTGATCATGGACGACATAATCAAGTGGACGGCACAATAAAATGGACAACGACAAATATTTTCACTTTTCAACATATGTTGTTTCTCGCATACTATCTGCGGTGATATCTCAAGTTGATAAAGTTATTATTAATTTCATAAAGATTGTAATCAGCTTATTTTGGGAAGTTTGAGATGTAAATGCAAAGATTGTTAGACTTTGATAGAATAAAGGACATAAAAGTCCTAATGTATATCTTACGAGTCAGTTAAATAAGTGTTGTCTTGTTTGGATTATGTGTAGGATGCCACTTGGACCAGTCAAATAGTTATAAGTCTAAGAATGATTACGTATTATGTTAGGTTTTAGATTATTTTGATTAATGTACAATCATCAGTCCATAAAATCTGCATGACAAATATGTGGAGAATATTTTTTAGCATTGTATTAGTTACAGTATAATTACAGAGGAGAGACCTGAAAAGAGGTTTGCTCGCTATTCTCTGCTGCATTTTTTTGTTACATTACAGTTTGTTCTAAGTTATAATTTTGAGGAAACATGTAAAGTTGAAGCTCGAGTAATAAAACAACACTTTGTTCTTCAGATATGGTAATCTGTATCAATTTTATGGTTTGTTTAAATTCTATTTTATAGATTGTGTATTTGTTACTTGCATTCACAAAATATGCATGAATATTAGTATTAATTATAAAATCTAGTTACTGAAATAAGGTAAACTAGGGGAGAGACTTACACTACCCTTTAGGATGCAGGGCCCACTCCTTTAAGACAATCCCTGAGCTCTCACCTCTACATTAGGTTAGGATTAGTTAGCTTTAAATTAAAATTTCATTTTAAACTATATAAATAAGATATATTGCACAAGGATCCTCACAATTAGATTAAATCATATCATAAGTAAATTAGTTAGATGCATCAGTAAATCAAATCATTAGTAAAATTAAAACATAATTGCATCCTACATCATTCATTTCTGCACAAGTTTAATTTTATTCATTTACTTTTCTGTACATGTGAAGCCTAAAAAATAAACTTGAGCTAAGCTTAGTATTAACTCCTATGATATAATCTATACTGGATTGTTACTCTTTAAATATGACCTTGATTTCCCTCAAATTGATAAAATTAAATGTAAGCTCTATAGTCAATCACTAGCTAGCGTCCATAGCTATTTGTAGTCGCTTAATCAAACAAGTTTCCATAATCATCTGCAATGGCTTCCTCAAACAAGCATCCATGATCGCTTGCCCAAACAGAATAACAAACATCTATAACTCATCTACTTAGATGACATCCTTCACTTGTACAACTATAACAAATGTTTTTGGCTTTTTTGGCTAGATTTCAGATGCCTTTGTAGTTAGATATTTTTAGATGGTTTTTAGCAAGTTTGTGGTGAGCTGTGACGATACATCAAGTTGCTTGTGACTTTTGTAGATTATTAACCTATAACATATCTATGATATAGAATTAGAAATTATTTTTTAAGAAGCTATGTGTGGCTTCTATTGGGGCTTACATTTCTAACAAGTTAATTAAAACATACCCATCTTTACCTTATATCAATGATATTCTTCATCTTCCTCCAATTGCTAAGTTTCCATAATCATCTCTTTTTATTTTTTTAAAGGAACTAACAAAAATAACAACCCTTACATGACACATAACTCCAATAGATAGAAGGAAAACAAACATAACCATCCATCAAAGAGGAAATCAATTCGATTATTTTTCTTCTATAGCAGAGGTTATTCCTTCTATAGAGTGGTAAGATCTAAGAATGCATTTTTTAACTTCAAGCTCTTGACGTAATATCAGTTGTAACATATTTTATAGGATCTTCATTTTTAAATAACTAAGTGTTATCAATTATTTTATAATTATCTTCAAGAACACCATCTGAGGTGCTAATATTTTTCATAGAACCGTCTAGATGGTCTTTCGTAACCATTTGGCTTTTATCAATGATCTGATTCAAATTCTCCTTTTTGGTTTGAGTCTTCTGGTGCTTGCATGATTCACGTTGGACAATTGGTGCATTTGGAGGATGAGCTTCTTTCAATTGAATTGGGATATTTGAAAGTTTTGAATCATTTTCATGTAGGGTCTTATCCTCCACCAAGGAGGAATCAGAGCATGATCGGATGATCGAATATCTCTTCTTCAGGTGGCCATATTACTAACAACTATAACATCTTAGGGATAAGTTTTCATATTTAATATTTTGGATCCATTCCCCTTTGCTTGAGGAGATAGTAATGGATTGAGGTCCAAGAACTAAAACATCCATCCAAATAGCCAATCTTGCTTTACTCATATTAATTTTACTAGACAAAATTTCCTTTATTTGGGCATCCATATACTAGAATGCACCAATGACATTACCAATTTTGGTGAATACCTTCTCTCCCCAAAACTCCATAGGGAGAGCATAAAGATTCATCCATACTAGGAAGTCATTAACTTCTTCTATAAAGGGCTTGAAATTAGGAGTCCATGATCTTATATAAACACCCCTTTGTCCAAAAATCCAATTATATCTATAATCCATTACCCTATGTCTATCCACTAAATTAGAAAATGAAACACAAAAAAAAAATTAGGTAGAAGAGTTAATTGGAATTCTATACTGGTCCACCAATCTCTAATGTATCCTTTGAGCTCCTCCATGCCTAGTATTTTTCCCTTGAGTTTGTAGATAATTATTTGAGCTTCATGATCAATCAGATCCGACCCAAATTCATCCTCTAAAATCTTTATAGAGGTCAGAGGTTCATCCACCCATGAACCCAAAGATCCCTGAGATATATTTCTTCTAACCAAAGAGGCTTTCTCACATACCGAAGAGACAGTTTGCAAACAACCCTCTTCCTTTAACGCTTGATTGCACCTAGGGTTTGCATCCCTTTCACAAATACTGTAGCCAAATTTATCACTTTGCTCCATCACTTAAGTGCACCTAGGGTTTACACCCCTTTTGAAAAGACTATAGTCACAGCAAAACTTATCTCTCAATTCTAGAATTAGAAACAATAACAACCAAGTAGTATTTCAATTATAAAATTGACCAAACCGAATAAATTTTGTTTTGTTCTTTTAGTCAGGTTGGAAAATTTATTTCATACAAGAATAAGATGTAATTGTCATAACTGATTCTCTTAGCATCTAATAATAGAATAAGAATATAGATAAGTCTATTAGTTTAGAATATGACATGATTTCTATTAGCAAAGATTCCTCCTTTAGTATAAAATAATGTTATTGTTAATGATTGAGGAGTTCTTTTAGAAAAAGGAAAAAGAGAAGAAGAGATAGGAATCTAGTTAGAGAATAAAGAGTTAAAAAATAATGCCACAATAGACAATACAATAGTTTAGTAAGATTGATGTAATACCTTTTCAATTAATACAATAATCAATTTTATTTTCTTTACGCACTTGTGTTGTTAAATATTTAGTTAGGAAAGGGGAATTAATATAGTAATCAATTTTATTTTCTTTATTAATTTGTGTTATTAAATGTTTAGTTAAAAAAAGGGGAAGTTTACCCCTTCATTGGTTGAGTAAAGATCAACTCAATCTTGGTGAACGTTAGGGGACTTTTGCTTGTTAGCAACTAGAATAGACATGTTTTAGAGTTGCACTTGTAGTATAGATATTAACTTTATTTTTCCAGACTTTTGTTTTAAAACTAGTTGGTATAGTTTCTTTTCACAAGGTGACCACTCAACCAAAAAATTCAATCAACTCAATAATCACAACACTTTTCAGGTTTATCATTCAAATAGGTTTATGTTTTAATATTTTTATTAGTTAGTCAATTTTTACAAGTATTCTTTTAGCAGCCCTTAATTTTATTACAAATTTTATTCCAATTCTTAATTCTTAGCTCATATGTACTTTGTATTCCAAAAGATTTAGCTTCATTTTCCTGTCTTGTTTCCTTCCTAGTTAGTAGTTTTATTTTTATTTCCTAGTGTTAGCTTTTCCTTTCCAATAAGAGTGATTAGTTTAGTTTTTAATTCTAGTTCTAGTATTGTCTTTCATTTCAGTTTAATTTACTTTCTAGTTGCTTCCTAGATTACAATTTACTTTCTTGTAAGCGGATTAAGATTAGTTTTTTTTTTCATTTTCATTTATAGTGTGTGAACCCCTATAAAACTCTTGACCTCATATTGGCAATTAAATGATATATCCACAATAAGTCAGGGAGCTTTAAGAGATATGAGATAAATAAAATGGATAAACAATAGCTAAAAACATAAAAGTAAGTGGGTTCCTAAAGGAAAGAGAAACAACATTAGAGTTATAAATGTACATACTTTAATTATAGTTACTCTTTATGATAAATGTTTGAAAGAGCAAAGCTTATTTATATTTAATTCGATGATGATTTATAATTGAGACCTATGGATTTAGGTGAGGGGGGCTTCAATTGAATTCTATCTCATTTGGAAAGAAGAGTGGTACCCTTGGATGGTCTAAATTAATAGAGGAATTTAATTCCTTTGTTAGTTTAGATGGCCTTTGGGATGCTATTCCTTCAAGATTTAAGTATTGGGATAATATATGTATTAGGTAGGCTTATAAAATTAAAAAATTAGATGGATTTTTGTTATCTAATGCATGGTTACAAATAGAATATATAATCTCTTCAAACATTTTATTATAAGTAGGATCAAATCACAAAATCCATTCTCTTGAGATATAACCTACTCAATAATGGTTATCCAAAGTCAATTAGATTTTGGTCTATGTGGTTCCTAGTCCTTAATTTCTTCCAAATGATTATGTTATGATGGGATGAAACAAGGTTTGAAGTATTATGAATGTACAAATTTACTCATAAGATGAAATATCTAAAGAGGTAAATGAAGATTTGGAATTTTAAAATTTTTGATAACATATTTAAATATTAAAGGAATTTAAATCCAAGCTCAGTAATTTACAAGAGATAGAAGGAATTTCGAATGGACCAAGATACTTATTTGTAATAAATGCAACCACTTTATGATTATTATAATGTATTGAAAAATGAAGTGTGGCTTGGAGCCCAAAAATCTATGGAGAGATGGCTTTAGAAAGGGGATAAAAATACTAATTTTTCATGGTATAGCCGAAACAAATTTGTCTTCATTAAAAATATTACAACTCTGGATAGAAGAAGTATTGAAGGAAACTATATATTAGAAAGGAAGTAATTAATTATTTCAAAGATATTTTTCGAAAATCTGGGTAAGATAAGGAGGCTCAAGCAAGCTTTTGCAAAATTTTCCATCAATTATCACACAAAGATAGAATGAAAGCTTGATGAAGATCAATATGGAAAGGTGAGTAAGGTTGGATGCATAGTTGGTTGTATGCAAGATGAGAAAACAAGATAGGAAAATTGAAACAATTTTTGACCTTTGAATAACCATAACCAGAGACCATGAAAAATAAGAAACCTCACAACGATTAGATAGCTAAAGAATAGGAGTCAAGCATCCTTTGAATTTCATCCATGTAGCCTCCATGCTTTTTTAAAAGCCCCTCTCTAGGCAAGTTGATTGGGTTGTAATATTGGATGCTAAATGATAAAGGAGGAACAAAGTAGGATCCCCAAGGCATCTTAGCTTTATCATTATAGGTTGGAACAAAAATACCCAACCATTACATAAAAGAATGTGCGACATCTAGAAAAATAATCAAACATAAAACATTGATCAACCAAAAAATAATTCAAAAACACACATAAAGGAATCAAAAACTAAACCTTCATAACCCATAAATAGACCAAAAAAACCAACAACTAAACTATAAATAAAAGTATACTTGACAATAAATAAACAAACCCCAACCATCACTAATAAGCAAACCTACACCACTACAACTCCAACTCCAACTCCAACACCCCTAGCAAGCACCCATCACATAGCAAACTTGTATCCAACCCAACCATCACAAACACCATAGAGAAACCATAAGGTGTCACCCCTAGACTGTGACACAAACCTCACCATAGCCTAAAATTGTACCTCTCCCACCATATCAATAAACAACCCTTGAAAAAACCAAGCTCGACCTCAAGCATAGAGTCATATAAAGGTGATAATAATAACCCTATTGTGGTAGTAGCAACGAACACTCTAGCACTACGGACCTATCCACCAAGCTTGACATATAAGCAATGCACCAATGGTCCTCCCAATAAAAGATGCCCATTTCTTCAATGGAATCAACATCCATAACCAATTAGAAACCCCTAAACCACTCGACACAACACCACAGTCTCCATATGTCACTTGAGTTTGGTGCCCCCAAAGGACCTCACACCCCAATTGTATAACAATCAAACCTATGTATAAGAAAACTACCCTACAACATCTCCAGATTCTAAGACTAAAGTCGGTTATTGTTCCTGAAGGCCGCCTAGTTCCTTGCCCTCCGTTGGGGTCATTCTAAGACTGAAGTCGGTCATTGTTTGATTCGCTTGGTGTTTTATGTCACAAAGGACTGTGGAGATATTATTTTATATATGCCATTTATAAGCAATGTGCAGATTTGCAGATGGTTTCGAATGTGGATGGAGATTGGTAATGCAGGCATTTTGAGGCTTAAATGACGGTTAGCTGACCTGTGTTTTGAATGTTTTAGCATTTTTTCAAACATTTTTTTTTTCACGCAGATTTGCTGTGCACCTCTAGATTATAGGCCACGCAATTTGAATAGGAACGGTGAAGTCTAGGTGTCTCTTTTGCACATGTGCATTGCTTTCAAATTTCATTGACAATGTTGTTCTACAAATCTTACACGACAAACAATCTTTAAGAACTTGCAAGGAAAGTCATCCTATGATGGCTGGTTTTGGATTATTTTTCAAATTTTGATGTTTTTTTAAGGTTTAATGCGAAGTATAACTGGGTACTGGGTTACCCTTCTCAAGTTAAAATGAGTGATTTGAATTTTGGTATTTAGATATTTTCAATAAGAATTGAATTTTGGTATTAGATATGGAGTCCATGGTATTTTTAAATAAGAGTCTAACAACTTACCACAAAAACAACAGTAGTACCATTTGCAACAATGGTAGTCATTTTTGCAGTAGGGATAAAATTCTCTTCATAATCTATGCCTTCTTTCTAAGCATAGCCCTTTGCAACAAGATGGACCTTATGCTTATCAATAGTACCATTTGCCTTATACTTCACTTTGAACACCCATTTGCAACCAATGGGCTTCTTTCCTAAAGGTAGATGAACTAGCTTCCATGTATTATTTTTCATGAGAGATGCATGTTCATCATCCATAGCAACCTTCTACTGAGGCTCACTAAGTGCATCTTGAAATGTTATGCATTAATTTTCATCCAATACTGATATATAAACCCTCTCATCATCATCCATATCTGCTTCTCTATATTCCTCTACATCTATAGATAGTTCATCAAAATATTGGTAAAGCTCATCAACCTATGAATTTGATGCCTCTGCTCTCATCTACTGAGTCATGCTACGAGTACAAGGTCGATCTAGAGTTAGATCTAGAAGTGAAGTCAACTTTGAATCTCTCAATGTGCTAGTATACCATTTTGGAACCTTGTTCTGTGGGGGTGGAGTCTCTTTCTTAGGCTCCTCTTACTCCAGGTATACCTATGTATATGTGTTATTTGATGTGAAAGATTCATCAAATACCACGTCTCTACTAGTGTACATTTTCTTGGTCATAGGATCTATCAATCGATATCCTTTTTAATGCTCATCGTAACCAAGAAAAATACATTCCTAGGTTTTCTCATCTAACTTCTCCCTCTTCTGTTTTGGTATGTGCATGAATTCCTTACATCCAAAAACCCTTATATGAGAAATGGAGGGTTTCCTACCACTCCATGCTTCTTGTGGAGTCATGCCCTGTAGAGATTTTGTGGGTGCTCTATTCAGGAGGTACGATGTTGTACTTACTGCTTCTACCCAATACTCATGCTCAAGATGTGCCTCATTGAGCATACATCAAACCATTACTATAATGGAACGATTCCTCATTTCAACAACTCCATTTTGCTATGGAGTATAGGTGTTTGTCAGTTGTCTCTTAATCCCATGTGCATTCAAAAATGATGAAAATCCTTGGAGTTCCCCCATCAATCTGAGCAGAGGGTTTTGATGGAATATCTTGACTCCTTCTCAACAAGCTTCTTGAACTATTGAAAATATAGAAGTGCCTTAGATTTCAATTGTAGAAAGAAAACCCACATATTTTGTGAGTAATCATCAACAAACAACTAAAAATACCTCTTTCCACCATAGTTGTTTGGCATAGGACTGCATAGATCGGTGTGTACCAACTCCAAAGGTTTCTTAGCTCTTGAAGAGTTAACTTCAAATGGTGCCCGATGTTTCTTCCCTGCTAAGCAATCCGAACATACTGGAAATGTGGATGAAATTTTGGGAAGGCCTTTCACCATTTCATATTTGCTCAACTTGAGCAAATATCCTAAACTCAGATACCCATATCTCTTGTACCAAATAGAAGTAGCCTCCTTTGTGGTTGCCACCATGGCAACATGAGGAATAGAAATTACATCTAAGATGAACAATCCATGCTTGTATAATCTTATTGCTACATGCTTTCCCTTTTTGGTGATGAAACATCTCTTTCTACCCTCCTCAAAACTAAAAATAACATTCATATCTCTATCCAAGATTTGAGGGATGGACAACAAATTTTTGGTCAATCTAGGAACATAGAGAACCTTCTCAATCTGAAATTTGCCATATGGAAGAGTTATGGAAACATCACCTTCACCCTGGTCTCAGTAGGTCTTATCATCAGTTATGGTCACTAGCTTGCCTTCCTTTGCCTCAAATATATCAAACCATGATCGATCTCCAATCATGTGTTTACTGGTCCCAGAATCAATATACCACACTGCATCCTTCTACTGAAAATATGTGTGGGTCATGAGCATCTTGTGTGCTCGTTCAAAATTTGAATCTAAGTCTAATTCAATATAAGCAATATTTCCCTTGGGTTGCTTATTCTTCTTTTGTGGTTTGTATTTCCCCTTTCCCTTTTTCTTGTGATCTTGGTCATTGTGTTGTTTATTCTTAAAAAAACACTTGTTAGTGTCATGGTTATTCATATCATATACTTTGCAATTGTATTTTTCATTCTTCTGATGTTGTTTCCCCTTTCCTTTTGATGAAGATCCTCCTTTTTGAAAATTACCTTGCTTCCTACCCCCTTTTTTGGAGTAGACAATATTATATGGCACTTCATATTTCTAAAACTAATTTGCCTCCTTAGTTTGAAGTAAATTTACCAATTCCACAAAGGTAACTTGTCTTCCAGATACATTGAGAGATGTGATCAATATTTTGTAGGATTCTAACAAAGCTCTCATGATAATTGAGGTCAAGAGAGTATCTTCCACTATATCTCCCATAGCATTCAATTTGTCTTTCAATTCTGCCACTCTACATAAGAACATGTCAACTATCTCAACAAATTTCATACAGTGTGTATGTAGTTGAGTTTGAAGGTTTAGAATAGTAGACTGAGTCTTCCATTCATAAATGATAATCAAAGCATCCCAAGCTTCTTTACCATATTTGACATCACAGATATGAGGTTGGACCTTATTTGTAGTAGCAAGCAGAATAAACATGAGATATCTTCTATCCTTCTTATCAAAAGCCTCTTGATCTAGTCCTGCTATTGTAGGACATTTTATAGTTCCAGTCACTACTTCCCACAAATCTTCAACCTGAAGGATAGCTCTCCTCTTTGCCTTCCATGGTGCAAAATTAGAACCGTTGACCAACTGTGAATCTGATAGATATTTGTGAATAGTGGCCATTGTGAAGGTTCCTTATAACACCAAATGGTCCCCCTTTCTTTATACTTGCAAAGAGTACGTGAAAGGTAATTCAATCAAATTTATGGCACCTGCCTCAAAACCCTTCCAAAGAAGGTTGATGAGTTGGAGGAGTTTAAGCCAAACAATCAGAAAGAATTAGGGTATTAAATGGAGTGAATATCAAAATTGGTTTTCCTTATTTCTCCCGGACGATTTATAGAGAATAATAGATCAAGCATCGTTGTTGCAGCTATATTAGGTGTTAGATACAATATTCCAAGCACGACAACATCACATATAAGTGTGGACCAGAGGTACCGTATATACCAAATGCTACTATGCAATAAATTGCACAAATAGGTGTAAAATTTGGGGTCTTTTATTTGCTTTGTATATTTTACTTTATGATTTAAATGCATGAAAATAGGAAATTTAAATGTAAAAACAATCACAAGTTACCACAAATTTAAACACTTAGGTGTCGGTTTCCACCGAAAATGCACCTATTACAATACCAATTTGTTACAATGATTTTTCAAAATATTTGAGATTTTGGTTTGCAAAAAAATGATATTCAATCCCACAATTTTCTGCCCCCCTTTATCTTAGAAATAAAATGTTTTTGATTCCCCCTTTTGTGTTGCAAAATAAACAAGGATTGAGAAGAAAAAATTATGGACCCGTTCAAAGGATGATGAAGTGCAAATAATGACTTATCACTCCATAGAGAAAAAAAAATGCACTAGGATTGAAATAAAATATGCGTATCCCTCCTATTGTATTGCTTGTAGGTTTTAGGGGCAATAAACAAAACAAAAAAAATGTTTCCTTATCCCTCCAAACAAAGAACTTGGGTCATTTTTGTTTTAAAAAAAATATGCCACTAACTTTTGATGTCTTGTATCAATGATTGTAATTGCAACAATAAAAAATTGTAAATATTGCAAAAAAAACAATCAAATAATACCTTTCTTGATCTCCCACCATGCAAAAAGAATGTAGGAGGAGTCAGTGAGGTTGGAACCCTCAACGTTTGCCTCTCAAGCGCCTAGCGCTTACTGCCCGACCAACTCCATTGTCGGGGTGGATGGAAACAAGAAGGCACAATGTGCCTTTTATGTTATAGAGAAAGTCGATGAAATATTAAAAAAAATCTTTGAGGTTACCCTATGAGAGTCAAACCCTCAATGTCTGGGCAATAAACTTAGCAGCTAGCCTGCACGCCAGTTCGGCTAGCCGTCCGAACAGGAATGAAACTGTTCCACTTTCGTATTATCCCCTTCGAGCGTCTTTTGTGGTCATCACATACGAACACAACTCAACGACAAAATGTGACTGCCATGGTCTTATGTCCACGTTAGAGTTGACAGGGGTTATCGTTGCTAATTTGCTAAAGTTTTGATTAATTTTTTGTTTAAATGATTTTTTTTAGATATTATTGTGATTTGCAATAGCGTCTGTTGTATTCACAATAGTAAAAATCAATACCTTAATACAAATACAAACAACGATACCTCCGTGGGGCTATTCCAAGTGCAAAAAAATGGCAAAAGCAACAATCTAAGAAAAAAATGATGCCATCTAGAATCTATCAGAAATCAATCATGCGTTTGTTTTAATTGTTGTCTAGCAAATCTAGTTGCTCCAGAGGTCTCCAATGGTCCGTCGTCACCCATGAACCTCCGCATAGTAATGTTTAGCATCAAATTATTTGATTCACCAATCGCCATGCAATATCTTCACATGCCTCTACGTGTGGAATTTTTTGTGCATGGATTGTTTGGAGTGATACCTGCAGATGTAGGATCTAGAGATGATGGAATGGTTAAAGAATTAAACCATATTACCCACCAACCAACCGTATCACATTACCCAAAATTTCATTGCTCTGATACCATGTAAAAATGTGAACCACAATTTACATTTGAGATGTTAATTAAATATACAATGTAAGGTAGGTGAATAGCTACCATGCAGTTGTAGAACCTACCCAACCTCCTATTAACCAAATTGGAATTAGCGCTTATCAAAATAGAGTATAACCAATGCTGTAATAATGTAATGACTTATGCATATAATGTAATATGCTAATGCATTGTTGACATGCATCTGCAACTACTTGTAATCGCTTTCTTAGCAAACACTCTAGCTACCATATGTTGTTGTCCACAATTGCTTTCTTGATAGTCACTCTAGCTGATGAGTGGCTATTTGCCACATATTTTTGTATTAGAATTGTTTTATTTATATGATTAATTGAAATGTTTTATATAAATTATTATTAATAAAATGTGATTTATTAGTAAATATGATTAATTATAGTAATCTAACATAAATGTTTGATTTATCTCAAATTTGTCCGAGTTCTGAGAAAAAATGTAGGAAAACGTATTGATGATCAATAAAGAGATTGCAAAGTTTTTTGAATACACCTCGAATGAGAAGAAGAACCAACAAAGTTCGGTGAACAAGTAATTGATCTTGCTACAAATGCATATTACTAAGGTATATTACTAAAGGTAACTATTGAAGGTAATTACCGATAGTAATTACTGGAGAAAGTTACCAACAGTTACTGTTGATCATGGACGACATGATTAAGTGGACGACGCAATAAAATGGATGACGACAAATATTTTCACTTTTCAACATACTTTGTTTCTCGCATACTATCTGCGATAATATCTCAAGTTGACAAAGTTATTATTTATTTCATAAAGATTGTAATTAGCTTATTTTGGGAAGTTTGAGATGTAAATGCAAATATTGTTAGACTTTCCTGGAATAAAGGACATAAAATTCCTAATGTATATCTTGCGAGTTAGTTAAATAAGTGTTGTCTTGTTAGGATTATGTGTAGGATGCCACTTGGACCAGTCAAATAGTTATAAGTCTAAGAAGGATTACATATTATGTTAGGTTTTAGATTATTTTGATTAATGTATAGTCATCAGTCCACAAAATTTGCATGACAAATATGTGGAGAATATTTTTTAGCATTGTATTAGTTACAGTATAATTACAGAGGAGAGACCTAAAAAGAGGTTTGCTTGCTATTCTCTACTACATTTTTTTATTACATTATAGTTTGTTCTAAGTTATAATTCTGAGGAAGCATGTATAGTTGAAGCTCCAGTAATAAAACAACACTTTGTTCTTTAGATATGGTAATTTGTATCAATTGTATGGGTTGTTTAAATTCTATTTTGTAGATTGTGTATTTGTTACCTGCATTCACAAAATATGCATGAATATTAGTATTAAGTATAAAATCTAGTTACCGAAATAAGGTAAACTAGGGGAGAGACTTACACTACCCTTTAGGAGGCAGGGCCCACTCCTATAAGATTGTCCCTAAGCTCTCGCCTCTACATTAGGTTAGGATTAGTTAGATTTAAATTAAAATTACATTTTAAACTATATAAATAAGATATATTGTACGAGGATCCTCACAATTAGATTAAATCATATCATAATTAAATTAGTTAGATGCATCAGTAAATCAAATCATTAGTAAAAGTAAAACATAATTGCATCCTACATCATTCATTTCTGCACAAGTTTAATTTTGTTCATTTACTTTTATGTATATGTGAAGCCTAAAAAAGAAACATGAGCTAAGCTTAGTATTAACTCCTACGATATAATCTATACTTGATTGTTACTCTTTAAATATGACCTTGATTTCCCTCGGATTGATAAAATGTAAGCTCTACAACCGATCACTAGCTAGCATCCATAGCTATTTGTAGTCGCTTACTCAAACAAGTTTCCATAATCATCTGCAACGGCTTTCTCAAAAAATAATCCATGATCGCTTGCCCAAACAGAATAACAAACATCTATAATTCATCTACTTAGATGACATCCTTCACTTGCACAACTATAACAAATGTTTTTGGATTTTTTGGCTAGATTTCATATGCCTTTGTAGTTAGATATTTTTAGATGGTTTTTAGCAAGTTTGTGGTGAGCTGTGACGATACATCAAGTTGCTCGTGACTTTTGTAGGTTATTAACCTATAACATATCTATGATATAGAATTAGAAATTATTTTTTAAGAAGCTATGTGTGGCTTCTATTGGGGACCACTCTCATTACAAAAACAAAACATTACATTGCTCTCATTACATTTTTAACAAGTTAATTAAAACATACCCATATTTACCTTCTATCAAAGATATTCTTCATCTTCCTCCAATTGCTAAGTTTCCATAATCATCTCCTTTTATTTTTTTGAAGGAGCTAACAACAAGAATAACCCTTACATGACACATAACTCCAACATATAGAAGGAAAACAAACATAACCGTCCATCAAAGAGGAAATCAATTCGATTATTTTTCTTCTATAGCAGAGGTTCTTATTTCTATAGAGTGGTAAGATCTAAGAATGCATTTTCACTTCAAGATCTTGACGTAATATCTAGTTGTAACACATTTTATAGGATCTTCATTTTTAAAAAACTAAGTGTTATCAATTATTTCATAATTAGCTTCAAGAACACCATATGAGGTGCTAATATTTTCCATAGAACCGTCTAGATGGTCTTTCGTAACCATTTGGTTTTTATCAATGATATGATTCAAATTCTCCTTTTTGGTTTGAGTCTTCTGGTGCTTGCATGATTCTCGTTGGACAATTGGTGCATTTGGAGGATGAGCTTCTTTCAATTGAATTGGGATATTTGAAAGTTTTGAATCATTTGCATATAGGGTCTTATCCTCCACCAAGGATGAATCAGAGTATGATCGGATGATCGAACATCTCTTCTTCAGGTGGCCATATTACTAACAACCATAACATCTTAGGGAGAAGTTTTCATATTTAATATTTTGGATCCATTCCCCTTTGCTTGAGGAGATAGTAATGGATTGAGGCCAAAGAACTAAAACATCCATCCAAATAGCCAATCTTTCTTTACTCATATTAATTTTACTAGACAAAATTTCCTTTATTTGGGCATCCATATACTAGAATGCACCAATGACATTATCGATTTTGGTGAATATCTTCTCTCCCCAAAACTCCATAGGGAGAGCATAAAGATTCATCCATACTAGGAAGTCATTAACTTCTTCTATAAAGAGGTTGAAATTAGGAGTCCATGATCTTATATAAACACCCCTTTGTCCAAAAATTCAATTATATCTATAACCCATTACCCTATCTCTATCCACTAAATTAGAAAATGAAACACAAAAAAAAATTGGGTAGAAGAGTTAATTGGAATTCTATACTAGTCCACCAATCTCTAATGTATCCTTTGAGCTCCTCCATGCCTGGTATTTTTCCCTTGAGTTTGTAGATAATTATTTGGGCTTCATGATCAATCAGATCTGACCCAAATTCATCTTCTAAAATCTTTATAGAGGGCAGAGGTTCATCCACCCATGAACCCAAAGATACCTGAGATATATTTCTTCTAACCAAAGAGGCTTTCTCACATACCAAAGAAACAGTTTGCAAACAACCCTCTTCCTTCAATGCTTGACTGCACATAGGGTTTGCATCCCTTTCGCAAAGATTGTAGCCAAATTTATCACTTTGTTCCATCGCTTAACTGCACCTAGGGTTTACACCCCTTTGAAAAGACTATAGTCGTAGCTAAACTTATCTCTCAATTCTAGAATTAGAAACAATTACAACCAAGTAGTATTCAATTATAAAATTGACCAAACTGAATAAAGTTTGTTTTATTCTTTTAGTCAGGTTGGAAAATTTATTTCATACAAGAATAAGATGTAATTGTCATAACTGATTCTCTTAGCATCTAAGAATAGAATAAGAATATAGACAAGTCTATTAGTTTATAATATGACATGATTTCTATTAGCAAAGATTCCTCCTTTAGTATAAATAAATGTTATTATTAATGATCGAGGAGTTCTTTTAGAAAGATGAAAAAGAGAAGAAGAGATAAGAATCTAGTTAGAGAATAAAGAGTTAAAAAATAAAACCACAATAGACAATACAATAGTTTAGTAAGATTGATGTAATACCTTTTCAATTAATACAATAATCAATTTTATTTTCTTTACGCACTTGTGTTGTTAAATATTTAGTTAGGAAATGGGAATTAATATAGTAATCAATTTTATTTTCTTTATTAATTTGTGTTATTAAATGTTTAGTTAGAAAAGGGGAAGTTTACCCCTTCATTGGCTGAGTAAAGATCAACTCAATCTTGGTGAACGTTAGGGGACTTTTGCTTGTTAGCAACTAGAATAGATCATGTTTTAGAGTTGCACTTGTAGTATAGATACTAACTTTATTTTTCCAGACTTTTGTTTTAAAACTAGTTGGTATAGTTTCTTTTCACAAGGTGACCACTCAACCAAAAAATTCAATCAACTCAATAATCACAACACTTTTCAAGTTTATCATTCAAATATGTTTATGTTTTAATATATTTATTAGTTAGTCAATTTCTACAAGTATTCTTTTAGCAGCCCTTAATTTGATTACAACTTTTATTCCAATTCTTAATTCTTAGCTCATATGTACTTTGTATTCCAATAGATTTAGCTTCATTTTCTTGTCTTGTTTCCTTCCTAGTTAGTAGTTTTCTTTTTATTTCCTAGTGTTAGCTTTTCCTTTCCAATAAGAGTGATTAGTTTAGTTTTTAATTCTAGTTCTAGTATTGTCTTTCATTTCAATTTGATTTACTTTCTAGTTGTTTCCTAGATTACAATTTACTTTCTTGTAAGCAAATTAAGATTAGTTTTTCTTTTCATATCATTTATAGTGTGTGAACCCCTATAAAACTCTTGACGTCATATTGACAATTAAATGACATCCACAATAAGTCAGGGAGTTTTAAGAGATATGAGATAAATAAAATGGATAAACAATAGCTAGAAACATAAAAGTAAGTGGGTTGCTAAAGGAAATAGAAACAACATTAGAGTTATAAATGTACATACTTTAATTATAGTTACTCTTTATGATAAATGTTTGAAAGAGCAAAGCTTATTTATATTTAATTCGATGATGATTTATAATTGAGACCTATGGATTTAGGTGAGGGGGGCTTCAATTGAATTCTATCTCATTTGGAAAGAAGAGTGGTACCCTTGGATGGTCTAAATTAATAGAGGAATTTAATTCCTTTGTTAGTTTAGATGGCCTTTGGGATGCTATTCCTTCAAGATTTAAGTATTAGGATAATAGATGTATTAGGTAGGCTTATAAAATTAAAAAATTAGATGATTTTTGTTATCTAATGCATGGTTACAAATAGAATATATAATCTCTTCAAACATTTTATTATAAGTAGGATCAAATCACAAAATCCATTCTCTTGAGATATAACCTACTCATTAATGGTTATCCAAAGCTAATTAGATTTTGGTCTATGTGGTTCATAGTCCTTAATTTCTTCCAAATGATTATGTTATGATGGGATGAAACAAGGTTTGAAGTATTATGAATGTACAAATTTACTCATAAGATGAAATATCTAAAGAGGTAAATGAAGATTTGGAATTTTAAAATTTTTGATAACATATTTAAATATTAAAGGAATTTAAATCCAAGCTCAGTAATTTACAAGAGATAGAAGGAATTTCGAATGGACCAAGATACTTATTTGTAATAAATGCAACCACTTTATGATTATTATAATGTATTGAAAAATGAAGTGTGGCTTGGAGCCCAAAAATCTATGGAGAGATGGCTTTAGAAAGGGGATAAAAATACTAATTTTTCATGTTATAGCCAAAACAAATTTGTCTTCATAAAAAATATTACAACTCTGGATAGAAGAAGTATTGAAGGAAACTATATATTAGAAAGGAAGTAATTAATTATTTCAAAGATATTTTTCGAAAATCTGGGTAAGATAAGGAGGCTCAAGCAAGCTTTTGCAAAATTTTCCATCAATTATCACACAAAGATAGAATGAAAGCTTGATGAAGATCAATATGGAAAGGTGAGTAAGGTTGGATGCATAGTTGGTTGTATGCAAGATGAGAAAACAAGATAGGAAAATTGAAACAATTTTTGACCTTTGAATAACCATAACCAGAGACCATGAAAAATAAGAAACTTCACAACGATTAGATAGCTAAAGAATAGGAGTCAAGCATCCTTTGAATTTCATCCATGTAGCCTCCATGCTTTTTTAAAAGCCCCTCTCTAGGCAAGTTGATTAGGTTGTAATATTGGATGCTAAATGATAAAGGAGGAACAAAATAGGATCCCCAAGGCATCTTAGCTTTATCATTATAGGTTGGAACAAAAATACCCATCCATTACATAGAAGAATGTGCGACATCTAGAAAAATAATCAAACATAAAACATTGATCAACCAAAAAAACAGTTCAAAAACACACTTAAAGAAATCAAAAACTAAACCTTCATAACCCATAAATAGACCAAAAAAAACCAACAACTAAACCATAAAGAAAAGTATACTTGACAATAAATAAACAAACCCCAACCATCACTAATAAACAAACAACTATAAAAAAAAATGGTTCCCACACCACTCCAACTCCAACTCCAACTCCCCTAACAAGCACCCATCACATAGCAAACTGGTAGCCAACCCAACACACATAGCAAACTTGTAGCCAACCCAACCATCACATAACACCATAGAGGAACCATAAGGTGTCACCCCTATACTGTGACACAAACCTCACCATAGCCTCAAATTGTACCTCTCCTACCATATCAATAAACAACCCTTGAAAACACCAAGCTCGACCTCAAGCATAGAGTCACCTAGGGGTGATAACAATAACCCTACTGTGGTAGTAGCAACAAACACTCTTATCACTATGGACCTACCCACCCAAGCTTGACATATAAGCAATGCATCAATGGTCATCCCAATAAAAGATGCCCATTTTTTCAATGGAATCAGCCTCCATAACCAATTAGAAACCCCTAAACCACTCGACACAACATCCCAGTCTCCATATGTCACTTGAGTTTGGTGCCCCGAAAGGACCTCACGTCCCAATTGTATAACAATCAAACCTATGTATAAGAAAACTACCCTACAACACCTCCAGATTCTAAGACTGAAGTCGGTCATTGTTCCAGAAGGCCGCCCAGTTCCTTGCCCACCGTTGGGGTCATTCTAAGACTGAAGTCGGTCATTGTTTGATTCGCTTGGTGTTGTGTGTCACAGAGGACTGTGGAGATATTATTTTATATATGCCATTTAAAAGCAACGTGCAGAGTTGCAGATGGTTCCGAATGTGGATGGAGATTGGTAGGGCGGGCGTTTGGACGCCTACACGGCGGTTAGCTGACCTGTGTTTTGAATGTTTTAACACGTTTTCAAACGTCTTTTTTTTCACGGGGATTTGCTGTGCACCTCTAGATTATGGGCCACGCGATTTGAACAGGAACGGTGAAGTCCAGGTGTCTCTTTCGCACATGTGCATTATTTTCAACTTTCATTGGCAATGTTGTTCTACAAATCTTACACGGCAAACAATCTGTAAGAACTTGCACGGAAAGTCATCCTATGATGGCTGCTTTTGGATTATTGTTCAAATTCTGATGTTTGTTTAAGGTTTAATGCGAAGTATAACTGGGTACTGGGTTACCCTTCTCAAGTTAAAATGAGGTCATTGATTTGAATTTTGGTATTTAGATATTTTCAATAAGAATTGAATTTTGGTATTAGATATGGAGTCTGTGGTATTTTTAAATAAGAGTCTAACAACGTACCACAAAAACAACAGTTTTAAGTTTTTAAAGAACAAGAAAAACCATTGGTATGATAATCATGGGATGATTATTATGCGAAGTATAAATAGGGCACTACTGAGACTACTTTTCTCAGGGTACAACAAAAATCACCTTTCTTATGATTTTGAAACTTTGACATTTAAATATCTTAGATAAAAGTCTAACTTTAGTATCTGAATATTCTAGATAAAAATCTAACAAAACAATTGAAGTTATCTTTTTCAAAGTACAAAAAAACCACCCTTTTCAAGATTTAAATTTTTAAATGTCTTAAGTAAGATTCTAACCTTAATATTTGAATATCCTGGATAAAAATTTATAGACACATCTTAAGCTACTTTTGTCTTCTTAGAACTTTGACATTTAAATAACTTAAATAAGAATCTAACCTTGATATCTGAATATTTTAAATAAAAATCTAACGACATACGGCAAACAAAGACAGCAGTTTTAGGTTTGTAAGGAACAAGAAAAGCCATTAGTATGACAAACATGGGATGATTTCAGGTTTTTGGTGGTGGCAACGGAAGGCCTAACGAGGGTTTTGCTGAAAAAATTAGAGTTAATATCCCTCAAATGAGGGTTTGGATTTAGAAGCAGTGGATGTGGTGGTTTGTTTTCGTATAATTCATCATCGTCAGTTTTTCCTTGAAGTTTCATGGAAGTTATTTAATTTTTTATTATAATTTTTATATAAATATTAAGTATATTATTAGGTGAAAATTTAGTAAAACTTTTAAAAACTATTTCAGACAAGTTTTATAATAAAATGGTATCAAATGATATGATTTTTTAATATATGTATAATTGTAAAAAAATAAATTATAATATCATTATATTGTGAGAGAGGAAGATTTTTAAAGCAATAATAAAGAGAAAAGTAGGAGGGATTTTGATTTAGAAAATTTAAAAACAAATATAATAAGAGTTAAAAAGAAGTGTGGAACTAAGCCTATAAAGAAAATCTTAGAAAACAACAAAATTAAGTAGTGAAGAATATGAGGAAAAGAGGTTGTGCAAAGCTAAAGTTGTAGAAAAGGGACACAAAGGAGCATGAGACTTGGCATAGATTGGATGGGAGCGGAGGCACATAGCAGACTAGAGGGAACCAGTATCAAAGTCACAACTCTTCAGTTATGGTGGAAGAGTTGTGGGTTCATCTAGAGTGCATCAGTACTTCAAATTCTTATCAATAACGCGTCGAATATTGGTTTTGAAAAATCATCAAAGTGAAGGAATGTTGAGAGAAAGAAGCAATAAAAGTGAGTGCGAGCTGGAAGGAAGTGCAAGCTGGGGACGAGTGCTAGTTGAGAGGAAGTGCGAGCCAAGAGGGAGTGTGAGCCAAGAGCGAGCCCCACTAGCTAGTATGAAAGGAAAGTGGTATTTGCAAGCCCTAATGGGAAGTCAGAATGACCTAGCTAGAAATTGAAATACCCTAGCTAAAAGAATAGATGCCCAAGTTGGAGATAAGCGGATGAGTGAATATATGGTAAGTTTGATCCAGGTAGCAAATGTTACACCAAAAGTGGCTATCAAGGATGAGATGATTGAGCATGATATAATGGTTCTAAAATATAGAGGGTTAATATGTAAGTTCCACAAATCTTGGCTAGGGTTTTTGGAGATTCAAAATTGGATCAAGTGGAAGTGGGGATTGAATTCAAATTACTCTATGACTTTTCTTCCAAAAGGTTTATTCCTCATCATTTTCTCTAGTTCAAAAAACAAGGATCAATTATGTGTGGTAGCCCATGGTTTAGGGGCAGAGATGCACTTTATTTAGGACCATGGAATGAAAAAAAATTGTTGAGACAAAAACTATTAAGAAGCTTTCGATATGGGCTAGGCTTTTTGGGCTTCCATATCAACTTATCAATAAATATGTTTTGAAGAATATTGGAAATACCCTAGGGGAATTCATTAATACTAATTATTAAGGAGCAAAAACATGATACATATATCATAATATGTTGTTATGGATATTTCAAAACCTTTGCCACAATCCATTAAGATAAAATCTGAATCAAGAGAATGGGATCAACAAGTGGATTATGGAAATATCATATTTCAATGACATAATTGTTATGAAACTAGACACATGGCAAGAGTTTGCAAAGTGAAAACTAAGAAGAAAGAGAAGATTTTGGTCATGAGATAAACTTCAAGATAAAGCAAGGAAATCATATAGTACTAGAAGATTAGATTAGATCAAGGATATTCCACTCTAAAAAAAGATGCAAAGAAAGCCTATCGACAACATCATATGGGAAAGGCCACAATAGTTCACTTGGGTCAACCATTAGAAGAACCAAAGAAGGCTATTAGAGATGATAAAGTACAATGTGTAAGTTTAAGTTCAGAAAGAATTGAAGGTGCAAAGGAAGAGGTGGACAAAAATCCTAAAATAAAGACAATAGAAGAGGTCAAGTTTATTCTAGGTAAATCATGTTCATTTTTCTTAGTATAGAATCCTCTCTTGGTAATAAAAGTGAAAATGGTGTAGAGGTTATCCATTGCAATTTAGGGTTTCAAGAGCAACATAATAAAGAAATGAGGATGGAGGAAATTTGTAACAATTTAGGGTTTTTAGGATAAAATAATAAGGTAATTGCTATGGAAGAGTGTCCTTGCACTTTAGGGTTTCAAGGGCAACATAAAGAAGAATGTGTGTTTGAGGTTATTATTTGCACTTTAGATCATTTAAAGCAAGACAAACCTATAGATGATAAGTCTTACTATAAGCAGTGTGAGAAGATTGAAGAGATTGATGAAGATGAAAGTACCAGTGGAAATGAAAAAGGAGAGGAAGACCCAAGAAGTACAAACAAGAGAAAAATAAACTTAGGGACATGGTGATATGGGAAAACAAAATCAAATATTTCAAGTCTTAGCAAGAAGTGGGGCTAAAACCAAAAATAAAAACAAAAAATAACAATGAAAATAACATCTTGGAATATTAGCGACATGAATAAGAACCCTAAAAAAGCTATTAAAAAATTGCCAGGTTGTTATAGAAAATATATTTATAGATATATAAACTCGACAATAAATGGTTTAGTCATTTGCAACATTGAATTTCATCTTAACAAAACAACATTTTTGGAAGGCATCTATATAAGTAAGATTTTATCTCTTAATAAAAATTATATAAACAAGTTGCTTGTGGAAACTTAACAGTTTGATGTAGATGGTGAATATCTATGATAGAAAGGCAAGTTGGATACGGTTTAATTAACTTGATATAAATGTAATGTTTTATTTTTGTAATGGAAGTGGCCCCCAATAGAAGCTACACATAGCTTATTTAAAAAAAATAGTTGTGAAGAATGTAAGGATTCATTCAAAAGGATTTGGAATATGGAGGATTATCTGATTGGCATAGAAGTGATGAGTCCAAGTTTTGTACCTTAAAAGTACCCCTAATATAATTTAATTGCTCCTTCTTGCCTATATTTCCTTTTGTAATTTTACTTATTTTGGTCATTCTTATGCATTTCTTATGTTTAGTTATATTTCAAATTTCTAAAGCATATTTTGTGAGATAGGTAAGAATTTGGAATGCTAACCTTGATTTCCATAGAAGAATGCATGTTTTGATTCATTGTAGGGATTTTTGAGGAAGGAAAACACTGTTGACATGCATGTACAGTTGCTTGTAGTCACTTTCTTAGTAGGCACTCTAGTTACCATTTGCAATTGTTCACAATTGCTTTCCTGAAAATCACTCTAGCTAGTGTTCATAGCTATTCATAGTCGCTTGCTCAAACAAGTTCCCATAATCATCTATAATCGTTTGCCCGAATAAGCATATGTGGTCGCTTGCCCAAATAGAATAACACATATCTATAGCCAATCTGCTCAGACTGCATCCTTCACTTGCACAACTATCACATATATTTTTGGGTTTTTAGCTAGATTTCATATGCCTTTGTAGTTAGATATTTTTAGATGGTTTTCAATAAGTTTGTGGTGAGTTGTAAAGATACATATAATTACTTATGACTATTTTAGATTGTTAACCTATAACAAATCTATTAGCTAGAATTGGAAACAGTTACAACCAAGTAGTATTTCAATTATAAAATTGGTCAAACTAAATAAAGTTTTTTTTGTTCTCTTAGACACGTTGGAAAGTTTGTTTCATACAAGAATAAATATGTAATTGTCATAACTGATTCTCTTAACATCTAATAATAGAATAAGAATATAAACAAGTCTATTAGTTTAGAATAGGATATGATTTCTATTAACAAAGATTCCTCCTTTTAGTATAAATAAATGTTATTGTTAATGATTGAGTTCTTTTAGAAAGAGGAAAAAGAGAAGAAGAGAGAGGAAATAGTACTGCAATGGACAATACAATAGTTTAGTAAGATTGATGTAATCCCTTTTCAATTAATACAATAAGCAATTTTATTTTCTTTATGAACTTGTGTTATTAAATGTTTAGTTAGGAAAGGGAAATTAATATAGTAATCAACTATATTCTCCTTATTAATTTGTGTTGTTAAATGTTTAGTTAGAAAAGGGGAAGTTATGGCTGAGTAAAGATCCACTCAAGCTCAGTGAAGGTTAGAGGACTTGAAGGTTCGGGGACTTTTGCTTGTTAGCAACTAAAACAGATCATGTTTTAGAGTTTCACTTTTAGTATATATACTAACTTTATTTTTATAGACTTTTATTTTAATACTAGATGGTATAGTTCATTTTCACAGGGTGACCTCTCAACCAATAAAGTCAATCAACTCAATAATTACAACACTTTCCAGGTTTATCATTCAAACAAGTTTATGTTTTAATCAGTTCATTAGTTAGTCAATTTCTACAAGTATTTTTTTAAGCAACCCTTAATTTGATTGCAACAAATTGTATTCCAATTCTTAGCTCAATTGTACTTTGTTTTCCAATAGATTTAAATTCTTTTTCCTATATTGTTTTCTTCCTAGTTAGTAATTTTCTTTATATTTTCTAGTGTTAGCTTTTCCTTTCTAGTAAGAGTGATTAGTTTAGTTTTCAATTCTAGTTCCAGTATTGTCTTTCATTTCAATTTGATTTAATTGATAGTTACTTCCTAGATTAGAATTTACTTACTTGTAAGCATATTAGGATTAGTTTTCCTTTTCATTTACATATATAGTGCGTGACCCCCTATAAAAATCTTGACTTCATATTGACAATTAAATGAATATCCATGATTAGTGAGGGAGCAAGATATATGGGATAAATAAAATGGATAAACAATAGCTATAAATATAGAAGTAATTGGGTTGCTAAAGGAAAGAGAAAAAGCATTAGAGTTATAAATGTATACACTTTAATTATAGTTACTCTTTATAATAAATTTTTGAAAGAGCAAAGCTTATATATCTTTCATTCAATGATGATTTATAATTAAGACCTATGAATTTAGGTGAGGGGGGCTTCAACTGAATTCTATCTCCTTTGGAAAGAAGGGTGGTACCCTTGGATGGTCTAAATTAATAGAGGAGTTTGATTCCTTTGTCAATTTAAATGACCTTTGGGATGCTATTCCTTCCAACTTTAATTAATCATGGGATAATAGATGTATTAGGTAAACTCATAAAATTAAAAAATTAGATGGATTTTTGTTAACTAATGCATGGTTACAAATAGAATATATAATCTCTTCAAACATTTTATTATATGTAGGATCAAATTAGAAAACCCATTCTCTTGAGATATAACCTACTAAATAATGGTCATCCAAAGCCAATTAGATTTTTGTCTATGTGGTTCCTAGTCCTTAATTTCTTCCAAATGAATATGTTATGATGGGATGAAACAAGGTTTGAAGTATCATGAATGTACAAATTTATTCATAAGATGAAATATCTAAAGAGGTAAATGAAGATATGGAATTTTAAAATTTTTGATAACATATTTAAATATTACAGGAATTTAAATCCAACCTCAGTAATTTACAAGAGATAGAAGGAATCAATGGAATGGACCAAGATACTTATTTTTAAGAAAAACAACCACTTTATGATTATTATAATGTATTGAAAAATGAAGTGTGGATTGAAACCCAAAAATCTATGGAGAGATGGCTTTAGAAAGGGGATTAAAATACTAATTGTTTCATGGTATAGCCAAAAAAAAATTGTCTTTATCGAATAAAGAATATTACAACTCTAGATGGAAGGAGTATCAAAGGAAACTATATATATATATATATATATATATATATATATATTATATATATATATATATTAGAAAGGAAGTAATTAATTATTTCAAATATGTTTTTCCAAAAGTTGGGTAAGATAAGGAGGTTCAAGCAATATTTTGCAAAATATTCCATAAGTTATCACACAAAGATAGAATGGAAGCTTGATTAAGATCCATATGGAAAAGTTACAAGAGGTAGTCTTTTCTGTCCACCCTGATAATACCGATATCCAAAATTGTAAAATTTTGAAAAGAAATATTTTGAACTTCATATACTTATATTTTAATGCTTTTGTGGGTGTAGGATCAAAGTTGCAATTGTTTTCCTACCACCATATTTCTAAATATAGCTTCCACCCTTGCATAGCATATCCCACATGAGCATAAAAATGTCAAGTATATGCAAATACAAGTCTCAAACTTGCAATAATTTTCATGTCAAATGTAAGATGGCAATATCATGTCATACCTACATTTTGCAAACTTAACTTTGCAAGTGATGGCTAGTAAAAATGTCAAATCACCTTAATACAACCTTAGCCAAATATCATTGTTCATTTTACACCCACACCTCACATTAGCACACCACAACCACTATGCATGTTTTTTAAACTTGCAACCTACACATCAGCACTAATTTTCCACAAACCCTATACACAAAATAAATGCCCTACCTTTTTACCTATTATATAAATCTATTTTCACCACTATAAATAATTTTTACCTCCTCCTTTGCAGAGTTTTTTTAATTGAAATAATGTTGATTATATAGGGTCCACTCCTAGAAAAACGAAAACAACTTAAAAATATATGATCTAAAGAAACAAGTAAGAAACAAATAGAGACAACAATTAAATAAGAGGTGAGATTGCAAGGATGCCAACATAGAGCACCCAACCAAAAAAGGGCTATGATTAATTGTAAAATGCATCAAATGGACAACAAGCTAAAAAAATCTACAGTTGTAAATGCCCTAAAATGATAGTAAGTGAATAAGATTTGCAAGCACTAATATTGTTAGCAAGTCATGGCTATAGGTATAGCATAAACAAAAGTAAATGTAAATAAAATAAGAGTAATATGAGTAATACAACCAAACTCCTATGAATGTCTCCTCCATAGCCAAGTATGTTTCCAAGAGCTTGATGGAACAACAGGAGGGTGATCTTGTTGGTATGCCCTTATGCCTTGCTTAACTTACCCCAAAATGTTGCTAGAAATACTTGGATATCCAAGAATGCAAATGATAAAGAGAGAAAGAGAACTTAGAGAGAGCTTAGAAAGAACTTGGAGAGAAATTTTGGCATAGTTTGGACATTTCAAGATTGCTTGTTGAATGTTCATCCCATGGGCATAATTTATAGATTTTGGGGAGATCAATTCTTGGAGGGAATGAGGCTTAAAATATGACTTATGGATAAGGGAGAACAATTTCAAATTTTGTAAGCCTAGGGAGAGGTAGAATGCATGATCAAACCAAGGAGTATAAGAAGGAATCTGCATGCTTAAAACTTGTGTTATAGAAATTTCACTTATGTCAATGATAGCACTGCATTTTTATAATAGTATTAGTAGTAGCATTATCGTAAAACATTAGTGTTATTGCTAAATTTGATCATTGGAGGGTCGAACTATAAAAAAATAGGTCAAATTGAAATAGTGTAATATTTTCATAATAACACTGGTATAGCATTATCATAGAATATTGATGCTATTAAATGGAGGTAGGAAATAGATGAGATTTTGGTTGGATTAACTTGATTGACTAAAGATCATATGATAGGTGGCATTGGTTAAAATGCTAGTTGATTAGGCATGTCAAAAATGGATGTCTATAGACACCATACAAAGTAGTTTATGGACACCATCCATCATCAATTTTGTCATACATTTTAGGTAGTTTCAAGGTTTGAGCAGTGGTTTCCACTCTCATGGAGCATGCACAACTACTTCATCTTAAAGATAATTTGACTATGATGTAGAACTATATGCAACAACAAGCAAGTCTTTTGAGCTTATTTTTAACATAGGATACATGGTTTTACTATGCCTACAACCTTACAAGTAATCTCAGAGAAACTTTGTGGTAGTCAAAATCTAGCACCAAAAGTATATGGATCATGTAAATGCTCCACTAGGTTGTCCCCATGGTCTACAAGTTAGAATTATTGGCTTCTTCCATGATAAATCCAATTTTCCATGTCTCATATTTAAAGGAGGTCCTTGGAAACCATATATAGGTCCAATCCACACTATCCCAATTGGATGAGAAAGGCTTAGTTATCTTAGAACCTGTAAGTCTAAAACAATGTATATGCACACTTTTCAACTTTATTCTCATTGATGTTCTAGTATAATGGGATGGACTGTAACCAAAATATGCCACCTAGGAGCCACTCCATCAACTACAACATCAGTTTCCTCACTTCAATATTTAATGATAAGGTTTTATGAAGGGGGAGGGTATGTTAGACCCTATCCTAACACAATCATTGTTATGTACTTGTCTAGTCTTGGTGTATGTTTACATCTTGGTCATCTAGTGTGTATCGGTCCATTATGATGTAACCTTTAATTTCAGTATAAGTAGGAGTTAGTATCCTGGGTCCCCTCTTTCATGTGGTCTAACCCTTGAGCATTATGGTAAGGGTACATAAGAGTCTATATAAGGACATGGGTTTGGAGTAGAATGTATTTCATATTTTTCTTAAATTGTATCAAAGTTCTGCTTCCAAGGAGGTTGCCCCCTTTAAGAGGCCAATGGCATATTTTTTCTTGATTAATATAAGTTTATTGTACTCCCATCTAGTTGTTTTCTTGATTAATATAAGTTTGTTGTACTCCCATCTAGTTATTTTCTTGAGCACTTTTTTAATTTTTATTTTCATGGTCATTTGGTTTATAAGCATTTCCATTAATTCCTGCATTGCTATTATGATTATACCTTGTTTTTATGAAGGTTCCTAACATTCATTTAGAGAAAACATTATAAAAAACTAATAAGGATGAAAGGTATGAGGAATTACAATGTGTTGTCCAAATTCAAAAATAACTAAAGGTTGTTGGGCAAAACATTGGTTAGTTTTCTATGGTATAAATCATTACCTCCATTTAATTATCAACCTGGGACAACTCGTAAACTTGCGAGTAACCCTACACAATATATGCCTGTAATCTCCCTTTAATCGAATGAGTTCCTTAGATATTATGGTTTGGGCGGTGTTGTTTCATTGGATTTCTTGTTTATCTTCCAAACCAGTAATCTAATTTACATTATCAAAGATAGGATTGAAATGCATTACAAAAATTAAAATTGCACACTTGTTGAAAACTTACTGAAAACAAGAGAAATTGCAGTATTAAACTAAATTACAAAAAATAAGAAAATGAATTAAAATGACAGAAAACATGTAAAATAAGGGAGGAATACTGTTGAGAGTGGGCCCACACTTCCAGTAGATTTTGCCCGCGTTAAGTCATACATCGGATGCTAGTTGAATTTGATTAAAAGACTCAAATGTATTGTATTGAAATGTGCAGCAGGAATTTACAGAGAAAATTTGGGATCTATTTTTCAAGGGTGGCCTACATATTTATAAGATATGCGACCATGCCCTGTTACATTCTGAAAGCAAATCGATTTCTGATTTTGTTGTTACAACAATACGTAGGAATAAAGGAGATAAAGCAAAACATTAAACTCGGAATATCTTTAGCATATTATGTATCAAAATATAATACGTTTTATATTTTGCTCTATCTGATTACATTGATTTTTATGTGAGTGCTAAAAAATAGATGACATATGGTCGTTGACATTGTCCTTGGTCTACATCCATCACTGAAATTATGTTTACATCCATCACTAAAATTGCCATTTTGTTCTGTCGACAATAGGAATTGCACTATAATTTTGTGTCAATGGGAATCAGGCACCTTATCTGTAGAAGACGGGAATCAGGCACCATCTCTATAAAAGATGAGAATCAGGAACCTAATGGGATTTGGGCACCTAATGAGAATCAGGCACCCAATAGTCAAATTCCAAATAGGATTCGGATGCTCGAACGGGATTCAGGCGCATGACTTAGCGCTTCATCACTGTTTTGTTGCAGATATTTTTACCTTCAATTTTTCATCATAAATGGAAAGTTCTAGGTCCAAGTGGGACCTCGATGTAAACATGCCAAAATACCATAAAATCCACTACATTTACACATGATCCACTCAAAAAAACATTAGACAACATACGTAATCGAATGTTAAATACATATAAAATTTGCATAAAACATATATTTCTATTTAAATGAATGCCACAATATATGTGAAATTTTTGTACAAAAATAAGCATTTTTCAGGGCTCATCATCCCCCCATGCTTAAGGGTTGGCACGTCCTTATGCCACTTTATACTGGTAATTACAAATTTCATTTCCAACCTTCCAGTAGGCCCTAACTTTTCTTTCTTCTTCTTTTCAGTGGCTTTGGCTTTTGCCTTATCTCTAGGCTTTTGCTCTTTCGATGTTTTGGGGGTGGTTGCCTCTTGTTGCTACATTTTTAGATACTTATTATGCTGAGTTGGCTGACTTGGATCTACTTCTTCACTTGGTTTTTACTTGTACAAACTTTCCTCCCTACCACATTCCTCAAGTAGTAGCCAGTAAAAGTGGAGGTATCCTTTTGGAATGTTGGCTCAGCTTGCTTCTAGTATTCATGGTGAGGGGGTAACCTTTCTCCCCCTGGTACTACAGATTCATCACAAAATAGAATGCTATATTTCTCAGCAACCTTAGACTTGGGCAAACTGGCCACCGTTGGCTCAAGTTCAACATCATATTGAGACTCTACTTCTTCTACCAGAGGAGCTTTGCTTGTTGTTGTTGGATCTACAGGTGATACAAGACCTAGCAGTCCCATATTCATGAAATATACCTTCATATTTGAAGTTTGATCACTTGTTGAACCATACAAATCCTAGAACTACGTTGGTCAAGCAAATTTGATTTTCTTACGAAGATATTTGAATACCTTTTTGGCCTCTTTTCTAGTTTCCTTGGCCACTCTCTTAGAGGTTTTCTTATATTGCTTCTTATTTGCCTTGATATCTGCCTTGAGCTATTCGAACTTATTTTTCTGCTCATCAAACAACTTCAAAGTCTCTAACCACTCCTCATATGAATCCATGCCTATTTATTTCAGATGTGCAGTCCTTGCTCTGGTCCTGGGTTTTCATTGAGATCCCCTTATAACCTTCCTCTTTGATCTCAGCTTCTTGGGCTATTTTGCAGGGCCTGTAGGTGTATTTGAAATAGGGGGATTTCCTCATTTCATTGTTTCTACTACTACTTATGCTTGACCTTTAGAAGTTGGATATTTTTTATTCTTATGTGCCTGCTCTGTAGGCATTTGCTCAAGTGACCCTTTAGTCATATTTTGTGCAGTAGGTGACCCCTCTACTGAAGTCCCATTTTTTGCCTGAATCTGCTCAGGCTCAGTCCCTCCATCTCCTTCTGGTTCCTAGCCTTCATAGTGAGTAAAATCCTAATATTTTGTAACCCCTTGATCCTCCTCTGCAACCTCATATAAAATTTGAGGCTCTTCAGCCTCAATTTCATCTTCCTATATTGTGTCCTCCTTTGTAGATTAGTTTGAAAGTTGAGGTTCTTTGACCTCAATTTCATCCTCCTGATTTACCTCTATATTTGTAGAGGAAGAAGATGTTGGGGACTGTCCCATATCAACTTTAGGACCCTGATATTGCCCCTATTCTGTAGATTCAGCTGGTGAATGGGATTGTTCAACCTCCATTGCTTCATTTGTTTCCTACTTTGCTCCTGCATGGGATTTCAAGGAGGATCCTTTAGTTACACTTTCAATAATAATTATGGGGATCCTTGACCTAAAATTAGGGTTCCCCTATGCAGATATATATCTAGTAAAAGCCACTGATTTGTCCCTTGACTCAAATTTCTTGCTAGAATTCCTCGCATTTGATCAAAAATGGCTAAAGGAGGCTTTTTTCTCCTCAAAATCTAGAGAGGTAGTGGGCACTTCCATAGCCTGATCAATTTGAACCGTTGCATCTACCCTAGCTGGCCATTCAGCCTCTGCTTGTTGGGCATGTAACTAAAACTTCAATATCATTTTCTACAGTTGATAGATGGTCTGATACAGCTCTTGCAATTTCATTGCAACTGCTTTTCTAGACTCTTGAAAAAGAGTCTACTCCTCCTTATACTTGGCCTCCCAAGTACAGGCCTATTCTTTCAATATCTGTAGCTACTGCTATAGATCCTCCATCTAAATTTTATACTAATAAGTATACCTAGTAGATAAGTCTCACAAAATTTGGGCCATGAACTCATCCTTATTCAACTCATCAATCGTTGCATCATCATCCGATGAGCTATAAACCACCATGGATGCCTTTGTCCTCCTACTTCTGGTTCTGGTGGAAATTGGCATGTAAGTAGGGCTTGGTGGACCATGCCCTACCTCATCATCAAATTGAGGTCCAATAGGGGACGAAGCTTGTCTTGCATCCTCATCAAATTGAGTAAAAATATGGGACGAGGCTTGCCCTACGTCCCGTGTATTTTCTTAGGTTGGGACATAGGTGTTGTCTCTATTTGCTCTATTGTCCTATCATTCGACTGGTCAATCTATTCTAGTGCCACCGCTTCTTTCCCTACCTTAGAAACAACATTATTTCCTTTAGCTTTCTCAACCATTACATCTTTATATGACTCGACATGTCACACTAAGTCCAAAATCAAGCCATTGTGAGCTAGGGCAGATGTTGTGCCTACTTGGTACCGGTTGGCCTCATCCTTGAGTGCACATGTAAGATAATGGGGGACATTGATCTTGTCTCCATGCAGTAAATGGTTGAGGAAACAAAATTGGTTAGAGCTTAGTTTGGAATCCTACCCGTACAAGTGAAGAACCGAGTAATCTACTCGAAGACCGACCTCTAGTTCTTAGGGATGCACTACTTCAGCAAACCAATGCACATCAGGTATTGCGTTGGGTGCCCAAAGAATATTTGTGCGCAGATTGTGGGGTTGTCCTTCTTATATATGTGTTCCCCTATTTGGGGAAGGTCTATTACCATGACAATGTACTCTTCGATGACTAGAATTTCCAGTCCTCGTATGCTAACAACTTCGTCCCTCATAAATGCTACAAATTCTTTAGCCACCTCTGCATCTTGGTTTTGGCTAACTAGATGGTAGTATTCCAACCATCTGATGACGTCGAATTGCATCTATACATCCTCACTAATTCCTGAAATGTTTGTAGGCTCACTCTTTTTAACTAGTGGTTGGTCAATTTTCCCCCCATGACAAAGTTCTTATTTAAGTTTCACTTGTAATAATTTCTCACGCTCTAGTTTCTATCTCCTATAACTCTATTATTTTCTTGCATAGGAATGCATGGTTTTAAGTTGCCTGCATCCATGAACGCAGATGCATGATTGTCGTAATTAGAAATAATTATGGTTATTTGTGTAAAATCTTGTTAACACATGTGCCAGATTTTGAGTATATGACGACCAAGGGTAACCTCCCAACAAAATATTTACACATGGAAAAATTCTAAGTGGAGCAAACTAGTTGGGCGGATAATTAACGAGGATTGTGATAGCACTATTTATAGAAATATACGCCTATGAAAATAATATATATAAAACATAAATTTAAGCACGTACCCGTATTGTGTTTCGTGCTTGTATAATACTCAGACACCCGTGGTGCACTACCATTAGCTGCTTTATGATGACTAGGCATTTTGGAACAAAGAATGATAGGCATATTTCCCATGCAACAAGTTTTCCTTCGTATGATTGGTTCTTGGTGACTGTAATTTGATACATTTGATAATTACTACACATTTTCAAGAAAATATTAGAAAAACACATCTTCTTGGGACGATAAACATCCCCTCAGAAATTATTCACTGATGACTTTGGATTGTGCACAAATCTCCAATGAAAAAATTAAAATAATTTTATCCGTGAAGTTTGACTTATGCACATGGGTGAAATATTGACGTGGCTCGGGCCACTTTCGAATGCTGAATATTATTCATACAAGGCATAAACGCTAGTGAAAATATAAAGCAGGTGCCTCTCTTATGTGGAAATCGAGTGCCTTCTTTCGAATCAAGGCATGCAAGCGCTTGGTAAATAGAAAGCAGACACCTTTTGTTAGCAATCGGACATCGTGCTTAATATGGAAAACATGTGTCTTTTGCTGGAAATTGGGTGTCATACTTAAAGAAAAAAATAGAAAGTAGACATATTTTTATTGGCAGTCGAGCTTCATACTTAAAAATAAACTTTATACAATTTTTTTATGTCTAGGAAATTAGGTTTCGCTTTCACAAAAAATGGAATTCGAACGCCATTTCATTATGAAAAATAGCAATCAGGCATCGATCTGCCAAAAATGGGACTCAGGTACCTTTTCCTTGACATAATGGGATTCGGGTGCCTTCTACCATGCAAACGGGAATCAGGTGCCTTCTACCATACAACGGGAATCGGGTGTCGTCTTCCATAAAAATGGGAGTACCCGCCTTCTTCTCCAGAAAATAGGAATTAGGTATCTTCCTTTTCAAAAAATGAAAAGCAGGAACTCCTTTATTTTAATGTTTTTTGATGTGTCCACTAGTGTACACTTACAGTTGATCAGGCCTTCATCGTTCTTGTTTGAAGAACAAAGATAGAATCAGCATCCACTACCTGAACCAGCATTCAGGTATTTTTCTTCATGAAGATCAAAACAAATGCCTAGACACTTATTCAGATATGGTTTCCCCATCCAAGTGGGGATAAGCTAATTCTAATGGAAATTTAATCTCCTAGAAATCTAGGATTGCGTAGGTTTATTGATCTTGTGCTTTTTAGGCCTAGGTTTCCCACGTTGCTTACAATCACACTCAAGATATCATTCCTACAAAACAAAAATACAACTAAAGAAAGAAAAATTATAGAACTTTAAAAGAATAATTATTTTTGGACCATGTAGACAACGTCCACATATTACTGACTCATTTTAAAACTAGAATCAACTGGGGTATCCCCCATACCTAATATGGACTTCATCATATAAGTCTTAGACACATGATATGGATGTAGTCGGTGACCATTGACTATTAATGTAATGTTACTACCATCAATTGTTCTGATCCTAACAACTCCATTGTTTATGATTTCAGTCACTTCATATGGCCCCATTTAGCACTGCATAAGTTTATCTTTCCTTCCCTAGAACCGAGAGTCATACAATAGTGCCCACTCTCCCACTTTTAATTGCTTTTTCTAGTGTGACGATCATGCCACTTGACCCTCTATTTTTGGATGACTTTTGTCCGATGTAGAGCATCTCATCAGTATTCATCCAGCTGGTTAGGATTTTGAATTTGTTCCTTTTGTACCTCATCCAAATTCAAATTTAAATCTACTACATTTTTGAGAGTTTTAATCTCAAATTCTATGGGCATCATAGAATTCTTCCCATATACTAGTTGGAATGGTGTAAAACTAGTAGTAGCTTTTCAGGTGGTTTTGTAAGCCCACACTACTTCTAGTAATATTGTGGTCCAGTCCTTCCTATGTTGTTATACCGTATTTATGAGAATGTTCTCCAGTTCATGGTTGGTTACCTCTATTTGCCCATTTGCTTGTGCATGGTAAGGAGTGGTTTTGTTATGCCTGATTTTATATTGTTGCATGAGTTCTTGAGTCAACTTTGAAGTAAATTGAGGCCCTTGATCGGTTGTGATATTCCTTGGAACCCCAAATCTTGTAAATATAGATGAAAATAGGAATGAATCACACAATACCTGCACTTCAACCCACTTGGTCACATAGTCAGTGTAAACTAATATATACCTCTTACCTATTGACTATGGATTAATGGGTCCTACGAAGTCCATCCCCCATTTATTAAATGGATCTATGTGCACATATGGTTGGAGTGGCATTTCATCTCTAAGATTTGGTTTTTCCATCCTCTAACATTGGTCACATTGGCTCACATGTTTGGTTGCATCTTTGAATAGTGAAGGCCAGTAATAACCAACCTGTATACTTTGAATGCAGTAATTTTTCCTACAAAATGGCCACCACAAGATTCATTATGGTAATATTTTAGTATTTCTATAATCTCATTATCAGCAACACATCTTCTTATGACCTTATAAGACCCTTTTTTAAACATGCGCCCATCAATCCATGATAAGTCTACACTTTTCTCAATTAAAGTTTATTTCTCACGTGGTGAAAGTGTCTAGGATACTTTACCAATTGCTAAATAATTAGCCATATCTGCGTACCATGGTATCTGTTCATTAAGAGCAAACAAATGCTCATCTGGAAACTGATATTTTATGGCTGAATGATCAGGAGGTATCAATCTAGAAAGGAAATCTACCACCACATTGTCCTTACCTAGTTTTTCTACAATTGTCACATCAAACTCTTGTAGAAGTAACAACCGTCTAATAATTCTGCCACTAATGCCATGTTTGTTTTTCAAGTATTTGATAGCTGAATTATTAGTGTGCACAAAAACCTGATATCCTTTAATATAGTGGTGAAATTTGTTAAGATCATGTATGACTACAAGGAATTCCTTTTATGTGATAGTATAATTGAAATCAGCACTTGTAAGTTATTTAGTGACATAATAGATGGTATAAAAATCATCACCATATTTCTATTCCAAAACTGATCCTATTGCATTATTGGATGTATCTGCATATATGTGAAATGGGATGGTCCAATTTAGACCCCTCAGGATTAGAGCAGAAGTTAGTTTTTCTTTCAAAATGTTAAATGCTTTTTCATAATCATTTGTCCAAACAAACTCTATATCCTTTAATAACAATGTGTTTAGGGATTTAGCAGTTTTGCTAAAGTCTGTTATAAACCTCTTATAGTAACCACCTGATCCAAGAAAACTATGGATACCCTTTTGAGTTTTGGGTATAGGCAGGTTTTGGATAACTTCTATTTTTTTCTTGTCTACCTTGATCCGATCTACAGAGATGTGATGTTCTAAAACTATCCCCTCCTACATTAGCATATAACATTTCTCATTACTTAGGGGTAGATTGGTTTCCTCACACCGTTGAAGTGTTTTTTCCAGAAAAAAATTGGCTTCTTCAAATATTTTACCATAAACAGTGAAATCATCCATATATACCTCCATAGTTTCTCCAATCATATCATAGAATATGCTCATAACTACCCTTTGAAATGTGGTCAGTGCAGTACACAACCCAAAGGGTAAAAATCGGTAAGCGAAGGTTCCCTATGGACAAGTAAATGTGGTCTTATCTTGGTCTTCTTCCCCAATCTAAATTTGATTATATCCACTGAACCCATCCATGAAAGAAAAGTATTTCTTTCCTACTAAGGTATCAAGGACCTAATCTATGAGAGGTAAGAGAAAGTGGTCTTTCTTGGTTACTTTATTCAGTGACCTGTAATCAACATAGATCCTCCACTTTCCATTTTTCTTGGGCACCACCACCAAAGGTGATACCCATTCACTATCTAAGATAGGGTAGATAAATCCAACTATTAGAAGTTTCTGCAATTATGTTTTAACAATCTCTTTCATAGCTGGATTCATCCTACATTGTGGTTGTCTTACCGGTTTTATTTCATCTTCTAGATATATTCGATGAGTACATGTTTCAAGAGCTATTCCTCTCATGTCTTAATACTCCCAAGCAAATGCACCCTGATGTTTGACTAATATTTTTCTCAGTTTGATCTAATGTTCAGATGTCAACCCATAATTTATATTTAATACTCTCCCAAGTGCAACTTCTATTTTCTGAATATAGTGATCTTTACCTCCCACTAATGGCAAATCTGGAGGAGGATAGGAGGGTTTTCCTTGGAAAAAATTTGATATCACCCTATCCTCATCATTCTCATCCTCTAACTCATCAAGTGCCATGATGGATTGAATCATTGATAAACCACTCATGTTCTGGTTTTCACATTCAGGTTCTCCCAATAAATCTACAGACTGTGCAGGTGGATGGATGATCATATTTTTTACATTTTTACCATCAAAAATATTTATTTTTTCATTTCTGTAACTTATGTAGGTATCATTTTTTGCTATCCAAGGCCTACCTAAGATGAGTGGATAACCACCCAACCCAAACTTGGATTGTAACACTAAGAAATATTTTGGGTACTCCCATGCATCCACTGTGATAGTTATATCTTCCAGTATTCCTTTAGGGAGCACTGTTGACCTACCTACCAATTGATGGACAATTTTGGTTGGCTTCAAATTGGTTAAATTGAGTTTTTGCATGGTTTCATTGGGCATGACATTAATTGTAGCCCCCAAATCTACTAATGTATTGGGTAAAACACAGTCCCCAATTTTTACAATTAAAATAGGGCTTCCTAGGTCTGAATATTTTTGGTTGTAGGTATTTCCTAGCATAATATCAACTAGTTGTCCTACCAAATTGATTGCCTATGCTATTTTTCTTCCTAATTTTCTCAGGAACATCTCTCTTATGGCCTTGTTGTAGATAAGAATGTCTCTGATGGCCTAAAAGAGAGGAATAATGACTGTAAGATTCTTCAAACTGGAAAGAATATCAAATTTTGGTTGTATTGGATTCTTGGATTCCTGTAACCTTTTTGGAAAAGGTGGAACCATTTATCTGTTATTTATAGTTATTGATTCTTCTTCTAATTCTTCTATAAGAGGTGATTCTTCTTTTTCTAACTCTATGTTTTCCTCCTCTTCTACTAGAGGAGCTACTTCTATACCTACCTTTCTACCTGGCCTTAATTGTATAGGACTACAATCTACTCTGATATTATACATAGGATACATCTCATTATCCATATGGTATGTTGGCTGTGGTTTGTTTTTTGGATTAGAAGTAGGTTGTGCCAGCAATTGAGCAGGTCTCAAAGCAGGGGAAGTTGGTAGACTTGGCTATAGTGGAATTGGTGTAGCATGTTGTGGATTTTGGCTCTAAGAATACTGATTTCTCCAATGCTATATAGGATGTTGGTATGGCATCCATGGGTAGGGATTGTAAGGATTTGCTCCTTGGGAAAATTGAGTCCAAGGTTGTTGTCCCCACCAACCCATATTGGGTGGCTAAACTTGACCTTGGTTTTGATAATTGTTGCCCCCATATGATGGCATTCCTGCTAGCATGTTGTTTCCCATAGAAGATTATTGTCAGTTTCTCCTATTGCCCATAAAGTATGATTTCATTACTTCAGGATCCTCTCTATATTTTGATAATTGTGAACACAACTTAGTTTTATTATCTTTTTGACACACAACACACACTCTAACTTTATTTTTAGGACATTCATTTTTGGGGTGCTTTCCCTTGCATTTAGAACAAAAATAGGCTAATGATACCTCATTTTCCTGCTTCTTTCTCTGAAGAAGAAGGGTGTCCATTTGGAGTGCAAGAGATGAAAACATCTCACTCTTGATGTCTTCAAGCATATTTCCTATTTTTGTTTTAGTGATAGTGGTTGATTGTTTGACATTATTAGGGGTTAGCTTACCCTTTCTTCTTGAGAAGTTTCGATATAAGTGTGAAATATCAGATATTTGGTGTTGATAAATATCCCCTCTAGAAATCATGTTTAAGGCTTCAAGAGATTCATTTGTAAGCACTTTTAAGAATATAATCCTTAAGGACCTATCTCATAGTCTTGCATGGGGAGATCTTTACAAATTGAAGCTAAACCTATCCCAATACTCCTCTAATGATTCTCCTTCCTTTGGTGTCATATTCAAGACTTCTTATCTGGAATCCCATGCTCTGCCAAAGTCCTGATACTGATATAGGAAAAAAAAAATCATGTCTTATTAGGAAGTTATCTATTTATTCCCCAAATTGATGAACTAGTGCAAATTTGAATCATCAAGAGTGGAGGGAAACAACTTTAGTTTCTGAGCATTGGTTGTATAATCTATCGACCTGCATAGAACGTCAAATTTGAAAAGGAACAGGTTGGGATATTTTGTTGGAATTCCTCTAAATATTGGAATGTGGGCAAGAGAGATATATTTTATCTTGTGGTCTCCTCTTGCCTCTTCTATGGGGAAGTTAAAGCTAGTGGATGCCTCTTCTACCATTTTAGCCATCTTGTTTTCTATCAAGGTTTCTACACCTGCTGCGTTCAAGGTAGCTTTTAAGGCTTCTATCTCATTTATTTTATCCTCCAAAAGGATTACTAAATAAATGTTTAAAATAGTCCATCAACTACTTGCCAATATTAAAGGTTCATTAAATATTCCTTAGATTGAACTCTTCCTATCTTATATCCTTGCCTACAGTTTTGCTAGTCTATTTCAAAAGGATCCTATACAAACAATGGATGTTGACTCCAATGCACAGGTGGAGACGGTGGTGGAGAGGTTTCAGTATGAGGATTTGGCACAACTACAATAGAGGTTTCTAAAGAAGCAACATTTGTGTTCTTGATAAAATGACCATCTGGTCCTCTAACTCTAGGTGGACTCATACAAAATTTAGAATGGAGTGGTTCAGTAGAAAGTAACCTAAAATACTTCTAAAATACTTTCTTCAAAACATAAAATTATAGTTGGCTACTCCTCGACAATGGTACCAAAATGTTAGGTAAACCATTGGTTAGTTTTCTATGTTTATAAATCATTACCTCCATTTAAATTTCAATCCAAGATAGCTCGTAAACTTGTAACCCTGCATAGTATATACCTATAATCTCCCTTTAATCATATGAGTCCCTTAGATCCTATGGTTTGGGGGGTGTTTTTTTGTTGTAGTTCTTGTTTATCTTCAAAACCACTAATCTAATTTACATTATCAAAGACAAGACTGAAATGCATTATAGAAATCAAAACTACATACTTGCTAGAAGCGTACAGAAAACAAGAGAAATTGTAGTATTAAACTAAATTACAGAATATAGGAAAATGAATTAAAATGATAGAAAATAGGTAAAAGAAGGGAGGAATATTGTTGAGAGTGGGCCCATGCTTCAAGTAGATTTTATCCATGTTAAGTTATATACCGGATGCTATTTGAATTTCATTAAAAGACTCAAATGTATTGTATTGAAATGTGCAATAGGAATTTATAGAGAAAATCCAAGATCTGTTTTTCAAGGGTGGCCTACATATTTATAAGATATGCGGCCATGCCCTATTACATTCTAAAAGTAAATCGATTTCCAATTTTGTTGTTACAACAATACGCAGGAATAAAGGAGATAAAGCAAAACATTAAACTCATAATATATTTAGCCTATTTTGTATCAAAATAGAATACGTATGATATTTTCTCTATCCAATTACATTGATTTTTATGTGATTGCTGGAAAATAGATGACATATGGTCGTTGACATTGTCCTTGGTCCACTTTTATCACTGAAATCGCGTTCGCATCCATCGCTAAAATCATCATTCTATTCTATCAATAGCAGGGGTTGCACTATAATTCTACGTCAATGGGAATTAGGTACCTTATTTGTAGAATATGGGAAGCAGGTACCATCTCTATAAAATATGAAAATTAGGCACCTAACTAGAGTCAGCACCTAACAATAATTAAGTGCCCAATAGTCAAACACAAAACAAGAATCGGGTGCCCGAACGGGAGTCGAGGCCTGACTTAGCACTTCATCACTGTTTTGTTGCAGATATTTTCACCTTCAATTTTTTATCATAAATGGAAAGTGCCAATTCCAAGTGGGACCTTGACGTAAACATGCCAAAATACTGTAAAATCCACTACATTTACACATAATCCACTCAAAAATATATATTAGACAACATACATAATCTAATGTTAAATACATATAAAATTTGCATAAAACATATATGGAAAGTTTGTAGAAAACTGAGCGTTTTCAGGGCTCATCAAAGGTGAAAAAAAATATATGGGATGAAAATTTCAAAATAAATAAGGTGTGAGAAGTCAAGTCTAATCTAGGTAAATCATCTTCATATTCAAGTAGTAAAAAACATCTCCTTTCAATAAATATGCAAGTATTATATAGTTTATCCCTTGCATTTTAGGGTTTTAAGGGAATCATAACAAAGAAAGTAGTATGGAGGATATCCATTGTAACAAAGATTTTTAGGGTAGTATAAGAAATTAATTACTATGAAGGACGACCCTTGTAGTTAAGGGTTCCATGGAATCATAAAGAAGAAAGTTTTCTCAAGGCTATTCCTTACACTTCAAGTTCTCAAAATTACCCCAAATTTATAGATGATAAGTCAAATGATGACTAGTATAGAAAATAGAAGAAAATAATGATGATAAATTTACTGGTGGAAATGGGAAAAGTAGAAAGTCCCCTAAAGAAGGAACAAAGATAAAAGAAAACTAAAAAGGGTATTTATTTAGGAAACCAAAAAAATATATCACAATTATTAACAAGAAGTGGGATTAATCCCATAAACAAGAACAAATAATGATGATTAAGTTAGCATCGTAGAATATGCAATATATGAATAAGGCTCAAGAAAGGAGTTATCAAGGAATTAATAAGTTGGTATATTCTTGAATTTAATTTAGTACACAAAACATAAATAGGTAATGATGAATGTAATGATGCATTCAAAAATATTTGTAAGATGGAGGTTTGTCTAGAATTTTTTGCTATGGAATATTTAAGAAGTATTGTAACAATATGGGATAATCATAAATGGGATGGAAAATTGTTAGAAGCAAGAATTAATTGAGTTGATGGTACTCTATAGGAAAAAAATATCAATATTGGAGCCATAAGTATACAGCTTCAACTATAGTTACTCTTAATGGTAGTTGTTGGAAGGATCTCAACTCATTTATATCAAAATTAATGATGAATCATAATTTTATATCTAGATTATTGAGGAAGACTTCAACACAATTTTATTTACTTCAAAAAAAAAAAGGCGGTATTCCTAAATAAGATAGATCAATGGAGGAATTTGCTTCATGGTCTTTTGGATGCTCCTTCAAGGTTTCACTATACATAGGATAATAGAAATATGGGACAAAATCATGTAATAAACAAATCAAACAAGTTTTTGTCATCTAATAGATGGCTGGAAATAGAGTATACAATATCAAAAATAAAAATCTGAGAAAGATCAAATTACAAACCTTTTTTCTTGATATTTAATCTACCTAATAAATGGTTATCCAAAGCTTTTTTGTTTTTAGTTTATATGGCTTTGAGACACCAATTTCCCCTAAATGGTTATGTTATAGTGGTATGAAGCAAGGTTTAAAGGATTGAGTATCTATACGTTTATTCGAAATATGAGATATCGAAAGGGACAAATAAAGATTTAGAATATAAAACCTTTTAGCTACAAATTTAAAATAATGAAAGAAATTAAATCCAAACTAAAAATAAATAAAAGAGAGTAGAAATCAATGAAATGGGCCAAAGGAAAACAATTAATTTCAAATATTATAATGTACTACAAAAGGAAGAGTCATATTGGGACAAACAAACTAGGGATAAATAGATTAGAAAAGGGGATAGAAATACCAAACTTTTTATGTAATTTCCAAAATAAATTTATCTTTTCATTATATAATTAAACTTTCAACTCTAGAAGGAATAAATAATAAGGAAGAAGAAGAAATTAGGAAGGAAGCAATCAATTAGTTCAAAGATATTTTATTAGAATTTGGGTAAGATAATAAGGCTCGAGGTGCACTTTTGTAAAATATTTCATCAATTATCACACAAATATATAATGAAATCTTGATGAGAAAGATATCAATGGAGGAGCTATATAAGGTAGTTTTAGTTCCACCTTGATAAGGTTCCTGGTCCTAGTGAGTTTCCTTCAATTTTATTTCAAATATATTGGGATATGTTGAAGAGTGATAAAGTGAGATAAAATATTCTGACATTTTTTGTTCGAGAAGCCTTTGTAACATGACTTATAAGATAGTTTTAAAATTTATAAAAAATAAATTGAAAAATAGTATATATTATGTTATCTCAGAGGAACAAGGTGGTTTTCCTTATGGTAAGAAAATCCTTGATGGTAGGCCATATATTCTCTTTATTTTATGAAATAATTATGTATGCTTGTAAAATTAGATATGAACAAAGTACATGATAGGGTTGGCTAAAATTTTCTATGTGATATTCTCAAAAAAATGGTCTTGATCAAGGTTGATATGATTGAATTAGACATTGTTATAACTCAACAATATTTTTTCTTGATCAATGGATTCCCATGGGTACTATGAATTATCCTATAGACTCTAACAAGGTAATGCATTATCTTCTTCATTTTTTTTATTGAGGCAAAAGAGCTCTCTCAAGGGAAAATGTGGAACACAAATTCAAAGGTATTTAGATTGCAATGAACAATCCATTCAAATCTTATTTCCAATTTGATGATAACACTTTTATTTTGAGTCATTGTTAGTTATCATGACCATGGAATTTAAATCAAAACTATTATGCCATGAGAAGGTTGTTGGATAATTGGTTAATATGATAAATTCTAGAATATTTTTTATTAGCATTTCCCTATATTTTCTTTGATAGATTGAAAAATGGGGTTTTGAAAGGGACCCTAAAACTTTTACAAAGGTACAACCAAAAACAAAGGATCAAACCAAAAGGAGGCCATATCAATAGAGATGGCATCATAAAACCAAAAGAAGGTAGTCTCAGCAAAGACGACCTTAACAACATAGAAAGTTAGGGAAACTGCTAAGACAGAACAACCTATCACCATGGGACAAAGACAAGGGAGGAAAGGAGCAATGAAGAGACACGCCACTTCAGAAAAAACATTACCAATGTAGAAACCCAGGCTACTCAAAAGTTTTAGGATGATCTTGCTTAGCAAAGTCAGCATTGTGCTCAACATCCGAAGCTTAGAATTTTCAATCTTTTTGGTTTTTGATGTTGTTCAAAATCTTACCCATCTGGAGGAGCATAGTCGAAGTAGAGCTCAGAAGTTCCCCCATATTGGCCAGAGGATCAAGATTGGTTTTCTACTGGGGCTTACCAACTTTTTAAGAGCATTCAAGAGCATCGTCAAAATTAATGTTTTTAGACTCTGTGATAGTCTTCTCAGGAGTGTCCTCATATTGATCGACAGTAATGAGTTTCTTACGCTTCCCTCCAAAATCCTTGCTCTTGGATGAGCATTGATATGATTCAAATTTGGTAGGGAATGAAGTGCCAATAGAGGAACCGAAGGGTTTTGATCTACCTTTGATAACACCAATGGAGCCTTTCTCAGAGTCATCATCACTTGGGGTCGAGGTAGAGGGAAGCCCTGTAGGGCTTCTAAAAATGACAAGGGTGGTCTTCTCAGTATCCTTTTGAACAACATGGTTATATAGGATCAGGTGTAGGCCCTGGTGTGTAGGGTGGGTTGAAGAGCCATTTCTAACACTTGAAATCAACAACTCCAAATATTTAAAGAGGTACTCTAGGATGTTGATTTATTTAACAACATGCATGTGGTTCAAGAACACCACATGAAAATATTTGAGTGATGAACTAATCTCATCAATGGTGAAGAACTAAAGAATGGGGACCATCACTCTATTCCAAGGCTCAGCGAGACCAACTCTAATGATACCACATTTATCCCTAGCCAAATGCTTCCCTTTGTCCTTAAAGTGGATGAGTTCCCCACCTAAATAATACTTGTCATGGTGCACAATCTCTCCATCAATGGGTAACTCGATCACCTCTGCCAACATGTGAATACTAACTTTAAATTGAAGCCCTCTTAGTGTCACACAACTCTTATCCCAGGACGACATGAATTCCTAGGATAACTTAGAGTCATTACCACTAATCTTACGAATGAAGGGTAAAAATTCATGGATTTTTAGAAACTCCACAATGGCATCGACATGCAAGGACACAGGTTCAATCAACACCATCCTCTTAGCGGTCCACCTCGTTGCCCACCCTTGATACTGCTAAGCGGTCCATCTCAGGACATAACCAACATCCCTTTTTTGATAGCTCTAAACCACCCTTTTCACTCTGGCTCACCATCGAGCAACCCCTTTTAGAAACACTCCCCATATTTGAAACATGCCAACGAACCACTTGATGATAAAATCATTGTTGCTTATGGTGATTATAAAGGACCACCAAGAAGATGAATCATCAAAGTCTTCTAGAGTATGCATGTTACCAATCCGAGAAGCTCTCTCACACTAGAGCCATTAATAAAGAAAAAAAGTAAGAACTTTGGGCTCACTTTTGGATAGAATGAAAGTTGGTTTAGTAGGTTGGAAAGGTAAGTTCTTCACCATGGCTAGAAGACTATAATCTACATAGGCTACATTGCAATTTATCCATGTATATATGATACTACTTTTAAGATTCTTATTAGGTACAACATTCAAATTTGAAAAAATTCAAAGATATTTTATTTGGAAAATATGTGAGGATAAATTAAGGTTTCCTCTTTCCAAAGAGGATACAATTTATAGAGGAAAGTATTTAGGAGAGGCAAATTGCAAACTTATAAGTTTAGTGTTAGTCAAAAATTTTGGTTGGATATTATTTAAATATTAAGTAAATATTTAGGCAAAATTATTACTTTGAAAGATATAGTTTCTAGAGATGTAATAAAATTATTAAGGAAACAAACCCAACATAAGGGTTTGACATTATGGATCTCCATTTGAAACTTTACAAATGATTAAGAAACACATTAGGTTGGTGATCAATGATGGAAATTCTATAATTTTTTGTTCTAATGCTTGGTTGAAGCTTTATCCTCTCATTTTTTGTTATCTAAAATTACAACCATTATCTTAGATCTACTTGTCTTATAAAGTTTTTAAAGGTCAAAAATTACATTAATGTGAGGCCAGAGAGAGTGCAAGCTATAAGCGAGTGCAAGTTGATATGGAGTGCGAGCCAAGAGAAAGTGCAAGCCAAGAGCGTGTCCCATTAGCTAGTATGGAAGGAAAGTCATATTTAAAATCCCTAATGGGAAGTTAGATGCCCTAGTTGGAAGTATGGAGGCCCAAGTTGGAGATAAGAAAAAGAGTGAATACATGGAAAATTCTATCCATGTAGCAAATGTTACACCAAAAGTGAGTATCAAGGATGAGATGATTGAGCATGATATAATAGTTCTAAAAACTAAAGAGTTAATATGTAAGTTTCATATATCATGGCTAGGGTTTTTGTAGATTCAAAATTGGATCGAGTGGAAGTGGGGATCAAATTCAAATTACTCCATGACTTTTATTCTTAAAGTTTTTTTCCTCACCATATTTTCTAGTTCAAATATTAGGGATAAACTAATGGTTGGTGGCCCATGGTTTAGGGGAAGGGATGCACTTTATTTGATACCATAGAATAAAAAAAATTCTATTGAGACAAAAACTGATAAGAAGATTCCAGTATATGTTAGGCTTTTTGGACTTCCATATCAACTTATAAATAAGGATTTTTGAAGAATATTAGAAATATTGTAGGGGAATTCATCAGGGAAGGACTAACTACTAAGGAGCGAAATCATACTATATATATTTGAATATGTGTTACTATGGATATTTCAAAACCTTTGCCACAATCCATTAATATTAAATATAAATCAAGAGAATGGGATCAACAAGTAGATTATGAAAATATTGCATTTTTTTGCCACAATTATTATGAGATTGGACACATGGCAAGAGTTTACAAAGTGAAAACTATGAAGAAAGAGACAAAAAATTCTAGCCATGAGATAAACTTCAAGACGAAGCAAGGAAATCATACAGTAATAGAAGCTAGATCAAATCAAGGATATTCCACTTTGAAAGAAGAGGTAAAATATCCTATCTATAGTATCATTTGGTAAGTTCAGAAGGAATTAAAGGTGCAAAAGAAGATATAGAGAGAAATCCTAAAACAAAGACTGCAAAAGAGGTCAATTTTATTCCAAGTAAATCATCTTCATTTTTCTCAAATAGTATAGAATCCTTTTCGAAGTAATAAAATTGAAAGGGGTGAAGATGTTATTCCTTGCACTTTAAGGAAAATAGGATGGAAGAAACACTGTATCGCTCCAAATTTTTTGCACCCTTACCTTCAGGCTAAAGGATCCACGCCCGAAAGGGGGATGCGAGAAGGATGGGACGGTACCTCGAACTGAGAGGCCCTTTGAAGGTCCCGCCTCTCGGGGGAGGGGTATTAAGGTGATTTTTTGACGGATGGTGGGGTTCACCAGGAAACGTTTAGTGGCAGTCTCCACGCCTAGGTTGGGAATGTGTTTGATGTGTTCAATTTTATCTTTAATCATTCAAATCCTAGGTTTGGCCAAATGAATCTAAGTTGTTCTATATGAAAATCGGATTTAAATGAATACAGAAAATAGATTTAAACAGAAAACACAGAGAACAAGCTAAGTGAGAAAAACCATACCCGATTTCGGATGTCTGATGGAGGTTCTAATTTTTGAAGTAGTTCGAGATCGCCTTTGATCTGATAGGATCATCTGAAATCAGACAGGATCGTCTGAGATCTGACGAATTCCTTAGACGAATTTGAGACCTGCAATCAGAGAAATAGACACAGAATACAAAAAATGCAGCTATGTTGATAAAGGAAAATGATGTGAAATGATAATAATGATGTTAATAAGATAATCCCAAATAGAAATGCAAGTAAATTATCATGCTTTAATAGCTAATCATGATTTTATTATGTACTTAAGCTACATGGGTGAACTCCAAGATGCAAAATAACAGGAAATAATAATAAAACTAACTAGATGCAGAATAAAATAGCAGAAAGGTATAGGAAAAGCGCAAACTCTGGGCACTAATTGCCCCCAATGTCGGCTGCAGTCGAAATTGTCTAGAGAAGATGAAATCGTCTCGAATTGTGGCATGATCATCCGAGATTGTACAAGATCGTCTGCGACGATCTGAGCTTGCTTCGGCTAAAAAAAATGAAGTTCCTGCAAACAAACTTGGAAAAATACGAAGGCAAATGGTGATTTAAGATGGTCTAATGCAAATAGAACTCGTGTTACAGGAAATTTCAGCCAAGGGAATGTCAAGGGGAGGGCCTAAGATTAAATAGGCATAGGAGGGAGGTTAGGAGGTTGGGGATCATCCCAATTTGGGAGATCTCCAATGGGGAAGGTCTCTAACCGCGCAGACACGCTTTTGCCCTAGTTAGAGACGTCGTTGAAACATAAGCTAATTATGAAAAAATCAGTTTGGGACGAAATCGTCTGGACGTTCTGCTCCAGACGAATTCATCCGATCTGAGGCGATATCGTCTGATCGGCGACGATATCGTCCAACGGACAAAACAAATCCTAAAAATGGCATGAAAAACGAGGAAATGGGTAGCAGGCGGTTTTGGAGCGGTTTTGGGGTTGAAATTTGAATTTGAATTATTACTAAAGTAATTTTAATTATTTACTAAGGTTTACTGTGCCAATTTTAGGGTGCTACATTTTGCCCCCTCTTTAGCGAATTTTTTGAAGAAAATGCGTTAAAGATGAGTTCTTCTCGATCTACGAGAAAGCAAAAATTATTCCCATTTTTAGGCGACGATTCTAGGTCGAATCGTACGACGACTTACTATGGTGCCCCCTCCGTGTTTTTACCCAAATCGAACGTTTGAGGTAAAAACGCGAAAAGCAAAATTTTAAAATGTTTTTAATTGTTTTTGAATAAAATTAAGAAAAATAGGGAAAAACCCTAATTCATTTTTACTATTCATTTTTCTGGTTTTGGTATGATGTACATAATTTTGATATATATTTATGATCTTTTTTGTGATATGACTTGTGTATATGTTTTATGATGCTTTAATGTTTTGATTTGTTTGATTAATGATTCATGTAATTATGTCGTTTGGAAATATTATGGTTTGAATGTCATGCTTTTAAAATTTAAATGAAATAATCTGATGTAAACAATTGGTTGTTGTGGTGTGATTTGATAAAAAATAAAAGGGACTTCTAACAATAATTTCAAAGGACATTGTCGCTATTATAGACCATTTCATGGAGTCGCCGCTCACTCGGTCGTCAAGCTAATCCCGAGTATAGAAATATTGTTAAAAGTAAAAGAGTGCTTAAGAGACTGTCTTAAGACTTTGTTGTGATGATGCAAATGATGATGATGATGGTGATTTGTTTTCAGATTTCCATGAAAATAGTATGCATGAAAATATTAAAAAATGATTTTTGCTAGGCATAAATTCCTAAGTGTGATAAAATTTTGAACAATTCCTTAGAATTTATACCATGGTTGCAAAAACTGAATTTGAACATAATGACATGAAATAGAATAAGTGTTTGTTTGTTTGTAAAGCATAATTGTGTAACATAATGATGCAAGTCACATGTTTTGATGAATTTTGTTTTAAAATAAATGGAAAAGAAAATTAGAACGATGGTTTGCGCTAGGCATAGAATTATAGGTATAGACTTATACCATCATCGTGAAATCCAAAGAAGAAAATAGATTGTTGGTTTTATTGCAAGATGCATTTTTGACCTTTGATAAACAGAAAAATAATAATATGAAAACTTTTGTTTGAAATTATTTTTGAGATTTTGTGAGAAGATGTATGTAATTGCTTTTATACAAAACAAAAATTCTGAAATAAAAGGATAAAATTATTCCGAAAAGAGTTACAGAAATATTTTAAATTATCTCAAAGAGAAATGTAGATTTATAAGGAATCCTCATGTGCAAATGTGAATTCATTACCGATCTTGATTTATCATAATGATACAAAATCTCTCAAATACAAATGTGTGTGCGATTGTATTGTTCATTTACCAATTTTGAGCAAGATAATTTGATACAAGTGATTTGAATTAACCAAATAAGTGTTCATTAACCATGATTTAGATGCATATAACCATACCAGACTACTATGTAAGTCGGGTTATCAAGAGCTAGCTAATCCATAAGCAGACATAGGTTCGTACAAAAGAAGGTCGCTAATGTGACGGACATATCACCACGCTAGGAGTTACCCAAGGCCAAGCGGGTTGGGCACAAACCACCTGTTATGGGGCTTACCTCACAGTTTTCGAATAATTGAGAATTCCAGGGATTCAAGCTCATCAACCCTTCTTTTCTTTTCAATGGGTAGGGAAAGGGATTTTATTGCTTTTGCTTTTGCTTTTGCTTGTTTCTTTTTCTTTTTCTTTTCTCTTTTTTTTTTATTTTTTTGTATTTTTGCTTTGATATTTGAGATAATGCTGAAATATTGTTGTGATGATTCAAAATAACCTTTTTCTTTTTCTCTTTTTCTTGAACTTTTCTTTTTCTTCCTATTCTAGGGATACTTGCTCGGATTAGTCTGTAGAGCAAGGGATTTTTATTCTGGTAGGGGTGAGCTTGTCCTTTTGTCAATTCTCAAAGATTCTAGACCATGTGCATGATAGGATAGCAGGGGAAACTTTTCGCTCAGGAAACCACTTCTACTATGTAGCATCGTATGGAATTTGCAAATGAAATCATTTTATTGTGAAAAGATATACTTGGTTCAAGTAAATAACAAGATCAATTCTCTATGCTCAAAACTTTATTTAATGCCAATGTGGACTTTGATATAAGAGAGATTAATAATCATACCAAATAAAATCAAGATATTTATTCATGTGAGTGTGAAAGTGCGGGATTCCAAATAAATGCTAATTTATCCAAAATAACTGAAAATATAACTGCAATACTTCACAAATTGAGAGGTACAAAGATAAAAGATGGTTTTGAAGATTTTGATGATTTTGGATGTTTTTGGTGTTTTGATTTTAATTTATGAATTGAAAGAAATACAATGTGATTGTTTTTTTGAAAATTTTTATTTTTATATGAATTTTTAGATGATGGAATTGGTGGTATATACAAGATGATCTATATACACTATACAAGGTTATTTGAGTATAGCATGTCTAAGGTTGCTTCAAAATCAAAGGAGGTTTTGAAGGATAATTTGGTTGTGTTGAAGGTAAGAACAAAAGGTGATGAATAAAAGGTAGTGATAACAAAAGCTTTGTTATAATGTAGAATAATGTAGCAAAATATTTGACTTTTATATGTGTAAAATTGATCATGTTACAAAATAAAATGTAAGAAGGATAAGAAGGTTCTTCATTCTTATCACTATCTTCCAAGTCTTGATAAGATGGAGGGAGCATATATGAAATATATGCATGGGTGTTATTTGGTAAACAAGGATGATCATATATGGATGAAGAAAAGTGATGGATAGAAGATAATTGTGACAATAGAGAATGTATAGAACTTGATGTTTCAACCGTTAAATATTCTTCAAATGGTGTTGGGTCATTATGTATGGTAACAATTTTATTTGCAAGTTCAAACTTCAAACATTGGTGAAGAGTGGAAGGGACAACCCTCATCGTATGAATCCAAGGACTTCTGAGAAGTAGGTTGTAAGGTGAAGGGCAATATGCTACATAAAACAAAGTATCCAGGATCTTGGATCCAATATTAAGAGGAAGAATTATAGTACTTTGAGCTTCTTGAATTTCATTGTTAAAAGATTTTATAATAACATTTGATTCATTAAGATCTTCTTCCTTTGATTTGAGTTTTTGGAATAATTGATAAGTGCATAAATTAAGAGAGGAGCCATTATCTACCATGATAGTTTTAACAGGTGTTTCTTTACTAGATCCTGTAATGTAAAGATAGTAGTCTTCTTGTGGAGTAGAGGAAGGAATCTCCTCATCATAGAATGAAATATGGTTAACCTCAAGAGGGTTTACACCATTAATTATGTTCTTAGAGAAAATATGATGAGGAACAAATTGTTGGCTAGGTATCTTGAACAAAGTTTCCTTATGAGAACTTTGTAATACTTCTAAAAGGGATATCTTTGCTTGAGGATTAATCACTTGTTGTTGGCTATCAAAGTGGACTTCAGATTGAGATTTTGATTCTAAATATGAGCTTTCTATGCTTACATTCCATTTTGGATCATTCTCTAGAGCCAAAGATAGTTTTGAAGGTTGGTCAAATGAGGAATCCATATCTTGAATATCAGATTGAGTTGATTGAACTTGAGGTTGCTCATTTGTAGTTTCTGTTACAATATTAGTAATATCATCATGATGGGACACATTAACATGCAATATTTGATTGGTTTCTTGTTGTTGATAATTGAATAGGGGTTCTTGGGAGATCCCCATGTCTTGATTGATTATTGGTATTTGTTGTGTAGGAGTTTGATTGTTTACTGGAGATTTATAATCGGTTGTAGATTGTAATTCCTTTATATTAAAAAGACCCTCATCAATCAAATCTTGAATTGCACATCTTAAATCTTTACATTTTTGTGTCATATGTCCATCCACTCTATGATATTCACAATGTAGCTCAGGTTTAAACCAATCTGTTGTGGTATCAGGTTGTCTTATGGAAGGGAGTTCAATCCTATTTGTGTCAAGTAAATACTTGAGAATTATATCCATTGGTTGATTGAGCTTAGTAAATTTACGTGATGAAGGTTTTCGAGAGGTTTTTGATACGTGCCTTAGGAATTCAGTCATAAAAGGGCCTAATGGTTTCTCACCTCTACTTTCTTTATTATGGGTAGAATGATGACAGGAAGATTGCGAAGTAGGAGGTGAGTGCATGGTAGAATTGGAAGAATAAGTATTTTCTTGTTGAAATGGATGTGTTGTATTGAAAGAAGAATATTGAAAGGGTGGAGGAGGATTGTATGTGGATTGATAGACATAATATGGATATATGGGAGAATAGATAATATCGTTATGAAGAGGATTGGCAAAGGGATTGTCCTGTTGGGGTAAGGATGAAAAATGAGAAAAGTGTGATGGAGGTGGTGTTGAATAGGGATGAGGTTGGTCATAATCAACAAATGTATTTAGCTGAATTCTTCCAACATTACTGATGGGCTCATATTGATTTGAGTAAAAACTCATGGTTTCTTTAGTACTTCTAAAAGTAATATTTAGTATCTACTATTTAGAATTGAATCTAAAACATACAAACTTGAAATGATGATTTTTTTTGTTTTTATTTTTCTTGTATACATATATATATTTTTTTTTTTTGTTTTTTTTTTTTCAAAAGATGCCTATGTTATTCACGTCGGGTTCACCAAAATGTATCGCTCCAAATTTTTTGCACCCTTACCTTCAAGCTAAAGGATCCACGCCCGGAAGGGGGATGCGAGAAGGATGGGACAATACCTCGGACTGAGAGGCCCTTTGAAGGTCCTGCCTCTCGGGGGAGGGGTATTAAGGTGATTTTTCGACGGATGGTGGGGTTCACCAGGAAACATTTAGTGGCAGTCTCCATGCCTAGGTTGGGAATGTGTTTGATGTGTTCAATTTTATCTTTAATCATTCAAATCCTAGGTTTGGCCAAATGAATCTAAGTTGTTCTATATGAAATGCAGATTTAAATGAATACAAAAAATAGATTTAAACAAAAAACATAGAGAATAAGTTAGATGAGAAAAACCATACCTGATTCCGGATGTCTGATGGAGGTTCTAATTTTTGAAGCAGTCAAGATCGCCTCGAATTTGACAGGATCGACTGAAATCAGACAGGATCATCTGAGATCTGACGAATTCGTCAGAGACCTGCAATCAGAGAAATAGACACCAGAATACGAAAAATGCAGCTATGCCTGATAAAGGAAAATGATGTGAAATGATAATAATGATGTTAATAAGATAATCCCAAATAGAAATGCAAGTAAATTATCATGCTTTAATAGCTAATCATGATTTTATTATGTATTTAAGCTACATGGGTGAACTCCAAGATGCAGAATAACAGGAAATAATAATAAAACTAACTAGATGCAGAATAAAATAGCAGAAAGGTATAGGAAAAGTGCAAACTCTGAGCACTGATTGCCCCCAATGTCGACTGTAGTCGAAATCGTCTCGAATTGTGGCATGATCGTCCGAGATTGTACAAGATCGTCTGCGATGATCTGAGCTTGCTTCGACTGAAAAATAATGAAGTTCCTGCAAGAAAACTTGGAAAACATACGAAGGCAAATGGTGATTTAAGATGGTCTAATGCATATAGAACTCACGTTACAGGAAATTTCAGCCAGGGGAATGTCAAGGGGAGGGCCTAAGATTAAATAGGCTTAGGAGGGAGGTTAGGAGGTTGGGGATCATCCCAATTTGGGAGATCTCCAACGGGGGAGGTCTCTAACCGCGCAGACACGCTTTTGCCCAAGTTAGAGACGTCGTTGAAACAGAAGCTAATTATGAACAAATCAGTTTGGGATGAAATCGTCTGGACGTTCTGCTCCAGACGAATTCGTCCGATCTGAGGCGATATCGTCTGATCGGCGACGATATCGTCCAACGGACAAAACAAATCCTAAAAATGGCATAAAAAATGAGGAAACGGGTAGCAGGCGGTTTTGGGGTTGAAATTTGAATTTGAATTATTACTAAAGTAATTTTAATTATTTACTAAGGTTTACTACGCCAATTTTAGGGTGCTACAAAACCCATAACAATTTAGGTTTTTAGGGCAAAATAAAAAGATAATTGCTGCAAAATAGCTTCCTTGCACTTTAGGGTTTCTAGAGCAACATAAAGAAGATTGTGCTTTTGAGATTGTTCCTTGTACTTTAGATCCTTCAAAATAAGGCAAACCTAAATATGATAAGTATTACTATGAGCAGTGTAAGAAGATTGAAGAGATTGATGAAGATGAAAGTATTGTTGGTAATGAAAAAACAGAGGAAGATCCAAGAAGCAAAAACAAAGAGAAAAAGAAACCAAGAGAGAAATTGATAAGGGAAAATAAAAGCAAATATCACAAGTGCTAACAAGAAGTGGGACTACACCCACAAATAAAAACAAAAACAACAATGAAAATAATATCTTGGAATATTAGGGGAATGAATAAGAAACCTAAAAAAGCTATTAATAAAATGTGAGGTTTTTATAGATAAGATATTTGTAGATATAGAAGTTAGGCAAAAAATATTTTAGCCATTTGTAGTGTTGAATTTCATCTTGACAAAATTTAAATTTCAAAAGGCATCTGATATAAAAGGAGTTGATTGTGGAAACTTAGTAGTTTGAGGAATATGGAGAATATCTTTAATAAAAAGGTAAATTTGGATATGCTTTAATTAACTTATTAGAAATGTAACGAGAGCAATATAATGTTTTTTTTTTGTAATGGGAGTGGCTCCCAATAGAACCCATACATAGCTTATTAAAAAAAACCAATCAAAATATTTTTTAAATCTTATATAATCCATTAATATATTAATTTCAATTCATATAACCAATTTTAAAAACCTTAAAAATTAGAATTTTTGGTTGCTTAAAAATTGTGTTATTGATGCACTTCTATAAATTCATTGGAAGCTTGCTTTGTTATTTACAATATAAAGGTCTAATAGTAGAATATTATAAAGTAGAAGTCTCAACCAAAGAGAGGACAAAAAAATTTAAGTTAAAATTTTTGGGTTAGAGGTTGATTTAACCATATGCATATCATTTTATCTTAGCAAAAGGTAAGTTTAATGTATGAAACTTATATAGAACATTTGAGATATTAATTTAAGGGATGCACTACAAGGCCTTAGCAGAATAGTGAGAGAAGGCATTTGTTGTAAAGATGTTAAGATTTTGAGCTCTCTCAATAAAATATTTAAGTCTACTTTTCAAAAAAAAACTAGTATATTGGGTAGCTCCATCAAATTTAAAAGAATTAATGAAATGATTAATTGTTTCAAATCTAAAACATTATGTATTTTTGTAGAGGGGTAAAACTACCCTTCCGTATACAATTCCCAAACAAAAGGTTTGATCTACAAGGAAGGATCCTTTTGTGGGGTGAACCACGAGGGGATGTTGTACTCTACACTCGATGCTAGGGGAAGGGTTCACCAGGAACAGTTTAAGAACTCGCTCCAAGTCCTCAGGATATTCGAGATATTTTGATGTATTCAGTTTCAAGACAAACACCTAAATTTGACCTTTCTAGATCTAATCTAGAAAAGATAAAGGACAATGCAAAAATAGAATAAGATAGCTGAAAATAAAATGCAAGCATACAAGAGCTAGCCTCTTTATTTGAATGTTCACTAACCTAGGATTTTATTTCATAAAAACTTTAAATCAGATAACACACAGAGTAAATGCACAAAAATTATCCCTAGATGCAAGCTAGATACCTTTCACTTTTAGATGCCTAGAAATCAATAATGAAATCATATTTTCAACCAATAGAATGAGTAGAGCACTTATTAAGATCAGTGGTTGACTTAACCTTTTATGGCTCTTGTCCAATGATATCAAGAATACCTGTTTCTGCAAAGATCACTCATGCAACATTGAAAAATAGAATTAGTATTAGGGGGCCTACTTAGGCCATTGTGTAATAGATATTGGAGGCATGGTAGTCAAACCCCCTAGGTCCTTTTAGATGACCTTTTAATACAAAAATAGAAATTGACCTTTGGAGGATTAATCGTAAATCAAAATTACAGTAGCAAAGAACTGAAAACAAAGTGTAGTAGTATGATCTAGAAATAGAATGGAATAAAACAATAAAAGCAGAATTTGGAAATTGCCCTCGGTATACCCTAGGGTAAAATTATGCCTCGCCTAGAGAGGGCATGATAATGCAACAGCAAAATCACACCCTGCTTGGACAAGACGTGATTTTGCTTCTACGGATAAATTTATCGTAATTAGGGTATAAGCGAAGTCGTGCCCCGCTAATGCCAAGTGCGATATCACTATAGACTAAAGAAAAATAAGAAGTGAATGCAGTAGATAAAATAAATGTAGAAAATTAAGTAATCAAACCCTAATGGACATCATAGAAGTAGGAAGAGGATATTTAAGTATCCAAGAAAGCACTCTATCTCTCTGAAATACACCATGGATCCACCAAGTCACACACCAAATCAATCCAATCCATGCAATAGAATATCAATCCAAAATTCGTACTTCGAGGTTAGCTTGTAGCAGAGAAAACAAATGAAAGAAATTCACACTAATATTGCACATCAAAATCTTGCATACCACATAATTTTTTGCATGTATTCACCCATATTATTTGGCAAAAACAATCTTCTTTTTATAGATGAAATTGGAGGAAAAATGCGAGAAAAAATAAACTCACAGCTGACGCTAAAACACGCTGGAGGGTTTAAAACTGGGTCTAAGTAGCCTCAAAAATAATAAAAAAATTAGGTTAAACAGTGAAGTCGTGTCCCATCCTGTTGGGGCACGAAGTTGCGCCTCGTAAATACGGGGCATGATTTCGCTAAAATACAAACAAATTAAAAAAAAATGCAAAGAGGTCTTACCTTGCTCTTGGAATGGGTTGAGGGCCTCTTAGGGGCACTAAGGAAGATTACCCATGCAAAGTGGGTCAATTTTCCATGTCTACATTTTGCCCCCTTTGATGCATTTATGGCCTATTAAATGTGTCAAAGAAAGGATGTAGACTCCTGTGGGCAAGCATACAATAAGCACAAAGAAGGGGTGGCCAATATTGGGCAAAGGGGTGGTGCAAGAGGGGTATCACGAAGGACATTCTAGACTCTTGTACACTAGGTGAGGCATTACTACCATTAATGCCTCTATGGCTAGGGTGCCCCCTCGAGTTTCAAAAGGAAAGGGAATTCCTTAAGAAACTCGAAAAAGGTAAAGAAAAAACATAGAAACACAGATAACAAGGCAAACAAGCAGTAGAGCAAATATTATTGGTACAATATGAGACGAATGTAGCTAACATGAAGTGCATATAAGAAAGGGAAAGAAAGAAGGGAAGAGAAAAGAAGGAGAAGGAAATCCAAAGGTCAACCATATGAAAGCGAGAAGAAAGCTAAATAAGAACCCTGAATGGAGGGTGTTATGCTCAAAAGAAGGTCTAAATATGGAGTGAAAACCTTGCTATGGGTGTAGCACTCACTAAATATGGACAAATAAGTGAACTATAGAGCTTAACCCACTATGGGTGATTGCTTGAATGATCAAATAATGGAGTGTAACCTACTATGGATGATTGCTTGCTAGTGACTATTGTGGGGTGATTACCCGCTAGGATGTATGTTGAGGTCTACTAAAATGGCCAAAGAGCTTATCCTGTAATGAGGTGTTGAGCCTGTTGATTCAAAAGAAGCATAACCTGATAGGGTAATATGCTATTGCTAATGTAAATGATGTATTAGCAAGTACTACCCGATAGGGGTGTAAAATATATATATATATATATATATATATATATATATATATATAGACTAAGTCATATGAGCATAACACAATCTAGAAGGTAAGCCATATCGATGATTATGATTACGGAGAGGCTTCGTCATAGCTCTTTCTTTGGTATCCATAACATGATAATCTATACATTCTTGAACAAAACCATTTTTCTTAACATAAGAAAGATAAATCCCTAATTTTGCAAGATCTCTATGAGAAGAAAAATATTTATCATTAGAACACATAAAATTTATCATATTACGAAGTAATATGTTAGAGGGATGAGGGGGATCCTTATCCTCATTAATCTGCTCACAACCTTGATGAGATATATCCAGAAGAGGTTCTTGAAGAAATTGAATGTCTTGATCCCATGATGAATTGATTAGAGGTTCCTCACTCACTTTTATATTATTGGATTGTTTAGATTTTTTAGATGAGAAACTTGGAGAAATATATGATGAAACTGAAGGACAAACATTGAGACCAAACTGAGCTTGTTCAACCATTGAACAATATTTGAATGGATGAAGGTCGCATGGAATGGTAATAACTTGTTCTTTAAATTTGAATTTCAAACATTGATGAAGAGTAGAAGGGACGACCTTCATTGCATGAATCCAAGGACGTCCAAGAAGCAGATTAAAATATGCAAGGCAAGGTACCACATAGAACAATGTATCTAAAATTTTAGGTCCAACTTTAAGGGGGAGAGATATAGTGCCACAAGCTTCTTGGGACTCATTGTTGAATGTTTTGATGATTACATCAATCTTTCTCTTTTAATATAAATTTTTGGATAAATTGATATGTGCATAATTGAGGGAAGAACCATTATCAATCATAACCCTTTTGATAAAGATTTCTTTAATAAATGTAGTAATGTAGAGAGAACAATCCCTATATAGGTCTGAGGAAGAAATATTTTGTGATGTGTCCCAAGAAAGCTTACAATATTGGCCATATCACTAGGGAAAATATATGGAGGGACAAATTGCTATTTTAGAACATTTATTAAGGCTTCTCCATGAGTAGGAGAATTTTGCAAAAGTTCTAAGAGGGAAATATTTGCTAAAAAACTCATCTCCTTTTGAGACCGTTGGATCTGTTGATTCTGCACCTGTTGCTCTGAAGTAGCTGTTACCATACCAACCATTTGGTTATCATAATGATGTGGTACATTTTTAAAAAATACTTGATTAACTGCATGTTGTCCTTGCTTAGGTATATTCTAGTTGGTAGTGGAATTTTGTTGACTATTTGAAGATTGAGAATTTTTTATATCAAGACGTCCTGCATCAATTAAATCTTGAACCACATGTTTCAACTTCTTACAAGAATTTATCCAATGTCCTTCTACTCTATGATATGCACAATGATTTCCTACCTTATACCAACTAGTTGTAGTATCTTTTTGCCTTATAGGAGGTAACTCAATTGCGTTGGCTTCCAAAAGTTGCTTTAGGACTTCTTCCATAGGTATGCCAAGTCTTGTGAAATTCCTTTGTGGATATTTTTGAAGTATTATCTTTTGTAGGTTGTTAACAACATTATTAATAGGTCCACTATTTGTTACACCATCATTTACCACATCCTTATTCTCATACTGCAACTTAATGGTTTTATCTTCTTTCACTTTGAGTTGTCCTCTTATGATAAGAGTATGTTCTACTTTTCTTGCTAAATCAATTGCTTGATCAAAATATGTGATGATTATAGTTTCTAATTCATAAGATAACTCTTATTGTAAATTGCTAATGAATATACCAAGCATATATTTCTGAGACACAGGTTGTCTTAATCGACCAACTAAACTTCTCCAACGAGCTAAGAATTCTGAAAAAAAATCTTCTTTACTTTACTTTAAATTATATAGGTCTCTCATTGTCACATCCTTTTTAATATATGCACTAAAATGATGAACAAATAATTTTTTTGTTTCCTCAAAATTCCTCAAAGAATAATTAGGTAACCGATAATACCATTCTAATGCCATGCCAGCAAGACTCTTAGGAAATATCTTTAGTAATAACATATCATCATAGATGAGATCATGGCAAGTTGTTCTAAATCTTCTTAAATGCTCAATTGGATCTTTTGTACCCTTATATATAGGTAAAATCGACATGGAAAAATTCTGAGGATAAGGCCTGACAGCACAATAGGGTTTAGGGGTTGATTGCACATCTCTTTATAATTGTAAGTATAACTAGAAATTTGAATCATATCCATTTTTTAAGCCAAGTGTTTTACCACATTTGTCAATTTTTGTACTTTTGTATCATTATTGTGCAATGCCCCCAGATTACCTAAGGGGGGGGTATAGGCAGGTTGTTGAAAAGGCACTTGGATTAAGTTGGAGGTATTGATACTATTGTGATATGTGATACCTTGCTAGAGAGGATAACTAATATTTGGTGGAATAGAGGTAAAAGTGTTGATATTGGCAGATTGAGGAGAAAATTGAAAATAATTTTGAGTGACACTACTGGTTGGATGAACTTGTGGATTTCTTCCAACAATGGTGGTTACAATAGTAGCATATGTTGGTTGATGGGCCAGATTAACATGATTCAAATATTCAAACAAAGGGTTATCATGAACATGCCTAGGAGAGATGATCGAAGGAGAAAGAAGAGTCTCAACTCTTTTGAGTTGAGATTTATGTTCCACAACCTTAAGTAAAGCCTCCTTATGGCGTTCCACGAAATCTAGAATGTGATGAAATGATTCAAAAATGTAGCGACCCTTAGGGTCTTCAAGGGGACCAAGACTATTATCAACTTTTTCTTCTTCAAGTTTATGATTTTTTCTATCAATTAGATCATTCTCTTGGAAAATATCATCAAACCTCAAAGGCCTTTGCTCACTCCCAAGGTTGAAATCCATTAGGAGAAGAGAAAAAGACTAGGGCAAAAGGAAGGAACTAAAACCAATGAAGACAAAGCACAAGAAATTATGTTTTGAATGTTTTCTTATCTAACACAGAATAAATTTCACTTCTACGGATAAATTTACCCTAATTAGGACAAACGAAGTCACACCTCACTAATGTCAAGCGTGATATCACTGTAGACTAAAGAAAAATAAGAAGCAAATACAATAGACAAAATAAATATAGAAAACAAAGTAATCAAACCCTAATGGACATCGCAGAAGTAGGCAAAGGAGATCGAAGTATCCAAGCGGGCACTCTATCTCTCTGAACTACACCATGGATCCACCAAGTTACATAGCAAATCAATCCAATCCACGCAATAGAAGATCAATCTGAAATTCGCACTTCGGGGTTAGCTTACAGCAAAGAAAAAAAATGAAGAAGAAATTCACACTAAGATCGCACATCAAAAGCTCGCACACCACATATAATTTTTTGCATGTATTCACCCATATGATTTGGCAAAAACACTCTTCCTTTTATAGACAAAATTGGAGGAAAAATACGGGCAAAAATAAACTCACAGTTGATGCCAAAACACATTGGAGGGTTTAAACCTAGGTCTAAGCGGGCTCAAAAATAATAAAATAAAATAAAATTTAAAAATTAGGTTAAACAACGAAGTCGCACCCCGTATATCGCTGGCACGAAGTCGCACCTCATAAATACGGGGCACAATTTCTCTAAAATATAAACAAATAAAAAAATGCAAAGAGGTCTTACCTTGCTCTTGGCAGGGGTTGAGGGCCTCTTAGGGGCACTAAAGAAGATTTCCCATGCAAAGTGGGTCAATTTTTTGTTTCCACAATTGTATAGAGGATTGTTCTTACATTATTTCTTTAAACCTATGGATTAAAGAAAATAATAGATTATTCAAGAACAAATGTCAAAATCATTTCTAAGTTTGGAATTGTCCTTCTACCTATCTTTCAAAATGCTCAAAGGCATTGTGCTCATCATGCAAAGTATCAAGGAAAAAAAGGTGTTAATTTTTTGGTTACAAAATTTGAATTTACATATAAGGTTTATCTATGCTAATCAAAAAAACAACGTGCTAATTTTTTATTACATGATTTGAATTTATTATACAAGGTTCCTCTATGAAAATGAAATTAATACAAAATATTTATGTTGATCTATGGTAAAATAAAAGTGTCTAAAAGTTAGGTTCATCAAGATCGAATTCGATGATACTTCTAAAGAAAATTCATAGAAAGATGGGAGAGGTGTTGTTTTTCATAATAATGAAGGCAAATTTCTCCTCATTTACTAAGAATCATATGGAACTTCAAGTAACAACTATGAAAATCAATGAAATCAATTGACTTTAACTCAACCAATTATATTCCTCAACTTTCAAGGAAGAGACATATATTTGAATCTTACAAAATGATACAACAAAATTTCCAAATTATTGTAGTACCACTATGTAGTCATAATGTGATATAGGTGTTGCTTCATCCCTCATGCAAATGGGCATTCCCCTTGACAGTTGATAGCTCTGGCTATTCCTCTATTTTGGGTTCCTCTGAGGTGGAGGATCGTCTCCTTTCGTATTCCTTTTTGGCGAAGGATCGTTTCTTTTTGGGCTCTTTCATCTTCCTGCCTGTTTTCTCTCTGTTCCTTTTTGTCAAAGGTTGTTTATTTTGGCTCTGGCGAAGGATCGTTTCTTTTTTGGCTTTGTCATCTTTTTGCTTGTTCTATTCCTGTTTTTTTTCTTTTAGCTCCTTTTACTCTGAGGATGTAATTTTTTTTAGCTCGCAGTTCTGAGGTTCCTTTCGTCTGTTCCTCTTTTGCTCCTCTGTTGTAAAAGGTGTTAGGGCGCCTTTCAAATGCCCTTTTTTTAATAAAGTTATTAACTTACCAAAAAAAAAAATGTGATATAGGTGGGGCCTATTTCAATCCCATATAACCAATTTAAAAAAAACTTTGAAATTAAACAACAAAATAATATTTAAAGGAAAAGAACATCATTAAACATATTGAGAACAAGTATGGTCAAAAGCTCCAGGAAGAGGAGGAGATTAGTGGAGAGATTGTGGATTACTTCAAGCACATTTTATATGAAAATGTGGAGGGGAAGATAAACCAATTCAAGAGATTTTAGAGTTTATACCCAAGTTGGTCACTAAATAAATGAATGAAAGGTTAATGCCCATGTATTTGAGAAGAAAAATAAGAAAGTATTTTTTTTCTTTGGGAGTGATAAGGCTCGAGGGCCTGATGTATTTCCTATAAGTTTCTTCAAAGAATGTTCGAACATTTTAGGGAAGGATGTGGTCCAAGCAATCAAGGAAACCCAAAGTAGAAGTGGTATGTTGAGAGAATTAAATAACATCTTTATAGCCTTGATGTATAAGAATCAAGATCCTCGTCCATGTGCTAACTTTATACCTATAAGTCTTTTTAACTTAATGTATAAATTCATTACCAAAATTATGGCCAACAAATTAAAGCAAATTTTACCCCACATCATTTTAGATAAACAAGAAGGTTTTTCTCAAGGAAAATATATTATGGATGGTATAATTATAGTGTATGAATCAATCCATTTTATTTCTAAGAGCAACTAAGCAAATGTGATGGCTAAATTGAACATGCTAAAGCTTATGATAGAGTCAACTAGGAATTTTTCAATAGGATCTTGGAGAGATTTAGTTTTGATAGAAAGTGGATGAATTGGGTTATGGAGTATGTCAGTTTTCCAAGATTCTCTAATCATAGTGAATGGATCCCCTCAAGGTTTTCTCAATGAATCTAGAGGTCTCTACTAATGGGATCCTCTTTCCCCCTACATGTTTATGATCTTAGCAATAGTCGTGGGAAGAAGTATAGCAAACCATAGACAAAATAAGGATCTAAAAGGTCTAATAGTCACTCATGATTTAAGGCTAGTTACCCACCAATGATTTATGAACATGATCCTATTGGGGAAGCCTTAGTTAAGAAGGCTAGGATCCTAAATTAGGTTATTGAATTATATGAAAGAGTGTCAAGGCAAAAGGTCAATAACGATAAGAACAATATTTTTTCCCTCAATACCCCTCATAGGAGGCAGAGGAGGATATTGGATATTCTAGGATGGTAAGTGGGTAAATTACCTTCTACTTATTTGGGAGTTCCCCTCTTTGACAAAAGAATGACTATAGCCTTATGGAATTCTTTAATGGAAAGGTTTTAGAGGAATTTGTCCAATTGGAAAAGCAATCATCTTTCGCAAACAAGAAAGTTATAATTGTTGAAATCCATAATTTAGGCATTGCCCATCTACTTGATGCCAACCCTAAGAATGCAGCCAAAAGTGAAACATGATTTAGAAAGGAGGCAATGATCTTTCTTTTATGTAATACAAAGGATAAACATATATTCCCTCTTATTCATTAAGATTGAGTATGAGGACCAAAGAAATAAAGGGATTGGAGATAAGAAGTTTGAAAGAAATGAATGAGGCCTTAGGGAGTAAATTATAGTGGAGGTTTGGGCAAGAGAATATATTTTGGATAAACATTTGGAGAAGGAATACTAGAGGCAATATGATAGGGATTAGCATGTTTTATCACATTTTGTATTGGCCAACAAATAATGTTACAATTTATTTGTAGGCTACCTACCTTTTAATTTTTTGTTAGTAGATAGATAATCGGATATGATTTTTGATAGGCTTAATGAATATGATCATATCCAAAGTATCCTGACTCAAGCAATGTAATCTCTAAACTGATATGGTCACCCATAAGCAAACACTTAAAAATATTTTGCAATGAAGAACTGATGAAATATATTGCAAAATCGGCTATAAATAGAGAGATTATGTTGCCTAAGGTTGTATCCTTTAGATATGTTCATATTAATTAAGCCTTTCATAAATCATATCTGACTATCTACCTACTAACAAAAAATTAAAATGCAGGTGGCCTACAAATATAATGTAACATTATTTTTCGACCAATACAAAATGTGATGTAAAATATGATCAAACATGTTAATCCCTATCACAGTATGAAGAAACAACACAACCTATTAGCATAGGATCAAAGATATGGAATCATAAAATTAAGAGTTGAGATATAATAGATAAAGGTGTCGTTTAGAAGATTGAAGACAAAACCAAGGTCAAGTTTAAGGATGATAGATGGATGGGCTCAAAACCTCTAAATCAAGAAAATATTTTCTTTGAATTACATCCTACTCGTAGAAGAGGATATGGAGAAAAGGTGAATGACTACATCCAGGATAGAGGTGGCTTCCATATTTAGAGACCTCTAGCAGTGGAGAATTAATTTAGGGAGGCAATGGGCACTCTAGAGGAAATACCATGATCTTATTATATTCCTCAATTACCAACAAGTAATCAATTGTGGTGACCTTGGTCCAAAGATGGACAATACCAAGTAAAGTATAGTTATCAGTTGACAAAAAGGAAAGAAGTTCCAAATTTCCCTTGGTTGAATATTTGGATGAGGAAAGGGGTCCCAAATATAATCTTCTTCCATTGGATAACGTTGTAAGGAAAAGTTTTAACTATGGATAACCTTTACAAAAAGGGCTTTCCAAGACCTTCAATATGTGAGCTCTGACTAGCTAAAGAAGAGACTTGTGATCATCTCTTTATCTACTACCAACATGTAGTAGAAATTTGGAATAAAGTTTTGGTCAAAACCAAAATTTCTTGGACTTTTATGAGTAGTTTGAAGGACAATGTGATGTAGTGGAAATGCCCTTTTCATTGTAGAAGACTTCATATACTTTGGCATTTAATCCTAGCCTACATAATATGGAATATCTGGTTGGAAAGAAACATAAGAAGTTTTAGAGGGGAAAGGTTGGAATGTCAATAAGATTATGCAATGAAAAGGTTTGACCATCAAAGAAATAGTGGAAAGTTGAGATTGGAGGGATGGGATAGAGAAAATTGTAGCTAGAAGCTAGAACATGGAATCGATCCCCATCAATATGATCAAGAATAAAGGGAATAATATGAATACAATAAAATGGAACCCACTAAATGAAGGTTGGGTCAAGTTGAAATTAGATGAGGCCTCAAAAGGTAATCCAAAACTAGCTAGAGGAGGGGTTTTTGGTGACCATAAGGGGATTCTCCTTGGTGTGTATGCTGAGTAGTATGCGACCACAACTGATATGATGACGAAGGTAAGTGAAGTTATAGTTAGAATTAAGAAGGTTCAATCACTTTGTTTTAACCAAATATATGTGGAAGGTGACTCATTGGTTGTCATCAATAGTATTAAAGGGAAAAACTCTTTATGGAGTTTTCTTCAAGATATTCTTGGTGACACCAAGAGGCTCTAAAGTCATTTTTAGGAGGTGGTCTTATCTCATATTTATATGTAAGGTTATAATTTGGCTAATTGGGTAGCAAACCAAAGAATAATTAGTAAGGTGGATATAACTTGGGATCATCCAAGTTATATTGAATAGCCAACCCACATACCAATGATGAGAATATTTAGAAGGAAGAGAGAGAGGAGGAAAGCCTTAATGAGAGGCTTTCATGTTTGGTGGATATTGATGCCAACACATCTAGAGGAGTGATTTCATAACATATAAGTTGATGGAGTATATGATCCCTATAGGCTTTGAATCTAACTCTAATGGTGATGATTGTTGTGATGATCTATCTATTTTATGATTTTTTGTTTGTTGCTTTGTGTCTAAATTTTTAGTTTTAATTTTGATACTACAGAGAAAAGTTTTGTTGCAACTCTAGTTGATATGATTTTAATTTATACATGCCTATTTTATTTTATTTTGTTGAAAGTGACTTGATATTATTAAAAAAATAAGAGTACATCATTCCTCAAAAAAATGGGTGGTATGGAAACACATCCCAAAAGCCTATGCAGAACATCAACCTTGGGACAAAAAAAGGCTCAAGACAACTATAGAATAGTTAACATATCAACAAAAAAGAAAATGCAGAAGGCCTGCTAGTACTCAAGTCACCATAGGAGTAGCACCACCAGATGGAGGGTCCTTATTCGAAGAACTTCCCCAACCGATGAGAGGATTAGAGTCTGTGGGAACTGAATCCTACCCAAAATAATCGCTTTGCAACTTCAAATAATCGCTTACGGTCTGAGGAAAAGTGGAATCCCAACCAGATGATGATCCCCAATGGTAATACTATGGCACAGAGCGAAATCCTTCCTTGGTACACTAGTCCTATGAGCAAGGGCTATAAGCAATCAGAGTCCTATGGCCTTGATCCCATTGCTAAGAAGAAGAATGTATTTGGCAAGGTGGGGAGGGTGAAACTCAAGCCACAATGTGAGCCATAGTGTAGGGAGCATTTGCCCAATGATCCACCAGAGTTAGCAGATGTTGAACCTCAAGGACAACCTTGTTTGCTTGTGCTTTATTTTGAAGTAAAACATTGAAACATATTAAAGCTTTTGTATACATGGATCTGGAAATGTATGCTAAGCAAAAAAAAAAAAATCATTACCATTTTTTTATATGTTAAATAAAATCTCAACCCTAAAAATATGCCAAATATGCTTCATATGTAGAGTTGTATACCCTGAGAAAAATCATAAACCAAAAAAATAAGCTATAACCTAAGTTTTGATTTTGATGATTTATAACTATTAATAACATAAACTTCTTAAAGTGAGGTAAAAACCCATTCAAAACCCTATTATTACCAATAATAAATAAATATATGTAATAAATGGTTAAACACCTTGTTGGTCACGAATCCGCCTAGTCATATAAAATGCGCCCTAGACCCGACCAACATTGAAAGGCCGAGAGAAAGAGAAGTCTCCCGGGCCAATCTCCAGAGAGGGCTGGCTCCCAAACTAATCTAAAACTGATTTCAAGGTAAGGGTTAGAAATAACAGAAAGAGATGGAAATATGGCTGAAGTCGATAGTTGATAGGGAGAACAACCTCAGATAGCAAATAACCTCAAACTAAATCCTGAAGATAAGCAGCAACTAATTCTTAGAATGCACATACAGAAATTGGATCAAACATTGACCATAAGTTTACCTTCAATTATACTTCAAATGTTCAAATGAAAACATAGCCAAATTCAGAATAGCAGAATTCAACTTATATTTTAACACTGGACTAAGCAGAAGTGAATCACACAGAAAGCATCACATGAACATCAATTTGGATCACCAACTCAAAAGACTCTAAGAACAGAGCAAAATGCATTTAGGATTTCTGCTTCAATTTTTGCAAAAAGGTCCTCCCTCCTTTTCTTGAGATATACATTAGTATTTATAGAGGCCTTCCCTCTCCCTTTCGCATCACAACATTTAAAACATAAAACAGATTTTGAAGAGGAGATCCACAAAATATGCACTTGAAAAGAGAAACAATCCCCCTCGGAGAAATCACATTCCCTACTTTTATGGATCAAAATTGAAAATCGAATGGAAACAAGGGACCATATTTCTTCATTAAATGACTATTCTCGGGGCATGCTTGAAGTGTTAGGAGATCACGAACAAGAGCTTTTAATATCGGAGGCATCTTTAATTTTGGTGGCTTCGAGAACAAACTGATTTAACACGTTCTCCCATCTTGCGCACATAGGTAAACAACAAAACATTTAATCTTGGAGCCTCTTTGACCTCGATCTCAAAATCAGTTGGAGAGCTTTTAAAACATTACTTTGTTCGATCCTTATCTTCTCCTCACGTTCTCCTATGCAATATGAAGAAAAATGCGGATAGAACTTTATTGGACCTTTGTTGTCGCTTCTGTCGTGAAAATGCGACATGTCACGAAATCATGACATTTTTCCCTCGCTTCTCCTGTTGCTACCAATCACGAAAATGCGACATGTCACGAAATCATGACAATATTTTCTCGCTTTGTCCTTCCATCGCCTTTAGTCGCAAAAACGTGACATGTCACGAAATCATGACATTTTCCTCTCGCTTGGCTTTCATCTTCTTTAGTCATGAAAATATGACATGTCATGAAATCGTGACATTCTCCTCTGTTTGGCTCTTGTCTTCTTGCACTTCCATGAAAATGTAACATGTCACGAAATCGTGACATCTTCCTCTCGCTTGGCCTTCTTTTTGTTTTCCAACTGTCATGAAATCATGACATGTCACGAAATCATGACATTCTCCTCTCCTTGGCTCTTTCTTCTTCCACGAAAACATGACATGTCACGAAATCATGACATTTTCTCTCCTTTGTTCTTCGCTTCCATCGAAAAATGTGACATGTCATGAAATCGTGACATTTTCTATCTCTCCTTTGCTTTCTCCCCAAATGTGACATGTCATGAAATCGTGACATTTTTCTCTCGCCTTGTACTTTTCTGCTTTCTCCCTAAAAACGTGACATGTCACGAAATCGTGACATTTTTCTTCTCTCTTTTTTCAAAATAGTGTCACGAAAATCACGACATTCTTCTCCTTTTCTTTTTTCTAACGTGACATGTCATGAAATCGTGACATTTTCTTTCTCTTTTTTTTTAGACATGTCATGAAATCGCGACATTTCCATCTTGCTCCTTCCTTGCTTTCTTCCATGAAAACATGACACGTCACGATATCGTGACAATTTTCTTCTCCTTCTTCTTTTGTCACGAAATGTGACATGTCGTGATATCACGACATTTTTCCTTGGCGCTCCCCTTTGCTGCTGTATGTCGCGAAATCATGACATTTTCCTATCACTTTGCTTTGTTGCCACTATCTGCCACGAAAATTCGACATGTCGCGATATCGCGACAACTTTGCCTTATCTACTTTCTAGCGTGAAAATGTGACAGGTCACGAAAATGCGACATGTCACGATATCATGACATTTTCTATGCTTAGCTTTTTTCTGCATCGGACGCCGCAAAAATGTGATAGGTCATGAAAATGCGACATGTCACGATATCGCGACATCTTTCACTTACTTTGCTTTAACACAAAACTTGTAGAGATTTTTGTATTTTACTTATTATCCCTTTCGAGGTGCTTGGAGGGACAAACAGAGGAGTGAGTATCTCTACAATTTGTGCATTATTTTGCATGAACAACAACAAAAACAATGTGGCAAAAATGCCAACATTCTTGGCGGCTCTCGGGGTATACAGTTCTACTGTATGCATGAACCCTAGGCCTTTATCCATTGGGCAATAGAGTCAAGAAGTTGGAGGAGCAGAAGAAGTGAGTGCTGGTTGATGTTGGACGTTTCTGTGGGCTACTGCAACAAGCTCTTGCTGGCGCTCGACACTTAAAATAGGACTTTCAATAGAAATTTGTGGAATAGCAGAACTTCCCTTATTCCTTTAACTACTACATTTTGCCTAGCTCGGTTGAGCTGGGTAATCACCAGGTGCTGTGAAAGGATCTCCATGGCAGTGGTGAGAAGCACCTGGGTTGCAAAAATGGGAATGAATGGGGTGATGACCGACAGATGTGCAGGTCATGGAATGGGAATGGTGAATGATGGAATTGTGGAAGATGGAGGAGTAGAAGTGGTAGATACAACAACTGAAGAGGGTGCTACTGTGCTACCAGCTACTGGGATTCCATGAAAATAGATAATGAAATGGAAGTAGATGGGATGGAGAAAGTGGTGGGAACTATGGAGAAGTGCTCAAAAGACAAAGGATTGGAAGAAAGGGGAAGTGAAGAAATGGGAACATCATAGAGGGGAGTAGAAACAACAGTAGTGGCTTGATTATGTACAATGGAAGAAGGAGTGGGAGAGGAAGGGAATGAAAATAAGGAAGTGGAAGAAAGAAGTAGATGGAAGCCACTACCTACTGGGAAGGAAAAGAAAAAGAGAGAGAAATAGACATACCTGCGGGCTCGTGTGCAAAAGGAGCCGAAGTTGACAAATTTTTTTTCTTTTTTTTTTTATTTATGTACAAGGTAACACTGTGTTTTCACATCATGAAATGTAGGCTTTCAAATGAAAGTCATTCACTGAGATAGGAAGTGAATTACCTTCCAAGTCTTCAAGATAAAATGAATTTGTTGCACTTGTACTGGCAATCTGGAATGGACCCTCCCACAGAGCATCAAATTTCTTGTGCATCCTTGGCTTGGCCTTCTTTTCATTCCACTTTAAGACTAAATCACCCACTTTGAATGTGCGGTCAGTAGAACCTTTGTGAAACCATTTTGAAACTGCTTGTGAATGCTTAGCAAACTCATCATAGGCCAAAGAACGTTGCTCTTCCAACTGCAACAATTGAGCCAATCGTATGTTCATGGGATCCATATTTTCTTCATCATCCGGGAATTCCTTCAATTGTTGCAAGGCAGGAGTTCTAAATGAATAGGCAATCTTGCCTCTTTCCCATATACCAGGGCGTATGGTGAAGTCTTGATAGACTTCTTGATTGAAATTCTATCTGCCCATAAGGCCTGATTCAGCAAAAGGTGCCAAGATCTCTTATTATCCCCCAAGGATCTCTTTAAAATCCACAACAAGTTCTTGTTTGTAGATTCCGCCAAGCCATTCCCCTGAGGGTAATAATTAGAGGATGTCTTCAAAAAAATACCGTACTTGTTTGCAAATTCTCCTAGCTTGGCTCCAATGAATGGAGTTCCGTTGTCTGTGATAATGGCGTCAGGAATGCCAAAACGCGTGATCAGTCCTTCAATGAAAGTGATTACCACATCCTGATTTGTAGCCTTGGTTGGAATGGCCTCAGACCATCTTGTAAAATAATCAGTAGCCATCAAGATGTACTTGTGTCCGATTGAAGAGTTTGGATCAATGATCCCAATAAAGTCCAGCCCCCACTGCTGAAAAGGTGCTTCTACTTGAATTGGATGTAGGGGCAATGGTGCATTTCTGATCCGTCCCGTATACCTTTGGCATTTGTCGCAAGCTTGAGCAATCTTGAAAGTATCCATGAACAAAGTTGGCCAATAGTAACCAGCCCGAATAATCTTTAAGGCCATAGGCCTACCAAAGTAATGTCCTCCCGACATGCCAAAATGAAACTCCTCCAGGAATCTAGCTTTCTCGGGTTCCTTAACGCACCTTAGGAGAACTCCATCAATGTTTTTGAAGAACAATCCCTCGGGCAACAATACATACCTAAGAGCTTGTAGGTGAAACCTTCTCCGTTGCAAAGCATTTAATTATGGGGGACATCTACCCATTGAAAAATACTCAACAAGGTCATCTGCCCAATCTTGGCCTTGTGCAAAGATGTTCACTAGATTCCTTTCTTCAACAGGGTCGTTCACTTGATGATCAACTATCTCAGAGGCCGTAGTTTTTGCTAATTGCTGGCATAAGGCCTTACCCCACACCAACTTGGTTGGATGGATCTCAACATCGAACTCTTGAATTTTAGTGACCCAACCAGCACGCTTATCGCCCATCTCGCCCTGAATGATGAAGTTCCTTACATCGGGGTGGATGACGTAGACGATCGTCTTGCTCTGAGATACGAAGTGCTTGAACTTTTTGAGAGACTTCATGATAGCATAGACCTACTTCTCAATGAAATTGTATCTCTCCTCATGGGGTAAGATAACCTAGCTAAGGAAAGCAATGGGTCTTTCATCCCCATCGTCTCCTTTCTATGTAAGCACTGCAACATAGCTTTCATCCTCTCCAACTGCATACATAATGAAGTCCTTAGAATAATCTGGATTGATCAACATAGGGGCTTGTGCAATTCTATATTTAATCTCCTGAAATGCATCCTTCCTCTGAGTTGTCCACTTGAACTCCGCATCTTTCTTTAATAGCTCAGTCATGGGCTTGACTACTCGGGCAAAGTCAAAAATAAATTTTTTGACAAAATTGATTTGCCCGAAGAAAGATTGCAACTCTTTCTTATTGGCAGGGAGCGATAGTTTCTTCAAAGCTTCAGCTCTCGATGGATCAATTGCCAAACCGTTCTCTGAGATGACATGTCCCAAGAGCTTACCTTCCTTTACTACGAAAATGGACTTCTTTGGGTTGATGGAAATGCCAAACTCCCGACATTTCTCAAATATCTGCCTCAAATGAGAATAATGTTCTTCTCATTTGTGCGAAAATATAGTCATATCATCGAGATAGATGACAATGATCTTATTTAAAATCTCCCCAAATGCGATGTCCATGGCCCTTTGAAATGTAGCCCCAACATTGGACAATCCGAAGGGCATGCACTGATAGGCAAAGGTACCCCACTTGGTTGTGAATGCGGTTTTGTGCTGATCCTCATCCCTGACCCAAATTTGATTGTATCCAGAGAATCCATCTAGCAATGAAAAGCGCTGAGCCCCAGCAACAACGTGAAGGATCTGATCAATGCGAGGCAATGGGTAGTGATCCTTCAAGGATGCTCGGTTCAAGTTTCAAAAATCCACACACAACCGTATATCTCCATTTTTCTTACGGACCGAAACCAAATTAGCAACCCAAGTCGAGTGCTTAATCGGATATATAATCTTGGCCTCGCAACATCTTCGCAAGTTCGGCCTTCATGAGGGCTTCAATATTTGGGTTCACCGGTCTCCGCTTCTGCCTGAAGGGTTTGACTCCTTCTTCCAGCTCGATAGTGTGCTGAATGATCTCTTTATCATATCCCCTCAGATCCTCGTAGCTCCAGGCCACGATGTCAAAAAACTCTTGACACAATTGTCTGATCTCTTGCAATTCAACGGGAGTAGAATCAGTCCCAATTTTGATGACCTTATCAGCCTCCAACTGAAGCTCCATGTATTCTTTCTCATCGACCTCGATCCGATGCTTCTTGGACCGATCATTCTGATCAAACAAGCTTTCTAGAGTAATGAGGCCTTTAGGAATGTGGTTATTCCACAACTGAATCAGGCCTTCGATTTCTTCATGCTCCAAGGTCCTTCCCTTGATGGTGGCAGCTTCTTGAACCAAAAAGTTAACAATTTGCTCATCGCTATCGAAGACTTGCCAAAAGGTGTCCTTGTCTGGGACAGAGGGCCTATACACCATTCTCACTATTTTTGGCCTTCTCACCACCTGCTCGATTGGTGAAAAATTTGCTCCCAAGGAAGCCAACAGGTCAGCATGTCTATTTTGTTCTCATGGAATGAAACGCATGCTGAGAGCAGAGAATGATTCGAACAGGTCCCAGACCTTGTTGCGATAGTTCTTGAGATAGTGGTGCTTGGACACACACTTATTGGTCACCTGATTGATAATCAACTCGGAGTCACCAAAGATTTGCAACTGTCACGCTCCAAGTTTCTCAGCCTTCTTGAGGCCTAGGCATAAAGCCTCATATTCTGCTGCATTATTTGTGCAGCTCCAGGTCAAACGATATGAATAGGATCATTGAATCCCAGAAGGTAATACTAGAACAATCCCAGCTCCAGCGCCATTTCTACATCGTGCTCCATCGAAATAGAGCTTCCAGAGCTGGTCTTGACTTTCATCATTCTTTTCTTTAGCCTTTTCAGGCTTAAAAATGGAGTAACACCCCAAGTCAGTTTCCATCATGGCGTTGAAATTGGCCATGGAAAATTCATTTTCTGGGCGGAGCTCTTCCAAAGCTTCTTCCATTAAGTCAAGCTCACCAAATTCTTCAGACATCATGTGCACCGAATTTGCTAACCTGTCCATTTCATCTATTCTCTCCACATGAAATGTGGAAGGCTTCTCATTGAAAATTTTCACCTTTTTACCTTTATGGATCACCTCCAAATGAGTAAAATCCAAAGAAAGGTAACCCCCGAGTTTAGCCGTGAACTCTCGGGAGAGACACATACCAAAACATGGCTCTAGGTCCACTACTATGATCTCCTGGATCACAGTAATCCGAGGCATGGCATGCAGGGAGATAGGAACATCCTTAATTACGCCCACCGTCTTTACTGAGGTACCATCTAGCTGCAAAACTCCCATGCTAGTCCTTGTATATTCCATGCCTATGACATCACATACCGCCTTAGGCATGACAGTAGTAGTCGCTCCTGAGTCAATGAGGCAATTATGCACCACATGTCCCTCCATTCTCAATGAAAGATAAAAAGGTGGTGGTCTATTTTTTCCTGTGACTGAAGAGGTCAGAGTTTGAGACATAACTACCTGGGCTGGAGCCTTCCCCTTACTTTGTGTGGTCTTCAGGGATTCCTGTAAGAGATTCACCTATCTAGGCAATTGCAAGGTGTCATACAGACTTACCTTAGTTGGTATCCTTTTGAGTTCTTCGACGATGTTGTACTCCATCGAAATCGGCTCTCTCCCTCCACTAGCAGATTCAAATCTGCTTCTATATTGTTGGGTGGCCTCCACTCACTGTCGTTTAGTCAATGATGGATACCGCAATGTCTCTCTAGCTTGTTCCTTTGTTTTCGCTTGCGGTTGGGAGGTAGAAGCCTTAGCTTGCAACCTCTCTTTTGCTTGTGGTGGAAGCGAATCCTTCGACAAAATAGGTGGGTCTTGTTGCGGGGCTGGAGGATCATGAGTCTTTGCAGGTATTTGTTGCTTTGTTGCTTGTGCAGGAGGCACTTTCAATGGCTCCATCTTAGCCGGATCTACCACCATTGGTTTCTTGCCACTGCGTGTCAAGACCGCCATGTATTCCTCAGGAGACATCACGGAATTATGATCCACCTCTCGAATCATGTTTACACGGCTCCCCGTAAGAACTTGTAAATAATTTTGGTGGACCATGCAAGTGGACTCATCATGTGGGTCATTGCATGAAGAACACCAATAAGATGGCTCATGTGAAACTTCGGAGGGGCCAGCCTCTTCACTTACCAGGATCGCTGAGTTCCTCTCAGGTACTTTCTCTATAACCTTGCTAGGAGCAACTTGCTCTCTAGTTACCGCCGAAACAAATCTTCATGGTCTGATAGTTCCTTTCCGCCTCTCTCCGCTCCATAGATGTCATCTTGTTAGTGAGGGCTCTCATGGCCGATCGAATTTCTTGCAAAACAGCCAATTGAGGATCTGGGCTTGAGGACACAGGCGGTGCCGGTAGAGGTAATGGAACTGGTGGAGAAGGTAATGCAGGAGTTGGAACTGGAGAGGTTAACTGTGGAATGGGAATCATAGGTACCGAAGTTGTGGGAGGATTCCATGAAGATGAAGGGTACATGGATGGAGCAGTGTAAGATGTGGAGGCTGCACCTGTAGGCTGGTATTGCGGAAGCTCGAGAAAAATGGGCATAGTCATTTTCGGAGGCAATTTCCCAATGGCAATCAGATCGGCCTCAACCTTCTGTGCCTGGGAATATAGTGCAGGAAAGGTTTGAACATTGGACATCCTAATGTTCATACTAATATCTGAGTGGAAAGCCCTAAGAAAGTAAAATGTCGCTTGGTCATTAGTAAGGCGAAGACCATCGAGAACTCTCTCGCCAAGTTCGGGCAAACCTAACATTGAAATCCACTATCTCCTCTTGAGGATGCCTCTTGATATTAGTAAATTGATGCAACAAAGAAAATGGGTCCGCTTGCTCATTGAACCCTTGGATCAGCATCTCTGCTAATTGATCCCATGAATTTATGGAGTTGGGAGACAAGGATCTATACCAAAACAATAACTTACCTCAGAGTGACAACGACGAGCAATTTGATCATGACATCTTCGTCTGTGATATTATGAATTGTAGCCAAGGATGCCACATCTGACACATGCTCATACATGGTCTTTCCAGTCCCATCGTATGTAGGCAAAGCCTTTAATGCTGTAGCAGGAACTAGATTTTGAAAAGGCAGGTCCAACGCTCCCGAATGGTTCCAAGCAAGAAATTGACGTGGAGGAGGTTGTTGACCAGCCATTTGCACTGCTGGATTTGGATGTACTAGCAAGCTCGTAGCAGTACTGGGAGGAGTCGAAGATGGCACAAACTGACCCACCGCCTGCGAAGAGATAGCAAATGATGGGTTCACAGGACTTACCAATCTTGAGCGCTCCCTCCAGTTTTGAACATCGATCTCGAAGAATTCGACTGGGTCTTCCGATTCTTTGGCACTTGATCTCGTGATCATGAAGCAAATATTTTCACCAGCTTCACGATTGGAGATTTCTAGGTACTATACAGTCACCCCCAGCAGAGTCACCAGATGAACTTACAATCTCCGCTTTGAGGTCAAGACAGTTCATCAAAATCTTGATTCCTCCGGGTGTCAAAATATGGGACTTGTGAGTCCCATCGGGCATGCCAAAAACTGTTGGTCCCTATTGGTCACGAATCCGCCTAGTCATATAAAATGCGCCCTAGACCCGGCCAACATTGAAAGGCCGAGAGAAAGAGAAGTCTCCCGGCCAATCTCCAGAGAGGGCTGGCTCCCAAACTAATCTAAACTGGTTTCAAGGTAAGGGTTAGAAATAATAGAAAGAGATGGAAATATGGCCGAAGCCGATAGTTGATAGGGAGAACAACCTCAGATAGCAAATAACCTCAAACTAAATCCCGAAGATAAGCAACAACTAATTCTTAGAATGCACATACAGAAATTGGATCAAACATTGACCATAAGTTTGCCTTCAATTATACTTCAAATGTTCAAATGAAAACATAGCCAAATTCAGAACAATAGAATTCAACTTATATTTTAACACTGGACTAAGCAGAAGTGAATCACATAGAAAGCATCACATGAACATCAGTTTGGATCACCAACTCAAAAGACTCTAAGAACAGAGCAAAATGCATTTAGGATTTCTGCTTCAATTTTTGCAAAAAGGTCCTCCCTCCTTTTCTTGAGATGTACATTAGTATTTATAGAGGCCTTCCCTCTCCCTTTCGCATCACAACATTTAAAACATAAAACAGATTTTGAAGAGGAGATCCACAAAATATGCACTTGAAAAGAGAAACAATCCCCCTCGGAGAAATCACATTCCCTGCTTTTATGGATCAAAATTGAAAATCGAACGAAAACAAGGGACCAGATTTCTTCATTAAATGACTATTCTCGGGGCATGCTTGAAGTGTTAGGAGATCACGAACAAGAGCTTTTAATATCGGAGGCATCTTTAATTTTGGTGGCTTCGAGAACAAACTGATTTAACACGTTCTCCCATCTTGCGCACATAGGTAAACAACAAAACATTTAATCTTGGAGCCTCTTTGACCTCGATCTCAAAATCAGTTGGAGAGCTTTTAAAACATTACTTTGTTCGATCCTTATCTTCTCCTCACGTTCTCCTATGCAATATGAAGAAAAATGCGGACATAACTTTATTGGACCTTTGTTGTCGCTTCTGTCGTGAAAATGCGACATGTCACGAAATCGTGACATTTTTAACTTACTGCTTTCTCCTGTTGCTACCAGTCATGAAAATGTGACATGTCACGAAATCATGACAATCTTCTCTCGCTTTGTCCTTCCGTCGCCTTTAGTCGCGAAAACACGACATGTCATGAAATCATGACATTTTCCTCTTGCTTGGATTTCGTCTTCTTTAGTCACGAAAACGTGACATGTCACGAAATCGCGACATTCTCCTCTGTTTGGCTTTGTCTTCTTGCACTTTCGTGAAAATGCAATATGTCATGAAATCGTGACATCTTCCTCTCGCTTGGTCTTCTTTTCGTTCACTTTTGCGAAAATGTGACATGTCATGAAATCGTGATATGTCGCAAAATCGTGACATTCTCCTCTCGCTTGGCACTGTCTTCATGCACTTCCATAAAAATGTGACATGTCACGAAATCATGACAATCTGCCTTCGTTTTGTTCCTTCGTTGCTCCAAGTCGTGAAAATGTGACATGTCACGAAATCGTGACATTCCGTACTTGGCGCTGTCCTTTCCGCTTTCTCCCCACAAAAACACGACAAGTCACGAAATCGCGACATTTTTCCCTCGCCTTGTACTTTTCCTCTTTCGCCCCGCAAAAACGCGACAAGTCGCGAAAACGTGACAATTTTTTGTCTTTTCCATCGTCACCACCTTCGTTGCGAAAATTCGACGTGTCGCGAAATCGCAACATTCTTCTCTGTTTGGTTCCTTCCTCGCTTTCCTGCCGCAAAAACATGATAGGCCGCGATATCGCGACAATTTTCTAACGCCTGGTATTTTTCTGCTTTCTAACACGAAAATGCGACAAGTCGTGAAATCGCGACATTCCGTACCATCTTGCTTCCTCCTCGCTTTCCTATCGCGATAACGTGATAGGTTGCGATAACGTGATAGGTCGCGATATCGCGACATTCCGTACCATCTTGCTCCTTCCTCGCTTTTTGGCCTCAAAAACATGAGAGGTCGCGAAAATTCGACATGTCGCAATATCGCGACATTTTCCTCACTTTGCTTTCTTGCCACTGTCTGCCACGAAATTGTTACATGTCGCGATGTCGCGACAACTTTGGCGTTACTGCTCCCTCACCGCAATAAGTCGCGAAAATGCGACATTTTCTATGCTTAGCTTTTTTCCACATCGAACACCGCGAAAATGTGACATGTCGCGATATCGCGACATTTTTCACTTACTTTGCTTTGGCACAAAACTTGTAGAGATTTTTGTATTTTACTTATTATCCCTTTCGAGGTGCTTGGAGGGACAAATAGAGGAGTGAGTATCTCTACAATTTGTGCATTATTTTGCATGAACAACAACAAAAACAATGTGGCAAAAATGCCAACACACCTTTACTTCTAAAAACAAAACTTCATATTTAAATTTTATAGTTATCAAATTTATATTTTATAACTACCAATATAAATTATTTTTATAATTATGAACCTTAAACCTTTATATAAACCCCTTCTAATCTTAAGTAAAAATTTCAAACCCTTTCATCAAAACTTGGTCACTGTACATATAACTTAAGGAAATAGCCGGGACAGATACGATGGTTACCGAAAGGTGGAAATAGACCCTTTTCCACTGCTAATCGGTAGCAGTTTTAGGAATTGCAGAAATTGGCAATGGCAATGGCAATTCCTGCGGTGGTAATGCCAGCATTACCTGCCCCGGTGGTCTCTCGCACCTCTTCATCGGACTGCAAAAGCTCTTATTCATTCCTTTTGATTTCCTGCATTAAGGTGTGCACACCGTGCGGCACTTACCATTATTCCAAACTTTTTTACATTCTTTCATACTCTCTGATCTATCAAATCTCGCGCACAGTTTTTAACATAACCACTTGACTTCTTCTTCATCAACAGGGAAATTCCCGGGGCGTGCATACGATGATTCAGACAAATTACTTAAAGCAGTGCAGGGAAGAATGTGTGAACAAGTCCCCTTCCAATTTTGTGGGGGAAATGGACGTAAATAAGTCCACCTACGCTTCTCTTTTGAAGAGATGTGCTAAATTGGGAGCCCTCTCAGAGGCCAAAACAGTCCATGCTCAAATCATAAAATTAGGATTTGAATCCGGTACTATCTTGGCAAATCATTTGATAGATGCGTATGCCAAGTGCCGCCGTGTTTTGGATGCGCGCCAAATGTTTGACAAAATGCCTCAACGAAATGTGGTGTCATGGACCGCTCTAATTACAGGGTATACTCAGAATGGGTTTGAGGAGGAAGCCATTAACCTCTTTTGTGTAATGATGGAGTGTGGTGTGAAGCCTAACACGTTCACTTTAAGTAGCGTGCTCAGTGGATGCGTAGGCCGAGTTAATGTTGAAGAGGGAAAGCAAATCCATGGCTGTATAATCAAAACTGGGCTTCAATCGGATGTTATTGTAGCAAATGCTCTTTGCAGTATGTTTAGTAAGTGCGGGAATATGTTTTATGCACGCCAAGTGTTTGACAAAATGCCTCATCGAAATGTTGTTTCGTGGACAACAATGTGCACAGGATATGTGGAGAATGGTGACTTTGAGGAAGCATTGGAATTTTTTCGCATAATGCAATTGTTTGGGGTAAAGCCAAACAAGTTCACACTCACTTCTGTGCTTGGCGCTTGTGGCTGCCTTGTGGAACAGGGCATACAGATCCACGCCTATATTATAAAATCGGGATTTGAGCACCACTCCTCTGTGGGCACTGCGGTGCTTCATATGTATGCCAGTTGTGGGGAAGTACGAGATGCAAAAATGGTGTTTGATGGAATGCCTCAGAGGGATTTGGTTTCATGGAATGCAATAATTGCAGGTTGCTCCCAGGGTGAGCATTCTGGTAATGAATTTGTGGAGGAGACTCTCAAGCTCTTCGTGGAGATGCAGCAGGCAGGCATGAAGCCTGACCCGTCCACTTTTTCTGGTGTCCTTAGTGCCTGTGGATGCCTGGAACAGGGCAAACAGATCCATGGCTCTATTATCAAAAATGGGTTTGTGCAAAATGTCATTGTGGGGACTGCAATGCTTGATATGTATGCCAAATGTGGAAGCATAGAAGATGCACAGAAGGTGTTTGACGGAATGGATGAAAGAAACTCGGTTGCATGGAATGCAATAATTGCAGCTTATTCCCATAGCGACCGTTCTGGTAAGGAATTTGGAAAGGACTGTCTGAAACTCTTAGGCAAAATGCAGCAGGTAGGCATGAGGCCTGACTCGTTCACTTTTTCCAGTGTTCTTGGTGCATGTGCTGCTGGATCTTCACTGCAACAGGGTAAGCAAGTCCATTTGAGAACGATCAAAGCAGGATTAGATTCAGACGTCTCTGTGGGGAGTGCTCTTATCACAATGTATGCCAAATGTGGAAGCATTGAAGATGCAAGTAAAGTGTTTGGTCAATTGGCTGATCGGAATGTAGTTTCATGGACTGCAATGATTACAGGATATGCTCGGCATGGGTATGGCCGAGAGACTCTTGATTGTTTTGAGGAAATGGAACAAGCAGGTACCAAGCCGAACCACATTACGTATATTGGTGTTCTTTCAGCTTGCAGTCATGTAGGCCTTGTGGAAGAAGGCCAGCGCTTCTTTAATTCTATGACAGAAGAACATGGTATTATGCCAAGCATGGACCATTATGCTTGCATGGTTGACCTTTATGGTCGTGCAGGGCACATAGATGATGCACTGGAACTTATCAAGGGGATGCCATTCAAACCCAGTGCATTGGTATGGCGTACCTTGCTTGGAGCATGCAGGATCTATGGTGAGATGGAGGCAGGAAAATATGCAGCAGAAAATCTTCTGAGGTTAGATTCAGAAGATGCTGCAACATACGTGTTGCTGTCAAACATGTATTTATCAGCTGGCAGATGGAGCGATGCAGCAAATGTAAGAAAACTAATGAGAGAGAAGGCAGTGATAAAGGAGCCTGGGCAGAGCTGGATTGAGGTGAAGAACAAAGTACACGCATTTTTAGCAGGAGATAAATCACACCCTCAAACAGCAGAGATATATGCAATGTTGGAAACATTGAGAATGCAGTTAGAGGAGGCAGGATATGTACCGGACACGAGCCTTGTGATGTATGAGGAGGAGAAGCAGAAGGAATATATTCTCTGGCATCACAGTGAGAGGCTTGCCATTGCGTTTGGTCTTATTAGCATTCCCCATGGAATACCCATCAGAATTGTCAAGAACCTTCGCGTGTGTGCTGATTGCCACACTGCTACAAAGTTCATGTCAAAAATTGTTGGGCGGGAAATAGTTGTGAGGGATGCCAACCGCTTCCATCATTTCAAGGATGGTATATGTTCATGTTCAGATTATTGGTGATCCAGGGGACAACTTTGTAGACAACAAAAGGGGGAAACGACATGCCGTTGTCACTTTGGTTCAATGGTAATTTGTTCCTGCCTGTGAACTATGTTGGGTTCTTTAGTATCTTTCAACATTGTGTTTTCCTGGAGGTATACACAAATATTGTCTTCTCTAACATCCGGTATGGAATCTTGCAGGACGGCTCAATTCCTTGTAGTAGAACACCGAGACATCTAAATTGTTTGGGAGATTCTTTGGTCAATAAAGACAAATGAAGACCTGTGTAAAATAAGGATTATAAAAGAAGCATGCTGGCATTGTCAGCTCTTTTGGAATGTTTTCTACTGCACTAAGAGAGATAGGCATCTGACATAATAACATCTGTAGAAGTAAATCAAGGATACAGATGTTGATAGGAGCATTAATGAAAACTAAGAGTTACAGGTCAACTCAGATCAAATCAACCTTGGAAAAATCCTTGTTTGAGAAACCATGCATTTAAAGTAAGAATCTATGAAAAATCATGAGAAAGATCATATCAACCTTGACAGTATCCTTTAGTTCCAAAAACCATGGATTTAAATGAGGGTCTACGAAAAATTCAAAAAAAAATAGGAATAAATATAGCAGATTGAGCTAAACTGAGGAATACATATCAATAAAATCCCACAGGCAAACTCGAATTTATGGCCTGACTGAGAGTGAATCAACCTGAGCAGCATCCCCTAGTTCCAGAAACCATGGACTTAAAGAATTAAGAATCCATTGAACATCATCAAAGACACAAACATGAGCATTGCAATACGCATTAAGAGCCTTACGCACTTGAGACACAAGAACTGCTAACAAAATTTGGCGTGTAATCCACAGAATGTGAAAGATGTGTGTAACCCAATGCGAGCGGAGGCATACGTTGCAATCAGAGGGTTTAAATTTTAGGAAGTAGAGTTTTGTTAGTGAAAAACTAAGTTACTCAGACTGAATGCAGGCGCTGAATTATTTTCCAAGATCTTTGGTACATGAACAATATGGTTTCAATAATTTCAATACTAAAAAAGTTTCAATAATTTGCAATCAAATTAGAAAGATACCCAAGAAAATGAAAGTGGGTTTGGCTTTGTTCAGCTATCTATAAAAAAAAAAAAAATGAGCATAGATCTAGAATGTTTCAGCTCCTATTCAGTGAGAAATGCATAAAAATACACTATATAGAGAGGAACAAAAAGAACCAACATGTTAGTCAAAGAAACAGACTAAAGAGACAAATATTGATTATGATGGCTTTAGACACTTAACACCATCGGTTAAAGAATGGCCACCTAACAATATAGAAGAGATTGGAAAATGGTTTATAAATATACCTTTGGTACAAAGGTATGAATCCCAACCAAGAATGTATTATTGATGAATAAAAAAGTATTAGGAGTAATTAAATAAGGTGACATTGTAATGGACAAATGTTCCAATATAAATATAGTCGTAGTCTAACATGTGTTAGATTACACATTTTAACATAAAAAGATAGTTCTAGCCAAGGAAGTAAATATATTTTCTAAATTTAAATGGAAGGGTATAAGAAGAATACATTATGAAATATCTTTTCTTTATGGAAGTTCTAATATGGAACTAGAGGGCATAGAAAGAAGATATTAGTGAATATTTACTTTTTACGGAAGCTCTCATACTCTAGTACCATCATAACCAAGTTAAGGCAGCCTCAGGTGTATCTTCTACAAGATATTCACTAGTTGATTTGCCATATACATTGGAAGACTTTGGCTTTGAGAGTAAAACGTCTTGATCTTGTGCATTCACATCTTGATGTATTGATGCATAATTGTATTGTAGATCAACTAAATGATACTTTGAATGTCATAGCAATGAGTGGCGGAAACATAAGGATGAATGTAATGACTTCAATATAGTCACATCGACTATCTTTATTATTATTAGCTTTGGTTCTAGGATTAGGTTAGTTGGCCTTGAGCATTAGGGTTAGTGTTATTGTTTGATCTAGTCTATAAATAGAGGAATTATGTTATAGTTGGGACCATCTTTCATACTTGTAATCTTAAGTCTTTTGTTGCACATATGAGACTTCACCCTTTCCAAGTGGCTATCAAACTTTGCCCTCTCTAAGTGGCTAGGATTTGTATTGATTTGGAATATAGAAATCTATTACTTGCATTATTGATTTTTGGTATTGAATTTGATTTGTTGTGCCAATGGATGTTTTCTTTTGCACATTATGTTACTATTGTATTTTTCAAAGTTGTTTAGCTACAAGTGGTATCAAAGCATCAATTTTGGCTCCATATAACAATGCAAAATAGTGGTAGAAGGGCATGCAAACCATTCCAGACCCTCAAGACAGTCAGATTTGCTTCTTGTCATCTTGGTAATTTTCATCAAATTTGTTGTAGATTCCATATTCCAACGCATTTTATTTTGTAATATTGTGATCTTTTCTTGAACCTGATTAGAGTGTATCAAGGGTATTGAGACCCTTGCAGGAGACCCAAATCATTATGATCATCTCTTCAAACTGGTCAAAATTATGGGTATCTCTAGCAACACTTTTCTGGAAGTGCTCAAAAGGAATCTTTTGAATTTTGCTTTTGTTCCCGATGTATGAATGAACCCTTTGCTTCTGTTGGATGGGTGCAAATCAATGGTTGTTTGCAATGCATTAGTTAGTCCTAGGATATGTGCATGAGCAAAAAGAAACATCAACCCAAAAATCTTAGTAAGCATGATAATATACCCACAAGTATCAATAGGTTTGACCCATGTGACCTATCTTCTTTAGGCACCATGGCTTTGCCTCCTCCCACCATCCCTCCCATTCCAATTGGTAATGTTCAACCCAATGCAATTGACACCAATTTGTGCACCTTGTGACCCAAAACACAAGCATTCCAACCTAGTGAATTTGGTTTCCTCCATCATGGATATTTAGGTCAAAATGCAAACATCCCTAGGTTCCATTCATTGTTGTTTGGGTCTTACCCCTATAGAGCATTCCCTTAGCCAAGAGTTTCAAGAAGTCTCTAGGCAACAACCACGGGGCATGCAACAAGAACTAGGTCCAACGAGTCATCAATGTCAAAACACCAACATATACCAACAACCACCATTCCTTCATAGACTTCTAGGTTTTCATAGTAGTCACATAAATATTTATGCTACCAGGGGCACTCTTCTAGGTATGAGTGGCTTTCACTCAAGTTTTGCTATCGATCTTGATCCCTCTATAAGAGGTGTTGTTAATCTCCTTGCTTGGACTCATGATGTTCATATTTTGTGCATTGACATCTTGACCTTTGTGCGTACAAATCTACGTGGTTGGATAGCCAAGATGGATAACATCATCTAACTACATTGTGCTTGAAGAAGGTCATGTCACATTGACCACTACTAATTTGGTAACTCATGCTTATCAATCATTGTTATGGGAGCTCCATTGACATGGGTGCTCTTTAAGTTGGCCAGATTTCAAAGCACTCTTCCTCTGTAAGTTTGACAAGGGCTATTCTACTTCGTATGAGGTTCATTTGATGCAAACCAAGCAAACACGATCGATTGAGGATTATTACACGGAGTTCACAAGACTACTCACCTACACCTATCATTTGGATCTAGCAGTGGTGATCTTAGCCTTTTTTCATGTCCTTAAGGATGAAATTTTATGGGAGGTTGATATGCATTATCCATACACCCTCAAGGAGGTTGAACGTGTGGCTTTAGTGGCAAAGAAGAAACTTTAGTTGTACCATCACCAACCCTTGCATGATTTCAACCCTCGATGATCTTACTTCAATAACTACAATGATGAGCATCCGCAATGAATATTCTATTATAAATATCATTCAGGGCATCTCTGAGATCAAGTTTTTTAAGAATTCCATAACATCCTAGTGGAAGTTGAGGCAGTAGCAATGTTAGAGAATGAAGATCAAGATTCTTTATAACAAGTCATCATCTAAAGCAATAGATTCTAAGCACAAGGGATTTCTTTGTGTTTTTCTAATGGGGCTCTAGGATCACCATACCATCAAGGTCCAAGGCTTCATCAAACGTTAGCATGCCATTGTGTTGATCGATTCAAGTAGCATGCATAACATTATTGACACTAAAATAATAAACTCTCCTTCCATTTTCCAAGGCTTCATGAATTTTATCTTTTGCCATTTTCTCTACAAGTTTGTGCTTGTTGCCTTTGATGATATCTTAGTTTTCAATAAGTTATAGGAAGCTTATTTAGTCCATGTTAACCAAGTTCTCCACCTCTTATAGAAGGAACAATTATTTGTCAAGAGATCCAAGTTTTCTTTTGGGGTCCATGAGGTTGAATACTTAGGATATAAAGTATCTCAAGAAGGGGTCAAGGTGGATCCTAGCAATATCCAAGCCATGCAACATTAGCCTAGGCCTAAATACCTCAAGCATCTTTGTAGATTTTTAGATCTAACAGGGTATTACAAGATTGTTTTTTGCAACTATGTCAAGATTGTAGTCCCACTCATCTCTCTAAGGACACTTTTCTTTGGTTTGAAGTAGCTTCCCAAGCCTTCAATGCCCTAAATGAGGGTATGTGTACCATCCCAATTTTGGATGCTCCTAATTTCAACAAATATTTTGTAATTTAATGTGATGCTTCAAGCATAGGTATTGGAGCTATTTTGATGCATGGTGGACCCCCCTTAACCTTTGAAAGCAAGTATCTTATCGACAAGAATTTAGGTTGATCCACTTATGAGGATAGTTTAGCCATTTTGCATGTCGTAGAGAAATTGAGGCCTTATTTGTTGGGATGATGCTTCATTAGCAATATTGATTTTAGGAGCCCTAAGCATTTCATGAAACCTAAATAGAATGGGTAACAAAACTCATAGGTTATAATTGCTAATAAATACAAGGAGGGAAAGTAGAATGTGGTGGTTGATGTCTCACAAACATGAGGACACCATTGTTCTTAGTGTCATCACTAGTCCACTTTCATAATAAATTTCATAGCTCCCGAAGGAATGATTTTCCAACCTAAAACCAGCCTCATCATTTATGATGTGGAGGTTGTCTCTTTGTCATGGTGTTCTTATATGCTAATGACGTTCTCTAAAATAAGTATCACATTTATCTTCCTCCGTCTTCAACCATCAAGACTAGTGTTCTACAGGAAGCGCATGCATCTCGTCTAGCTGGACATTCTAGTTTCTTAAAAATGTACCAGCAGGTGAAGCAACCATTTTCTTGGAAAGAATTAAAAGCATATGTATAGAAATTTGTGGTTGAATGTGAGGTATGTTAGAGAAACGAGGGAAAATTGTTAATATCTTGGTTTGTTGCAACCTTTTCCTATTCATGCTTTCTAGTGGGAGCACATTTCCATGGATTTCATTTAGGACCTTTCCAAATTTAAGGGCAAAAAAATGATCTTTGTGGTGGTGAATCTCTTTCAAAGTATGCTCATTTTTATGCCCTACAATATCCCTTCACAACTAATATGATTTCCAAGGTGTTTCTCAATTCTATTTTCAAATTGCATGGCATGCACAAGTCCATTGTCAGTGATTGTGGCCCTATTTTCACCAACAATTTTTGAAAGAAATTATTCACTCTCAATATTGTTTATTTATGTTCTCTTCTTATCACCCTATGTCAAATGACCAAATGAAAATTGTGAACAAATGTTTAAGAACTTACCTTTGTTGTTTCAACCAAGACAAACAATGTCATTGGGTTCATTGGATTTCCTTAGCCGAATGATGGTATAACACTTGTTGCCATTTACCCAGGTGTTGTAGGTGAGTTGGAGAGGAGAGGGCAATCCTCCAAGGGAGGTCTCAGGTTCGAATCTCCACCGTACCAAAAAGCTGAACTGGGTACCCAAAATCCAATTGATAATGTTGGTGCGGGCAGGGCTGGGTGCAACCCCCGGGTGACTTTGACAATGTAGAACCCCATGTTCGTGGTCTCTTAGACCAAGGCGGCCCTGCAAGGGAATTTTTGCTTAAAAAAAAAAAACACTTGTTGCCATTTTTTCCTCATGATGTCGTCATTTGAGATATTGTATGGCCAAAAACCTCCATCAGTGGTAAACTATGTTTTAAGATCCTCCAAGGAATCGTAGGTAGATGATTTGGTACAACAACATCAACTTATGCTCCAACTCCTTAAAGATAATCTATCCTATACCCAAAACTTCATGAAGTAGCAACGAGACATACATCACTCTAAGCAACAATTTGTAGTAAGAAGTTGACCCAAATTCTAGTCAAAAGTTGACCCCTAGATTTTATAGCCCCTATAAGGCAGTCCATGACATTGGGAAGGATTGTATCAGTTGGAGCTTCCACTATCTTCCTAGATTCATCATGTTTTACTTATTTCTTGCTTAAATAGGTAATTGGATAAAGGGTGCAATCCCAAACAAAGCTTCCATAGAAGAATGGTGAATCACTCTCCAACTAGAAGTTGTATTGTAATTTTGAGTTTGTAATATATGGTCTCACTGGATTTAGGAGTTACTCATAAAATGACAGGATCTTCCAGAAGAAGATATGATGCGAAAGCCTAAGAGTATTTTCCATTCATTTCTAGCTTCAAGGAGAACATTTTTTTAGGGGGAGCCATGCAACTACTCCAATATATCCATGTCAACTATCTTTATTGTTAGCTCAAGTCCTAGGATTAGGTTAGTCAAACCCTGAGCATCAGGGTTAGGGTTATTGTTTGATTTAATCTATAGATAGAGTTATGTTGTTGTTGAGATCATCTATTATACTTGTAATCTTAAGTGACTAGGATTTGAATTGATTTGGAATTTGGAAATTTATTACTTGCATTATCGATTTTCTAGTATTGAATCTAATTTATCGTCACAATAGATGTTTCCTTTTACACATTATTGAATTGTTACTGTCATTGCTATATATCTGGAAGTTGTTTTGTAACAATGAATACCAAGTTTTGAAAAAACATCCATAGAATATTTCTAGCATGAATGAAAATACAATACTCTATTTTTTTTAGAAAACACAACAATATAATAGTCTACTCCATAGAAATTTTAACAATACAATAATTTGCTTTTGTAGAAGTTAGAATATTAGCACCTTGCTCCTTAGAAAACTAGGAGTTATGTTTAGAACCAAGATAAAAATACATTCTCAAATGCAAGCATCTGCTCATCAAGACAACTGACCCAATTTACATAAGAGATTCCTTGTACATGAATAGAGCCCCTATTGCATACTCAATGCCACAATGAACAATAACTCTAATGAAGCAAAGAATATACATAGCAAAATTCTAGTAATATTAAGAAATAAAGATACAAGAAGGAATTTAGTACCCCAAAAAAATGTAGGCCCAAAGTAGTCATTTTAATTGGCTTATGAAGTTGTAGCTTTAGATCTTGGCTCACGAAAAGATAAACTTCCTATGATAATCAGGTCATTAATGTAGAACACAATATTGAATGGCTCATGATGGTGATCCATCTCAATGGAAGAGAATCCACATTAAAGAAAAATGTTTGGATATACTCCTACAAAGGAAGAGGTGTTAGAGGTATACAATGAATATTTTATTGAAGAAGTTATTAGACATCCTATAAAAATTTGGCTAAATTAAATAAGGAGAGATGGAGACAATTGAAGAGGAGGAAAGTCAGTCCAAGAAGATAAGAAAAGTGGAATAAAATCTGAACAAAATCAAAATCAAAGAAAACATCCACAATAAAAGCACTTTGAGTAGAGTATACATCATCTGTAGATGACTCAAAAGAAAGAGAGATCCTATGTAGAAGAGGTAAAAGAGGAATATTTGTTATCTAAATAGCTAGAATCCAAGAATGATATAATAGCCATAGGATAATAAATGTTGGTATGGATCAGATCCAAAGTACAAGAGGCATATTGAGCATTATCATGAGGTGTGTGTAAGTCATATGCCTTGCAAGAACTTGAAGTTGACCTAATTCATGGAAGTTTCTATAATATCTAGAGGTCACACATATATCCCAAGAAATCAAAGTTTGGATTAACCAACCTCTAATTGCAAAGTACAACAAGAGAGTCAACTATGACAACCATAGGAACAAAATCCTTCTTCTAAGAAGGGGAGACATGACCAAATTTACACATTTGGTCAATATCATCATAGTACCATAAAAAACCACCTTAAAGTCATTTTCCATCCTTTATAACCAAATTATTTGGCCACAAATCAACCTTCTTATTGGCACAAGTGTTACGATAGATTGATAGAAGGTTAGACAATTTTTTCTAGTATTGTCAATATTGTGGATGACAACACATTCTTCATTGTAATAATGACTATAATCAGACAACAAATGATAATGTCTAGTCATGTGACAAGAGGCCCAGAGTAAAAAATCCACTTATGCATAGAAGCAAAAAAACCAATATGCAAAATACATAGAAACACATGCATTATGGTTAATATCTCCCCCATCATCCTAATAATTAATGAAATTATATTAAGGTTGTCCTTAAAATTTGCTTCAAGTTTTTGAAGGCAAGTGAGACATATTTTTGTAGCAATGACCTTTTTGTTTGCAGTACCCAAATATTCATCAATCTTAGCCTTCTTTGTGTAACAAAATCTTCATCATTTATTAAATAAATCCAAATGATTTCAAGAAATCATCTTGCAAAGTTTCATTCTGATACAAGCATAGGGATGTCTTGGAATCATACATATAAGTAATTCAAGCTTCAAATAAATGCAAACGCCTAAAGAAATTGCACATCTTTGGCACATTAACAATTGGTTTCATACTAAGAAAGTTTCAATAATATGCAATCAAATTAGAAAGATGCCCAAGAAAATGAAAATGGGTTTGGCATTATTTAACTTACTAAACAAAAATATGTAGATCTAGAAATTTTTAGCTCCCATTCGATGATAAATAGATTTTTTGTATAAAGGTTACCAATCATAACTAAAAAGCTCTTTATAAGCATATTTCTTTATAGTTTTGATTTAGAAGATTGTTCTTTATTGAGTCATATAACACTGAAGAGAGATTATTCCAGTCAATGTCTCATAACCAAAATATGGTTGGATAAAAACATGGATAAATAACATCCTCAATAAGGATCATCCCATATGATCTATAGCCCCGTGGACATTAAAAACTACTTTAATTTTTACTTTACAACGTGGCCTAATATCTTTCCATGCTTGATTGTCCTCAATGTAATTAATTTTTATGCCATATCTAACCAAATAAAGTTAATTGTTTCTCAAGCCCTATGGTGCATGCACAAACTTGAAAACTCCTTTGAAATGCTATGATTAAATGAGTAGTAGAATCCTACTATCAATCCATTCACGAAAAGGGATAAGTGAATAATACAAGGTCAATTTATTGGTTGCGGAAGTGGTTCCTTTTCACCATCCTTAGTCTAGAGATTACATACTAAACTTGTCATACAAATATTTGCAACCATTTTTGGGGTTAGTGGAATAAGAAAATCAATCTTTATCATATAAAAAGGTACCTCTAAGTATAAAATGCATATCCATTCAATGAATTTGGAAGCATGGAGCTATTTTAGATACCTAAATACTGCCATATGAAGAAAAGCAATTGAAGACTAATTTTTGAATTTATATTTATTAGCAGAGGGCCTTCTGATATGTCATAACCTATGACTATCCTTTGTTTATGTTGCTTGAGTTGAATAGAAGGTGGAATTTTTTCTACATGCAATAGCCTCCCTGATGCCAATTACAAACCATACTATCATTTTCTTTGAACTTGTAATAACAAAAAAGTAGGTTTTATTTTGACATATTTTGTTATAAACAAACATATACGTCTAGAATACAAAACAATAGTATTCTTGCCAACATAGGGACGACTAGCTGATGCATAATTTGAGTTAAAATTTGTAATTAAACCAAAATAAGATTCCTTCAAATTCCACATGGATTTCCCACCAAAACTAGCTTAAGGTTGTAAAGTCGTTATGGGCTTAACTTGAAACTACATATACAATTTCATGTGGATATGCATACCAATGATTTTAGGCTTGTACTAAAGATGCAAATCTATAGCAAGTTTATGGGTACTTATACTAAATTGCACCCTAATAACGTATTCATGTCACATCATAACAAGACATGAACATATTTTAACTATGCATAACATCCACTCCAACATACCCATACCCTCACACCTTATGTCGCATAATATCACACCCATCTACTCTAATTTTGGATCCCACAACTACATATCCTACACCCATGCACCTATAGAACCTTGTACATATATATGACTAACAAGCAAGCTACTATGGCCTTGTCGCTCAAGCTTTAGTACCTAATAACTCCATAGAGCACGCTACAAGCTAAAGGGTCTTTAAGGAAATGAGTAAACTATGCTATCAACTCTTGAGGAGATATTGTTTCAATATTTGGTTATATAGATAAAAATTGCAACATTTAAAGCCTTTTACATGTTATTGTATCATTGAGAGAAGATGAGATAAAAAAATAAAAATTATTTTTCAAAAGCAACTTAATTTTATTTTTCACCCTTTGACCTTGAAGTGAAAACGAAGCAGTTCAAAATTTCTTCTGAATGATAAATTAAAAATTACCCTTTCAAAAATTAATATTTAATATTATAATAAAATTAATAATAGTTTTAAATATTAAAACAAATTAAACATTAAAAAAAAATTGTAGATTTTTTAGTCAATATGCAAATGTAGTAGGAAAACACCAAATACAATTAAAAAGTATAATATTAACAAATTTTATAAGAAACTTTACTATATATGTAATATATGTATGTGTGTGTATAAATTATTCAAATGAATTTTTAATCCAATCTTCCATTGTATTTGGGTGGAGTGCAACTTAAAGGAACAAAATAAATTTTGATAAATAGAACCTACTATGGATAATACTCACTTAATATATTTTGATTTTACATTTTTTTACTAAATTTATTTTTATAGACTAATAAATAATATGACAAGTTAACATTGCTTATGTGATAACTATCACTAAAGATTAGATTGCTCTAGAAAATATAAATTAACAATTTCGTTCCTATATGAGTAGGGTAAGCCCTTCCATAGAGAATGCAATTGGTACTTATTTGGTCATATAAAATCTTGGGATTATGATAACTTAGACAAGGTGATGGGACCTTGCTTCAATCGATTAGAATAAAATTGAAGGGAACCTACGCTACTGTATGGGTTGGATTGATAATCAATAATTTCATTTTCAAATAAGTAGGGCAAACCATTCTAGCAAGAATGCAACTAGTATTGACTTAGTCTAATGAATTCTTGAGACTATAATAGCTTAGTTGAGGCAATGGGCCCTTCTTTCGATCAACTAGAATAAGGTTGAAGAGAACCAACACTATTTTATTGGTTGGGTTGATTTATTTTATACTAGGATGTGATGGCAATTGCAACATATATTTTTTCACCAAGCTTCAATTCCTAGAGACTAAACCATAGATGGTTTGGATGTTAGTAAATCCTATAGCCTCTTACTTCAATACAAATAAAGTCTTATTTTTGGATCTTAATGTGGAAATATGGAACTATAACAAGAATCAAGTATAAAACTTTCTTTATAAAATTACATTAGATCAATCAGTTAAATTCCTCAAATTTCAAGGAGGAAACCAAAGCTCAAATCTTTCCAGGTGATATATGCATAATTATCAAGTTGTAGTACTATTATGTAGTCATCATGTTATATGAGGGCGACCAATTTTAATCCTATATAATCCTTAAAAATGATAAAAATATATAGAATGAAACTTACTTTGTGTTGATTTAAGGTATGAGTTGTGCAAACATGGGACACTTAGGGTGATTTCTAAAAGGTTCGAATAGACCCATTTTTTGTTGTTGAAAATTCGATGCGATTTTCACAAATTTAAGGAATTTAACTTTCTTAGCTATATTATTTCCAAGCTTCTGCTTACTTTATTATGAAATTACCATTTTAATTAAATTGATCATTCTATAAGTACCTATTTTTATAGGAGTTGGGTACTTATAACTAAATTTAATATGTCAACCAAAAAATAATATATATTATAATCAATCAATGGGAATATACATGTATTTATAGATAAATATAATTTTATTAAATTAATAAGATTATATATTGCATGACATTAAAAGAGGTGATTAAATATTAGATAGTTGTTTCAAACTCAACCATTAAGCACTCTATGGAGATTGGTCCAACCATTATTACTTAGAATTTATGTCTTGAAAGGAATAATAAAATTTCAAAAATAAATCTCAAAAATCACATCCAAGTGTAAGTTCATATCATTGCATCTCTTGCAAAACATTTACTAACATGGTGCTTATCATTGGAAGTTTCATACATAGAAGATGTGTTAGTGTAAAGGATCTAGATTAATTATGGTGGTGCTTCTAAAGAAAACTCGACAAAAGCTAGCAGATGTGTTTTATCAAGATAATGAAATTAAAATTTTTCTTGCCTCCTCATAACCATATGCAAATTCAATAAACAAATATGAAGAGACTAGGTAGCTTCTTATAAGGATCAACATAGCCATGGAAAAATAATGGAGATGTATTTCAATTGAAGGGGATTTACATAATATTATTAATGTTATAAAGAAAAGAAGGTGGGGGCTAGATCAATAATACCACTATTTTGAATACCTATCGATTATGGATGAAAATGTTATCTTGGAAATGATAACATAACTATAGATAACAAAATATAATGGTAGATAATTTAGCAAATATGTTGATAATTTTCTAAGCAAAATTTTAATTTTACAATGCAAATTGTCAAAGGGAGATTCTATCTCTTAATGAAATATATGTTGAAATTATATTATAATTCATGATCAAGAGCCAACATTGTGCAATGTATTGGATAGGGCAAAGGGAATTTCATTATGCAATGTATTATCTATATTATAATATTTTATTATGCAATCCCTATGAGCCATGGGTAACCTTGTTATGGTTAAACCCTATTTATGATTTGTAATTAACCTAAATCCCTCTTGTTATGACGACTTAGGTTAAACTTTATGATGTAATTGGGGTTTTTTAGTATGACTATAAATACCCTCCTCACACTCCTCATTTTTTAGTAAAGTGTTGTGGAATATTTTCTATGGATGGTGATTATTTATGGTGCCTACGAGTGCCCCAAATCTCTTTTGTCATTTTTTTGGTTTTTGTATAAGATTTGAGTAAATGTTTTGCTTCCATTCATTTTTAGAAAATATTGTGAATTCCAACATGGTATTAGAGTAGGTGTGAGGTAACATTGCTTAATCACATAGTAAGTACCTTCAAAGCCTCAAATCCTTCTTCCGATCTATAGGATAAATTTATTCTCTTCTATATTTTTCAACAATTCTTGAAATTTCTTTTCTAGATATTCCTTTTACTCCATTGTGGTTGGAATTGCGTTGGCTCTTCATAAATTTTTTTAATCTAGATTCAAGGTTATGGTTTGCTCTCCTCTCAACCCAAATGCAAAATAGGGATTTTTTTAATTTGAAATAAAGAAATTGTCACTAGCCACATTTCATGTGTGTACTCATGCGGGTGCACCTTATAGTTAATATCATATGCTTTCAATACATTCAATAGGCCCTTCACAAGGGTTGTGTTGGCCTTAATAACTTCTAAGAAGCGACAATGGTTTCATTGGAGTGCATTCTTAGATTTGGAGAGTTGAGGGGTTGATTCCCCATGTGAGCTAGGTTTATGCTTTCATGCATGTAGTAAGGAGCAAGTGGTTCTACAAGGCTCTAGCTTCCCAACCAATAGCATAGTGTAACGGTCAGTAGAGAATTTACAAAAAATTTAAAAGGAAGAGGCTCCAGGTCCAAGTCCCCACAATTACCTTTTCTCTCTCGATTAACTATCTAGATAGTTTTATCTACGACATCATTGGGGGGGCCTTTACAACAGAAGTTTATGATCTACTAGAATGGCACCCCTTGTAGCACATCGGTACCCAAATATCATAGGGTCAAGTATCTATGCATAAGTTTTTTAGTTGAGTATAATGTTGAGGTCGAAGATAAGTGTCGTACCTTGGATTCCCCTCAATGAGAAGCTTGTTGCCTTGATTATATGAAGGTGATTAGCATTGAGAGGGCTCAAGTTTAAACCCTATAGAGGTAATTTTGGATTATTTAGAGTAGTATGAATCCCTAGTTGATGTGGAAATCGACATGGACCTCTATAGTGCCATGTCAAAAACCTTATATATATGTGCTTAACCAATAAGGAAGATGCAAGTATCAACAAGTAGGTAAATCAAAGGAGCTAAAGTGGGAAAAATTTATTGGATCATATTAGTGAATTAGATTTTACAAGTGGTAGGTCAATATTTATCCTTGCAACCCTAAGGTTTGAGCTTTTAATTTTTACTTTTTGGGGTCCATTAGGTCAAATCTTCTAGAAGCCATAACTTTTGCATACAAAAACATTTTGATATCCTTTTTTAATTCACATATTTTTTGAGATCTATGCATTAGTGGCATCGGTTCATAGACTTTATGTACTATTAGTGGTTAGATTGTGTAAAATGGACCACAAAGCTCTAGTTACTCACCTTAATGGATAAAACTACAATGTATGATCAACTCAAATAATTGACTTGCTACAAGTAAGAACCTATGGTGCATATTTTAGGAGGATAAATAAGTTGTTCTTGATGATGAAACTTACCATCAAAATATAGAAGAGGATCTAGGTCTATTTTCCTTGTTGATTGAACTAGAGTTGCTTTTCCACATCAAAGAGGAGAGTGACCCTATCAAGGTATGGTCAAAACTGCATGAACTTTTTAGAAAGGTCAATACTACTAAAGTAAGTCATTTGGAATTGGAGCTTTCTTCTCTTAAATTAGTTGAGTTTGATAATACTGAGGACTATATTATGAGATTCAAGGCTTTGAAAATAGATATTGCATCTTCTAGATCCAAAAATAAAGATGATGAAAATGCATTAATATTATCCTTAATAATATCTTACCCTCCTTTTAGATGTTGAATTTAATGGTTCATATGATTTCTATGTTTCTGAAATCTCAAAAGACTCTTACACTTGATCAATTTTTTCTCTCCTAGTTCACTTTCAGGTGGCAATGTGGAATTATGGTGAAACTCCACAAATATAGGCTCATGCAAATAAATTTAAATCTAAGGAGTCTAAGACCTAGGGGTCCAAGGGAAAGACTAAATCTTCAAAGAAAGCGATTACCACTTGCAGATATTGTAAAAGGAAAAGACATCCAAAAAATAATTGCTTATTGAATTTGCAAAGGATTTAACTTAAGTTCTTGAAGTTAGGTGGATGCCTTCTAGATGATGAGGAATATTTGGAAGGGTCTATATCAACTATAGAGGCACTAGAGCATCCATTATGGGGAGGAAAATATTGTTGTCATTAATGTCTTCTCTCCTTGGTCTCTTAGTTCATATTATGGGGGTTGTAATTATAATTTGATTCATATCCAAGATTTGATATTGTTCAATGTATTGGATAGGCCTAAGGGTATTTCATTGTACGATATGTATTAATTATTTTATAATATTTTACTATGTAAGTCCTATAGGACATGGTTAACCTTGTTATGGTTAAACCCTATTTATGATTTGTAATTAACCCAAATCTCTCTTGTTATGTCAATTTAGGTTAAACTTTATGATGTACTTGGGGATTTTGATATTGCTACAAATATCCCCCTCACACTCCTCATTTTTATTGGAGTGTTGTGCAATATTATGGATAGTGATTATTTATGGTGCATATAGGTTCCCCAAAACTCTTTTGTTCTTTTTTCCTTTCTGTATAAGATTTAAGTAAATATTTTGCTTTCATTTGTTTCTAGAAGATATCATGAATTCCAACATATTATACCAAGGACTTGATAAAAAAAAATTGTTAGTTTGAGAGAGATAAAAATATGACATAGAGGAAATATGGATATTGTCTAATAGACCTTATAATAGATGTAATGTTTGGATGTTTTCATGGAAGTGCCCCCTATGTAATCCACATATAGCTTAATAATACTTATATATATATATATATATATATGAGTCCACTAGGGTGAATTTCCATGTGTAGGGTGATAATGCATTTTTTGAAATACTATGGTAATGCAACCATATTGTACTATGAGTGGCACCTATTTCAATCTCACATAACCAATAAAAAATATTATATAATAGTATATATCTAAGACTTTTTGGATCAATGGTAATGAGTTGGAACTGTATGAGCATGAACAAAGTTTATTCCCTTGCATTGTGATGGACATATAACTTAACAATATGGTTTGTTGTAATACCATGATATGATAATCATTGAAATAAATTTAATACATAAAAATGACATGTAAATATTATCTCTATTTTCATAAAAAGGGCAAAATGCTTTCCAAAATATCATGATTGAAGGGTATTTCTAAAAGTTATCTTTCAAATAAAAATAATAAGAGTCCTTCAATTTTTATCCTTGGTACAAGTGTTTATAAGGTACAAGTGTTTTTAAGCTTGATCATAATCCATCTTAACTTGGATACTATAGAGTTTAAAAACTCATGGTAGTACATCTATTATAAATAAAGCTTATTTAAAACATTTATAAGATTGATCTTGTAAGAGATAAGAGGAGGTCCATGTTTCACTATGTATAGAATCAATAAGTTGGTAGTATGCTTGATAACATGTGCACTTTACAAGGCTTACATTATTGTAGGCTACAATAAGGGTCATCAATCGAATTTAAATAAAATAATAGATAAACATGTTCCTAGATTTAATGGAATGCATGTATGAGAAGGCTCAACATAGTTGAGTAAAGGCGATGACTATTAACTTCATTTGAATATGATAGTGAATAAGATTGAGGTTTAAACATATGCTTTTATTATTAGATTTAGCCCTTTGGGAAAATAACTAGTTTTATATCCTTCATGATCAATCAAATACATGCATGGACATGCCTCACCTAGTTCATGCTTAAGTTCTATGTATATATTCAATATTCTCACCAAATACACATGTAGAAAAATATGGAAACAAAGAGACATCAACTAAATCTAAACTATGGACTTTTTCAAATCTAATGGATGACACACTTCTTTCATATAATAAGAACATACAAAAATGAAAGGGCAACTAGGTGTGAACATATGTCATAGCTATTTACTAAGCTTGGATTGAATGGTGGTTCTGGAGGTAACCTTTTTTAATACAACTAAAGGAAATCTTATAAGCTTGAGCTTGATTCAGTAATAGAAATTGAGATGATTTTTAACCTAGCATTGCATTGCATGTCCAAGCATAGCTTCTCGTACGATCTTCAAGGACATTCACATGCTTTGAATAATCTTTCAAAATACTTAAAACCACAATCTAGTTAATAATATTTCCACAATAATGTTAATAATTACAATAAGTGCCTTACACATAAACACAAAACCAAGGAATGTGGATTATTTGTGCCATGGTGAAAATCTTGGGAAGGAATTTTGGCTATCTCAAGTGGTTATAATAAGCTTAAAGGCTTCTAGTAAGTCTAACCACTAACCACAATATTATTGTTAAGGATCCAAAATAATTATAGGAACTTAGATTAAATGATCAAAATTTGTAAAAGACAACAAATTTCAAATTAAAACCTGTATAATAAGCACTTAAATTCTATTCAACAATAATTAGCAATAGACTAGAACTAGGTTAAAACTAAATATGGTAAGCCATAGAAAACATCATAAAATATTCATGTAACAAGAAATACTACTCTATCAAATGGCATGAGCTCAATTAGTTAAATTTCTCAACTTTCAAGGAGGAGACATAGGTTCAAATATTACCAAGTGATACATGCATAATTTCCAAGTTGTTGTAATATCAACATGTGGTCATAATGTAATATGGGTGGGACCTATTTCAATTCCATATAACTAATTTATAAAAAAAACAAAAAATACTACTTCCATATCATCAATTGAATTTTAAACAAATAGAAGTCTTTGAATCAATAAGTTATCATGTTAATAACATTAGTTAATACTTGAATATGTTTTATTCAACTAAAATATAAAAGAGAGAATTCAATCATCTACACATTTTTCAATGTAATAGCAACTTTATTTCTAGGTCAATGGAAATCTAAAAAGCTTTATTCATATGAACTAATAGAAGTATAAATTGCTTACCTTTTGTCCATCACCAATATATTGCAAAGTTCTATGTGGTGGAAGAGGAAGCGATTATATTTTATAGGTTAATCCTCATGCTAATGATAATAGTCCCATCCTTAGTTTAAATATTCATGATTTATTTATATAATTTACATACGATTACATGTATAAAGAATAGCATAGAGCTAATAATCACACAAGATAATTTCATACAAATAGCAAATAAATTGAATTAATAAACAAAGGCCTTTGTGCCACAAAATGTTATCATAGATATGATTATCCTACTCTCTAGGATCTATAACAATGCCTTAAATATAATTTTAAACCAATAACCTCAAACTAGTCTAGTTTATATTACGATAGTAGTAGAAATTTTGAATGGCATGAGCTTAATTAATAATATTCCTTGACTTTCAAGGAGGAGACCAAGGTTCAAACCTTACCAAGCCATACATTCAAAAATTTTAAGCTATTGTAATACCACTATGTGGTCATGATATAATATAGGTAAGGCTTATTTCAATCCTATATAACAAGTTTGAAAAAAAATAGAATGTATATTAATAGAGTTTAAATGTAATGTTTATATGCTCATATCTCAACTCCTTTGCCACAATATTAAAAATATTTAAGGCTAGATTAACTACCTTTACTTGGGACTTTTTTTATTACTTGTGGATTAGCCACCTCTCCTCAACAATATTAGAATATACTTCCTAGATTTTATATATAAGTATAGATATTTTCATCCTCATATGTAAATTCATAAAACAAGCACAACAAAATAAAGGGATATCACATCCAAGCAAAAAGAAGGAACTTTGAATTGTTATGTGAAAAACATAAACTAAGCTTAATACAAAATTTGAGGCACCATGTATTACCCAATAATATAGTTTCTATTATTTTACTTCCTTATCGCCTTTGATCCCCACTCTTAGTAACATCTCTTTAGCTTTTCCAAATTACAATATTTTTATATTTTGTTCACCAACCAATTTGAATAATTATAAAAAAACATCCCTTTTATTAGTTTATAGCTTTGACATTTATATTTTCTTGTTCTTAAGAGGGAAATCATGCAAGCTTTCATTGCCATCTATTCAATGGAAGCGAAATAACAATTTTATAATAATATCTTGAATCTTTTGATATCAATTCTTTCAATGATATTGAACTCTTAGCTTTTGGCCTTAGTTTCTTTCATAATATGAGTTGCAAACTAAATGAAGATTTCTTGTCTTTCTCATTGGACATTTTGACATTTATCTTGTTAGATGCAAATAATATAAATGAGGTAATTTACAAATGAAAGAAAATAAAATATTAGTCAATAATTATTATTTATTGTTCACTCATGCACATATCAAAATACCATGCTATTTCATCTCAATAATTTATAATTTCAAAGAATGTCATGTTAAATGTAATAAATCATTTCATATGAAAAATACATATTGAATGTTTTCTATATCTCAAATTATCATTTTTCATGTCAACTTATTCATTCCTGATGGAATTAGTCATCCCCAAAACCTCAAATAATCTAGTATGGATCTTGTCATGGCCATTTATCTATATGGATCTATAACAAACTACATGAAAGCATAACAATTTCATGTCAAGAAAGAATTACAAAGTGATAGTGACCTAACAAGCTTTCAAAATAAGAAATCGTCATATTTTTCATAATTGCTTCAAATGGACTCATAGTCGAACAAAAATTGAGGTAGGCCTTTACCATTAATAGGAATGCTCAAATTACTTCGGTATCAAAATTATATCAATATTCCTAAATAGACGAAAGAATAATCAAGACTAGTGAATAGTGTTATGGGAATCAATCAACCAAATGAAGTCCATATTAAGTGGTTTTTTATTAGTAAATAAGAAAATAGTGATGGCTTTTTAAGCCTTAATGTTAATGTAAAACTCATAGGATAAATTCCATAGGATCAAATATAAGATAGCCACAATATAGTAAGATCAAGATAATGATGTAAGTAGAATAATATGAGCAAATTAATATGTAAATCTAGGCTTATAATATATCAAATAACATTCATTAATAAGCAACAATATGAATGTAATAGCCTGAATCATACATGTAAGAAGCATGTAGTAGAACTTACAATATTAATTGCTCAAATGTATGCAATCTTTATTACTCCACTTTCTCTTACAAATATACTTGATGATAGATAATTGATAACCTCTTCTATATGTGTGTATATCTCTAATGACCCTCTATGGAGCAATATATAGCCATAGTAGAATGAATCTTTGTATACTTGACTATTCCTTTCCTTATGTCAAGTCTCATGACTCTTGGCTTCTCTACTTGACACTTGCATACACATAAATCTATCTTGTATGCACACCTAGACATGACTCTTCACTTTAATCTAAGAACACTTGTGCACACTTACATATAAGAAACTTGTGCACATATACTCACATAACACTTGCACATTTACTCACATGAGACTTGTGCATTTCCTACACATTATTACATTACATGAAATATTACTCACACTCTAATATAAGACATAACCATAATCTAATATTTACAAGTTGTATCATGGGGGTATATTAACATGTACCAAATAATGTAATATTCTCCAATACCCCCCCATATTACATTATTTGGTTATTGAAGACTTTAGTCTTCAATCTAGGTCTTTGTCCTTCAAGTGATCCTAGAACCTGTCCTTGCTTTGTTCTCTTTTTGATTTCTTCTATTTAATCTTCTTTTTATGCTTCTTTAGTTTGCTCTTTTCTAACTTGTTCATAGTATGTTGTCTTCCTATACCCTGATCAAATGAAGAGTTAGTATCTTTCAGATTCTATGATAGACATTTATCTTCATCGATTATCAATTTTGTTAAAAGGACTTTAAATTCATTTTATTCAGTAGTTTCTTCTAACTCTTGAATTTCATGCATTTCTTAAGCTAGATGTCCTTTTTGATTTCCCTCTCTATATTGTATCTGAGGTTAATTATAATGATACTGAGAAGAATACTAATGTTGAAATTGTTTTTGACGTTATGGATTGTATTGAGTTTGATATTGTCTTTGTTGTATTGACTTATTTTGACCATTTTGATTCATCTAATTTTCCTGAGACCGATTCCTTAGATTGTATTTATAGAAATTTATGCTATGGCCCTTTTCTTACATATTTAACAATATCTAGTGTTCCAATTTGATCTATATCTTGTAGTTGAAGCAAGATTGTGTTGTGCATTTTATTTTGACACTAAGGCATTGTTAGTCATTTCATCTTTGGCAGTATTTTCTACTTCATATTCTTGTAGAATGTTGATTGTATCTTTGCTTAGTACTTGCAAAGATGTAACTAGATGCTTATAATTTTTTGGAAGGCCTCTCAATGTCACTTGAACAAGAAATTTTTCTACTTTTCTCCTAGAGTCAACAGTCTTGCTTTTATATCTATTTTTTTTAAAGAAATAGTTCAATATTTTCACCACTCTTAACCTTTAAAGAGTATAACTAAGACTAAAGATTGAAAATAGTAGCTTTTTTTCCCCTTAAACTATTTCCCTAGAGTATTCCAAGCTTCTATAGAAGTTTTTGTTGTACTTATATAAGGTTGTATTTCATCAACTATTGCAAAATTTATTATCATAAGTGCCTTGGCCTCACTCTCTTCATATCTTTGGATTTCTCTAGCATCTTCAGTGGGTTTCGTTTTTGCTCCACTAACTATGTCCCAAAGTTTTTCAACTATAAAAATTAATTTCACTTTATTTTTCCATGAAGAATAATTTTGTCCTTTCAGAAATTGAGATTTAGAAAGAAAAACATTTTTGTTCGATATAGTAGTACTCATATGACCTTTGATGTAGACTAGCTTATAACTACCCAGGTTTAAATAAATCAAAGTTTCTAGATTACTAAAAACTATGAAGTAGAAATATTTGTCTCCCAAATATTAGAAACTAGGAAATATGAATTTTGTAAACTTAAATTTTTTAAATTTGAAGTTGTAATCCTTTTGACTCCCAAATAATTAATGTGCAAATCAATAATATTGTTGGTTTATTCTGGCATTCTCGTAGTTCAACCTTGTTTTCAAGGGTATCTCGTGATCTATGGAGATCCTCAAATTTGCTGATCCATTTTCCAGGCTCTGTGCGGGATGTTGTTTCCTATACTACCTTCCTGGGTTGTCCCTGATGGGATCCTGGATTTTTTCTTTAGCGTTCGGTTGTTTCCGCTCTCCTACAGTGGTTTTCAATTTTCTTGGACAGGATTCCAATTTTTTTGTGTCCTCGTATTTGTCTGGAAGTGGATTTTCTTTCTTGGCAGTTTTATCTTCTAGTTTCTCCTTAGTGGGATTCTAGTTTTCCCCTTGGGTGGGATTTTCAAATTGTATTTTTCCTGCCTAAGCAGGATTGTTCAAATTTCTTGCTTTGGATGAGATTTTTAAATTTCCTGCTTTGGGCAGAATTTTTTAAATTTCCTGGTTTAAATTTCTTGCTTGGGTAGGATTTTTTATTATTCCTGCTTTGGGCGGGATTTTTAATGTGTTTTCCCTTTGGCCTATCCTTTGGCCTTTTGTTTGGTTTGTTGACCTATTGTAAAAAGGTTTTGGGGCCCTTTCAAAACCCACTTTTAATGAAATTTTACCTATATAAAAAAAAGAAACCATAACTCTAAACTTATCTCTCCATTAAGTAAATTATTTCTCTTTTTCAATCACTTATCACTCCTAAAATTAATTAAACATAATAACCCTAATAATTTAAAATATTATAACTTATCTCTCCTAAGGTCTTAATAACTAAAAATAATTCACTAAACCTTATTGGTCCAAAAATAAACTTTGCAAACCCTAATTTGAATTTAAATTTATCTCCATTATTTGTGAGTGCTAATTCTTCCTTGCTTCATTGTAATATCTTGATTGCTTTCGAAATGACCTTGGCAAGATCTTTAATCTGTACGCTTCAATCATTTTGCTTCGTGATACTTGATCGTTTAGTTCTAAATCCTTCTTACATGGCAGGGTACGACATTTTTCAAGAGTTATCCTTTCTTGTTGTTTATGTAACACTCCTTGACGTTAATAAGGTATGCTCAACACTAAAAAATGTGCATGGCCTTCTAATGCTCAAATAAACCTTATGCTTTCTTTCTCAAGCATCATTTAATGACTCCTTTCTCATTTGCCTTGATGTTGTTTCTTAAGTCTCGCTTGTTGGCTATTTATTATACTCCTTAGATGACGTTTTGAATGCAGCCTTTTGAATATTTACTCTATGTCTCAAGTGATGTTCCAAATTTTTCCTTTTAATTGTTTGCTCTACGTCTGGTAGCTTGGTGGGTTGAGCTCACTATTTGCGCTCATAGCTTGGTAGCTTGGCGGGTTGAGCTCACTACTTGGTAGCTTGGCGGGTTGAGCTCACTCTTTGCACTCACTGCCTAGTAGCTTGGTAGGTTGATTTCATTGTCCATGATCTCCACCTGGTGGATGATGCACTCTATAGCACACTTATTTATTCTAACAATGACACTTTACGTTAACATTTGATAGCAAAATATCTTTTGCATTGGTTACTATATCTTCTTTATTTGAAACCTGGTGTTCTGCATTGATAAATGGTGCACTTATGTTCTCTATTTTGCCTTTATTATTAGGTGCTCTAGTAACACACGACTATGCTCTTTTTTATTAATCTTTGTTAATGCACTTTGCACTAATGGCTTCAATGGATTCTACATAGAATACGTATCTAGAAAATTTTAGCTTTCACTTAACTTTTATGTGCAAGATGACTAGATGATTTTATTGCTATCTTTTGATGTTGTTTGGATAGCCTCTAGATGGCCTTTTCTAACTATCTCTATTCATTGACTGAATATATTATCTTGTTCTCTTTACTTGCTAGTTGAATATAACTCTATTTATGTTATAGGTCTTCTTTCTTCCTTCTATATTTTATTGAATAAAACTACATTCTTTAACCTTCTATCATTAGAATATTTTTCTCTTATCATGTGCCTTTCTCTAATGGTCCCTATTTTAACTTTATACATGTCTTTTTTCTTACTTATAAGGGCCTTTATTTCCTTGATATAATGGTCTCTTTTCAAGGTGACTTAGATTTCCTTGATGCTTCAACCAAAGTCGAGATGACTTGATTGTACCAAATCCTTCAATTTTTTTTTGTGTTGATAGGTATCAGTGTCAAGGATTATCTATGTCCCTAAAATTCTTCTTATGTCAAGGGTTGGCTATTTTCCTAAATGATCAATTGTTTTAAAGTTGATTCACCTTCAATACGAGTCCTTGTCTTCACTAGTTATTATTCAACCTAGTGGAAAGACTCTATAGCTTTTTCTACGTAATTTGATCTTACAATAGAGTCCAAATCTATCTCTCTTTAAAGTAGACAGACTTTAATTCAATTTCATCAAACTGGACAAAATTGATTTTATATGCAATTAATTAAATTCAACCTATGTAAGAAACTACTCGTAGTAGCTCTTATACCTGTTGGTCACCAATCTAGCACCATGCGCCAAGGCGGGGATGGACCAACGATGCAACATAGAATGACCACCATGTCGAGATGGGGAATATTATATTTGAATAAGGTCGGTTCCTTTGAGGGTGGTTCTAGCTATCTACATCACAAAACAAGAAAAGAGAAAGAGGGAAATAAATAATAAAATGGTCATAGCTATAACTCACAAGGATGGGTATAGACACATCAATAATTATACAAGCTATATACCACATATGAAACATAGACCGCACACATAACAGATCACCCAAAAATACCTATGGTTTGACTCCTATAAACGGTGGGAAGGGGGAAAATTCCAGAACCAATGAATATATGCATGAGATCTAGGATTCATAATCAGAGAACTCCTATCCAACTAGCTTTAGCAAAAATAAACCTCCAACCTGTATCTACGAATGCGCACTCTTGAGTCACTCAACTAAACCCCATAAAATACAGATAGCAGAATATCATGGGATAACTTAAAAAACCAGATAAAAATAGGTATTCATACAATAAATAAAGAATAGGGAGATAACTTCAAAGATAAAAAAATGCAGAATTTGTATTTACATAGAGGTAAACCTCACATATGAGTTGTAATGGCTAAAGAGGCACCCTTAGAAATGACTAGCATTCCACTATTTATAGGTATATTTACATTTATTTCAAAATTTGGATATTAATGGTGGTAGGCGGGACAATAACTCTTACAGTTGATAGGCACCGCACTGTACACTGCTACTTGGGAGAGCACCGATCTTTTAGAAGGAGGTAGATGCATCCAATTCAATTTAGGACTTTGGATCCTCTCACAGTTCTGTCCAGTTCATGAATCCTCAACTACATTATCCTCCTTCTCGACTAGTGATCCTTGGTTGGGTGGTGAATGACAAGCACTAGATCACCTTGGGAGCAATTCATCAAAAATCTATTACTTTTGCATATGATGTCAGGTACTTGGACTACTACAGCAATGGGTTGATCATCTGTTTGAATTTCAAGTAATTGTGACACTTCTTCATGTCAAGATAGCACTTTCTTCATATATATTTCCACCCGCGGAGTCATTGGGGAAGAGTGCAGGCATTTATCTAAACTTTCACCCATTTTATGCTCACATATCCTGTTCGAGATGAGATAGAGTCTTTGTCTTACCCAAGGGCGGGGTTTCCAGACTTTTATACCCTTTCTAGCTACTTGATAGGCCCGCCCAACAAGTGGGTGGGCTTTTTGAGAAGTTTCATCCAAATACAAGGATGGATCATCCACCCATTATATCACCTACCCTGCTTTCATCCATCATCCGCCTGCTACTCTGGTCCACATGATTGCTACTACCGCTACTTGATATCTCCTGCCCATCCATCATTATTCTTCAAAATTTTGTGGACTCCTTCTAAAGCATCATATTTTGCAAAGAAGGATGTGGATGCAAAGGAAAAAAATTGCACCCACACTCTTGGCAACTCACAGGATCTTTTCCCTTTTAAGAAAGGAGGACCCAAAATGCCAAAGGAATATAAAACATTCTCAAATAGATGGATAATGGAATAAAGAGGGGATGGAAAACAAACAAGTGGGAAACGTGGTACAATTAACATGATGGAACAATAGGGGAGTGATAATAAAAGAAGGGGGAGAAAAGGAAAAGAGAGACAAATAAGGACAGGAGAATAAAAAAGCATAGGAAACAATAGAGGCAAGAGGAAGAACCTCACTAACCAACGAATTCAACGAGAGGGGAGAACTGAGGAAAGAGAAATAAGGAGAAGGGACAAAAAAGTAAAATAAACAAGAGGGAATATGATCAATGGGACATCCCCACAAATCACACTCCCCTTAACATACCCCGTCAAGGATCACAAAGGCTTTAAGAATAGATGAAATGGCAGGGACATTTGCCAGTTCCAATGCAACACCTCGTTTTGACACAATCTCGCAAGAATCTCTTTTGCTCATATCCCCTATTCCAAGGAATATTTAGCCACAACACCTTTCTTAACTTCATGTTCCTTAAATTATGTTGCCTATGTTGCTTCTGCTCTTTGGGTTGCTTTTATAAGCTAAATTTCCCAGTACACAAGGAGTGGGTGCTGCTTTAAAAAAAAATCATATATCTCTTGTAATATTGGATGTAGAGGTGCTTGATTTACGGGTCTTAGATCCATTGGGTACGAGGTCACAAAAATAAACAAAAATAAGATATGGGCACAAAATGAGAATGCTTTACATCATGCCTAACCTTTGGAACCTGTGTCGTCACTAATTTTAAAAGTTGATGATGTCCTACCTACTACGTGCCTTCTGCACTTTTATTTAATAGTCGTTCTATTTACACAAAATTACAGTGTGATAGGCATATTGCCACCTTAAGGCTATCTTTGGGAAACTACCTAGTGATTATGCAGTGCCCTGAACAGATCATATTATACTTTAGTTATTGTTTGAAGTCAAGCTTACCTTTTCTCATCACTCACCAAGTCACATATGAGATATGATGTGGCCGACCATCATGCATGCCAATACTCATGTATTTGATGATTAATGTGGCTCAAATATTAGCCACATGGGATCTCTTTTATAGTACTATTTTATCTAGTAACAGGCTTTGGTATTGTCAATCTTCGAGGTACACTAGTTGTGAGATCTTGGTTCTGCATGCGTTCGACGTCCTTTCATACCTCTTTTTGTAGGCTTCATCAATTGGGTCTACTACTAATAGGACATCCTTGGTAACTGGGTCTTGATCAGGTAAGCCATTGTGGATATGACTTGGATCTTGCTCATCGTGTCTCTAGACACAAAAAGGGGGGAAAATACCTCCTCTTTGTGGGTGGGATTTCCACCCTGGTCCAGATCCTCCGTCTTCTGGGATAAGGTGTAAGCATTGAAGTTGTCATTTTCAAGGCTAGTTCTTGTACTTCTCCTACATGAGTTCGATATGCAATCTTCCCCTTGTGTATCATCGAAGTGTACTCCTGGATTCTATACAGCTTGAGGTGGCATCCATGGTGGGTATTGTGCATTTGGGAGGGAAACAATAGTGGTTGGAAAAGGGGATGGGAGGGCGAAGTCATCTAAAGATGTCTTTCCTACCTAAATTAGGAGTTTCTCTACTCATACAACCTTCTAAAATATTTAAGGGAATCTCCCTTCCCTCAATTGTAGTAGTAGGAGGCTTATATTTGAGCTAAGGTCTCATATATAGTACATGTGAGCTTGGACAGGTGACAATTGGTATTGAGGGGGGATCCTCTTCCAACTCCTATCGAATTGAATGTTGAAGTCAATGATGGATTCGAAAGGTGCCCTCTTTATGAATGAGACATGCATCAAGGGTTGGAAGGGATCCATGAAGCCATCAAATGTGTCGATCAGAGCTCCCGCCAAGTCTACCCATTGGAAGATAGTCTTCTGCCCAAGATTTCTATACCACAACAGTGTCCTCTCCTCTAGAGATAGGATCAAGAGTCATACCATAACGTATTCATGGATAATACCATGGAGGGGTACTAGTGCAGCGATATCTTCTAGATGTTCTCGAGAAATTTGTAATATGCCATTATACTTGGTCAAATAATTCAGGGCACCCTAGGTAATATCATGCAAACAGTGGAGGTTTAGTGAATCGAGGTCATTCCACTGATGAAAACATGGTTGAGCCATTAAGGCACCAGTATTCAAAGGTCACGATTCTTCTATTGGATTTAAAGTTGGAGTCACCATATGAGCATGTTATATTTTCTAGTGAGGTCAAGGTTGCTCATCATACCTTGAGTCCTCCAGGATGTTTAGATTTTTAGCACGAGTGGGTGACTAGTCTCATGATATGGATGTGTCGTGTAGTCTGAGTTGCTAGATGAATTTGAGAATATCTAGGTAAATCAAAGAGTCACCAAACTTTGATTTCTTGAAACATAGAAACTCAATGAGTTCCCTAGCAAAGTCACCAAAAATTGTTGGTCACCAATCCAAAACTTTGCGCCAGGGCAGGGGTGAACCAACGATGCAACATAGAATGGCCACTGCATAGGGATGGGATAGATGATATTTGAATAAGGTTGGTTCCTTCGAGGGTGGTTCTATATATATACGTCACAAAACAAGAAAAGGGAAACAGAAAAAGAAATAATGAAATGGTCGTAGCTAGAACTCACAAGGACAAGTATAGCTACATCAAGACTTATACAGGAAATATACCATGTATGAAATACAAACCCCGAACCTAACAGATCACCCAAAAATACCTATATTTTAGCTGCTATCAGCAGTGGGTAGGGGGTGAATGCCAGAACCAATGAACATGTGCATGAGATCCAAGATTCAAAATCAGAGCACTCTTGTCCAACTGGCTTTAGCAAAAATAAATCCCCAACTTGTATTTACGAATGCACACTCTTGAGTCACTCAAGTAAACCCCATGAAATCCAGATATCATAATATCATGGGATAACTTAAATAAGCAAACATAAATAGGTATTCATACAATTAATAAAGAACAGGGAGACAAATTCAAAGACCAAACAATGCAGAATTTGTATTTACATAGAGGTAAACCTTACATATGAATTATAATGGCTAAAGAGCCACCCTTAGGAATGACTAGCATTCTACTATTTATAGGTATATTTACATTGATTTCAAAATTTGGACATTAATGGCGATATGCGGGACAACAACTCTTGTAGTTGACAAGCACCACACTAGTACACTGCTACTCGAGATAGCATTGATCTTATAGAAGGAGGTAGATGCATCTGGTTCAATTTGGGCCTTTAGATTCACTAACAGTTCTACCAAATTCATGAATCCTCAGCTACCTTGTCCTTCTTCTCAATTGGCATTCCTTGGTTGGGAGATGAATGATAGACATCAAAGCACCTTAGGAGCATTGCATCAAAAATCTATCACTTCCATGTATGGTGTCAAGTACTTGGACTGCTGTAGCAGCGGGTTGATCATCCATTTGAATTTTGGGTAATGGTGACACTTCTTCATGTCATACGAGCACTTTCTTCATCTATATTTCCACCCGTGAAGTCATTGGAGAAGAGAGCAGGTATTTCTATGAACTTCCACCCATTTTGTGCTTGCATATCCCACCCGATATGGGTGGGAGTCTTTGTCTTCCCCAAGGATGGGGTTTCCTAAATTTTTCCCTTGCTAGCTGCTTGATAGGCCCGCCCAACAAGTGGGTGGGCTTTTTGAAAAGTTTCACTCAAATACAAGGGCAGATCATCCACCCGTTCTATCACCCGCCCTACTTCCATCCATCATCTGCCTGCTACTTTGGTCCACCCATGATTGTTGTTTTTGCTACTTGATATCTTCTTCCTGTCCATAAATATTCTTCAAAATTTTGAAGACTCCTTATGAAGCATCATCTTTTGCAAAAAAGGATGTGGATGTAGAGGAACAAAATTGCACCCAAAATACCACTGATGGCTTACGATAAATTTCAAAGAATCAAATATAATATAGCCACAATATAGTAAGATCAAGATAAGGATGTAAGCATAATAATATGAGTAAATTAATATGTAAATCTAGGCTTATAATATATCAACTAACATTCATTAATAAACAACAATATGAATGTAATAGCCTGAATCATACATGTAAGAAGCATGTAGCAAAACTTACAATATTAATTGCTCAAATGTATACAACCTTTATTACTCCACTTTCTCTTACAAATATACTTGATTATAGATAATTGATAACCTCTTCTATATGTGTGGATATGTGTAATGACTCTCTACGGAGCAATATATAGCCATAGTAGAATGACTCTTTTTATACTTGACTATTCCTTTCCTTATGCCAATTCTCATGACTCTTGGCTTCCTACCTGACACTTGCATACACATGACTCTATCTTGTATGCATGCTTATACATGACTCTTCACTTAACCCTCTCTAATCTAAGAACACTTGTGCGCACTTACATATAAGACACTTGTGCACAAATACTCATATAACACTTGTGCATAGATACTCACATAACACTTATGCATTTCTTGCACATTATTACATTACATGAAATTTTACTCACACTCTAATCTAAGACATAACCCTAATATAATATTTACAAGTTGTACCATGGGGGTACATTAGCATGTACCAAATAATGTAATATTCTCCAACACTTAGAGGAGTACCTTTGGTATAATTTTTAACATAAAATACAACACTTAAACCCTTCAATATAAAAAATTTAGTATGTTAAAAAATCATTATTTCTCTCTCCTAAAATATTAAAATGAGCCTAACTTATATTAAAGATCTTTTTATATCATTTTATATATGCCTAAAAAACATTTAACACAAATTTCATATGTTTATATCTTCATAAGTCTAGCCAACAAGTTGGTTGGTTATGAACTAAAGTGACATGTGTAAGGCATCCTAAACTTAAGTTGGGCAAGTGTTAAGAGGGATATATGTAGGGGAAACCATGACACATCATATCCATATATATTTCCATCTGAAGGGAATCTTAGAAACCAAGAAATATTAGTCACACTCCCAAATTAAAAATACAAGGAGACTAGATGTGTCTTATTTAGTAAAGAACAAAAAAAATAAAATAAGATTTAGGAGCCTATAACAAAGGCAAAGACATTTTCAATAAAATAAAATCAAAATACTAACAAATACTATGTGATGTTGCAAATGTGTATACTAGGTATATATTATATCATTTACAAACTTAATGACAAATAACTCTTGTAATATCATCCTTTTAAAATAATAAGAATCTTGACAGTTCCATCCATATTTATTTCTTCCCAAGAGGGTTTCCATGTTAAATAATTTTGTTATTTGTTGTTGTGTTTTTATAAAATAAGATTTAGGAGCCTATAACAAAGGCAAAGACATTTTCAGTAAAAGAAAATCAAAATACTAACAAATACTATGTGATGTTGCAAATGTGTATACTAGTTATATATTATATCATTTACAAACTTAATGACAAATAACTCTTGTAATATCATCCTTTTAAAATAATAAGAATCTTGACAGTTCCATCCATATTTATTTCTTCCCAAGAGGGTTTCCATGTTAAATAATTTTGTTATTTGTTGTTGTGTTTTTCTTATTTATAATGATTTTATTTGCATTCCTCTTTATTCTATGGAATTCATAAAATTTATATAGTTTTTCATGCTTGGATACTAACAATTTTAGGCTCGAAATGGACATTCTTTTAACACAACATTATATTGTCACATCTACCCTAGATTTTTTAGCTTTAGAGTATTATATCAAGGTCATATACTTCTCATACTCTATTTTAATAACATAAGAGGAGTTTGAGCATGAAAGTGTAGCTTTTATGTGAAATTGAGGTCTCACTCATGATTAGTGATCAATTTCACAAGAGCCCAAGGGAAACTAGTCCAAATAGTACTCTAAACTCTCAAAAGGATCTGCTTAAGGTTTGATTAGTGAGAATCACTAAGCATACCATTATTAAAGTAGGTTTTCTTGGTATCATGGTGTCAGGGAAAAAATAAATAAAAACAAACAATTTAATATTAAAAGATATAAGAGTTGGAGTCCAAGAAGTTAATGTAGTTTTAAAATCATGTTTTTATTTTTGGAGGAATATTCATAGCAATTTTATTGTTAATTTACATCTATATGTGTTTAATAGAAAGAACAATAAAACCTTGTTAGAATCAAAATATCCCAAAATGTGTGATAAACTCCAATGTGAATGTAGGATGAAAAAAGACAAATCCAAGATACATTATACATCCAGTGTGGATTTATTATTATTGGATGTCATATCAACAATAGATTATGTTTGAAATATAAATATAATATTTTACACCCTTGGGTACTCAAGAAAATGAGAGTGAAATAATGAAACTAAAAAAAAAAGTGTCAAAGATTAAAAAAAAGTAGACTAGATTTGAAAAAATGATCTTAATGGAAAAATGCACGTATAGAGTTCTCCATAGTAATGTGATATAAATAGCCAAGACACTAAATAGTAAAGAAGTCAATTTATGTTAGCAATATAGAAGGATTTCATTTTAGCAAAGAAAACTTCAAAGGTTGAAAAAATCCATAAAGATTCAATTGGGAAAGGAAGTTTAAACAAGATTTGGGACTAAAAGCCTTCTCATTGGAAATATATGATTTGTATGGATCCATAATAGGTTACTTGAAAGTACAATATATTGATGTCAAAAACAAATAGCTAAGTAATGGTGATCCAACAAGCTCTTAGAATAAGATATTATAATTTTGTCCATAACTCCTCAAATAAAGTTGTGATTAAATGAAAATCTAAAATGATATTTCTATCATCAACAAGAATGTTCATACATAGTTTGGTATTAAAATTTTAATATTTGACCCTCAAAATGGATGAAATAATAGATGAAACTAATTATTTGGGACTGTCACTCTTCCCACTGCTTTAGTTGCATAAGAGAGAAGGTTCCAATCTGCCTTGTATGTAGATAGCATGTTATCTTGATCCAACCTCTAGCCGCAAGACTCTGTTAAAGGGGCTATAGGGGTATTGGTCCCAAAATTCAGTCCAAAAATTTACTTTATTCCCTCTACCCACTTTCCAAAATAGTCTTGGTTTTACCACTTTCTCTCCTAATTTTAGCACCTTCCAAACAATAAAAACTTGACCACTCATAGGGATGAGATACGCTTCTTCATTGGGAATGTTATCCAAATAATTACTAGTAATGACTTTACTAAACAAAGCTTTTTGATTGAAGATCCATCTCCAATAAAACTTGTCTGCTAGAGCTTGGTTATTCAATGCTAGTTTTCATATTCCTAATCATCTGTTTGCTTTAGGATGGCAACTTTTATCCCAACTTACTAGAGCCCATTGCTTACCTATCCTTAGGTCATCCCAAAGGGAATATTTGCATGAGCAAGTTCAACTCCTCCAGGATTCCAATCGGAGCAACAAGGATAAAGAACTTGTAAAGTGACATTGCTTGAACCACTGATTGAAGCAGAGTCACTCTTCCTCCAAAATAAAGCCAATAGTGTATCCATTGATTTACCTTCACACCAATTTTCTCCACTAGTGTTTTCCATTTTTCCACCTTCAACTTCTTATAGTGCAGCAGAATCCATAAGCAATCCAATGGGAGGGAGCACTAAGAGAAGCCTAAGATGTTTAGAATTTGATCTTGGATCCCTCTTTTCGTAATAAAGAATACTACCTTGGACTTGGTTGCATTCACTTCTTGGCCTGTGGCTTCCAAATTGGTATTTCATGAAGCTTTGAGCGCTCTTGCCTCCTTGACATTAGCCACCTTAGGCAATCCTATATCATCCACAAATTGTAAATGGGTCAAATTCAACGCTTCCACTTGCACTCCTAATATAACTTCTTGTTGCCTATTACTTCAAAGAAATATACCCAATCCTTCAACAAGAATAATAAAGAGGTATGGGAATATAGGATCTCCTTACCAAATTCCTCTAGAGGCCTAAAAGGGAGCTGATGGAATTCCATTGATGAGGACTAAGAAGGAGGCTAAAGAGAAACAACTCATGACCCACTCTCTCTAGCTTTGAAAGAAACCAAATTTCTCTAGGATTTAATCCAAAAAATTATCAAGGGACTCTATAATAGGCCTTAGACAAGTCTAATTTGATAAACATACCTCTTAGACATTTTTGATGTATTGTGTGAACTACTTCTTGTGTCAAATATTACTCCATCGAGAATTTTTCGGCCATCCACAAATCCTTCTTTCTCTAGAGAGATAATACTATATAATATCTTCTTGAGCTTTTCAGCCATCATTTTGGTAATGATCTTGTAGACTACAATGCAAAGTGAAATTGGACAAAATTCTCCAAGGTTGGAAGCCTCTCCTACTTTAGGAATCAAAGCAAGGAAAGTGTGGTTCAAATTTTATAACATGTTCTTATTTGCACAAGATTCTTATATTGCCTTGATTACATCCTCCCCTATACCATCCAAAAAAACCTAGAAAAAATCAATTGAAAACCCATAAGGCCTGAGGACTTTCCAGTTTTTATGTTGAAAACTATATTTTTCACCTCTCTAGATCCATAGCTTTGACAAGAGCCTAGTTTTATAAGATTTTATAATATATGAGATACAATTATGTATCTCTTGTTACACTACAAGATGATGAGTGAAAGTAAAGAAAAACTCTTCAAAATTGCACTCCTAATTTATTTAGAATTAGGAGATTTTAAACTATGCATTACAACATTATTTTCTTTCGAGTATAAGAAGATTTTAAAAATAAAATAAAATAAATTTAGACCTTGCAAAATGCTCAGAGGCATCACTTCCATTATCGGTGGGTTTGGGGCCTCAATATGGGCCCTCCCAAGGCAGGGACTAACATACCATGTTTGTCGTATCAATGGTTTGAGAAAAGCAAAGATGCATAAACCTTATCATAAATTGAACGATAATCCCACATTAATATCATTAAAAAGTTAAGAAATATCAAAATTTCTTAAGATGCACCAATTGTCTTTTAGATGCACCAAGATCAAAAAGGAGCATCGGAACATTGCTCATTGTGATCTAGAAAGAAGTGTTGTACTATAATATGGAAGTGCAAAAGCAAAGAGGAATTGGAACATCAAAGGGAAACACAAAACAAAAAGAATTGTAATGTTGGAGAAGCACAAAAGCTAAGTGAATTTCAAAAAATGAATGAATGCAAAACCAAGAGCCAAACATTGGAAAATCTATCGCTCGTAAACAATTGCCAAGGATATTAAAACATTTCAAGCATCAAGTGTCAAGTCATTTGTGCGTCTAGGAAAATAAAATATTACAAGCATTGGAATATAAAACACCAATCAAAATTTCCATGCAAAGCGCCCGATTGATACATTATTGCATGGAAGGTGAAAGGCAAAGTGAGTAACATCTCTAAAAGGATTCAAGTAGACGTCCATGCAATTTAATTCCAATCACTTACTCTCACATGTTTTATGTCAGGAACATATAAGCAGATTACAATACCAAAGATTGTCTGAGACAAGAGTGTACCATTAATAAGTATCTCATCAAAAATTAAAATGATATAGAAGCTACATGGTCAATCAAGAATAGATTATATGCTTTAGACTCAATTGGATTCTCTCAAGATCTTGTTTTAGTTCAAAATAACATTGTTGAATATTCTAAGAGAGATTACAGGAAATGAGAATCAATAATATTTTTACCATTGAAAACGTTGGGTCAATCCAAAATTCATTATGATGAAAAAGATGAGAGGACAACAACAAGTTGCATTTCAAAACCATCTACAAATTAAATAAGAAAAGGATGAAGACAATCAAAAGGAAGGAGAACCATATCAAGATCTAGTCCATTACAAAGTCATATCAGAATGAAGACTGTATTGGAGACTAAAGTCTTCAATAACCAAATAATGTAATACAAGGGGGTGTTGGAGAATATTATATTATTTGGTACATGTCAATGTACCACCTTGGTACATTATTAGATTAGGTGTGTGTCTTATATTAGAGTGTGAGTTAATATTTTATGTAATGTAATAATGTGCAAGAAATGCACAAGTGTCATGTAATTATGTGTGTAAGTATTGTGAGTGCAAATGTGCACAAGTGTGCTTTATATGAGAGTGCACATGTGTCCTTAGAATAGGAAAGTGAAGCGTTACACAAAAGAGTGAAGGTCAAGAGTGCAACATATGAGGAGTCACATTTGTGATAAATCATTGCAATTAGTATCGAAAATGCATAGCTTAATGTATGCATTTTTATTAGATAAAGGAAGGTTTTTTTTTGTATGCATAGCTTGTTGTATGCATTAGTAGACCTTTATTCTATAGTATTGTCAGTATTATATGTGCAATATTGTGAGTATGTTCTATTGTTATTTTTGTTTATATTATATTTTGAGTTATTATATTTGTTTCATTATATTGTAACTTTATTATATTCGATCATGTGATTCTATTCCTATGAGTTTCATATTAAGTATAAGGCTTCAAAAGCCATCACAAACTCTCAAAATAATTTGCTTAAGTTTCTAATAGTGAGAATCATAGAGTATGTCATTATTAAAGTAAAATTCTTTAGTCTTGTGGTGATATGAAAAAAATATAAAAAATGGACAATTTAATATTAAAATAATGGAAGTTAGAGTCTAAGAAGTTAATGCAATTTTAAAACTTTGTTATCATTTTTTGAGGAAAATTCATAGTAAGTTTATTATTAATTTACATCTATATGTGGTTAGTGGAAAGAAGAATAAAATCCCCACAATGTGTTACAATCAAAATATCCTAAATCATATGATGAACTCCAATGTGAACGTAGGTTGAAAAAAGATAAATCCAAGACACATTGCACATCCAATATGGATTTATTATTATTATATGTCATATCAACAATGGATTATGTCTAAAACATAAAATAAAATATTTTATACTCTTGGGTACTCTAAAGAAAAATGAGAATGAAATATTGAAACTAAATTCAAGAAAAAGTGTCAAAGACTAAAAAAATAGTAGATTAGGTTTTGAGAAGGATATTAAGAAGAAAATACACATATAAGGTTTTTCATAGCAATGTGAGATAAATAGCCAAGATTCTAAAGAGTAAAGAAGTCAATGTATGTTAGAAATATAGAAGGATTTCATTTTGATAAAAAAAACTTCAAAGGTTGAGAAAATCCACAAAGATTCAATTGGGAAAGGAAGTTTAAACAAGATTTTCGGGATTAAAAGCCTTCTCATTGAGAATATGTGATTGATATGGATGCATAATAGGTTACTTGGAAGCATAATATATTGAGGTCAAGAAAAAAATACCTAAGTAATGATGACTCAACATGCTTCTAGAATTAAAAAAAAAAACATGCTTTTAGAATAAGATATTATTATTTTGTCTATAACTTTTCAAATAGTTATAATTAAATGAAACTTGAAAAGGATGTTTTTATTATCAACAAGAATGCTCATACATAGTTTGATATTTAAATTTAATTTTTTTACGTTCTATTTTGGACATAATTAACTAAATGAATTCCAACTTAAGTGACTCTTTTCAAAGTGAAATAGAACTAACTAAATGAATTCCAACTTAAGTGACTCTTTTCAAAGTGAAAGAGAACTTAAAGAACTACCTTTACTATAATATTTAGCCTAGATACAACTATTAAACCCTTTAAAATAGTAAAAAATCAATCTACTATGTAGTCATTATTTATATCTTATATGCTTCAAATGAGTTAAAATTTGTAATAAAGGCTCTTTTATAATTTTCTACATGATTACAAAAATTCATTCTTTTGGATCTTCAAAATTCTAAAAAGTATTATATTCAACAAGCTACATGGGTATGGACTGAATATTCATGTCCAAGATATTCTAAAATTGAATTAGGCAAGTATCAAGAGGAATACACATAGTAGGAACCATGACATGTATCATAACTATACATATCTACACTTCAATGGAACTTTAAAAACCAAGGAGCATAATTTATTTGATCAACACACTAGAAAGGAGAAGATAAGGTTTGAGAGTAAAAAACAACAAACATTAATTATTTTCCTCTTGGTTTTACTGCAATTTCTTGGAATAACAAAAAAAATTATATTGTTCCTTTGTCTTCAACCGAAGTTGAATACTAAATTTGTACTAGAGCTACAAAAGAAGCAATTTGACTAACACACTTCTTAATAATTCTAGACTTTATAGAAATTATTTTACAACATTTGTTTTCTAATAACTAAGGTGTAATTGAGTTGGCAGAGAATCTTATTTTTATTGGAGAATTGTTTGATTCAAAATAAATCTATCTATTATATTGTTCCACAAATTATCAAGTGGTTAATAGGTTCACTTAGAAACTATGTATAGAAATTTTATTTCAACATTGTAATAGTTTAGGGCTAAAATAAGTTGACATTAAGGGGGAGTAGTGGTAATTTCAAACTTCTTAATCTCGAATAAATATTACGGGGAAGGATTAGAGATGTTAATATTTATTTTTTCATTGTTAATATAGGTCTTTAGATAAGTATTTATTATTATTATTTATGACAATAATATTTGTAGGAGGAATATTTCTCCTACATCTTCCAACTTAACTGTCACTCACTCATGCTTAACAAAGTTTTCTTGATACATCTTATATAAATCTTGAGATAGGTGTTATGTGGCCATATTAGAGTGGCAAATCATATGTCACTCTAAGATAGGTGTCATGTGAATTTAACATAGAGTGGCGCATCTTACTTAACTTTGTCTCTTGCAATTCCCACATGTAGGAAATTTTAGGATGCTTAGGCAAACACAATTAGGAAGATAAAAAGTCATGATGTAAAGCTTATAGCTCTTTTATTCCTCTTGTTCATGTATAAATGAGTATATGATGCAAGGGGCCTCTAAGAGATGTAAGTGAAGATGTGAAATTTGTGATATAACCATTCTTTAAAATTTAGGAAGATTTTTGTATTGCTTCGTTATAACCTTGCATAGCAAGAACTTGGAAAATTTGTTGCCCTTGTAAATTCATGGAGGTTTTTTCCCTTGTAGTTTCCTCCTTAAAAAGCCTATCTCATATTTATATAATTAGTTATTGTATGCATAATATTAAACAATATTTTTTTATTTTTAGTTGTGTGCCTAGCAGTGACAATTATTAAAAACCAAGTGTTGACAAGAAAATTAAGGGAGGCTATGAAAATTGGGAAGCATTTGATAATCTTAATAAGCATGGAGTCTTTAGTTTTTAGTCATATTTGGGACTCTAAATTTTCAATATTAATCTCTTTTAGTAGATAATAGGATGATTGTGCCAAATTACAATTTTCTAATCTCAAAGGCATTTATTTATGATGAATGCTTAAGAATAGGAGGTCTTAAAAATACAACTGATTGAATTTTATTATACATTGAAATCATAATGCTGTCTTTATGTATAGTGAATTATCTTTGCAAGGAACTCGTATAATTTTATATTTAAGTTATATCATAAGGTTATTTTGAAGATAATATAAGATTTTTTTACATTGAAATCATAATGTTGTCTCTACGTATAGTGAAATATCTAATCAAGGAACCTGTATACAATTTTATATTTAAGTTATATCATAAGGTTATTTTGAAGATAATATTAGGTGAACATGTTGAACCATCAAATTTAGTTATTTGAAATTATATGTAGATCAGTTTTGAAATTATAAAAGTATTCTTTCTTGCAAGTTTTAAACTCAATACCTCATATTAAAAAACGTTTTTTTTTATTGGGTGAAAGAAGGGGTTTTGGAAGGGTCCCCGAACCTTTACAAAGGGGTTTTGGAAGGGACCCCAAACCATTACAAATCCAAAGAGTATTCAATGAGCCCGAAGTACATCAAATAAAAATGGATCCAGAGGAAGAACATCAAATAAAATATGGATCCAAAAATCTCACCTTATCTCCTCTTTAAAATTCAAATTTGAAAAAGAGCGTTAAAGAATAAAATATCGAGCAAAATGAGGCACTCGAGAAAGACTGGGCAAAAACAACGAGAATTTCAACAGAAAATTAAAAAAATCCCACCCAACAAAAGTCAAGCGAACCAACAAGCCGCGGACATCCATTACCAGACTACAACATAAAATCCCACTTGCTACGAAGCCCACAAAGCATACCCAGGATAAAACAACTAGAAACCAAAAGAATTAAAAAAACACATTTTTTAATTTAATTTAATTTAATTGTAAATATTTCAATTAAATGTAATTGAAACAACTTAAACTTTTTAATTATAAAAGTTATTTTTAATGTTAAATATAAAAGTTGAATTGTTTGGAATGGGAGGTCCATTCATATAAAGGCCTTTCCATTAATCTTCTCAATGTCTGGTGGTCCCTTGTCTTCAAGCTTCAGGGTAAGCCGTTGGGCCAAGTTCCCTGGGTCCATGCCCAAAAAAAATTTAAGCGGGATATTGTCGCCATTGCAGATTTCTACTCCAGATAAAACAGAGACTGGATTCTTTGGAATGATTTTAAAAGGATGTTCCGCTTATCCAATGTTGACAAGGCTACGTATGATGTTGTTCTGGACCATACACCTTTCTCCTTATGACAAAAAATAGGTTTCAGATCCTAGAAACCCTGGTGGAAAGATTGGGCCTAGTATAAGAGCACTTCTTTGCTCAGCTATAAAGCTAGGTAGGGTTATGACTGGCTTACGCCAACTGCCCCCACGATGCCCAAACTCAATGTCAAATGAGACCTCTCACCACCCTCTAGGTGGAAAACTAGATTTCATTTAGCTTGGGCATCTTATTTGGAGCCAAAGAAAGCTTTTTCACCTGGAGATTACTGTTTCAGGGTTTACCCGTTTGCCGCAGACTTTCTTATATGGGAGTGTCTGAGCCCCGATGCCTGTTTTGTCAAGAACCAGAGTCTTGTATGCATCTTTTCCAGGCCTGTAGATGGGTCAATCTCACTTGGAATTGGGTAGGTTCTTTCGTTGCTCCATTTATGTCCCTACAGCTTTCATGGCATCATGTCCTTTTGGGTGATCACATTCAGTTTTCTCTCCCGCTGAGGGAAGTGTGACAAATATTTTTTTTTAGCCTCCTATTTCACATTTGGAAATCTAGAAACAAAATTATTTTCAAGCAAGTTGATCCATCTCAGGATTTTTTGTTTGCTGACAAGCTCGAAGTTTTTCATGATGTGTGGTTTCAGATTTGTGACCAGGCTAAAAAGGTGGCTATGGAACTGGACCATTTGTAGGCTTTGTTGAAATATTGGTGCAACACCCCTTGTACCATTAGTAGGGAGGCCCTTGATCGTTCGCCTCCTCACCCAACCAGATCTTGTTTGCACCAACACCTTGATCGTGCACGACATCAGCCTCCTCGAAGCATATCCCGTGATTGTGGAAGGCCACTATAGCAATCAAATTTGTATACCTTCCAACATTTTGTGTCTGTGATCACACCGTAATCTACGTCTATGCCTAATGATGGTTGAGGGGCTTCGAGCAACCACAGGCATATTTCTGGCTGGTCCCGTCCTTCTTCTCCAATTACTCATGCTTTAGGTTGTTGTGATGAGTGGGGGAACCACCCACTTCAAATGGATAAGGCCCTGTTTGCCACAAGTCCCCTTTCTTAAAGTCTTTCTAGTTTGATGTTGATGGTCGTGGTGCTTGTGTGGTACAATTTGTTTTTTTATCCGTTATTAAGATAAGTTAGTAACTTTCGAGATGTGATTTTTTCTCCACCCACATTTTTTTTTTGCTGTAAAGGACTTTTATTTTAATAATTAAAATAACCTTTCATTAAAAATAAATAAATAATAAAATATTATTAGAAAAAGGTCTTTAAAGTAATCTTAAGGTTTTATGAATCAAATGGTATTAGTTCAACTTTATATTCCTCAATTTTTTAAGAGAAATTCATGTTTGAATCTTATCAAGTGATACACATAATTGTGAAGTAATATAAAGGGCATCTTTCACAAAAATTTCTCACACTAATCTCAATTTAAAAAAAAAAAACCTTCATGCTTGTTCTGTCCAAGTGGTTCTTAAATCATGCAAGAGTTGTTTCTAAATCCTTTGGTTACAAATTATTTTTTAATAAAATTTAAAAGTTGTTGGAATTTCGTTCCACTTTAATATTTTTCATCTTTAGCTCCAAGACAATTTTTTTAAATGAAATTTAAAAAACTTAAAATTTTTTTTTTTTTTTTTTTTTTTTGATACATAGAAGAATTGACAATTAGTTTTTTTCTTGAATAAAACTTTGTTTGCGGTAATTTATTTATTTATTTTTTGATACATAGAAGATTTGGCAATTGATTTGTGGTGAAAACGGTACCAAAGAAACTCTTAGACGGCCGACCACAACCAATAAAAAATGGATTTTTTTTATCGTGTCCCAATAAAGAATGAATTTTTTTTATCGTGTCCCCGTGTCCCCTTTTGCATCGCAAAAGTTCTACTGCAATTCGCGAACCATCACCTTCTCCAACTACACTACAAAATTATATAAAAAATTTATTTAATTTATAATGAATTACAAGTTTTAAAACAATACTATTTAAAAATAAAATAAAATAAATTTAAACCTTCGTCAAAAACGCCACTTCCTTTATTATTGGTGGGTCCGAGACCTCAATATGGACCCTCCCTAAGCAAGGACTAACATACCACATTTGTAGTATCAATGGTTGGACAGAAGCAAAGCTGCGTAAACCTTATCAGAATTTGAACAATAATCCCACATCAATATCATCCAAAACTTAAGAAATATCAGAATTTGAACAATAATCCCACGTCCAAATCAAATGAACCCCCATACAATGAACCGGATTTCCCACATTCGCCGCCTATTCTGCAATGAACCAGATTTCACACATTCGCCGCATATTCTGCAATGAACCGGATTTCCCACATTCGCCGCCTATTCTGCAATGAACCAGATTTCACACATTCGCCGCATATGCAGGATCCCTTGCGGGTCAAGCATACCGAAGAAGCAGGGTAAAATTCGTTTTTAAGGTGTAAGGTTATAAAAAAGACGATGTTTATTAAATCTAAGATTGTTTCATAATGTCTGAAATCTCATTTGTCAAACCTTCTGCACATTTTTTTAGAAACTCCTTTGTGATCTCCTGTGCCTTTCTAACATCAACTTAAAAGAAATGTTGAGCACAATTTTATAAGTTAAGCAAAAATGAAATTAATTAGATCTTAATCTTTCAACAAGCAAGAAATGAGATTGAAACAATCCACTAGCAAACTTAAAATTGAAACAGTAAAAATTCAACACCTGGACATTTTCTTAGCACATTGCTTCCATTGAATGCACATGTGAAACTGGACCTTTACACGTCGGTTCGAATCTCAGCCTGGTGGCCCATAATCATGAGGCCCATATCAAATATCTTTAAAGCTTTTTGAAAATGTGTTCAGATAACCAAAAGAAAAAGGAAGACATTCACAACGCAGGCGCCTGCTAACCACCAAGTGTCCAAACGCCCGCCATACCTCTATCTATCAGATTCTGGAACAATCTGTCCACCCCAACCCCAGAAGCCCACGCGTTACTTCACTTCTTTTGATACGCCATATATATTTACACAACATATTCGCCGCAGTCCTCCATGACTGCGAAAACCAGAAGACAAATCCATGTCTGAATTCAGCTTAACAAAGAGGAACGAATTGGGGTTTCTACCGGTGATAGGCGTCGGGGTGGGTTTGGGGCTTGGGACCAAGCTGGAATCCAAGGGCGTAAAGACCGTGGCCCGCAGCATCAAATTAGCGGACGGTTTCATGAAGGGGGCCAAGGCCATCCACAAGCTCCACTCCCCCACGCCCTCCAACCTGCTTCTAGAATTATAAAAATAAAAACATGCTTCTAGAATAAAATATTATAATTATGTTCATAACTTTTCAAATAAAGTTATAATAGAGTGAAACTTGAAAAAGGATGTTTCTATCATCAACAAGAATGCTCATACATAGTTTGATATTAAAATTTAAATATTTTACGTTCCAAGTTAATTAAATGAAGTCCAACATCAGTGACTCTTTTCAAAGTGAAAGAGAACTTACTACCTTTACCATAATATTTAACCTAGACACAACTATTAAACCCTTTAAAATAGTAAAAATGAATTTACTATACAGTCATTATTGAGTTAATTTTTGTAATAAAGGTTTTTTTCATAATTTTTTATATGATTACAAAAATTTATTCATTTGAACCTTCAAAATTTTAAAAAATATTCTATTTAACAAATTACATGGGTTTGGATTGAAGATTCATGTACAACTTGTCCTAAAATTGAATTAGACAAATATCAACAAGAATAATAGTAGGAACCATGACATGTATCATGTTCATACATATCTACACTTCAATGGAACTTCAAAAACCAAGTAGCATCATTTATTTGATAACACTAAAAAGGAGAAGATAAGGTTTGGAGTAAAAATCAACAAATATTAATTATTTTCCTCTTAGTTTTATTGCAATTTCTTGGAATAAAAAAAAAAAAAATTATATTGTTTCATTGTCTTCAATCGAAATTGAATATAAAATTTGTACTAGACCTACAAATAAAACAATTTGACTAACACACTTACTGATTATTCTAGACTTTATAGAAATTATTTTACATTCAACTCTGTAATTGAGTTGGCAAATAATCTTATTTTTATTGAAGAATTGCTTGATTCAAAATAAATTTATCTATTATATTGTTCTACAAATGATCAAGGGGTTAATATGTTCACTTAGCAACTATGCACAGAAAATTTATTTTAACATTGTAATAGTTTAAGGCTAAAAGAAGTTGATATTAAGAGGAAGTAGTGGTAATTTTAAACTTCTTAACCTCGAATAAAATATAAATTACAGGAGAGGATTAAGGATGTTAATATTTATTTTCCATTGTAAATATAGGTCTTGGATAAATATTTATTATTATTATTTATGACAATAATATTTGTAGAAGGAATATTTCTCCTACATCTTCCAACTTAACTATCACTCACTCATGCTTAACAAAGTTCTTAATACCTCTTATATAAATCTTTAGATAGATGTCATGTGGCCATCTTAGAGTGGCAAATCATATGTAATTCTAAGATAGGTTTCATGTCAGTTTGACATAGAGTGACACATCTTACTTACCTTTATCTCTTGCAATTCCCACATGTAGGAAATTTTAGGATGATGTCGATCTACGTGTTGTCCTAGGGTTTCTGATAGTTTCTGTTCATTCTCGGGGAGCTTGTGTCAACCTCTGTGCTGCACTTGCTCCGTTGGTGTTATTATGTCGACTTCTCCTCCCTCGATTTAGTATGAGGCTGACAACTAGAGGAATGGCTCTGGAGGTGAACAAACGGCCCAGGAAATTTGTGTCCAACATGTACCATGAGGTATTTCTGAACCTAATTTTGTGATTCCTCTGCATGAATTCAATCATGCATGTTCTTGGTTTGAAAACAATACTCTTATAGGGTATTTTTTGGGTCGGATTCCCCCTAAGCATGTCCTTAGAAACTGGATTGAGCAGTATTGGCGTATGTATAGAATTCAAGTCCACCATGTCCAAAATTTCTCTAAGGGTTTTTTCATTTCCAATTTGGTAGTCCTGACCAAGCCCAGAAGGTCCTCAATAAGGGTCCTAGTTACATTAATAGTTCACTGCTCATTTTCCAGTCGTGGAGCCGAGATTTCACGGTTTCTAATTGTGTTTCTCTAGTTGTGCTTGTTTGGGTAGAACTCGTGGACATCCCCACTGCATGTTGGCCCTTTCTGAAAACTTGGTGTCCACCCTTGGTGAATTTATCTGTGATGAACCCTCTCAATTCATGTCAGTCTGCCCTAGCAGGAGAATGTGTATCAAGGTTGACATAGCTAAAACCCTAAAGGAGTATATTGACATTCAGATTGGTTCTACCCGTATTCATCAGCTAATGATGTATATCAACCTCCCTAATACATGTTACTATTATTTGTCAGCCTCCCACTACATTAAGGATTGTCCTTTGATGGCTAAAAAATTCAAGGCTAAGGCGGCTACCTCGGCAGCTGGTGTTGTATTATCTCCCACTACCCAACACCCTCCTTCAAAATATGGTGAATGGACTGAGGTTTCACGTAAGAAAGGGAAAGGTAGCAAGCTCGCTCAAGCGAGGCACACAGTGGCCACATATGCTCAGGCCTTAGCACATAAGCCTCCCATGCAGTCGTCGATTATGGAGTCAACCCCTGTTCATTCTCCTTCTCTGGCCGTCGAGTTTGTAGACCATGATAAAGGGATTTGATCCACTGTACCCTTGGATTCTCCAGACGAGGTAGGGGCTAAAGGAAGTTCTCTTAGAATTTAGGACAACGGTCCCGTAGCCCCCTACGAGGTGAGCTGTTTTCTTATTTAGACAAGCGATGGCAAACTTCTCTCTCCTCCACTACCATGGATACCTTTAAGAATAATCCCTATCACATGTTGTTGGATAATGCGACTGAGGCCAATGGGGGTATGCAACTTGACTCTTTTTAATGTTGTTTCTATCCTAGAATGTGCATGGGTTGATGGATCCTGTTCGTCGTTACATGGTTCGACATGAGCTCACTACATGTTCTAGTATCTATGGTCATCCAAATTTTGTGTCTACAAGAAGTCAAAGTGACAGGTTTCAATTTACAATCTACTTGTTCCATGTTATATCATGGCAGTCAAATGTATGCTACCAACCATAATTATGGCAGCGGAGGTGCTATCATTTTGCTTAATAATAGGTGGACGAGCAATTTTGTCACATGGGTTTCTGACCCCTCTCACCATGTGGTTTGGATTATGCTCAAAGTTGGTGGTCTTTCCTTCGGGATTATTAATATTAATACCTCTAATGAGGTCTAAGATAGATGTGCACTGTGAAGATGGTGTGTTTTGTCCTTACCTACCGCAGTCTAGCTGACGTGTGGTGATTTCAATATGGTCGAGAAACCTTATGATAAAATAGACCAGCTTCCCAATAGGTGGGCCTTGGGAGAGTGACATGCTTGGTATTTTATGAAAAATAAACTGGGGGTCTTCGATCCCAATGGTTGTTTCTTTGCGGGTCAGTTTCCCAAGCATTTGTGGTTCAAATGGTCTAATTTTCATTTAGGCCTCGCAAGAGTTTTAAAAATTTTGGACAGGACTATGTTGTTAGACCAGCACAAGTTTTCTTTTTCTCGTTGGCTTTCTTCAGTCACCTTTTTTGAAACCATTCTTGGTATGGTCTTGTCCGATCATTCCCCCATAATGTTCTTTGTTCATGTTTTCTCCACCCATCAATGGCCTACTCATGCTCAATTTTTTCTTCACACTTCTTTCTTGCAACATGAAACTATTGTTTGCCACATCCAAAAGATCTGGAACATTGTACCCAAACCCAATGGAGATTCAGGATGGATTGAGTGGTGGAATGATACCATTTTTTGTACCATTGCTCTACTCAGAATCCTGGTTAAGAAGGTGGTACGGCTGTGTCATCATTCTAATACTGTTCTACATAATGAGCTTGCATAGGCCTCCTTCCGTCTTGAGGCCTCTCCTTTTGACTCCGCCATTCAATCCCATGTCGCTTAGCTTCGGCATGAGCTCAAAGTGGTTGAAATGTACAAGGCCAGAGGGTCTCAGATTAAAGCCAGACTACATTGGCTCAAAGTGGGTGACCGTATTTCTAAAGAGTTTTTCTAGAGGCTCCGACCTCCGCATCACTCCACTCAATTCAAATATTTAGTGGTTAATGGGGTTCGCACCACCTCTTTTCCTGAGATAGCAGTCAAATTTACATGATATTATTCTCATTTTTTTGCTACTCAATCGTACACCCCTGAATGAGAATTAGCCCTTCAATGTTGCAAAGAGGTTATCCCAACTTACCTCTCCCCAGGACAATAGAATGAATGTGAATGACCCCTATTAGAGCAATATCTTGCAAATGCCCTATTTCAAATGGCAAACACGAAGGTCCTTGGTCTTGATGGCTTTTCATGCAAATTTTACAAAACTTGTTGGGAGTTTTTTGGTCCTAACTTGCATAAAGTATATTTAGAAGCCTTGCAGTCTGGCTCCTTAGGTGTTATTATCAATAAGGGCAATATCAAGTTTATCCCAAAGTCCGAGGATCCAAAAATTATTACAAATTGGAGGCCAATAACTTTGCTTAATGTTAGCTACAAGATCATTTCCAAAGCACTTGCTTTGCGGATTAGGCCCTTGCTTCCCTCTATTGTGAGGCCTGAGCAAACTGGCTTTATCCAAAATTGGTATATTTTGGACAACATTCTCATTGTTTGGGAAGGGATGAAATGGGCTTGCAGGTCCAGTCAACAGGTCCTCTTCCTCAAGCTTGACTTTGAAAAGTCTTATGATCGAATTGAGTGGGTTTTCATTCTTTCTATGTTGGAAGCTCTTGGCTTTGGTCCTCAATTTATTTCATCTAATAAAATACTTTTTTAGGATGCATCAATTGTGCTTTCTCTCAACAAGTTTCAAACTGATGTTATTGGCTTGCATAGATTAGTAAGGCAGGGTTGTCCTTTGACCCCCTCACTATTCATTTTAGCAGAAAAAGCATTTGGTTATCTTTTGGCTCATTGTGTTTCTCTTGGGATGCTTCGAGGTATTTCCCTTCCTAGGAATGTTGGATAACTTATTAACGACCATTTTGCTGATGATTCCTTTCTTAATTTGAATGAGGATGAACAATCTCTTTCTGAAGCTCTTTCTTGTCTTAATATTTTTTGCAAAGCCTTCGGGTCTAATATCCAATGGAGGGAAACCTCATGTTACAGGTAATCCCTACAGCCTCTTCCCCATTGGCTTCAACATGTGCAGTAGAGTTGGATTCAGCCTCGAGAAGTCTTCAAATTCTTGGGCATTCCTTTTGCATTTCAAGGTTCTCCATCCCAATTATGGTCTTATGTCATCAGCAAAGTAGAAAGCAAGCTGGAATATTGGAATGCTAAGAAGTTGTATCTTGCTGGAAAATTTCAAATTTGCTCGAAAGTGTTGGCTTCCACGCATGTTTATTACTTGTCTTGCTATGTCCCTTCCCAAGCTTGTTGCAAATGGCTTGAAAAATTACTATGAGATTTTCTATGGTCTAGTGGGTCTGAGCGGAAGGGCTTTCACAGAGTGGCTTGGGATATTTGTTGTCTCCCACGACAAACAGGGGGTATGGGTTTGTTGGACTATAAGCGTCAAGGGTTAGCCCTCTGTGCTAAATGGATTGTGTGGGCTCTCAAAGGACCTAAAGCATGGAAATTTCTTATCAAACATTGCATCTCGGTTGGGCTTCCCCTCAACTGTCGAGCCTAGGCAGGAATGGATTTGTCCTCTCTAATGTTGGCCCCAATTTTCATTAAAATCCCTGGCTCTTTTGTCATCAAAAGCATATGGAAGGCCTGGCAACAATTAAACCCTTGGATTATTTGGAAGGGAGTCTGTTCACATAAATGCCTTTCCATTAATATTCTCAATATCTAGTGGTCCCCTGTATTCAAGCTTCAGGGTAAGCCGTTGGACCAAGTTCCCTAGGTCAATGCCCAAAATTTTTTTAAGTGGGGCATTGCCGCCATTGTATATTTTTACTCTAGGAAAAATAGAGACTGGATTTCTTGGAAAGATTTTAAAAGGATGTTTCACTTTTCCAACACTAACAAGGCTACGTATGATGCTATTATGGATCATACACCTTTCTCCTTATGGCAGAAATTAGGTGTCAGATCCTAGAAACCCTGGTGGAAAGATTGGGCCTAGTATAAGAGCACTTTCTTGCTCAGCTACATAGCCAAACAGGGTTATGTTTGGCTTACGCCAACTACACCCATGGTGCCTAAACTCAATGTAAAATGGGACCTTCTCTCATCACCATCTAGGTGGAAAACCAGATTTCATTCAGCCTGGACGTCTTATCTAGAGCCAAAGAAAGCTTTTTTCACCTGGAGCTTATTGTATGAGGGTTTACCCCTTGATCGCAGACTTTCTTATATGGGGGTGTCTGAGCCCCGATGCCCATTTTGTCAAGAACCCGAGTCTTGTATGCATATTTTTTGGGCATGTAGACGAGCTAGTCTCACTTGGAGTTGGGTGGGTTCTTTCTTTACCTCGTTTATGTCCCTACAACTTTCTTGACATCATGTCCTTCTATGTGATCCCATTCAGTTTTCTCTCCCATTGAGGGAAGTGTGGTAAATCTTTAGAGTCAGCCTTCTATTTCACATTTGGAAATCTAGAAACAAGATTCTTTTCAAGCAGGTTGATCCGTCTCAAGATTTTTCATTTGCTGACAAGCTTGAAGTTTTTCATGATGTGTGGTTTCAGATCTGTGACCAGGCTAAAAAGGTGGCTATGGAGTTGGACCATTTGCAGGCTTTACTGAATTACTGGGGTGACGCCCCTTGTGCTATCAATAGAAAGACCCCTGATCGTTCGCCTCCTCACCCAGCTAGATCCCATTCACATCGATGCCCTGATCATGCACAATATCAACGTCCTCGGAGTACATCCCGTGACTATGGAGGTCTATTGCAACAGTCGAATACGTACACCTCCCAGCATTCTACGCTTGTGATCACTTCACAATCTGTGCCTGTGCCTAATGATGGTTGGGGGGCTTCAAGCATCCATAGACATATTTTTGGCTGGTCTCATCCTTCTTCTCCAATTACTCATGCTTCAAGTTGGGATGAGGAGCGCTTTGATGGGTGGGGGGAACCACCCACTTCAAATGGATAAGGCCCTATCTACCACAAACCCCCTTCTTTAGAAAAACTTTCTGGATGTAGATTGTTTCTAGTTTGTTGTTGATGGTCGTGGTGCTCGTATGGTGCAATTTGTTTTTCTTTATCCGCTATTAGGATAAGTTAGTGACATTCGGGTGTGATTTTTTTCTCCACCCACACTTTTTTTTTTGCTGTAAAGAAACTTAATTTTTATAATTAAAATGGTATTTCATCAAAAATAAAAAAATTAGGATGCAAACACAATTGAAAAGATAAAAATTCATAATGTAAAACTCATAACTCTTTTATTCTTCTTATTCACATTTAAATAGATATATAATGCAAGGGACCTAAAAAATGTAAATTAAGATATTAAATTTGTGATATAACCCTTCTTTAAAATTTAGGAAGATTTTTGCATTGCTTCATTATAACTTTACATAGGATGAACTTGAGTAATTTCCTCCTAAAAAATCTATCTCATCTTTACATAATTAATTTTTGTATGCATAATATTAAACAATATTTTTTTTGTTTTTACCTTTATGCCAAAGACCATTATTAAAAACCAAAGTGTTGACAAGAAAATTAAGGGAGGCTATAGTTGATAGTTTTTAGTCATACTTAGAGACTCTAAATTTTCAATATTAATCGGTTACAGTGGATAATAGGCTGATTGTGCCAAATTATAAATTTGGAATCTCAAAGGCATTTAAGATGAGTGCTTACGAATAAGAAGGTGTTAGTATCTAATAAAATTGATTGAAGTTTGTTTTACGGTGAAATAATAATATCATCTAGATGTATAGTAATTTATCTCTATACAAAATTTATGTATAATTTTATATTTATTTTGAAAATAATTTTGGGTGAATATATTGAACCATCAAGTTTATTTGTAGATTAATTTTAAAATTATAAAAATATTATTTCTTTCACGTTTTACACACTTTTTAATTGATGGGACAGTCTAATAATTTGGGTTTTGGCATTTTTTAGAGAACATAACTCTCGACTTTACTAGGGGTCATGGTTGGAGGAAACTACTCAACCCGAATCATGGTTGGGAGGAGATTACTCAACCCTGTGTAATAGTCGACGTTTCTCACACTAACTAAATTAAAATATATAAATTTCCTAATTTAATTATTAATATTTCAATTAATTGTAATTGAAACATATTAAACTTTTTAATTATAAAAGTTATTTTTAATGTTAAATATGAAATTTTATTAAAAAAAAAAAATTTAAATAAATTTTAAGGTTTCATGGATCAAATGGTATTAGTTCAATTGATCATATTTCTCAAAATTTAAGGAGGAGATCCAAGTTTAAATCTTGTCAAGTGATATACACATATTACTAAGGTGTTGATATGCAGGTATGTGGTAATGATGTAATTTTAGTCCAGCCACTTTCAATTCCATATAATCCATTAAAAAAATCAAGGTTTTATTGAACTTTTCCTTATAGTATTGTGTGTACATAAATAAAATTAATTATAATCAGTGTTGATCCTATATACCATGTGGTGATGATGTAATATCACTTTTTTCAATCCTATATAATTTATTAAAAAAAAAATTATTAAACTTTTGTATATAAGTAAAATTAATATCCTTAAACAAAATACAATACTATTAAATCCATCTCAATCCAATGTAACTTATTTAAACAAAATTTAAAGTTTTATTAAAGTTTTAAAATTTATGAAGGGCCTCTCGTCTTTATAGTCCATGCACCAACAAATTTAAATATCGTGCAATTGGTGGAGTGACTGAGTGGACATTATTTGGAAAATGAACCATCATAAGGCAACTTAATCAAAGGAAACAAAGACACATTCCCGTATCTCCTTAGGTAAGTAACAGATATATTTTTAAGCATAACAAATTGTTTATAGTAAAGGTGTATGTGATGTTATATAAGTATTTAATATTAATATTATATATGGGGTATAATGTTTCAAGTGAATAGAGTAATGATTCAGGTTTTAGTTTTTTAAAAAATTTAAGGTTTAAATCTTAGTTTAGTTTATGATTGTGGGTGTGTATATGATTGTGTTTAGTTTCTATCGATAAGCTTAGCTTATAATTGAGATAATGACACTCAGTCGTAAACATCAATAGTAAAAGTTTCTCACACTGATCTTTCAAGAGGATAGTGCAACTTTATGGCTTTTGGTGGGGGCCGTAGTGAGTGTGAAAGGTGGGTGTCCTCTGTGTTAAATTCCTTATTGATAAGCATAGCTCTCAACTTTAAAGGAAGTCATGGTTAAAAAAAGACTCCTCAACCTTATATGTTATTATATGTTATGGGTAAAAATTCCACGCACTAACCAAAAAATTAAACGCAAAATTATGAAAGACGCCATTTCCTTTATTGGTGGGTCCGGGGCCTCAATAGGGGACCTCCCTAAGCAATATCAATGGTTGGACAGAAGCAAAGCTGCGTAAACCTTATCAGAATTTGAACGATAATCCCACATCAATATCATCCTAAACTTGAGAAATATCAGAATTTGAACAATAATCTCACGTCCAAATCAAATGAACCAGATTTCCACATACGCATATTCTCCAATGAATCGGATTTCACACATTCGCCGCATATTCTCCAATGAGCCGGATTTCACACATTCGCCGCATATTCTGCAGGATGCCTTGCGGGTCAAGCATACCGAAGAAGCAGGGTAAAATTAGTTTTTAAGGTGTAAGGTTTAAATTTTTAAGAATAGATGCTCTTTATTTAATCTATCTAAGATTACTTGATAATGTCTGAAATCTCAACATTTTTTAAATCTCTCCTGTTCCTTTCTACTTTCAAATTTCTCGCTTAGAAAAGTAAAAATGAAGCAAATTGAAGCACTTTGTCTCAGCACAGTGCTTCCATTGAATGCACATGTGAAAGAGAGACAGACACCTGGACCTTTACACTTCGGTTCGAATCTCAGCCCGGTGGCCCTAAATCATGAGGCCCACATCGAATATCTTTAAAGCTTTTTGAAAATGTGTTCAGATAACCAAAAGAAAAAGGCAGACATTCACAAGACAGGCGCCAGCTAACCACCAAGTGTCCAAACGCCCGCCATACCTTTCTCTCTATCAGATTCTGGAACAATCTGTCCACTCCACCCCGAGAAGCCCACGCGTTACTTCACTTCTTCTGATACGCCATATATATATCCACAACATTTTCGCCGCAGTCCTCCACGACTGCAAAAATCAGAAGACAAAACCATGTCTGAATTCAGCTTAACGAAGAGGAACGAATTAGGGTTTCTACTGGTGATAGGCGTCGGGATGGGCGTGGGGCTCGGGACCAAGCTGGAATCCAAGGGCGTCAAGACCGTGGCCCGCAGCATCAAATTAGCGGACGGTTTCATGAAGGGGGCCAAGGCCATCTACAAGCTCCACTCCCCCACGCCCTCCAACCTGCTATTCGTGGCCCTCACGGCGGCCAAGGCCTTGGCCAAAGGCGCCAGCAAGGGCCACATAATGAAGGACAAGTGCGCCAGAGCGAGCTTCAAGAGAATCTCCAAGGGCCTCAAGGCCTCCGAGGGTGCCCTTAATTTGGTCAAGTACGGGAGGGTCCTCGGCCTGGAGGACACCGACCCTTGGGAATCCGTCATCAAGGGCTTCAAACTGTCCAAGAGCGCCTTCAATCTGTTTGACGGCGTGAACGGCGTCGCCGCCGCAGCCGCCAGAGGGTACGGCGCCCTCAAGAGCGGACTCGACGGCGTAAGCGTCGTCGTCAAGGCCCTGGTTTTGTCCAAGGAAATGTACGGCATTTTGATTCAGGGTTTGGGAATCTCTCACCGGGCTTTGGAAGTTTTGATGGAGGAGTTCAAAGATAATAAAAAGGAGAAGAAGGCTTTGAAAGTGTTGTTAGAGGAGTTCAAGATTGGCGAGGAGGAGGAGAAGCCAGAAGAGAATTCATGGAATGCGACGAGGAAAAGGCGTGGAATTTACCGTTTGCGAAGGCGGGCTAGGGTTTATTCTGAGAAGGGATTGTGTGTGCCTTCGACGAATTTGTTAGCCGCAAGCCTTGTTGCGGATCAGAATTCGATGCAGGATTTGGATTGTATATTCTCTCTTTCGATTCCGTGTCGATTGGAACGTGTTTGTTGGAGATAACAGGAGGATTTCTCAGGTGTGTTTCGGAATTGTGCGGATTTCGGCTCTGTGGATTGTGCATTTATTTTGTAGGGCAAAAAAAAAAAAATGTAAATTACCAGAGTGTATACTCCAAGCTTGGCATTTGTGAGTTTGCACTGTAAATAGAAAGTGCCGAAATTTATTTATGATCGTAATTGTAAATATAATAAAAATTGCTGATGAAGAATAAGATCTGTAAATAGAAAGTGCGAAATTTATTTATGATCGTAATTGTAAATATAATAAAAATTGCTGAATGAAGAATAAGATTTCTGTATTTTGACGTTCAATAAATGCTTCAGCGAGCTTTCGTGGTTGGTTCCACTGTTCATTACAGGCGACCACATATTTCAGGAAGGTAAGGATATTCGCTGATAAGATGCTGAATCTTGCCATTGAATGAATCAATCCTTTAAATTTGTTCGAAGCAATCCGGCTGGTAGCGGTCCATTATTTGTCCGTGGGTTATCAGGTTCAGTTTATTTTATTTTTGTAGATAATGTTATATTTGTTGATAAGGTTTATAGAGGTTTACGAAATTCCATTTTAATTTTAGGAAAAATATATGGGTTATCATTTATTTTAACTGTTTTAATTTTAATATTAAAACGTTTTGTTTAATTCTAATAATTCTTTTAAAGCCCTTTTTTTAGCCTAATACCGTCGTGTCCTCATCATACATTCTTTTAAAGATTTATGTTTTGTGTGATTTATTGTTTTTATAAACTTTGAATTTTGTGAAGATAAATAAAACATTTTAATTTATTATTTATATTTTTTTAATATGTTGTATTTTTAATATATTTTATTAAAAATTAATACAAATTAAATATAATACAAGTGTGAAATTCAGTTTTCACATCCATTTTTAGTCACTTATTGCCTATAATGTGATAAAGGATATCTTCATATTATTTTTTTTAATGCAACAATCCAATTTTCACATTCATTTTTAGTAAACTATTGTGAGAAAGGATATCTTCATTTTTTTTTTTTTTTTTTACTACAACCTGTTGTTGTTAATTGTTTTTTTTGAAAAATTTGAAAAAAGCTTGCATTAAAACAAATTACAGTTACAAGAGGGAGAATGGGCATCCCAACCAAGAGCAAAGAAACCAGAAGAACAAAGGGCGCGAAAACGCAACAAGTCGCGAAATCGCGACACCAAACCTAACAACCGCCGCGCCACGACAACCGGTCGCGAAAACGTGACATGTCGCGAAATCGCGACATGTCGCGACATCGCGACAAAACTGCGCCGAGGCCACACAACTCAAAAAGTGTCGCGAAATCGCGACAGCACAGCTCCAAAGCACCCAAACGCCAAAAACGTCGCGAAATCGCGACGAGAAATCCAGAAGGCACCTGCTCACCAAAATTGTCGCGAAATCACGACGAGTTCTCCCTTTGACAGCAACCTTGAGAAAGTGTCGCGATATCGCGACGACTTTTCCTTAAAGCACCAGTTGGCCGGAAGTGTCGCGATATCGCGACAAGAATTCCATTGGGCGCCCCTTCCGCAAAAGTGTCGCGAAATCGCGACATGTTCTCCCCGTGGTGCCCTTTTCTCAAACTAGTCGCGAAATCGCGACGTTTATCCTTCATGAAGTTTGTTCTCCAAAACTGTCGCGAAATCGCTACAAGTTTGCCCCTTTGCTTCCTTTCCTCAAAAATGACGCGAAATCGCGACAAATTATCCTTTGAGAAGCTTTTCACAAAAAATGTCGCGATATCGCGACGGTTTTTCCCCTTAACGCAATTTTGCTCAAAGTGTCGCGAAATCGCGACGACTTTCCTCCAACAGCGGAACCGACAAAAAAGGTCGCGAAATCGCGACATGTTCTCCCCGTGGTGCCCTTTTCTCAAACTAGTCGCGAAATCGCGACGTTTATCCTTCATGAAGTTTGTTCTCCAGAACTGACGCGAAATCGCTACAAGTTTGCCCCTTTGCGTCCTTTCCTCAAAAATGGCACGAAATCGCGACAAATTTTCCTTTGAGTAGCTTTTCACAAAAAATGTCGCGATATCGCGACGGTTTTTCCCCTTCACGCAATTTTTCTCAAAGCGTCGCGAAATCGCGACGACTTTCCTCCAGCAGCAGAACCAACAAAAAAGGTCGCGAAATCGCGACACCTTCTCATCAAAGACCGCGACGACGCAACAAGTCGCGAAATCGCGACAATTTTCCTCCCAAGGCCGCGGCAACAAAATAGGTAGCGATATCGCGACAAAAACTAACCTTAGCCATTTTTGAGCTCATGGATGCAGGGATCGTTCCAGACCACTCCGAATCTCTTCATCTATCATAGGCATATCACTGTGCAGCTGAACACCTACCTCTTTCTCAGCACCCATCTTCGCAAGGAAGTCAGCTACCGTGTTCAAATTTCTACTCACATACACAGGGATAACATCATCTAACTCCCTCCATAACTCCTTGATTTGGGATATCAAAATCCGCAGTCTCCAAGCTTTTAATGAGAAATTCTGCAAGCAATCAAGAGCGCCGATCAGGACTTGAGAATCTGATTCAAGAATTATCCTCCGGTAACCCTGCTTAATAGCCCAGATAGACGCTGACTTAATGGCAAAGGCTTCGACTTCATTGTTCGTGGCTCTGCCCAATCCCTGCAATTCCCAGTAAAGAACCGCACTCGAGTGATCCCGACAGACAACACCAATTCCTGCGCTGCCCGGGTTGCCTTTTGCAGCCCCATCAGTATTGATCTTTATCCAGCCAACTGGGGGAGGTTTCCAGCATGCTCTGCCTTGCCCCTCATGTCCCTCAACCCCCTCTTCAAGATGCCCAAGAGCTGCCTGATTCTCTTCATCAACATAAATAGCAACAGTTTCTGTGACTTTGCTCCAGATGACCTGCCAAACGTCATCAATCGAGGAGAAAGTGTCTCTAAAGATCCGGGCATTTCTCTCCAACCAAACTTGCCACCAAATGAAGAGAAAGCCTAACTGCCAGCCAGTTCGGAGAGCTATGGATTTGAACCTGCCCCTTTTCCATTTTTCCCAAATATTGGTACGATTGAAAACACCATTAGCCTGGAGTTTAAATTGAGAGAACCAGCGTTCCCAAATCTGATGAGTAAAAGGGCACTCAAACAACAAGTGATCTGCAGTTTCCTCATGTTGGAGGCATAAAGCACATTGAGAGGGGCCATTGAAACCCCTACGTCTGAGATTGTCAAAGGTGAGAAGTCCATTATGCATAAGTTTCCAAGCAAAGAAATTCACTTTCGGCCAGCCCTTTGAATGCCAAATCCTTCTCCAATGCTGAACCGGAAAAGAGTGTGGGGGAGGCTCAGGGAGGATCTCTTCATATCCAGCCTTAACTGAGTAGACCCCAAGGCTTCCATAGCCCCAGGCTAATTCATCTTCCTCATCCCTCCCCGTGAGGAACATTTCTGACAAGATTTTATGCAGGATGGGCGCCAACTCCGAAGAGACAGTAATTGGCTACTCCTCCCACCGCTTAAACTTTTTAAATTTATACCCCCCCAATTGACTGGTGTGTAGATAATTATCAATATGGATCCAGCCCTGGGCTTCTAAGGCGGTCATGATTGGTTGTAGCTCAGGGAACATGACAATAATGGGCGGATGTTGGTCCCAAGAGTCGACCCAGAAACGAGCCTTGTCTCCTCTCCCCACTTTCCGGAATAATTGATCTTTGATAATCTAGGACCCAAGCTTGAGAGTATGCCACACTAAGGATCCAGTACCTTCCAAGGGAAAGCGACCCACCTCATTGGGATGAACATGCCCCAAATATTTACTGGAAAGAATTCTGCTGAAGAGGGAGGTTGGCTGAGAAATCCACCTCCAATACAGTTTTCCAGCCAAGGCTCTGTTATTAAGCTTAGAACTTCTCAGGCCCAGCCCTCCTTTGTCCTTAGGCTGGGTAACTTTGTCCCACCCAACCAAAGCCCATATTTTCTTCCCTTTTGCGCCTTCCCATAAAAATCTTCTAGCCATTTTGTCCAGCTCTTTCCAGATGGTATGAGGGGCAGCCAATATTGAGAATTTATAGATCGGCAAAGCCTGTATAACTGACTGTAGGAAGGTTAATCTACCCCCGTAGCTTAACCATTTATGAGCCCAATGATTCATTCTGTCTTTGATGCCAACAGATTCTTCCAGATGTCAATTTTTAACTTTTTGAAATGAAGGGGAACGCCCAGGTAAACAATTGGAAGAGAAGTCCTTGTGAAGCCCAGGATCTCAATAACACGCTCCTGTAGCCGTTGGTCAAGATTGAAAAAGACCACTTTGGACTTCCTGTCATTTAGAACCTGATTTGAAGCCCTTAGGTAGATATTCAGAGTATCTCTGATTCCTCTAGCTTCCCGAAGAGTGGCCACACCAACCAGGCCAGTATCGTCCACAAATTGCAAGTGAGTCAGAGTTTCCTCCCCAACCTTGATACCAGATAGCAGACCTTGTTGCCTTCTCCTCAGAAATAGTCTGCCCAAACCTTCAGCCAAGAGAAGGAAGAGATAGGGAGAACAAGGGTCTCCCTGGCGAAGACCACGAGTGGCACCGAAAGGATGCGAGGGAAGGCCCTTGATGAGAACAGAATAAGAGGGTGTAGAAACACAACTCATAACCCAATCAATCCATTCCTGAGAAAAGCCAAAGGCAGCCATCATTTTCGACAAGAAGCACCACTCCACCCGGTCATAAGCCTTGGACATATCCAGTTTAATGAACATTCCTTTATTGCCCGAAGTTTGCATTGAATGGATGGCCTCCTGGGCCAAAACCACCCCATCCAAGATTTGTCTTCCCTCAACAAAGCCCCCTTGTTCAGGAGAAATGATGTTATGAAGCAGGGGTTTAAGCCTCTCAGCCATTATCTTAGTGATGATTTTGTAAATCACATTGCATAAAGCAATAGGCCTGAAATCAGAGATATGAGTCCCCGCATCCCCTTTTGGAATTAAAGCTATGAAGGTGTGATTGATCGCCCTGAGCATTCTTCGATTGGATCTGGATTCCTCAGTAACAGCCAAAACATCCTCCCCCAAGGTGTCCCAGAAAGCCTGAAAAAATTCAATAGGAAAGCCATCTGGACCAGGAGATTTTCCAGTACTCATACCAAAGACCACATTTCTCAATTCATCCCTTTCAATGGGTCTAAGCAGGGCCTGATTGTCTTCTTCAGAGATAATAGAAGGAATAACATTAAGAACTTCGTTCTGAGCCTCAACATCCTGCTCCATACTTTCCTTAAAAAGTTTAGAAAAGTAATCGATTGCATGGGAATGCATACCAGGAAGAGTATCGAAGGCATGTCCATGTTCATCTTTAAGAGCTTCCATATTGTTCATCTGTCTCCTAGCACAAGCTGACCGATGAAAAAATTTGGTATTTCTGTCCCCCTCTAATAACCAAGTATTTCTAGCCCTCTGTTTCCAGTATATCTCCTCTTGGTTGTCAATGGCCTCAACCGCTTTACGCAATTCATCATCTTCAAATTTGAGTTGCTCAGTAATTGATCCTTCCCTAAAAAGTTTCTGAACCTCCTCCCATCTAGCCACCAAGGGGGCCCTTTGGGACTGGAAATCCGACTTGTTTTCTTTCCTCCACTGTTTCAATTGAAGTTTGACAAATTGAAGTTGTTTATGAAATTTGAACATTGCTGTCCCAAAAGGTGGACGGCCTTTTGTCCACCATTGAGTAATTTTATGTCGAAGGTCCTCCTTTTGTAACCAAAAATTCTCAAATTTAAAAGGCCTATGGTGCTGCCCTCTCGAAGTCCCTCCCTCTAGAAAAATGGGAAAATGATCCGAAATAGGGCCCTCCAAAATCTGGAACTTAACAGTCCATTTAACAAAAGCCTCCTCCAAGACCAAAAAGCGATCTAACTTGACCTTCCTACTATGTGGCTCCTTTCTCTTGTTTGTCCAAGTAAAAAAAACACCAGGGCCTTGAACGTCCACTAAATGAAAGGCCTGAACTTGGGCAATCAGAAGCCGGTCCCCTGGATCCAAAACAGGGGTGCCACCTTCCTGGTCACGAACATATAATTTTGCATTAAAATCCCCTGCAATAATCCAGTCATAACACTCCCTGTATGCCCTCATGTTGTGAACAACTTCCCATTGGAGCCTTTGGCCATCTAGGTCTTGGGCCCCGTAAAAGTTGGTGATTAGGACATGCTCAGAAGTGAAGTTATTTCTGAAGAGAGAAGTAAGAACACCCCTCCAAGCTATATGTTCTAAAGCAGTCCAATCCAGAGGGTTCCAAAGGGTAACAATTCCACCTGAAGCTCCTTGGGCAGCCACATCCATATGGCCAGCACACCGCCAGATTTTAGTAGCAGTTTTACTCATAATATCTAAAGACATTTTGGTCTCCTGAAGAAGCAAAAAGTCTGTTTTACGATTTTCTAAGAGTCTTTGAACAACAGATTGATGGGTTCTATTGTTTAAACCCCTAACATTCCAAGATTGAATAATCATTGAAAACCTTGAGAGCAGTAAGAATCAATGGTCCTCACCAATCCTCCATTGATTAGCTTATCTCCTTGCGCTGTTAGTAGTTCCTTATTGGATTTTCTTCCCGCTCCTTGAGAGTTATTGTTTCTAGATCTCTTCTCCACCTGGGTAATCCCTAAAGCAGGCCTTTCTCTGTTCTTATCTGCATTTCCCATGGTGACATCTTTGATAGCCGGCTGTGCTGGGGAGTGTATAACCAATGCCCCTGGATTCTCTGACTGCAGATTCTCAGCTGGCACAGTCACCTGTTCTACTACAGGAGTAAAAGAAGGAGAAACAAGAGGTGGAGTGTTGTCATTCACACCATTCCCATCCACTCCCTCCATGGTTTGGTCCTCCTGATCCACTAATGACTTAAAAATTTCATACCGATTGTTTGGCTTGAGCTGCACCTGCTCCTTGCCATTTTTCTTTTTGTTTCTCTTTCGTTTCACCTGTTCAAAGCCATCCTTCTGAGCATCAGGACCTGGAGAATTGCTAGAAGGTTCATTGACAGGACTGGACTTACCCTCTCTAGTGTGGTTTGACATTCCACTCGGAACCTCCGTTTTTGTGCTCAAGATGTTTGGGCAAAACCTTGCCAAATGTCCATGCTTATGGCATACTCGGCACCTGAAAGGTAGGGCCTCATAGTCTAGCTGCTGGATCCAGGGTACTCCTGCTAGCTCAAGTTCCACCTCAGCTGGTAGAGGCTGACTAATGTCCATCTCTACACAGATTCTGGCAAAGACAGCTGTATTTCCCTCTATGGTATCTTTGGAGACTCCTAAAAATCTGCCTAGGGAATTACCTATTAGTTCCAACACCTGCTCACCCCAAAACTCCATCGGGAGAGCGTACAGCCGAATCCAGACCGGGACAGCCGTGGGTTCGATGCGGGGATCGAAACCCACTCTCCAGGGTTGGACAAATAACCCTGCTGGTCCGTGGTTTCTCTTTTCTGATTCAAATGCTCTGTTTCTATCTGCTAAAGAAGAGAAACTAATGATGAAATACCCATTGCTTATAGGCCATAAAGAGTACTCACCGTGTGGCTCCCAGTTCTGGCGAACCCAGGTATGCAGAAAATTCAGTGTGGGTCGGATGCCCATGAATTTGCAGATCAAGTCATGATTAGCTCGGTAGACGATTGTATCTTCGACCAGCATTGGTTCTATAACAATCTTAGGCCTGGAAGTGGATTGCGGGAGGCATCCATTAACGCGGTGAGCATTTGGGCCATTGCCAACATTCTTGAGTATCGTTTGAAAAGCATTCCGCTGAGCTCCATCAGTGGAAGGCGAGGGGTTATCTTTCAACTTCTCAGCATATGAAGTCTTTCTCCCAACAGGAGAAACTGGAGGAGACCCCATCGGGCCCTCCCGGGACCACGAATGTACCTTCAGATGAATTCAAAATCAACCCCCCAAAGCCCCTGGCAAGATCTTCGGGCCAGAATCCCTCAAGCAACACCAGACGCCTTCTCAGAAATTTTCCCGCCAAATCGCCAGAGCATTCAACATCATAGTCTTGGAACTCTTCTGTTGTTAATTGTTAAATTAAGTTTCACATGAGCATTTTAAAAGATAATTTTGAAGAAGTTTCTATGTTGAAGTGTCTTTCTATATTTGTTAGTTAAAGTTTTAGAGTCTTTAGAAATTTTATTTTTTTGAATGTAAGAATTTTATTTATTTTGTTTTATACAATGTTATTTTTATTAACTTTTTTATTATCAAAATAAATTTTAATAAACTTAACTTTTGTTTATTTATAGATAATTGTTTAAATTAAAAAAGAAAATTTATAATTTTATATATATTCAAATCCTATAATAAAAAATCTAGTTTCCCTTTATTATATTTAACTTTTATAGTTGTAAATATTTAAAAAATAAATAACCACCTTAATGAAATTAAATAATGTATATATATATTCAAATCCTATAACCAAAAATCTAACATCTTTTTTTCTATATTTAACTTTTATAGTTGTAAATATTTATAAAATAAATAACCACTTTAGTGAGCTTAATGGTGGTGAAATCTGTGGAATTTTGAATAAAGGTTCAAAGTTCCAATTCTAAAGGTTAAGGTTGTATGCCATGGGAACTTGGTTGGATAATTATATATTATGAAAAAAACATTCTTTATAAAGGTTATTTATAGACTTTGACATATCACATATAAGGTTTCATAATACAATAATATCACATATAAGGTTTCATAATACAATAGACTAAAAAATAATTTATCTTTTTACCATTTCAATAATAGGTACGAGATATTTAAAATTAATTTATCGTTTTTGAATGCTAAGTACAACTGATCATACAATTGAGACCCAACTTTCTATGATTTGAACTTGGATAACTGAATAAGGAATAAACTTGGATAACCTAAATAAGGAATAACTTGAGTAACCTAATTAACTTTAACTTTTTATATTTATAATATTTTTTTTAATTATAAAAAAATAAAAAATTTATGTTTTTAAATTTATTACATAACGCAATAAAATTTTAAAAATTAGGCTTTGGCTCTTCTCGGGGAAGTCCAAGGTTCAAACCATGACATGGGTGAGTGTGGGAGGGGTAGGTGTGTGTTCATAAAAAAAAAATTAAAAAAATAATAAATAAACAAATTTTGTGCTTTTCTTTTTACCTTACAAAAATTATGAATTGAATATAAAGACTAATCAATTCTTACAAATAATAAAATGTGTACCCATGACTCACTATTTTATGGTCTATATTGATGTTCATTCTTTTTTTCAATAGATTATATTCAATTTTTATGAATAATATTCGTTTTTTTCAATGGATTAATATTCAATTTTTATGAATCATTACATAGTGGTATTATAACAAAGCTTGGATATTGTCATGATACTTCTTTGACGAACTTATTCATATTATAAATTCACAATTATAGATTATTTGGCTATATGATGATTATTGTTTTATAAATATTTTCTTATGAATCATTACATAGTGGTATTATAACAAAGCTTGGATATTGTCATGATACTTCTTTGACAAACTTATTCATATCATAAATTCACAATGATAGATTATTTGGCTATATGATGATTAGTGTTATAAATATTTGCTTTATTTAATAATATGATGTTGCTAATGGATTTGCATGATTGCAAGAATAAGGATCCTCATGGGTGGGCCAAGGATTGACCACCAAGAATGAGGTGTCTCACAAAAGAAAAAAGGGAAATAAGGGTTAATATGGTTAAAACTATCTGACACATGATGTCCGCATTTAGATTTAGTTCATGCATTTGCATCATGTGATATCATTCTTGCATTTATGTGATTGTTGTATGTATCTCCATGGCATTTAGCATCTGGTTGCTTCTTGTGGTTTGAGTTACTTTAGATGGATAGAAAGTAACATAGACTATTTGATGTTTGCTTATAAATAATTGATGGTAGGAAGGAATCATTAATATTTTATAAGTCTTCTTGCAATGTTAATTTGCTTATGAAATTGTATTAATAAGTCTCACTTATTAATATACCTTGTGTTTGGATTTTAGAAGGAATTTCTAATGTATTACTAATAAAAGGATCAATTAATAATAAAGAATGACATTAATGTTTTTGGAACATTAGAACAAATGAAAACATTAGCAAATATTAAATAACTTTGCTTTCAAACAAAATAAAATGGTTTGCAAGTAGTTGGTGAGTTTGTTCGATGAACGAAACATTTTTCGGGTTCTTTTAGAAACCCTTATGATAATGAGAAGAAGGATCTTCTTGAGAGGAGTTTTTGCTACATCAATGAATGTGAAGAACACACTGGATTTTGAGGATTTCGAACAATAAAAGCAACAAGGTTTTTTTGTCTTTTGTGTGCACTTTGGTCATCTACAATCAAGTATCTTCAAAATATTTAAGGTACTTTGTGTCTATTGTTTTTTGCCTAGAGCATTTGCTTCAATTTTATGAAAAAAATTCAATAGGGTTTTGATTTTTTTAAAACAATAGATTTGATTGCGTATTTAAAATATGGAAGCCCTTCATTGTGGAAACTATAGAGGAGATAGGTTAAACAAATGCTCTTCGATTGTTGTATGTGTTTTAGGGAAGAGTGATTGGATTTATTAATAAGCCTGATAAGGTATTGCTTTGTTTAACCTGAGAGGATATTGCTACGTACATTTTTTACATATCCAATCAGTTTACCAAACCGAACATGGGATTATCCATACTTAGGCTTGTGAACGTAAGTTTTTCCATCATAAGCTCCTATCTTGGACATGTAAAAACCCCTTTTCCATATTGGCTTCGCCTGAGCAGATTCATGAAGTGCACACATTTGTTTGTGTGAGGACATAAGACGACTGTGTAGCTTTCGAGTCCTCTTATGCAAATTCGTGTCTACCCTAAATGATTCAAACAACATTAGGGTTTAATAGGAATAATTTGGATATTGTTTTGAACGTTTGCCAATGCACAAAGGTTTAGGCCACGATAGGGTGGCGTTTGTCACATGTGGCGCGTTCTATTGTCTTTCGCACCATTGACTTTATGTGGTTGGCTTGCACACGTGTTTGTCTCTGTATGGCAGTTTCTTAGAGCGGCTTCCCATGGTGGCAGTTCTATTTTACGTAGACACAAATGTGCTTTTACGTATGGCTTGTATGCAAATGAAGTTTGTAAAAGGGTTCAAAGGAATGTATGTTGCAATGATTTATATTACCTTAGTAATATTTAGATAACAAGAAATCTTGGGATTAATGTTATGATGTTGTGATTAATAGATGCTTTATAGAAGACTTTTGAATTAGACCTTTGAAAAAGTTGACTTTGTCTTGTTTTACATTCGGATAAGAGACATTTGAATAATATGCTTGTTTGATGAAGTTGATCACTGTATTAGCAAAATGAAACAAAAGAACTCATAGATAGGACTTTGGGTTTTCATTTGAAATCAGATAACATTATGGTTTCGTAGCACCCTAAAATTGGCGCAGTGAAATCTTAATAATTACATTTACTCTAGTAAATAATTCAAATTCAAATTTTAACCTCCCAAACCGCCCGTTAACCGTCGTGTAATCCGTTTCCTCCTTTCTCGCACCATTTTTAGAGTTTGTTTTGACCGTTTGACGATATCGTCGTCGATCAGACGATATCGCCTCAGATCGGACGATTTCGTCTGGGCTAGGACGTCCAGACGATCTTGTCCCAAAACTAATTTTTCACAATTAGCTTCTGTTCCAACGGGTCTCTAATCCGGGTAGAAGCGTGTCTACGTCGTTAGAGACCCTCCCCCATTGGAGATCTCCCAAATAGGGATGATCTCCAACCTCCTAACCTCCCTCCTAAGCCTATTTAATCCTAAGCCCTCCCCTTAGCACCCCCCTAGCTGAAATTCCCTGTAACCCGACTTCATACGCATTAAGACATCCCAAATTCATATTTGCAGTAGTTCTATTCAAATTTTGTTGCAGGTACCTTAGTGTTTTTCAGCCGGAGCAAGCTTACATCGTCGTAGATGATCCTGTTCAGATCGGAGGCGATCCTATCGAATCAGAGACGATTTCGTACCAATGCGAGACGATTTCGACTGCAGTCAACATTGAGGCAATCAGTGCCTAAAGTTTGCATTTCTTCATCTTTCAATCTATTATTTTATGCTGTAATTAGCTAGCTTATTTATTATTTTATGCTATCTTGCATTTTGGAGTTCACCCATCTAGATCAAATGCATAATTAAGTCATAATTATGATTAAATTAGCATAATGCATTCATATTTCTGTTCACAAGTTTCTGTTTGATATTGTTACTGTCAATTTACACTGTTTCCCTATGTTAGAATTGTTGTATTTTTTGTGTTTTGCACCTATTTCTCTGTTTGCAGGTCTCTGACGAATTCGTCTGACGAATTCGTCAGATCTCAGATGATCTTGTCTGATCTCAAACGATCCTATCAAATCAGAGGCGATCCTGACTGCTTCAAGAATCAGAATCTTCATCAGACATCCGGATCAGGTATTTTCTTTTAATATTCTTTAATTTCTCTATTTTCTATCTTAATTCTATTTTTTGTATTCATTTAATCTGCATCTTCATATAGAATAGCTTAGACGCATTTTGGCCAAACCTAGGACTTGAATGCTTAAGGCTAAAACGAACACATAAAACACATTCCCAACCTAGGCGTGGAAACTGCCATTGAATGTTTCCTGGTGAACCCACCATCCATCAAAAAATCACCATAATACACCTCCCTCGAGAGGCGGGACCTTCGCAAGGCCTCTCAGTCCGAGGTACCGCGCCATCCTTTTCACATCCCCCTTCCGGGCACGGATCCTATAGCCTGAAGGTAAGGGTGTGAAAAATTTGGAGCGATACATTTTGGTGAACCCGACGTGAATGCATTTAAAACCTTTTGAAAACAAAAACAAAAAAAAACAAAAATATATATATGTATACAAGAAAAACAAAAACAAAATCATCATTTCAAGTTTGTATGTTTTAGATTCAATTCTAAATAGTAGATGCTAAATATTACTTTTAGAAGTACTAAAGAAACCATGAGTTTTTACTCAAATCAATATGAGCCCATCAGTAATGTTGGAAGAATTCAGCCAAATACATTTGTTGATTATGACCAACCTCATCCCTATTCAACACCACCTCCATCACACTCTCCTTATTTTTCATCCATAACCCAACAAAACAATCCCTTTGCCAATCCTCTTCATAATGATATTATCTATTCTCCCATATATCCATATTATGTCTATCAATCCACATATAATCCTCCTCCACCTTTTCAATATTCTTCTTTCAATACAACACATCCATTTCAACAAGAAAATACTTATTCTTCCAATTCTACCATGCACTCACCTCATACTTCGCAATCTTCCTATCATCATTCTACCCATAATAAAGAAAGTAGAGGTGAGAAACCATTAGGTCCTTTTATGACTGAACTCCTAAGGCACTTATCAAAAACCTCTCGAAAACCTTCATCACGTAAATTTACTAAGCTCAATCAACCAATGGATATAATTCTCAAGCATTTACTTGACACAAATAAGATTGAACTCCCTTCAATAAGACTACTGGATACCACAACAGATTGGTTTAAACCCGAGCTACATTGTGAATATCATAGAGTAGATGGACATATGACACAAAATTGTAAAGATTTAAGATGTGCAATTCAAGATTTGATTGATAAGGGTCTTTTTAATATAAAGGAATTACAATCTACAACTGATTATAAATCTCCAGTAAACAATCAAACTCCTACACAACAAATACCAATAATCAATCAAGACATGGGGATCTCCCAAGAACCCCTATTCAATTATCAACAACAAGAAACCAATCAAATATTGCATGTTAATGTGTCCCATCATGATGATATTATTAATATTGTAAAAGAAACTACAAATGAGCAACCTCAAGTTCAATCAACTCAATCTGATATTCAAGATATGGATTCCTCATTTGACCAACCTTCAAAACTATCTTTGGCTCTAGAGAATGATCCAAAATGGAATGTAAGCATAGAAAGCTCATCTTTAGAATCAAAATCTCAATCTGAAATCCACTTTGATAGCCAACAACAAGTGATTAATCCTCAAGCAAAGATATCCCTTTTAGAAGTATTACAAATTTATCACAAGGAAATTTTGTTCAAAATACCTAGCCAACAATTTGTTCCTCATCATATTTTCTCTAAGAACATAATTAATGGTGTAAACCCTCTTGAGGTTAACCATATTTCATTCTATGATGAGGATATTCCTTCCTCTACTCCACAAGAAGACTACTATCTTTACATTACAGGATCTAGTAAAGAAACACTTGTTAGAACTATCATGGTAGATAATGGCTCCTCTCTTAATTTATGCACTTATCAATTATTCCAAAAACTCAAATCAAAGGAAGAAGATCTTAATGAATCAAATGTTATTATAAAATCTTTTAACAATGAAATTCAAGAAGCTCAAGATACTATAATGTTTTCCCTCAATATTGGATCCAAGATCCTGGATACTTTATTCTATGTAGGATATTGTCCTTCACCTTACAACCTATTTCTCCAGAGTCCTTGGATTCATACGATGAGGGTTGTCCCTTCCACTCTTCACCAATGTTTGAAGTTTGAAATTGCAAATAAAATTGTTACCATACATGGTGACCCAAAACCATTTGAAGAATATTTAATGGTTGAAACATCAAGTTCTATACATTCTCTATTATCACAATTATCTTCTATCCATCACTTTTCTTCATCCATATATGATCATCCTTGTTTACCAAATAACATCCATGCATATCTTTCACATATGCTTCCTCCATCTTATCAAGATTTGGAATATAGTGATAAGAATGAAGAACCTTCTTATCCTTCTTACATTTTATTTTGTAACATGATCAATTTTCCACATATAAAAGTCAAATCTTTTGCTACATTATTCTACATTATAACAAAGCTTTTGTTATCACTACCTTTTATTCATCACCTTCTATTCTTACCTTCACCTCAACCGGATTATCCTTCAAAACCTCCTTTGATTTTGAAGCAACCTTAGACATGCTATACTCAAATAACCTTGTATAGTGTATATAGATCATCTTGTATATACCACCAATTTCAATTCATAAATTAAAATCAAAATACAAAAAAATCAAAATCCTCAAAATCAAAAAAATACTAATGCAACTAAGGACCTTAAAGGTAAATTTGAGCCCAACTGGCTTGGACCATACATTATCACTGCTAAATTTGAATCAGGAGCATACAAATTATCTACCTTAGATGGTAAAGAACTTAAAGAACCCATGAATATTTTGCATCTTAAACGTTACTATGTATAAATTTGGTCATTTCATCCTTGTATATATCACTATCTTGTATTTCTTTCAATTTATAAATTCAAAAACACCAAAAACATTCATAATCATCAAAATCTTCAAAACTATTTGTTGTATTTATTTATGGCACTTGTTAATTCTTTCAAAAAAAATAATAAAAACAATAAAAAAAAAGCAATATTCTTGACTCTTTCGAAACCAAAACAACATAAAGAAGAAAGAGAGAGTCAACATTCTCAAAACTTCTCAAAAATCATTTATATATATTTTTCTTACAAATATTGCAGTTATATGTTTCAAATTATTTTGGATAAATTAGCATTTATTTGGAATCCCTCACTTTCACAAACACAAAAATAAATATCTTGATTTTATCTGGCATGATTACTAATCTCTCTTATATCAAAGTCCACAAAATTCAATTAAATAAAGTTTGAGCATAGAGAATTGATCTTGTTATTTACTTAAACCAAGCACATCTTTTCACAATAAAATGATTATATTTGTAATTTCCATGCTTTGCTACATAGTAGAAGTGGTTTCTTGAGCGAAAAGTTTCCCCTGCTATCCTATCATGCACATGGTCTAGAATCTTTGAGAATTGGCAAAAGGACAAGCTCACCCCTACCCGAAATAAAAATCCCTTGCTCTACAGCTAATCCGAGCAAGTATCCCTAGAACAAAAAGAAAAAGCAAAGTTCAAGAAAAAGAGAAAAAAAAAGAAAAAAGTTATTTTATATCATTATAACATTATCAAGCAAAAAAACAAAAGAAAAGCAAAAGAAAGCAAAAAGCAAAAGCAATAAAATCCCTTTCCCTACCCTTTGAAAAGAAAAGAAGGGTTGATGAGCTTGAATCCCTGGAATTCTCAATTATTCGAAAACTGTGAGGTAAGCCCCATAACAGGTGGTTTGTGCCCAACCTGCTTGGCCTTGGGTAACTCCTAGCGTGGCGATATGTCTGTCACATTAGCGACCTTCTTTTGTACAGACCTATGTCTGCTTATGGATTAGCTAGCTCTTGATAATCCGACTTACATAGTAGTCTAGTATGGTTATATGCATCTACATCATGGTTAATGAACACTTATTTGGTTTATTCAAATCACTTGTATCATATTATCTTGCTCAAAATGGTAAATGAACATAGCAATTGCACACACATTTTATATTTGAGAGATTTTGTGTATCATTATGATAAATCAAGATTGGAAATGAATTCACATATGCACATGGGATTCCTTATAAATCTAAATTTTGTCTTTAAAATACTTTGAAATATTTTTTGCAAATTGTTTGGAATAATTCATTTTCTTCTTCCAAGTACAGTTGTTTAGACAACTATATGCATAATAGAAAAATCAAAATTTCTTTCAAACCATCCAATCAAAACATATATATATATATATATATATATATATATATATATATATATATATATATTATCGACTTTCGCGACGATGGTATAGTTCCAAAACCAAAATTGGAATTTTATGCCTAGCGCAAGTCCTCATCTTCATATTTTCTATTTATTAAAAATCAACCATGCAATAAAACTATCTATTTTCTTCTTTGATTTTCGCGATGATGGTATAAGTCTATACCTACATATTCTATGCCTAGCGCAAACCATTGTAACAATTTTTATTCCCCATTTATTTAAAATCATGAAAACCATATGACTTAAATCATTCTGTTATACAATTATGCTTTACAAACAAACAAACACATTATCATTATTTCATGTCATTATGTCAACCTTCAATTTTGCAATGATGGTATAATTCCTAAGGAATTATCCAAAAATTTTATCACACTTAGGAATTTATGCCTAGCAAAAATCATTTTAACATTATTTCATGCATACCATTTTCATGGAAATCTGAAAAACAAACCATCATCATCATCATTTGCACCATTGCACCAAAGTCTTAAGACAGTCTCTTAAGCACTCTTTTACTTTTAACAATATTTCTATACTGGGATTAGCTTGACGACCGAGTGAGCGGCGACTCCATGAAATGGTCTATAATAGCGACAATGTCCTTTGAAATTATTGTTAGAAGTCTCTTTTTATCTTTTATCACATTACATCACAAACAACCAATTTGTTACATCAGATTATTTCATTTAAAATCTTACAGCATGACATCAAAATTATAATATTTCCAATGACATAATTACATGAATCCTCAATCCAATCATCAAATCAATCAATCAAACATAAAAGCATCATAAAAATACATAACACAAGTCATATGATCAAAAATATCTCATCTATATATATCAACAATATGTACATCATCTCAAAAATAGATTGGTATGCCACAATCTACATCTTGGCATACTCAATCCTCTCAATCATATGTCCTCTGTGCAGTGTCTCGAGAACCCCTCGAGCTCTCAGCCTCATCTCCTCCCCCGCCCTGAGGTGGACGAGGTGGCCCCATCGCAGTATGAGTGGTACTGCGAGTCCTAGTCGTCGATCGAGAAGAAGTCCTCGATGACCCAATCTTGATAGGGTCAGCAATGCCGACTGGCAGCTGTACCCTCTGACCCTCTGGCACCATCTGGAAGTAGATGCCCTGGTAGAATGCGGTCTGAGCAATCGACCGCGCCAGCTCTTGTGTGCTCGCTCCTCCGCCCCATGCTCTGAGGCATGCAATCTCATCTCTGAGCTGTGTCACCTCAGCTCGGTGGCGTGCAGCCTCATCCTGCAATGTCTGCACCTATGCCCGGAGACGGACTGTCTCCACTCGGAGAGTCGCTATCTCGCTACTCTCCCCAGTGTCAACACCCTTGCCCTTATCGGGCGATGGTGGCCTCTCTCTCTATGGAGAAGGGGGTCTCTCCTCCCTCCTCTCCCGCTATCACGGCCTCTCCTACGCCTGTGGCCTCCTCTGCTCTCTCTCGCTGTGACCCTGGGCCACCTCAATAGCCGCCTCGGCGCCGCCTCCCTATCCGACGCACAACTGCATGAATTGGACCCTGAGCCCTCGTCATCCGAGGAGGGCGGATGCCTGCATACTAGGCATCGTAGCCATCGGCTACCCCTACGTCGTCCCCATCCACTAGCTGAATGGGGGCATCGTCCGAGTCTTGACTCCAGAAGCACTGCATGTCTGGAGCCCCGCTCACTGTGGTGTTATCTCGGACAGTCCGAGAAAACTCGTAATCCCTGAGAGATGGGATCCCCTGCTGTAGACCGAACTATCACAAAACTCGGTCGTAGCGATGGAGCTCCACCTCTCCCCTCTCCATCCGCAACCAACAAACTCGCCTGATGCGAGCTAGCTCCTATCCATCCTCGGCCCACCCTGGGTGCTCTCGCCATGGCCTCCAGGTGATCTGGTCCGGGACAAGGTCATCCAGTAGTCTCCGGGACATCGGTAGATCAATCCGTCGTTGTGACCCTCTCCGGAGCCACCAGTAGAAAACTCGGGGCCTCTCCCCATCAATCCCTATCAAAGGAAGCCCTATCGGCCTCCGCATTGCAATGTGCTCCCAGCACCAAACCTGTAGGAGCGATGTCATAACTAGACATCGACCGCCCTTGTACACGACCCCATGCAGGATCCTGTACAACCGACATAGAACAAAGCTGCCCCAAGAGAATCTGTAACCATGGTCTCGCATATCGTAGATCACATCTGCTAGCATCCATGGTACCCTACACCCGCTCTGGTGGCACAGCAGAAGTCCACCTACCACTCCGGCCAAAACTTGTGTGAGTCTGGATGCCCCAGGCATCTGACGCAGTGCCTCGATGTTCACTCTGCCCTTCTCCAGGGCGAAGCTCGGGTCACCACACAACCGCATCATAGCATGGCCCTGATTGGCCGTAGGAGTGATCAACCGTCCTTGTATGGGGATCCTCAGAATCCTCCATACATCCTCTAGTGTGGGAGTCATCTCCCTTGTGGGTAACCAAAAATAGGAAGAACCCGGATACCACCTCTCTGCTAGGGCTGTCAGTAGCCCCATGTCTGTAGAAACTTGTGGCATTTCTGCCACATGCTGTAAGCCGGCTTGTGCCAGCTGATCCCGCTCTGCCTGTGATAGAGCGGCCAAATCATCTCTCAACCCCCCATATTTCCATTCTTTGCTCTTTAGCAAACCTCTCTGCAACATAAACAACAAAACAAAACAAAAATCATTAATAACAACTCAAGTGATTAATAAAATGCAAGTTAAAATTAGTTCAATTTTATACAAATGATGATATCGTCCACTATTGGACGATATCGTCCCAAATTTGAGCACAATTGTCTCCGATTTTGCAAGCCGAAATCGTCCCTAATTTGACGAAATCGTCCCCCTTTCGCCGATTTCGCCCTTAGACGAAATCGACGAACTTGAGACGATTTCGTCGAAATCGGGACGATTTCGTCCCGACGACGTCGACGGCCCAAAAATGGCCGCGATGCTCAAAAATTAATCAAAATTCACCTAAAAAGCATGTAAATTCAACTTAAAACATTCTAAACTAAGTTTAGACTCTTACCCGTAGCCCGCGCCGGACCTCTGTCGATCTGTGCGCCGTCTCCACCATTTTTGCTTGCAGAGCTCTAAAAACCAGAAAAATGAACAAGAAAAATGAATTAGGGTTTTACCCTATTTTTCCTTAATTTTATTCAAAACATAATTAAAAACATTTTAAAATTTTGCTTTTCCGCGTTTTTACCTCAAACGTTCGATTTGGGTAAAAACACGGAGGGGGCACCATAGTAAGTCGTCGTACGATTCGACCAAGAATCGTCGCCTAAAAATGGGAATAATTTTTGCTTTCTCGTAGATCGAGAAGAACTCATCTTTAACGCATTTTCTTCGAAAAATTCGCTAAAGAGGGGGCAAAATGTAGCACCCTAAAATTGGCGCAGTGAAATCTTAATAATTACATTTACTCTAGTAAATAATTCAAATTCAAATTTTAACCTCCCAAACCGCCCGTTAACCGCCGTGTAATCCGTTTCCTCCTTTCCCGTGCCATTTTTAGAGTTTGTTTTGACCGTTTGATGATATCGTCGCCGATCAGACGATATCGCCTCAGATCGGACGATTTCGTCTGGGCTAGGACGTCTAGACGATCTTGTCCCAAAACTGATTTTTCACAATTAGCTTCTGTTCCAACGGGTCTCTAATCCGGGCAGAAGCGTGTCTACGTCGTTAGAGACCCTCCCCGTTGGAGATCTCCCAAATAGGGATGATCTCCAACCTCCTAACCTCCCTCCTAAGCCTATTTAATCCTAAGCCCTCCCCTTAGCACCCCCCTGGCTGAAATTCCTTGTAACCCGACTTCATACGCATTAAGACATCCCAAATTCATATTTGCAGTAGTTCTATTCAAATTTTGTTGTAGGTACCTTAGTGTTTTTCAGTCGGAGCAAGCTTACATCGTCGTAGACGATCCTGTTCAGATCGGAGGCGATCCTGTCGAATCAGAGACGATTTCATACCAATGCGATCCTGTCGAATCAATGCCTAAAGTTTGCATTTCTTCATCTTTCAATCTATTGTTTTATTCCGTAATTAGCTAGCTTATTTATTATTTTATGCTATCTTGCATTTTGGAGTTCACCCATCTAGATCAAATGCATAATTAAGTCATAATTATGATTAAATTAGCATAATGCATTCATATTTCTGTTCACAAGTTTTTGTTTGATATTGTTACTGTCAATTTACACTATTTCCCTATGTTAGAATAGTTGTATTTTCTGTGTTTTGCACCTATTTCTCTGTTTGTAGGTCTCTGACGAATTCGTCTGACGAATTCGTCAGATCTCAAACGATCTTGTCTGATCTCAGACGATCCCGTCAAATCGAGGCGATCCTGACTGCTTCAAGAATCAGAATCTTCATCAGAAATCTGGATCAGGTATTTTTCTTTTAATATTCCTTAATTTCTTTATTTTTTGTATTCATTTAATCTGCATCTTCATATAGAATAGCTTAGACGCATTTTGGCCAAACCTAGGACTTGAATGCTTAAGGCTAAAACGAACACATAAAACACATTCCCAACCTAGGCGTGGAAACTGCCATTGAATGTTTCCTGGTGAACCCACCATCCGTCGAAAAATCACCATAATACACCTCCCTCGAGAGGCGGGACCTTCGCAAGGCCTCTCAGTCCGAGGTACCGCGCCATCCTTTTCACATCCCCCTTTCGGGCACGGATCCTATAGCCTGAAGGTAAGGGTGTGAAAAATTTGGAGCGATACGGTTTCATGTGTTGTTTCATAATGGATGGGGTGTTTTAAAATCCATACTAATAGAATAGTGAATGGTTTATATTAAGAATTCAAGGGGGAGATTTTTTTGGTTACATAGAAGGGTTGGTCACAACCACACTCTTTTTAGTAATTGACAACAAGGGGGGGATTTTTAATGTATCTTTTTTTTGATAAGATGGATGATGGGTTTTGAAAGGTGCTCTAAACCTTTTACAAGAGAAGATCAATCAACTAGTTGGAAATAATGAATAAAGATATCAACATAGCAAACCAATAAGGATCCTCAAAACAAACAAACAATAAAGCTACATAATAGCCAAGTAGGATAAACAACAAATTTTCTCAAGGGATCCCTACTATCGCAGATCAGAGCCATTTGAAAACACAAATTATCTCCTCAAGATTTCATTATCTATTTGATTTAATCCATCTGGGAAATCCTCCTGCCAAATTGTGCATCTTTCTTGCAAAAGTCCCAAGTTTGCTAAAAAATCTATCGATCTATTTCCCTCCCTATAAACATGCTTAATCTCAACCGCTTTAAGGGTTTAAATTTATCTTTGGGTTTCAGCAAGTTCGTTTGTGATCGTCCAAGAAGGGACCTAAACACCTTTGAGAATATTAATGATATTGAGGGAATCCCCTTCAATAATTACCTTTATGCCATTAAAAATTTCTAGCTTACAAACCCCTTCAAAGAGAGCTCATGCCTCCGCAAAATGACTAGTCTAACAATCTAAATTTTTAGTGAAATCCAACAAAATCCTCCCATCAGAGTCTAACCAATCCCCCTGCACCGGCTGGTCTTGGATTCCCTTTAGAAGCTCCATCAAAATTTAGCTTCAACCAACCAGGAGGAGGAGGTTCCCAAATAGTAGTATGTCTAGAAAGAGATTTAGGGTAATATTTGGGAGAATAATCTCTAAATTCAAGAGTCAAATCCACCGCAAACTTTCCAATGAAAGTAACCTTATCTAAAGAAATTGCATCCACATTCTCAATAATGGAAACAACAACACAAAGTACCACAAACTCAGCCGGATGGGAGATATTTTATAAGGCTCCAGAATTCCTCTCCTTCATCTTGTAGTTTTTGAAATTGTAAATTCACTTAAGGATTACTTTATCCTTTAAAAAAAATGGTTCAATCTAAAGTTACAATGTAATAGGGGAGATACCACAAAATGGTTTGTTTTGTATTACGATTTGATAAAGTTTAGTGTTGGGCTAGACCTTTAAGGAAATAATCTAATGATTATTGACTTATTACTCCAAAGATAATGGGTGTGCGACCCGGAAGCGCACACCACAACTGACCCTACTTGCAATGTTATTATATCAAATGAAAATGAAGAAAATACACAAGCACATATAACGCAAAAGTAATAAGCAAAGAAATATTCTTTTATTAATGCTTCCAGATCTCGGTTACATGTACGTCCCTCTGAGGGATACTCATTTTTGATACAATCTATTACAAGTGGAGTAACGGTGAATGTATCCCCCGCAAGGGGATGGTGCACCTTCGCAGGCCTCCCGATATCGCACACCAAACTATCCGAGGGCTTACAGATGCCTCCTTCTCCTGATCTCGTCCTGGAGGGATCTCGTGCTCTGGATACCTTGAACTGATCCTGTGAACCTGTATCTACGTGCATGGAAACAACAGAGCACAATAAGTAGAATGAGCAGCCTCCCTAGATGAGGCCTTTTTGTTAGCAAATATGATAATCCAGATAAATAAGCATAATGTGCATTGAAATATACCAGATCTAAGCAATATGCATATGAAAATCAGAAATATTAATCTAAATGCAATGAAAGATTCAGATCTATGCTAAAGCCATGTAAATGAAATAATGATAAATAAAGATCTATTACTTAGAACAAAGGAATCGACCATTTTAAAACCTGGCTATGACTATGGGCCACTGTCAAAGACAACGACCTCTAACTTAAAGGTTACCTCAGGTCTTATGGGCTGTGGTAATCGATCCCTTGCTCGAATTGATGTTCAAGGGTCACTGGGTGTGTCTCCTACACTGATTGGCGGTTGGGAATGATGGATCTGAATACTGATGCATGGATGTGGCTCAGTCGGACGGTGCTCCAATGCTCCTCAAAGGGGCATAGATTGGCTCTCCATTTCGATAGGGCTCCACTGCACACAATTTGAACTCTCTCTCCATTTTTGCCTTCCTGGAAGTCTGCATATGTAGCCTTCCTAGTTTTAGATCTAGATCTAGGGCTTGGCTTCCTAGGGAAGCCAAGCTCCAGATCTGCATGCCAACTGACTATCCCAGAGGGAAGGTTCAGTCTTGAATTGGCATGGAAGGGGCAGTCAGGAGGAACTCTAGGAGTTCCTCACCGAGATCCCTTTGAAATGCATGCAAACTACCGTTATTACCCATGATTTGGGCAATCCCTCATGGCAGTTCATGTTTTAGTGCTAGCCATTGTCATCAACAATGGCTAGCTATGGCCGCTCTCAGCTTGAGTGGCCAGGATTGGCGGCCACTCTGGTCGATAGCGGCCAAGCCTAAATGGGCTAGAACTACCCCTTTTGAGTGGTTAGGACCACTGCTTGCTCTTGGAAAGGTCCAAGATTGGTCATATGGTCTACGGATGTGCCCATATGAGTAGTCTCCTAAACATGACATATTTTAGGTGTCTATAGATACCCCTTTTTGGGATGCATTATGGGAAAACACAATGTGGAGCAAAAATAGACCACCTAGGGTCACATTGTAGGTTGGATGATGATCATTGATCTGATCAACATTGGATGCCCTAGTCATGAGAAAGGGTACGCATCCTAGAATCATTGCTTCCAATAGAATGGAAGGCTTAAATTTGTGGAAGTTTGCACTCATTCATCAAGCGATCGGGTAGCTTTAGTACTACTATAGGTCCGAAAGGAGGAGAGCTACAAACTTAACTATCATGTTTGCTTTTTTCCCTAGCAAAGGGTAAGCTTATGATAGTTGTTGGCAATGATTCATAAGATGAACATAATTTGACATGATTGAGTGATCTTTTGTTGACTTTGATTATGATTGTTTGAAATTTTTGACTACCCCCTCAAGTGACGAGTCGATGAGGAAAGGACAATTAATAAAGTGATGAGTCACTTGACCAATATGAATGATTTGGACCTTTTTAGAGGGTTGCTTTGATGATTTGTTCAATGTTAGATGCCCCAATCATGGAAAGAGCATACATCATTGAATCATTGCCTTCGATGAGTTGAAGAACTTGATTTTGGTAAGCTTAAGTCAAAATCCTAGCCTTGGTAGCAATTAGGAGATAAGATTAAGTCTAATCCTAGCCTTGGTGGCAATTAGGAGATAATATTAAGTCTAATCCTAGCCTTGGTGGAATTAGAAGATAAGCTTAAGTCTAATCCTAGCCTTGGTGGCAATTAGGAGATAAGCTTAAGTCTAATCCTAGCCTTAGCGTGAATTAGGAGATAAGCTTAAGTCTAATCCTAGCCTTGGCGAAAATTAGGAGATAAGCTTAAGTCTAATCCTAGCCTTGGTGGCAATTAGGAGATAAGCTTAAGTCTAATCCTAGCCTTGGTGGTAATTAGGAGATAAGCTTAAGTCTAATCCTAGCCTTGGTGGCAATTAGGAGACTAGTTGCCTGGCTTGCTTGAATTTGCTTTTGATATTTTGTTTATTTACCCCAAGCAAGGGAGTGCATGATTGTCTTCAGCAATGATTCTTGAATGAATGCACTTAGCTATGATTAAGCATTTAATTGTTGATTTGGATTATACATGTTGTTATTATGACCAATGGGGTTAGTAGATGCCATTGGGATATTTTGGGTGACCAAAGGGTTTATGGATACCTTTGGGGCTTTTTGGGTGACCAAAGGGTTTATGGATACCTTTGGGGATTTTTGGGTGACCAAAGGGTTTATGGATACCTTTGGAGCTTTTTGGGTGACCAAAGGGTTTATGGATACCTTTGGAGCTTTTTGGGTTGACCAAAGGGTTTATGGATACCTTTGGAGCCTTTTGGGTGACCAAAGGGTTTATGGATACCTTTGGAACCTTTTGGGTTGACCAAAGGGTTTATGGATACCTTTGGAGATTTTTGGGTGACCAAAGGGTTTATGGATACCTTTGGAGCCTTTTGAGGTTGACCAAAGGGTTTATGGATACCTTTGGAGCTTTTTGGGTTGACCAAAGGGTTTATGGATACCTTTGGAGCATTTTGGGTTGACCAAAGGGTTTATGGATATCTTTGTGATTTTTACCAAAGGGTTTATGGATACCTTTGGAGCTTTTTGGGTTGACCAAAGGGTTTATGGATGCCTTTGAATTTTGACAAAGGTTTATGGATACCTTTGGAGTATTTTGGGTTGACCAAAGGGTTTATGGATACCTTTGGAGCTTTTTGGGTTGACCAAAGGGTTTATGGATACCTTTGGAGCATTTTGGGTTGACCAAAGGGTTTATGGATACCTTTGGAGTATTTTGGGTTGACCAAAGGGTTTATGGATACCTTTGGAGCATTTTGGGTTGACCAAAGGGTTTATGGATACCTTTGGGGATTTTGGATTGATTGCTTAATTGTTTGATTGTTGATTAGGGGAGGTATGATACCAATAATGCCCTAGTTGATGTTTAGAAAATATTTTTGTTTTGATTTTATGTTATGGATGCAATGATGGATACTATGCCTAGATAATGATTTGATTATGCTATATGTATGCAATGTACTGATGACATGCACTAGCTAGATGATAGATGTATGCTTAGATACTATGATCTATATATATAGATGCACTATGATGATGTATGCATATATGGATGCAATGCTTATTGTTAAATGCATGTTTAATTTTGATTTAATTGTATGCATTTAATTTATGTGATATGATATGATAGATGATATGTAATGCATTAATTACATGAGGATGATCTAATGTAAATGAACCTATATGCTTTAATCACTTAAAACATAAGGAATGAATGTGATATGAGTTTAACAATCTAATGGATGACACCACATAATGTATAACAATCATGAATGTAAATAATAACTCTTATCATAAGAATTAATTATTTAAGCATCTAAATGTGAGATGAGATGATGTGATATGTATGTACTTTCTTTATAAGCTTCTGTAAATTAAAAGATATCCCCAAAATAGTTAGTGGTCATCTAAATGTCATTGCTGACATTCATCCGGTATCTATCCTATTTCATGAACACCCTTTAATGAACAAAACCTCATAAAGAAAGTTGATGATTTGATTGATGGAATGATTTGTTGCTATGAGGGGATTTTTGAGGTTTTCCATGAGACTCAAACACCCTAGTTACTCGATCAAAAGTTGTATACTGACCATACAGAGCTTCTGAAGGATAAAGTTCTTGTTATGAAGACCTAGATACTCATTATCCCTATGTGTGCAAATGAATATATTAGATAAAACATAAGCATACCCCAATGCCAAGCGGGATTCATGCAGCCCATTGTTGTATTGGGGATCCTCAAATGTTCATCCTGATCCTAAGTTGGACTCAGTTGGATTAGACCACTAGGCGGTATAGGACACCTAAAGCTAGCTCTTCCACATGCAAACATTGGTCTGTACAAAAGCAAGATGCTAATGTGATAGACATATCATCGTGCGTAAGGATACCTTATGGTTCATTCATGCTAAGAATTCCAGGGATTCAAGTTCAATACTCCCTTCTTTTCTTCATATTTATTTGGGATACTTGCTCATGCTTAGTGATGAAAATCATTGTTTATTTTGAATTTTTGTTTTTCTTTTGAGCAAGGGATTTATGTAGTGATGATAATCACTTGTTTATTTTGTTTTTGAATTTTTCTTTGTTTAGGATTTTTGCTTGTTTTGATTAAAGCAAGGGATTTATTTGGGTAGGGGTGAACTTGTCCTTTTGCCAATTCTCAGCATTTTTGAACCGATCGCATAGGGGGATGAGCAAGATAAAATTTTCACCTTAGGATACCTAATACCACTTTATAGTGTTCATATTTCCCTTGTTCCAACTAGGATTTTAGTGTTTTGATTAGTGATAGGATTTTGAAATATACTAGGTGCTATCAAAACTAAACCTCATCTATTAAAAGCAAAGATAACTTTCTACAAAGTTTGATAAAACCACTAGGTATGGTTGAGTGACCGAAAAACCCTAGTATATTCCTTATAGCAATAGGAGGGGTTGTGTTGAAAAACATAGTTACACACATGGGTTATGGATGATGATGGATTTTGAAGATGCATGATTGATGTACAAACATGGTGTCATTTGTAAGATTGTAAACACAATGTATCCTAATGCAAATGTAATGGATGCAAATGCCTATATGCAATGCAACTATATGGATGCAAATGTGAATGCATAATGCAAATGTTTTTGTATTTTTGATGCTTTCAATTGTTTTTGAGTTTTGATTATTCTGAATGTTTTTGAACTTTTTGACTTTAAATTGTTTTTGTGCTTTTATGTTTTGCTTTTGACCAAAGGGCTTATGATGCCTTTGGGGCTTTTTGTGATTTGACCAAAGGGCTTTATGATGCCTTTGGAGCTTTTTGTGATTTGACCAAAGGGCTTTAAGATGCCTTTGGAGCTTTTTGTGATTTGACCAAAGGGCTTATGATGCCTTTGGAGCCTTTTGTGATTTGACCAAAGGGCTTATGATGCCTTTGGAGCTTTTTGTTTTTGAAGTTTTCTATTGTTTTTGTGATTTTGAAATTTATGAATGTTTTTGATATTTTGTTGGTTTTTATAGGGGAAGGTATGATACCTTAGGTACCCCTAGTGTGCATGTTGCCTACTGTAATGTAGTCATATTGCTTAGGAAGAGTGATAGAAATCAGCTCTCCCAATTGGGGCATGGACCTCTGCAGGGTGCCCTTGTCTTGGTGGGGAGAAATGAGTGAACCGTCTTCACGGAGCTCATTTCATTCTAATAGGTCTTGGACCACCTTTCGAAATGACTGATAGCTATGGATGTCATGCCCCTGTATACGATGATACATACAAAAGAGGCTTTCATCAGTGGACCCATGCTTGGGCTCTCTTTGCTTGACCTCGGGCAACACAAATGCATTTGCCTCGTACAACTTTTGAAATAAAGTTGCAGTAGTCATTTCAAATGTGACCACTCACTGAGGTGGCTTGTTTGGCCTACGAGGCTATGACTGACCTTGGGGTCTCAATTGGGATGATGTAGCCTCTATTTTGGTAGGTTGGGGTTCTATGGATGAACCATCTATGGGAAAATCCCCACTATCTATGAGATCTTGAACCACATTCTTGAATCCATGACAATTGCGAATGCCATGGCCCTCTATTCGATGATAGAGATAGTAATGGTCCTCCCTATAACCCTTAGGTTTAGCTCTATTTGGGTCTAGAGGTTTTATGTCGGGTAAGGTTAAGACCTTAGCTTCTTGCAGCTTCTGGAAGATGATAGACATAGGCTCATTTAAAGGAGTCCAGATGCACTACGGATGCTTCGAGCGTGCAACACGCATTGGCCTAGTTTGAGGACCAGGTTGAGCCCTAGGTATGTCACTTGCTTGCTTAGGGGGCTCCCCTTGCATTTTGGATGCAAGGGATGGATTGTAGCCTAAGACCATCTATTGGTTGACAACCCGAAGCTGCTTCTTTTCAAGCATGTTATATACTATGGCTCAAAATATTTGACATGATTGAATATCATGACCATTTTGTCTATGATATAGATAATGTGATTCTTCCTCATACCCTTGTGGTCTTGGATGATCTGGATTCAATTGGTGAACCTCAGGTAATGTGATGGCATTTGTGGCACATAATCGATTGAAAACTGATATCGTAGGCTCAAGCAATGAGGGATGCTTGCCAGGTTGTTGAGGCGGCCGAGTTGGTGCTTGCTCTGGTTGAGGCTTTTCTTGTGGCTTCATAGGGGATAGTTTGACCTCAGATGAGGGTTGCTTTTGTATCTCTTGGTTCTCAAGTTGGTTCATGATAAATTGCAATGCCTCATTTTGTTGCTCCATTTGTACCTCTATATTATAGAGGTGATTTTGCATATGCTCCAATACTGATAAGGCTCTCATGTGTATTTCTAGTGATTGGTTTGAAATACCATTTTCTACTAAAGGAGGTGAAAGAGTGGGTGCTAAAGATCCACCAGGTAACTGTAAATCACCCATTTCCTTCATTTGAGTCGATGTGGAGGCTTCATGATGATCCACTTCGATAGTGGTATCCACATGCTCATGTTTATGACTCAGTTCATGTTTCTATTTCACTTTGTGGTGTTGAACTGTGTCAGCTTTGGTACCCCTAGTATGATGTGGGGGAAACACCTATTCTTGTTCTTGAGGAGGCACCATGAGAAGTGAGTCAAGGGTGACTAATGCTAATGGTTTTGACCCCTTCAATGTGGCAGCAATGTCTGATTGCACCATATCTTGTTTTATCTACCTTAGAGTCACTTGGTCTTCTGACTTAATGTTAACCATTGCCACGAACTCTTGAGAAGGTGCTTTAGCTTTTGGACCAGTTGAAGGTGCTTTAGTCATGTTAACTGATGTTTTCTTCTCCTCATCAGGTAATATGATACCATGATTTTTGGTGATGGGAAAAGGTAGTGACTTCTTGATGCAAGCCTCAGTCGAATGTTTGGTGATTTTATCCGACTGAATGTTTGGAGGCTTGCATGCCACCAGAGTTTCTTGTGGCTCATCGAACTCCTTGTAATACTTGAATGGCTCAGGATCATGGGGGACCACATACACTTGTCCTTGGTGTATGAATTTTAGATTTTGGTGCACTATGGAAGGCACACATTCCATATCCCTCATCCATGGTCTACCTAGCAATATGTTATACTGCCTCTCACCCCCTAGGATATGGCACAATGTAGGTATCATATTTATCCCAACCTGTATAGGTAGGATTACTATGCCAATTGTTGGGGAAGTGGCATCATTGAAGGCTCTCAATGTGAATGTTGAGTCCTTAATGCGTGAAGGTAGAAAATTTAAATACTTCAAAGCTGCAGCCATGATGATGTTGGTAGATGACCCAGTGTCAATCAAGACTCTCTTGTATGGAATTTGATCGATGCTTGCTATGATGTGTAGCGGAGGATCGGGTTCATCCGTAGAGATTGGCTTAATCTCCTATCTATGAAAGGTAATCATAGGGTCCTTTTGTAAGTGAATTGAATTCATTGTTGGTGTGGACCATGATAGATTATTATCTTTAGTTGAATTTTTTGGTATGTTGGGTTGATCAAGGTATCTTTCACTTCCTGTTGTAGTATTGATAGTATTGATCATATCGATAAAACCCTCATCAGGTGGGGCTATGTGCACCTCATTGACGTGCTCAACTTGATTGTTGGGTGCTATGTTTGCTTCATGTGTAGGCAAGGGGTCTTGGAAGACTCTTATCTGAAGCTCTTGCCTCTCGATCATATCCTGCACTAAATCTCTAAAGGGATGACATGTCTGAATGTCATGACCCCTTTGTCGATGGTACACACAATATAGATTTTCTCTGTGTGCCTTTGATCTATGCTTGTTAGGCTTCCATGGATGGATCTCTGGAAGATTGATTCTTCATGCCTCATATAATCGATCAAAGAGCGATGCTAATGTCTCTAGAAAATCAGTATATTATCATTGTGGCTGATGTTGTTGGCCCTGTATCTGATTCTGTTGCATATGATTTTGGGCCAGAGGAGGCTAGTCTTGGTAATTATGTCGCATTGGTAGAGGTGGTGCGACCTGGTTTGAGGATTTAGGGATACTCAAAACAACTTGATTGATTGGGGCCACCTTTTGTTGCATGTTGCCACCTGTAATATTCTTGTTTGGCCATTCCTTTTTGTGGAGTTGAATATCACCTTCCTCGATCTTGATTGCCTCAATGAACTCAGCTTGTTCTAAGGCCTCCTCAAATGTTTGATACTGCTGCAATTGTAAGAGAAGCAAGATTTGTTTTGAACAACTTCTCGTAAACATTCGAATGAGCTCTATTGTGGGTAGGGTGAAAGGTAGTTTTGACATCACCTTCCTCCACTTATTTCCATACTCAATGATTGGCTCATCATCAAGTTGATGAAGGCTAGCCAAGTCAGTCAAGTTTATCATTTTCTTAGCACTAGAGGCAAAACATTGTAGGAATGCATCGACTAATTGCTCAAAGGTGTATATGCTATGGTGTGGTAGGTGATTATACCATTCTAAAGCATCTCCAACTAGTGTTGTAAGAAATATTCTCAACATCAAGGGGTCATTGTCTTGAAAATGGAAGCACATATTGATGAAGATTGTCATGTGCTCTTGTGCATCTTCATCATATTTGAATTTTTCAAGTTGAGGCATCTTGAAATTCGATGGATATGTCGGTGATGACACTGATGGATGCAAAGGTTGATTGCTAAGCTACTTTAGTGTAGGTTTTTGATAAACCAACCTTTGATTTTGTTTTTTGAATGAATTTATCCGATCAGCTAGCGCTTTGTATGGCCTTGACGAAATGATATGATCTTCCTTTTGTCACCCTTGATTAGGTAGAGGAGGCCACTTTTGATGTTGAGGTTGATGATAAGTATAATCATTAGGTACCTCATCATAAATGGATTCAGGGTAAGCATCCACTTCTTCCTGATGTTCCCATTGGGACTCTTCATATGATTCCTCATCGTATTGATCTTGGTACTATTGAGGAGTATGAGGTTCTTGATGATAACCAAATAATGGCCTTTGATGTTGAATATGATTTTGGCATGTCCAAGAGGAAGGACCTCGAGATTTCATTGGATGCCTTATGTGTTGTTGCATCCTCTGGGTGCTAGGCGTAAGCACCACTTTATGTAATGCATTTTGCACTTGCTCTTGTTGTATCTTTTGTTGTTCTTGTATCTTTCATTGATACAACCTTTGTAGGTGTGCTCATTGCGAGTCCACCCCTTGTTGATTTAATTATTGTTGATCCAACTGGAGTTGATCCATATATTGTTGTTGGTTAAGTTGTGGCCTCAGTGCTTGATGTGTATGATCTCATTGTTCAGTTGTATGGGGGCTATGTACCCTCATATTGGAAATATGAATGGGTTTGTCATGTCTTTTCCCCCTAGTAGGATCTATCACTTGTTTTCCATGCTCCTTAAAGGTTGCATTGACCTGATACTCTGGTTTATGAATTGGCTCTATATAGTCTGACGATGCAGATATGCAACATGGTTGCCCCACATACTCTTCATGAGGAGTAGGAGGATGACTTGGGTCCTCTTCCTCATCTATGAGGAATGATGCATATTCAGTCTTAGATATAATCTCTGTACATTCAGACTGCATAGAAGCACAATGTGTATATGCAGAATGCTCTCTGTGAGGAGTAGGGGGATGACTTGCTCGATCAAATGGGGTGGTTTGTTCATCCAGGCTAGGCCATGGTGTGCTCTCATTTTCATCTTCTGATTGATGTATAGAGCAATCTGGGATGTGAGCTTGTGACATTGACCTACTAGGCCCCTCAGTGGGTGGATTGTTCCTTATATAGAATTCTATCAAGGTGTTCCAATCAGGAAGGTTTCCTGGAGGATCTGTGGGTGCCTCCCTAATAGGGATATCTCGAAGGTTTGACTCCCTATGGATGGTATTGATGTTATGATAAGACTTGGGATGCCATTCAGGGATGGCCATGTCCTCTGGACTGATTTGGATATGTTCAGTGGTTATGGAACCTGATTCCCTCTCTAGATTGGAGGTCTTGCTCACCATGGGAGGTCTCCCGACCATAATTTTTGTTATAAAATTTTTTGACTTCCAAAAAAAATTTGTAAGTGTCATATACCAAAATGATCAATGTGATGAGCTGATCATAATGGGCTATGACTCCAAAAAGTGACTTTCGGGTCAAAATTTTGTATTTTTGAAATAATTGGCCAATCGGGGCTCGTGGGGAAATGCCCACTTTTAGGAAATTTTGAAGCATGAAGAGTTAGGACTCAAAATTTTTGTGAGAGGTGCACAAGGGGCTAACTAAGACAACAAAATAAATTTGGCAATTTTTGGAGTTGTCTAGCCCATTTTATGACTGTTTTAGTGTAGTTTTTCCCTATTTTCGGCTTCAAAAATAGAGTAATCATAAAACCAAAATAACTTTTTTGTTATAGCTCTGATTTGCATGATTCTTGATCCGTTGGATGTAGAATAATTTTTTTTGAAAAATTAGGGTTAGGTTGATTACCCAAATAATAAAGAAACACACAAAGTAGACAATATGATTATCTCTTTTAAGGATTAAATGTGTGTCCTAAGAACTTGTTTTGTGTGTTTAGATTTGTTATTGATATTGCTTTCTTGTTCGTGTTTTGGAATTAGAATGAGGGAACTCAACCATAGTGGTGACTAGGAACACTAGTGCCAAACATGATTTCTCAAAAGAGTCTAGGGTACACCACTTAAAACCTAGTGGAGGGTTCACCTAGCTCTTCCACTCTGAATCAATAATTGCTCCAACAGTGGGAGACAATTTGAACACAAGTGACCTACACCAACTTAAAGGAGTTCCCTATTCTATCTAAGGATATCTAGGGGGCAAGCCGGTGGAAGGAGGTGAATTCCAACGTCACCGGTCTGAATTGGGGGTTGGTGATGAAATCCAACCTTACCAATGTTATTGTGATATGTGCAAGTGTGTGGGGTTATTTTTAACCTTGCATGTAAACAAAATGCATCACCAAGAAAACATGATATTTCCTATATGCCTAAGATAAAAGATGTTTCATTTTAGAAATATGCATGTATTCAACTTATATGAACTTTAAAGAATGCATTCTACTTTATGAATTAATGGCCACTGGTTGGGCCACATGCAAGCAAACTAAACACATAGAAGCCTAGCACATTGGAGACTAGGGCAGACCTTACAAGCAGAGGCCCATTGTTCCTAGCAGTGCCTAGAGGAAACTAAAGAAAACTCTAAGAAAAATCCAATGCATTTTCTTTTCCATTTTTCTTTATATTTTCCTAATTAAATGTAAATTTTCCCTACTGTATTTTGATAGAAAAACATAGACAAAGAAAGACAAAAAAGTAGAGAGTTACCCCAACCTAAAATCCATGTTTGATGAAGCCCAGGCTAACCTCTGTGGCACTTTTCTCCTGGCCATTGTTGACTAGAGTGGCTGCTGTTGGCCGTTGACTTCAAAAGCGATTTTTGTATGCTGGCTGCTATTGACCAGAGTGGATACTATTGGCTGCTAACTACAGGAGCGACTAAGCTCTGTTGGTCACTGTCGACTAGAGCGGCCAAACCTACACATAGAAAAATACCCAAAACATTAGTAAAATAGCCAAAAACAAAAACTTGGTGGGGGTCCCACCGTGATCGCCATCTGTGCGACCCCGAGAAGCACGCACCACAATTGACCCTACTTGCAATGTTATTATATCAAATGAAAATGAAGAAAATACACAAGCACATATAACATGAAAGTAATAAGCAAAGAAATATTCTTTTATTAATGCTTCCAGATCTCGGTTACATGTACGTCCCTCTAAGGGATACCCATTTTTGATACAATCTATTACAAGTGGGGCAATGGTGAATGTATCCCCTGCAAGGGGATGGTGCACCTTCGCAGGCCTCCCGATCTCGCACACCAAACTGTCCGAGGGCTTACAGATGCCTCCTTCTCCTGATCTCGTCTTGGAGGGATCTCATGCTCTGGATACTTTGAACTGATCCTGTGAACCTGTATCTGCGGGCATGGAAACAACAGAGCACAATAAGTAGAACGGGTAGCCTCCCTAGATGAGGCCTTTTTGTTAGCAAATATGATAATCTAGATAAATAAGCATAATGTGCATTGAAATATAGCAGATCTAAGCAATATGCATATGAAAATCAAAAATATTAATCTAAATGCAATGAAAGATTCAGATCTATGCTAAAGCTATGTAAATGAAATAATGATAAATAAAGATCTATTACTTAGAACAAAGGAATCGACCATTTTAAAACCTGGCTATGACTATGGGCCGCTATCAAAGATAGCGACCTCTGACTTAAAGGTTACCTCAGGTCTTATGGGCTGTGGTAGTCGATCCCTTGCTCGAATTGATGTTCAAGGGTCACCGGGTGTGTCTCCTACACTGATTGGCGGTTGGGAATGATGGATCTGAATACTGATGCGTGGACGTGGCTCAACCGGATGGCACTCCAATGCTCCTCAAAGGGGCATAGATTGGCTCTCCATTTTGATAGGGCTCTGCTACACACAATTTGAACTCTCTATCTCTCTTTTGCCTTCTTGGAAGTCTGCATATGTAGCCTTCCTAGTTTCAGATCTAGATCTAGGGCTTGGCTTCCTAGGGAAGCCAAGCTCCAGATCTGCATGCCAACTAACTATCCTAGAGGGATGGTTCAGTCTTGGATTGGCATGGAAGGGGCAGTCAGGAGGAACTCTGGGAGTTCCTCACCGAGATCCCTTCGAAATGCATGCAAACTACCGTTACCACCCGTGATTTGGGCAATCCCTCATGGTAGTTCATGTTTTAGTGCTAGCCGTTGTCATCAGCAGTGGCTAGCTGTGGCCACTCTCAGCTTGAGCGGCCAGGATTGGTGGCCGCTCTGGTCGATAGCGGCCAAGCCTAAATGGGCTAGAACTACCCCTTTTGAGTGGTTAGGACCACTATTAGCTCTTGGAAAGGTCCAAGATTGGTCATATGGTCTGTGGATGTGCCCATATGAGTAGTCTCCTAAACATGACATGTTTTAGGTGTCTAAAATGGGGTTTAATTTATAGTTTTGGTAACTTCAAATTGATTGATGGTTTATTATTTTTGATATGGGATTATAAAATTATTTTAGAAAGATGAAAGATATGTTTTGATGATTGGGCATGGAGTCCAATAAATAGATTGGAACTTATGGGGGTTCCATTATTATACTAAAGAAAATACTTGAAGGGGTTCTTGAGTATCTACAATTAGAGGAATGAATGTGGAATTCATTCAAGGGAATTATATGATTCCCTCTTAGATTTTGTAAAATAAATTAAATATTATTTATGATTTGGGACATAAGAATTATGGGGTTCTTATGTAATTAAATTGGCATTGATGTGTTAGAAAAAGATATAATAAGATTCCTTTGTGTAGTTGTATTACTAGACTTATGCAATAAAAAAATGATATTTCAAAGTTGGGATTTTTTCATAAGGGTTTCCTAGGATATATGATGTGTAATGTGTGTTTCAAATATCTTTAACTTTTGATATTGTTTTTTGAGTTAGTTATTGAGATGATGTTGCTCTTTAATTAAATGAGAGGTTTATTGCAAATGTTAAATCAAAAGAAAGGAAGAAAATATCTAGTTATGAGAAGGAAACAATATATGCATTTTATATCCTTGAATAGCCCCTACTATGATGAATCTTAGATGATTAGAAAAAGACATTTATGTATATGCTTATGGATTAAGAAGCTTTGTTCTTTTTATGCATAGTAGAAATCTAATGGAGTAAGGAAAGAAAGCTTTGATTTAATGCTTGTCATTTTATTATATTACTTTCGTTATGGCATGTATATACCTAGATTAAGTAGAAGATAGACTTAATGGTATACATATATCTTGTTAAAGATAAATGTCATAACAAGAGAGAGTAAGAATAAAATCAAGAACTTTTAGTCATGAGATAATAAGGGTTTAGGCCTTGAATATTTTGGAAATGCACCTTGGATTATCCATCCTACTAGAACCCTAGAATAGATCCAAATCCAAGGGTATTGTGGTTTAACAATGCCTGTAGAAATTTTTTGAGCAAGGTGCAGCGACAGTATTGTCATTGTTGTCAACACAGTCAGATAGATCGGTTGATGCAGTGGACAGGAGTTCAGAGGTTACTTAAAGTATGTACAGTGATGTTAAATTCTTATAAGGATGATTTTTGATGTTTGGGTGAAGTTGTTACAGGTTGTCCAAGAAGACCGAAGTGGCCCATATGCTAAAAATGCAAAGAAAAAAAAGTGTCACGATATCACGACATGTTGCATTTTCACGGCCAAAAGAGAAGCAAAAAAGCAAAGGGAAAAAAGTGTCGCGATATCGCGACATGTTGCATTTTCGTGGCCAAAAGAGAAGCAAAAAAGCAAGGAGAAAAAAGTGTCACGATATCGCGACATGTTGCATTTTTGTGGTCCAAAGTGAAGAGAAAATGCAAGGAGGAAAAAGTGTCGCGATATCGCGACATGTAGTATTTTTGTGGGCCTAAGCAAAGAAAAAGAGCAAGGAGAAAAAGTGTCGTGATATCGCAACATGTTGTATTTTCGCGGGCCAAAGGAAAGAGAAAGAGCAAGGAGAAAAAGTGTCGTGATATCGCGACATGTTGCATTTTCGCGGTCCAAAGCGAAGAGAAAATGCAAGGAGAAAAAAGTGTCGCGATATCGCGACATGTAGCATTTTTGCGGTCCAAAGCGACAAGAGAGAGCAAGAAGGGGAAGGTGTCGCGATATCGCGACATGTCGCATTTTCACGACTCAAAAAGGGCAGGAAGGAAGAGAAAGAAAAAGTGTCGCGATATCGTGACATGTCGCATTTTCGTGACTCAAAAAGGGTAGGAAGGAAGAGAGAAAAAGTGTCACGATATTGCGACATGTCTCATTTTCGCTACTCGAAAAGGGCAGGAAGGAAGAGAAAGAAAAAGTGTCGCGATATCGCGACATGTCGCATTTTCGTGACTCGAAAAGGTCAGGCAGGCAGAGAAAGAAAAAGTGTCACGATATCGTGACATGTCGCATTTTCGTGACTCGAAAAGGCCAGGCAGGTAGAGAAAGAAAAAGTGTCACGATATCGCGACATGTCACATTTTTGAGACTCAAAGAGGGCAGGTAGGCAGAGAAAGAAAAAGTTTCACGATATCACAACATGTCGCATTTTCATGACTCGAAAAGGATAGGTAGGCAGAGTAACAAAAGTGTCACGATATCACGACATGTCGCATTTTCACGACTCAAGAAGGGCAGGTAGGCAGAGTAACAAAAGTGTCGCGATATCGTGACATGTCACATTTTTGCAACTCAAGAAAAGCCTCAAAATAGAAAAGAACAGTCATGGAAAAGAAAATGAACAGTCATGAAGAAGAAGACGAACAGTCATCAAAGGAGAAAACAAATGCATGCACAAGGGAAAAGAAAATGAACAGTCAAACATGCAAAGAGAAAATGAATAGTCATGCAAAGAGAAAACGAACAAACATGCAAAAAGAAAATGAACAGTCATGATCGAGAAGACGAACAGTCATGGTAGGAGAACATGGTGTCAATTATTTGCATGTGACATGTTTGACGAAATGCCTTCTCAAAATATACAAAAGGATTTACAACTGGAGTTACAGCTGGAGTTACAACTGGAGTTACAAAGAGAAAGGATGGTTATAAAAGGAGTGTTGCTTGGAGAATTCAGTTGGGGAATTTATTCGGTGAAGTGTGCAAGAGGAGCGCGAGAGAAGAGCAAGAGGCGAGCGAGAGGCGAGCGAGAAGGATGTGTGTTTTGTGAATTGTGGGCGATGTTGAGAAAGCAATAGACCAGTCAGGGTCTTGTAAAAGTGAAGGCATTTATATGTCAATCTTCTAGTTTCAGAATTGAAGTCCAAGTTGGTGCTTGGCATTAGGAGTTGGTGCTCCTTCCAGTTGGTGCTGGTAAATCATGGGTTGGTGCTCCTTTCTATTGGTGCAGATAAATCAAGGGTTGGTGCTCCTTTCGTTGGTGCGAGATAAATCGGGGGTTGGTGCTCCTTCCAGTTGGTGCTGGTAAATCGGGGGTTGGTGCTTCTTTCGTTGGTGCAGATAAATTAGGGGTTGGTGCTCCTTTCTCGTTGGTGCGGATAAATCGGGGGTTGGTGCTCCTTCCAGTTGGTCTTGGTAAATCGGGGGTTGGTGCTCCTTCTCGTTGGTGCAGATAAATTAGGGGTTGGTGCTCCTTTCTATTGGTGTAGATAAATCAGGGGTTGGTGCTCCTTCCAGTTGGTGCTGGTAAATTGATTGTAAATTTGTTGCTTTGCAAAGGATGGATTTGGATGGAAGTCCAAACTATCAATTTTTGAGGAGTAGCCAAATTGGTGAACCTCGGTACATCTTGTGTTGTGTGATGCTCTCTTGTTATATTTGCTTTATTGGGTTTTAAGTTTTCATTGTTTCGGCTTTAAGAGTTGAAGATTTAATTTTTTAAGAGCTACACTGATTCACCCCCCCCTTAGTGTCATTGTGAGACTAACAAAATTTGCAAGAGGCACTTTGATAATGGACCTTCAAAGTGGGCCCAAAGTAAAGGAAATTTTTGGGAAAGAATTAGGTAGATTAGCTTGAATCCTCTCTTCTAACTATGGAGGTTGGATCCTTTGCTAATATATTTGGTGATAGAACCTGATTGACTATCTTGGGTATCCATGTGAGAAAAATCACACGGAGTGATAGACACCCAATTAAGCCATCGTGGAGATGGTATAATTGAGCATTTAAGAGATCATGTGTCTAAGTAAAAGCTTAGGAATATTGAGATTAGTAAAGAAATTGGCATTCATTTTATCATATGATCGAGGAAGGGTAAATCCCCACGTTGTGGTCGAGTCATCCTACATTCGTAGAGAGTGTTAGGAAATGGAGGGACCACATAAAGCCATCCTTTAAGTTGTATGGGTAGTTTACAAGGTTAACCCTAGAAAATTATGGGAGAGTGATCACTCTTGTCCACTCGAGGGATGTTTGTAGCATCCTGAACTCAAAATATGGTGGGACCTCTATGATCTTATCTGGTATATCTATTGTGAACCATAAATGTGTATAAAAAAAACTCTCTCCTAGGATGGTTAGATTTGGGTTACAAATATTATCTATGTATTGTTTGGCAAGATTTGAACATGGGTCTCCTCCTTGAAATGTTGAAGAATCTAACCAGATGAGCTAATGTCACTTGATAATACTGATGTTCATTCTTATTATGTATCGTTTATACATTTTTAATTTTTTTTAACAAATTTATTTATACATAACCATACATAGTATTTTTTTGAAATTTTTATTTTTATATAAAAGCCTAAAACTGAAATTATTATAATATTTTATAAAAATTTACATTTTGAAGTTAGTTTTTAATAATGTTAAAATTTTAAACTTATTCATACATTTAACCATAATTTAAATATATTTTTTTTAAATTAAAATAAAAACTCAAACCACCAGGTTTTTCCTTCAAGAGTGTTTTTTTTTATTAATGCTAGTGCTAATAAGTGGGCATTTCAAAATATGGCAAAAATATTTTGTATTGTTATAGTCCTTATCATTACTAAATACCTTTTAAAGGAGTTTGATTTTTTTATTTACACTTGTCTTAGTTTATAATTTTTTTTGTTGATAAAAAGGGTTTTGAAAGGTCTCGAAACCTTTTACACAAATGCAACAAAGACAGCTATCCAGAAGTGAACTAACTAAACTAGAAAAAAACAACCCTAGAGGGGAATGAAATAGCCAACTTTAAACCAGAAAGAAGGCACAGACAGAAACAAAAAGGAATAAGGGTCCAAACTACAACAACGGTACCCAAAAGGAAACAAAAAACAACTATCGAAAGCCCAACCAAGATTACAACATTTGGCTTGGTGAGGTTCAATCTGTGAGCTTATTGGAGAAACCACTTCCTCTATGCTAGAAATTAGTAGTTTTATTTGCCATTCCTTTCCACCTGGGTTCACGGGTGGCAGTTACCTTTTGAACTTTCCACATTCCTTACCACCTTGGTTCACGGGTGGAAATTGCCTTGTGAACTTTCCAAATTCCTTGCCACCTAGGTTCATGGATGATAATTGCCTTGTGAACTCTCCACATCTCCTAAAAATTACCCCAAGATATATTGCACAAAAGCACATAAGGGAAAAAAAGATATGTTCTGGCATCCATGTCAATAAAAACCATGTCTAGCCACTAAGCCCCAAATGAGTCACATCAGTACTAGAAACTAGTTAAAGATTAAGATTTCCATTTGCATCAGTGTGGGCCATAATACATTGAGGGAAATTGTCATATCAGACTTGGACGTTATCCTGTTCAACTCCTTTATTGGCAAGGATGTCAGTAACTTTGTTTCTTTTCTAGTAAACATGTTGAATTATAACATGTTTGATGCCTTCAATTATATTCAAGCTTTCTTGGACAGCGTTGAATATGCTCCAGGCAGGAAGCTGACATTTTTGGATGCATCGAATGATATTCATAGAATCACTCTCTATGATAAGTATTTCAAATCAAAACTTCTTGCAAATGAGGAGGCCAAGGTATAGCACACGAGCTTAAGAAAAATTATTGGTTTGACTGCCTATGGACTCAGCAAACGTGCACAAGACTTTACATTGACTATTTATGAAAAGACCACCTCCTCCAGCCCTACCAGGGTTTCCCTTTAAGGCTCTGTCAACGTTGATCTTGATCCATCCACAAGGCAGGGGAATCCATTTTACCATTGACCTGTCAGCTTTTGGAGGACCCCAGGGGGTGTCAATATAAAATTTAAGAGTATTGAAAATTGATAATTCCCATTGGTTCTTGGGATTTTCAGCTTGGATGATTCTAGCATTCTCAATGTTAAACAAAAAATATTGGGAGAACACTGATTTGGAATCTTTGTAGCAGCACCAAAAATTATTTTGTTCCTCTCCAACCATACCTACCACAAAAAATGAGGAAACCAATATGACCAAAAAGCATGGATTTTTGGATTCAGAAACGGATTTGGCCACTAATAGCAGGCGTCAACAAGAGTTTTTGGGTATACCCAAGACATGTTGACCAACTTGAGAAATGAAGACAACACTTCATTAGATAACAGGCACTCAATAAAGATATGGATCACAGATTCCTAGCTTTTTTTATAGAGGACACAACAATTAGGGAGTATTAGGCCTCTATGGATTATATCATCGATGGTTAAGATTTTGTTTAAAGAAGTAAGTCAATTTCATGTAGATAGTCCTAAATTCAAGCCAGGAGTTGACTTCTCTAGTTTGGACATAGTAGGTAGACTTAACATTATAAAGCCCATCCTCACAAAGGTACCAGAATGAATAGTCTAAAGAATTTGGGTTACTAGGAATGATAGTGGTACGTAGTAGACCAACAATAATGGAAAACATAGAGGACTGGGTAATGCTAATGTTGACATAGGAAAAGGGCTTCCATCTGGCTCCATTACAGTTTCTAGAAAAGAAATTACATATCTTGGAACCAAACAAGCGATCAATGATTGGATTGATGTAGGAGAGACTAGCATCACTGATCAGAGGGTGATTTTTGAGCCATCTATCCTCCCAAAAGTCAATATATGTTATTTCCCAAATGTCACCTGAGCCCAAATTTTAGGATGGGTATCATATTAATCATAGAGGTCCAAAAATACGATCCAATCAGAAGCGGTTCATCACTTAGAAATGCTCATTGCTGCAGGTATTTATCCTTTATGATATTGATCTAGGTGGCTTGTTCATTTCAGATAATTCACTAGCCTTGCTTACTAATGAGAGCAAAATTCATCTTACTAGCTTTCCTGAAAGCCAACCCTCCCCAATTCTTCTTCAAGCAGATCTTGTCCCAAGAAACCAGGGGAATTCTATTGCCATTTTTACTTCCTGACTAGAAAAATATCATTTGTATTTATTCAATATTCTTGCAGACAGAAGCTGGAGCTTTAAATACGGATAAGAAATACATTGGAACACCTTGCAAACAAGCTTGGACAAGAGTCGCTTTCCCTACCTAGCTGAGGAGACAACCTTTCCACCTGGCCAACTTTTTTTGAATTTTCTCTAAAATGTTGTTCCACACATTTGCAGGAGGTTTACCATGGAAAAGGGGCATACCTAGATAGGTGGAAGGAAGGCTTGATATGCTGGAGCCCAAAATTTTGGAAATTGTTTGCTATCTATCAATGGGAGTATTCAAAAAATACAATTTACTTTTCTAAAAATTAACCTTTTGTCTAGCAGCAAGCTCGTAGGAGACTAGGATATTCTTGATTGCCCTTGCTTCAGGAACTAAAGCTTTGGTTGTCAATAATGTATCATCAACAAATTATTCATGCATGACTGTTTGGGAGATGGATGAGACCTTTATCTTAGAGATAGTACCATTAAAGAAAGCAGAATTGAGTACCCTCCCAAGGGATTCTGCAAGAATTATGAATAAATAAGCTGAAAGAGGATCCCCCTGCTTGATTCCTTGGTTGGTCTTGAAATTCCCTTTAGCAGCACCATTTACAATGATAGAAAACCAGGCAGACAAAATATATTCCCAGATTAGGGCAATCCACTCCGGATGAAAGCTGAATTTTTCTAGCACAACACATAAAAAATTCTAAGAGACCTTGTCAAATACCTTGGTGATATCTAACTTGAAAAAAAAGCTTGGCTTCTTGTTTTTTGAGATAGAGTGTTCGTGAACAATTATTATACCATTAGTTATAAGCCTTCCCTTGATCGAGCTACCTTGACATAAATCAATAATACCAGGGAGCAGTTTCTTCATTCTGTTGGCAATGGTCTTGGTCAAAATTTTGTAGACGATATTGCACAAGATCAATCTATAATCAAAAATTGTTCTGCATTGCTAAGGCTTTGGGACAAGGGTGAGTGGAGTTGAATTTTCTCAGTATGCGCTTGGTCGCTTGAGTAAACTAAATACTTTTGGTTACATCAGTGCTGACAATGTCCCATAAATGCTGAAAGGAGTGGGGAGAGAAACCATCAGGCCCAAGTTCTTTATCAGTAGATATGGAAAACACATCATCTTTAATTTTATTTGTAGAAAATTTGGCCAACATTCTGTCATTATTTTCATTAAAGACTAAACAAGGAATATTTTGGAGAAGGTAATTAGCATCTTCAGGGTTACTCGATTAAACCGCTCCAAGAATGTTTTGGAAATGTGCTATAGATTCATGTCTCACCTCCTCTTAATTTTTCATGTTGATGCCATCCGACCTAATCAAATTTCTAATTTTGTTGATGCTTCTGTGCTGGAGGGTGAGAGCATGGAAATACTTCATATTGGAATCACCTTATTTGAGCTAGAGAGCTCTCGAATTTTAGTGCCAAAAGGTTTCCTCCATGGACAAAATATTGTGATATTCAACCAGTATCTCTCTTTCTAGTTCCCTGAGCTGCACATCATGTTCCTCGTATTGGATATGATTTTCAATGGCTTGGATCTTATCACCAATGATTCTTTTTGGCTCAAATAAATTCTTGAAGGTTATCCTGTTCCATATTTTTATGTTGTTATTAGTATGCCAGAGCTTTTGAGTTAATCTTACAATTGGGTTACTAGGAAAATATCTGATCCACCATTCAAGTAATTTGCTTCTAAAATTTGGGTGTTGAATCCACATAGGTTCGAACCAAAAAGGAGACTTGAAAGAGGCAGTTTTCAACCCTCTAAAACTAGAGGTTTGTGGTCAGACCCAATCCGAGTAAGAATGTGGAGAGTTACATCTCCAAAGTATTGAAGAGCTTCACAAGAAATGATAAATCTATCTAATCGCATTAAAATATATTGTTTCCACACTCTCCTTTTGGTCCAAGTAAATTTGCTCCCTTGAAGGTGGATGTCCATAAGACCACACTCATCAACGAATTCAGAAAAATATTCAAAAATATAAGGCGAGATAGGAGTACCTCCTTTTTTTTAGTAGGGTATAACGGTGAGTTAAAGTTTCTAGCTATCATCTAATGCTGACTCTAGAATATCTACCACATTTTCCTCATAGAAAACCATAGTTCTCATCAGTAAAACATAGTATTAGGATCATACACATTAGATAAAACCCATTGAACATTTGAATCTTTGCAACAAAAAGCAATATTGGTGATCCTATCAAAATATGATAAAATATGAACTTCTACTTTATCAGGGCCCCATAGGCACATAAGGCCACCAAATGCTCCCCTGGCAAGGCTAGTAGCAACTCCACAATTTTTCCATATAACCTTAATAACTCTATCTTGGCAATTTTTGTTGATCTTGGTTTCCTACAACAAGATGATGGTCGATTTAATGTCTTTTCTTATGGACGAAAGGATTCTCTGCTTGTTCTATCCATTAAGACCTCTCACATTCCATGAGAGAACATTCATTTGGAAGACTTTGAAAATTTCTTACCTCCTCTATGCGAAGGTGTCAGAGGGGTTTGGTTTTGTTCCCCTCATATGTAGAAACCTTAGAATGATCCTGCTTAGCTGAAGAGAAGATAATAATAGGTTGAGAGCCATTAGCAATACTCTTTTCAGCTTCCTTTCAACATAAATCCTGTTTACTAGACCTCCCTATTTTTATTTTTTCATAATTTGTGTTAGTTGAAATTTTATTTTGTTTTTTAGAAATAAATTTTTGAGGGCTAGGGTTTTAGTTATTAGGATTCGGATCAAGAGCTTTCAGCCCAAAACTAAGGACATATTCACTAGGAGGGGGAGATATGGGGATAGGCACATTGAGCAAAGGGTCTTGCTAATTCAAGGGTTCACCAAACTCAAATTTAAGAAAGTTTAGAGATTCAGCAAAAAAATGAAGTCCAAAAGGTCTTGGATGTGAAGGATATTGCGGAATCTCATAGGCATTGGAATAGGGTTGCAAAGGTTGGTCTATGAGATCACTGATAGTATCCTCTATATAATCATGCAAAGTCCCAAAAGGGTTTGATTTAACAAAGAGTGAGCAATTTTGTTTAGAGTGAGAAGATTCAAATATGGAGAGATTACCTCTTTTTCCTTCCTCTTTAGGACTTCTTGATGCAGTAACAGGCTTCCCGGTGTCCATGGTAGCGGCTAGCTTCTGAGTCGGCTTAGATTGGTAAACTTTCTTTCTATGAACATGTCCATCATTAGAGTTAGTTGTTGGAATTTTTGGGTCAACTTTTTTACAGTCTCCTTCCTCAGCAATGAATATTGGGTCTGCAAGTGACCCTGGGTGTGGCACTCAATACAAAACGTTGGTTTACTTTCATAAAAAATGCCCTGGCATCTTCTTTTGGAGTCGTAGATGAGATCCACATAGGTGGGCAACTCTAAATCAAGATTTTCCATCACACATATTCTGGCATGAGTTAGCCTTGACTGCATTTTCGTTGTAGGATCAAGGGAAAATAGTCTCCAACAACTTTAGCAACTAAGAGAAAAATTCTCTCATCCCAATATTGGAGGGGTAGGTTGGGAAGCCGAAACCAGATAGGCACCAAATTTATAGATTGGATTTTAGGATCGAAGTCCTCCGCCCATTTTCATAGGAACAATCTTTTATGACCATAGAACCAAGGTCCACCAGTCAATATGTGGTTGGTGTCTTGCGCGTTGTTGAGACTTATGAGGAAAAAACCTTTAGACATGGCCTTTATTTCTATGGATCCACTAGACCACCATTTTGTCGATATCCATTTCCTGATTGATTCAATGTCAGGTCGGCCTCCTACAAATTTCCCTATTAGGGATAAAGAGCTTCGGTTGATAATCGAGTTCATAACACCAAGAGAAATGGAGATCTCCTTATCGTTGCGGGTGCAAGGATTTGGCTCAAAAGAAACATTCGCATGTCCATGGATTTTGACTTTATCAACATAGGACTTATGGGGATAATCTCAAGACTGGATCAAAAGGTGTCTGCTAATGGTTTGATCTTCAGGAACCGCATGTGAAGCATAACCGCTAATGGTGTGGCTTTCAGAAGGGGGTCCATATGGGTTTCCAATACCCGTATCTTCCAAGTCGATGTATTTGCCATCATCGGGAGGGTTCTCTGGATCATCGCCATCGCCATTTCTAGATTCAATTTTTTCACCTACTAAAAAATTAAAATTTCCATCGCCATTTCTAGAGCGCTCCATCGTTCTTCCATCTAAATCTTGATTAGAATAAGATTTTTCTTTTTCATCTTTTATAGATTTCAAATATTTCTTCCAACTTTTAGAATCTTTGCAAATTTGAGATTTATCATTGCTCGCTTAGGGTTTTCATTGCCTTTGCCTGCCCACAAAAGATTTAATACACATTCATTGTGGGGATTAAACCCAGGTCACATCATCGATAATACAAGTAGTTTATAATTTTTTTAATTTTTTTTTTAAATTTGTTTTTAAAAATTATATTAGTTCTTTTACTTCAAATATTAATAAGAATAATTTTCAATAAAATGCATAATATTTAAGTTTTGAAATAATAAATTCAAAATATTATGAGTTCTTATAGTTACCGAATGATGTAAGTAAAAGGACAATAAAGTAGATGATTTGATGTTTTTAGATCTTCTTAACAAGGTAAATATAAAAAATTAATGATATCCTCTTTCTTTGTAAGAGTTTTTCTTTGAACTACTAAAAAAAATAATATGAAGGCCTTAGGGAGAGCTTCAAGCAACCAAACATTTCCTCCAAGGAAAATCTTTAGGAGTAGGAATTTTTAACTGTTGCAAAGTATTATATCCAAACTTGGCCAAGCATCCACTATCTTTTGGTGGAGTCCAAACCAACTCATTTTTATGTATAAATGGGCAAATAGAACTTTTGAAACATATTTTGGAGCTTATTCCTCAATAGTTTGAGGTCATCTTCCTTAACTAGCTTGTTAATAGAAATCTAAGATCCAATTTTTTTAATGGGTTATATGGGATTGAAATGGGCCTCACCTGACCCAGGTGTTGTAGATGAGTTGGAGAGGAGAGGGAAATCCTCCAAGAGAGGTCCCACGTTCAAATCTCCACCCTACCAAAAAGCTGAATTGGGTATCCAAAATCCAATTGATAATGTTGGTGCAGGCAGGGTCGGGTGCGACTCCTAGGTGATTTTGATGGTGTAGAACCCCCTGTTCATTGTATCTCAGACCAAGGCGGCCCCAGAAGAGGTTTTTTCGCTTAAGTAAAAAAAAAAAATGGGCCTCACCTATATTACATCATCACCACATAGTGGTATTACAACAAAGCTCGGATATTATCCATGTATCGTTTGACAATATTCAAACCTAGGTCTCCTCCTTGAAATATTGAGGAATATAATCGGTTGAGCTAATACCACTTGATATCTAAGTTCCAAAATTATTACTCATATCCATATGGTTTTCTACCTTTTAACCTCTACAAGCCAAGTAGGATTGAGCCAATTGCTAGTTTGGATAAAACTAAGAGGATAAGGCTTCAACCAAGCTTTAGATCATATTTTATATACATGGAGAATTAGTCCTACAATTATTTAGTGGAATGTATGACTTTAGAGAAATAATATAATTTTTTAAACTAAATATCAAAACCATGCCCAAGTTTGGAAACACATTATTATCTTTCTTGCATAATGTTTATAGACATGGTGCTCATTGTGGAAATTCTCAAGTATGGAAAAAGAGGTTCTAGCCTCTTTGGTTATATGATTTGAATATACATGGAAGAGGCATATGCGATAAGAGAGTTCTATCTATGGTAAATCAGAAATGTCCAAAATTTGGGTTTACTAAAATTAGTTTTAATGTTGCTTCCAAGAAAATCTAGGAAAAACATAGTGGCGGTAGTGTTTTCTAACTTAATAAAGATAAGTTTCTCCTCACTTCTTCAAAATCATATGAAAATTTAACTAAAAACTATTTAAAGGATATAGTACTTACATGGATTAAATTACAATTGAAAAATCATAAAAATATATTTTAATTGAGCGAATTTAGTAATTATCATTAATGTTATAAACAAAATTTGATGTGGAACTTGGATGAAAAATAATATTATAGTTGATGTTAATGAACTATCATTGGAGACAATCTCTTGGAAATGTGATCATATGTATAGAGAAGAAAATTAGGTAGTAGGTAACTTAGCCAATCACGATGTTGGTCTTTGTCTTGGTGAAATTTAAATTTTAGAATACAATTGGTTGAAGGATATTTTATCTCTAATTAAAAATTATGTTAATTAGCTAATTTCAAAACATAGCAGATTGAGGAAGATGAAGAATATATTTAATAGAAAAGAAAATAAAAAATATCTTTATAAAATAATCGCCAGACCGATGATGATGGTACAAATATTGAGTGACTGGTGGTCCCCCTCACATCAGGTCAATAACAACTAGGTGGAATAGGTTTTGTGGGAGCAGAGCCTGTGGTTTGAACCACGTGCTTGCCAGTTACTAAAAATAGTGTGGTTGTAACCAAATCTCCTATGAATATAAAAAACAACAAATTGGATATGGTTTAATTGACCTGACAACAAATGTAATATGTTATTATTATAATGGAAGTAATCCCATAGAGAGTACATATATATTAGTTATGTCAAAATAATAATATTTTTTAATGAGTTGTGTATAGTAGTTATAATTATGTCAAAAATGATAATAATTTTTTCAATAAGTAGTGTGGCTTCTATTGGGACCATTTCCATAAAAATAACAAAATATTATATCACTATCAAACCGATTACACCATAATTGTACACTTATGGTGGAAATGCTTTATTATTAAGTTTAGTTGAAAAAATAGTTGCTAAAGAAAAACGATTTTTAGTTTTATTCGAATTTTAATTTGTAGTTGGATTGAAATATTTTATCTAGATATAATTTTATTAATATTTGAATGTTTTATATGGATCTAATTTTATTTGAATTGCATGATCTAATTTTATCTAGATCATACCTTTGGCTGAATTGGAATTTTTTATAATATTTTATCAAGATCTTATTTTTATTTAGATTGCAATGTATGTAAAAAAAATATTATATCCTTTTATAACTTATCCAAATCTAATTTTATTGTCACCATTTTGGTAAGAGTAGGTCTATAAAAGGAGGATCTTGTAACCGTTTGATATGTATCTCTTCAACGTCTCTAGAGGATCTACAAGTAGACTTTATTGTATTGCAGCTGTCTTTATTAATAAAATACTGCTACTGATGAATCATAATTTTATTTGTTCTTATTGGGTTTGACTTGGTGATGTTTCTAACCTTTGTTAGCTAAATTTAATGCTGCATTTTTTGATGGATTTTATGTAAAAAATTTAGCCATTATTATTGATGTTTTTCTTTTGTACTTTATGTGAAATTTGCAACCAATATTAATGTGAAAATATTTTAGCAATTACAATTTTTTAGTAGCTTGTTGTAGTTATTTGGATTTTTCAATAGCACTTCAAGTATTCAATTGGTATCATAGCAAGTTGGTCTATTTATATTAAAGGAAATTTTTATGATGGTACAAAATAGACCTAATATTGTGTCACTTCAAATTCTTATGTTTAATGGAGAAATTTTTTAATATTGGAATATTCAAATGAAGATATTTTTAATTTCATAGGACTTGTGAAGTCTTGTTTTGCAGGGATACTTTGAGCCAATAGATCAATCCACTTTCAATGCCCTCTCTACTGATTCTAAAAGTGGGAAAATTAGAAGAAGGATGCAAAAGCTTTATTTACAATTCAAAGTGGGATTGATGTCTCCATATTTCCAAAGATTGTTGAATGCACTCAATCAAAGGATGCATGGGAGATACTTGAAAGAGCCTACAAAGTTTCCTCCAAGGTAAGAAATGTTATGTTTTAGCTCTTGAGAAGAGATTTTGAATCCTTATGCATGAATGATAATGAGTCTATTGAAGTTTTCATCACTAGAGTCTATCATATGGTGAATGTTATTCATGTGCATGATGAGGCACTTGATGATAAAAGGATTATTGAGAAGGTATTGAGAAGCCTTCTTAGGAATTTTGATTTGATTGTGATTTCTCTTGAAGAGTCTAGAGACTTGTCAAAACTAATTCTTGCTAAACTACTTGGTAGTCTGTTGGTTCGTCTTTCATACACACCCCGTGAAGAATGAGCATAAAATACCAATAACACTTATACGGGATAAATCCCACTCACTTTAGGATCTTGCTGGTTATCCAAGGTGTGAGTTACAGAGTTGGGTCGAATGGCTATTCACTCTTTTTCGCTTCTGAAATAGTTTCAAGTAGACTATCTATTACCTTACAATGGGTTCGACCTTCGTTCAATAATGTTTAGTGGTTGTTATCTTTGTTGACAATCAGATTTACAATGAGTTCTTTGATATAGCTCTTTATGCTTTAGCAGATTAAATAAAAGACAAATTTGAAAGAAAATAAAAATGGATCATTTAACGATGGAACAGAGAGAGTAGGGTAGGGCAGAAAAGAGAAGCTTATCTAACTTAGTTGCAAAATCAAAACTACCAATTTTAGTTACACTATTTAGCTTCACAATAAAACCAATCAAAGAGGAAGGTGTCCAACTTTCTAAGATCACCTTCTACTAAGAGCATAAGATGGAGATGACACAGATCTAAAAGAAAATCCATAAATAGAAGGGAATTCGGTGTCAATTGGTATCTCTCACCAGCAGCCTAGCTCACGCAGTGAGGATAGAGCAATTAGAATAGACCGAACCTTAAATATTTAATTTTCCCTAGCATACAACAAACGGAATGAAGCCTAGTAGCATATTCAATCTTGATAACACAGATTTACAACTAAAATAAATAAACCTTAGCGAGACGAAAACAAAAGAAGATGCACTTATCGCAATCCAAAAGAGATTAGGCTCCTGGCCATGCTATCATAGAAAAATGATGTCACACCAACCCCAGGTACATAACAAAGCATTCAAACAAGATTTGCAAGAAATTGCTAAAATGTCTTTTATTCTAAGTTTTTGCATCCGGACTTTACATTCAAAAGAAGTATATATAGACTCAGGATAGACCCTGATCTTTTCAAAAATATCTTCTTCCAAATATCTAAATCTTATCATAAAAATCCCACCGTCGAGGCTTTACAATATAAGGCATTTTTATATAGAGTTTTTGATAAGCCCTAATCACTCTAAAAATCTTCATGTGGATCTTGCCATAAATGGAGAAGATAAGACTTGGTTTCATCCTCATCAAATGGACACCGCGTGTAAATGTATCTTCATCTTTCGATAAGTCGTCAGAGCATCTCATTAATTCCTCTACAAAATTTGGATGAGTCACTGACTTCCTAGGCCTTCTATCCTCGCACAACCGCCTTTGTTTGGTTCGAGTTGAAATTCTCTGCCCGCCATTACTTTTGCCATAAATTTTCCCGACAAATGGATCCATCGAAAAATTCCTTAAAGTCTGTATTTGCGGCCAGATCTGCAAAATCTGGATGAGTCACTGACTTGTCGGGCCTTCTATCCTCGCACAACCGCCTTTGTTTGGTTCGAGTTGAAATTCTCTGCCCACCATTACTTTTGCCATAAATTTTCTCGGCAAATGCATCCATCGGCAAATTCCTTAAAGTCTGTATTTGCGGCCAGATCTACAAAATCTGGATGGATCAGAAATTCCCGGCATCTCCTATTTCCATCTGATGGTCCTTGCTTGATTTGTGCCGAAATTTAGGTTTGTCTGTCTTTCTCACCATTACTTCTGCCATTATGCAACTGTCGGATCACCTTCTGCAAAAGAAAAGCAAAGGTTAGATTTTTAATGTTTTTCATTTTAATTAATTAATTAATTTTTTCATTTAAATATTTCTAGGGTTTGGACTGTGTTGAAAAGCTTCCACTTCCTTTGGATGGGTGATGTCATGAAACTAAAGCAAGTCACAATTTCGGGACATTTTCCTCAAGCTACTTTTTCCTTGCTTGTGCCCTCACGAAAATGAGACATGCCCAAAAATGGAACATGTCGCGATATCGCGACATTTCCCTCACTTTATTTCTCCCAAGCTTTTGCCCTCATTAAAATGGAACATGTCACGATATCGCGACATTTCCCTCAATTCATTTCTTCCAAGCTTGCGCCCTCGTGAAAATGGAACATGTCGCGATATCGCGACATTTCCCTCACTTCATTTCTTCCAAGCTTTTGCCCTCGCAAAAATGAGACATGTCCGAAAATGGAACATGTCGCGATATCGCGACATTTCCCTCAATTCATTTCTTCCAAGCTTTTGCCCTCGCGAAAATGGAACATGTCACGATATCGCGACATTTCCCTCACTTCATTTCTTCCAAGATTTTGCCCTCGCGAAAATGAGACATGTCCAAAAATGGAACATGTCGCGATATCGCGACATTTCCCTCAATTCATTTCTTCCAAGCTTTTGCCCTCGCGAAAATGGAACATGTCGCGATATCGCGACATTTCCCTCACTTCATTTCTTCCAAGCTTTTGCCCTCGCGAAAATGGAACATGTCGCGAAATCGTGACATTTCCCTCACTTCATTTCTTCCAAGCTTTCGCCCTCGCAAAAATGGAACATGTCACGATATCGCGACATTTCCCTCACTTCATTTCTTCCAAGCTTTTGCCCTCGTGAAAATGGAACATGTCGCGAAATCGCGACATTTTTTGTACTTCATTTCTCTCACATTTGCCCTCGCGAAAATGGAACATGTCGTGATATCACGACATTTCCCTCAATTCATTTCTTCCAAGCTTGTGCCCTTGCGAAAATGGAACATGTCCGAAAATGGAACATGTCGCGATATCGCGACATTTCTCTCAAGCTTTTCTTCCAAGCTTTTGCCCTCGCGAAAATGGAACATGTCGCGATATCACGACATTTCCCTCACTTCATTTCTTCCAAGCTTTTGCCCTCGCGAAAATGGAACATGTCGCGAAATCGTGACATTTCCCTCACTTCATTTCTCCCAAGCTTGTGCCCTCGCGAAAATGGAACATGTCGCGATATCGCAACATTTCCCTCACTTCATTTCTTCCAAGCTTTTGCCCTCGTGAAAATGAGACAAGTCCAAAAATGGAACATGTCACGATATCGCGACATTTCCCTCAAGATTTTCTTCCAAGCTTGTGCCCTCGCGAAAATGAGACATGTCCGAAAATGGAACATGTCGCGATATCGCGACATTTCCCTCAAGCTTTTCTTCCACTTTGCAAATTCTCCAAAAATTGTAGGTTAACTCCAATGACTTTGTCCATCTGTATTTTGCATTTTTACATATTGGTGAAGGATCTTCCTTACTCATAAATGATTTTAACATTTGAAAAATGAATTTTAAATTGCTCGAGAATGGTCAGCTTCACATGGTGTAGAAAAATGACAAAAATTCAAAGTGCCCAAAATTTGATGAAACTTTACAAGAATCTAAATAAGCCCAAAGGGTATCCAAATCTGCAAACGGAACTTTAAAATTCATCACGGATTAAGAGAAAATGCATTTAGAAGTTTGTTGGCCGTAAATAGAAAAACTATTGAAAATTAAAATTTCTGAAATGATTAATATGAATTAATACATTTAACATGCAAAATTTCAGAAATTTTAAATTGAAATCAATGCCATATGCAAGCCTACTTGGACACTTTGATGTAGGCGAAATTTGAAAAAGGATGCAAGCAAAATTTGGAATTAAAACCCGAAAAACTCAAGAGGGTCCTTGCGAAAAAATGAAAATTAAATATTTTCAAAGGATGGAATTTCATTTTTTTAGTGGGGGTGTGTTGCTTCTCAACAAATGGCGATATCTACGGGGAAAATAGTAGCACTATTTAGAATCACGTTTCTAGTTTCAAAACAATTTAGACTATGTACCATGCTTTGCCACAAATATTTTCTAAAATGATTTAACTACTATCTGCTAGCTGTTAAAGTTTCCCAAGGACATACTAGGTTGAACCACTTAAGGAAGATTCTGATGTGCGATTATAAGCGTATAAACCTTCCTTCAAGGATGACCAGGGCTTCGAATGCTTACTATGGATTGATCAACTATTTAGATTGTGCAGGGGAAACCGAGTAGAGCTCTGTTTACTAGTTTAGCCTTTTACAACCCCGACAGAGTTACTCTTTAGATTTTCGAGACCCTGATTCACAACTATGAGGTGGCATCTATAGCTTGGTGAACACGTTTGAGATGTATCCTTCGGGAGCCTTGGCTATCTCTTTTTTTTTTTTTTTTTGCAGAAAAGAGTGCCAGTTTTATGTTGGCTTGCCCAACTTTCACCTTCTCTCTCTTTTTCTTTTTTGAAAGATATCGATAGCTGGAATGCCTTGCTAGATTTTTTTTTTTTTTATTTCATTGATCGAGCAATTGATCGACTAACCGCTTCATCCCGGGTACCAATAGCTTCCTTGGACACTTAAAATAATTTTATGAATCGGAGTCCCCTCTCATGACCAACTTTTCTTGGATTCCCTAGGAGTTCTTCAGCCAAGAAGTATAGTAGTTTCTTTATAATCAAAATAATTGTGGCAAGCAAGATACAAAATCCAATTATCTTTCTACTGTTGTTCTAAATAACAAGTAGTCCCACTTTTTAGTCCTAGCAGACTATCTCTTAACAAAAATAAAACAAAATGAAAACACACTACTTCAAACTTAAAATAAAACAAAATAAAAACACACTAGCGCCAATTTTAAATGTTGATTTGTGTTTTGTTGTTTAATTTTAAAAGCTAAAGAGGAGGGAAAAAGGCCACCAGCTAAAGATAAATTTGCACAGACCTCAAAAGATAAAACACAAAACTTCAAACTTTAAATAAAACAAAAATAAAAACATACTACTTCAAACTTTATTTACAATATATACATATGCACAAAGTCTTTGTGATTACTCAAATGATGTAGTGGATGGAAAAGCTGAGAAATAATGCTTCAGATATTGACCATTGATAGGAAGGTTCAGAAAATTACCTTCCAGGTCCTATAGATGAAATGCATTATTACCTAGGATTTCGGCAATCTGGTATGGCCCTATCCATAGAGGTTGCAACTTGGTGTGTTTACCTTTCTTTTCATGGGCTTTGTCCCATAGAAGCACCAGGTCTGCAAGTCTGAAGGCTTTCACTCTGGATCTTTTGTCAAACCAGCACTTGACTGTCTCTTGGTGTCGACTAAAATGCTCCAAGGCTTGAAGTCGTTCATCCTGCAAATTAATTAAGTCCAACACATGAGCTTCCGCATCTGCATGATCATCAAAGTAATCTAAAGCAAATTGATAAGTGGGCAATTTTAAAGAGATAGGAACGATGGGTTGGGTACCATACAACAAAGCAAATGGGGAAGTCTTAAGAGCTTCTTTATGTCTTATCATGTCAGCCCAAAGTGCATACTTCAATAGTGTGTGCCATTGTCTAGGTTTGTCTACAACAGACTTCTTGATGGCATTCATCAAATTCTTATTTGTGGACTCAGCTAGTCCATTACCTTGGGGATAATAGTTGGATGAAAATTTGATGACTATCCCCCTCTGGTATGCCCACTCTACAAATTCTAATGACTGAAAGGTTGGTCCGTTGTCGCACACCAAATTCAAAGGAACTCCAAACCTGGTTATGATATTTGATTCTAAAAATCCGATCACCTCATGGGTTGTACTCCTCATGGTGGATGTTGCTTCAACCCATCTTGTACAATAATCAGTGGCTGTTAAAACATACTTGTGCCCTACTGATGAATTCGGGTTTATCACACCTACAAATTCAAGTCCCCATTGCATAAAAGGTTTGTCTATTATAACAAGTTGTAATGGTAGAGCTCGATTAACCTGCTTGGATGCAAAAATCTGACACTGGTGGCAAGTTCTCACATGTTGATGTGCATCTTTAAACAATGTAGGCCAGTAATAGCCTGCTCTCAATATCTTGTGTGCAGTAGCAAAACCTGAGGAATGCCCTGCTCCTAACTTCTCATGAAAACTAGACATCACCTCATTCACTTCATTCTGAGAAATGCATCTTAAGAATATGCCAACATAGTTTTCTCTGTACAAGTTGCCTCCTTTGAGTAGAAAATGAGCAGATTTCAGCTTCAGTGCTCTTCTTTGAGTTCTATTCAGGTGAGGTGGACAAATTCCAAACCTCAGAAGATGAATGACATCTCCATACCAATCATCCAATCCAGAATCCACCTGATTAATTTCTCCCTCTACAGGTATTTCAGCAATATGTCGAGATAAACCAAGTCCTCTGATTAATTTTGTAGGCCGGATTTCTAAGTCGTACTCCTGTAGTCTCGTGGCCCAATTACCTCTTAGCTCACCCAATTCATCCTGGCTTAATAAATATTTGACAGCTGGATCAGGAACTATAGCATGGACTTTGCTTCTCAATATGTAATGTATGAATTGCTTGACTGCTCTCACCAAGGCATAGGCTTGCTTATCCAAGCGAGAGTATTTTAGCTCAACACCCTTTAAGTTGGTACTTTTGAAGGCAATCGGGTGCTCCCCTGTTTCTCTTCGTTGGGTTAAAACTACTGCAAGTGTGTGTTCAAAAGCAAAAGAGTACAGGTAAAAATCTGCACTAAAATCTAGGCTCACCAGCACTGGAGCTTGTTTGATGGTAGATTTGATCTCTTGGAATGTTGCTTTGGCTTCCGTTGTCCAGGAAATCTTAGCAGTTTCCTTCAGCATGTCATTTAGTGGCTTGACTATTTCCGCAAAGCCAAAGATGAATTTTTTGACAAAATTAATTTTCCCAAAAAATGATCTTAACTCTTTCTTAGAGTTGGGAAAGGGTATCCCCGATATGGCTTCAACTCTCTCAGGATCCATGGAAATGCCATCTTTGGTGATTAAGTTTCCAAGGAGTTTTCCTTCAGTTACACCAAAAACACACTTCTTTGGGTTTAAAGAAATGCCAAATTCTCTGCATTTGTCGAAGACAGATTCCAAGTGCTTCACATGGTCAAACCGAGATTTAGAAAAAACTGTCAAGTCATCCATGTAGACAACGATGCACTTACCCATGAGACCTTTGAAGGCATGATCCATTGCACGTTGAAAGGTAGCTCCAGCATTTATCAATCCAAATGGCATTCTCTTGTAGGCGAAGGTTCCCCACTTGGTCGTGAAGGTAGTTTTCATCCTGTCTTCCTTTTCAACTAGTATCTGGTTGTAACCCAAAAATCCATCTAAGAAAGACATCATTTCTGAACCATTCACAATTTGTAGCACATCATCCATGGAAGGCAAAGGATAATTATCCTTTTCAGAAGCCTTGTTCAAGTTCCTAAAATCCACGCACAAGCGGATTTCCCCATTCTTCTTTCTAACCGACACTAAATTGGCTACCCAAGTAGAATGTCTAATGGGAAAAATAATGGCAGCACTCAATAATCTCTCCACCTCCTTCTTGATGAGGGGTTCCAACAAAGCGTTGACATGCCTCTGTTTCTATCGAAAGGGTTTGCATAACTCCTTTAAGGGTATTATATGGGTGTAAACTTTTGGATCAAAAACCTTTAGGTCTTTATAAGACCAGGCCATAACATCCTTGGACCTATGAAGGAATTCAATCATATTTTTTTTAATTTCAGGGTCACAAGCTTTAGCTAACTTAAGGTGTCTGGGATCTTCTTCAGTCCCGACATTCAATTTCTCAGTCTCACTGCCTGCTACACCAATAGAATTTCCAAAACTCACTCTTTGTTTAATTCGGTCAACATCAAACAGTCGCTCAAGCTCTACCATTCCTTTCAGAATTCTATTATCTTTCAACCTCATTATCCCCTTTTCATCATCAAACTTTTCTAGCATAGTATCCCTTTGACCATCATCAATTATAGCATTTTCAAATGCATTGGTATTCTGTAAAAAGTTTATAATTTGCTGGTCATCAAAAAAGACTTGAAAATTATCTATGTTATCTGGAACCGAAGGACAAGGGATTAATTCGATTGAAAATTTCTTCCATTTGAACTCCTCCAATGGCTTCAGATTTGTGGCTGATGAAGCTAAAACATCTACAAGTGAATTCTCTTCTCTAGGAATGTGCATCAAATTAAAAGCATCAAAATCCTCCATGAGATCCCATGCTCGGTATTTATATCTTTTCAAGTAAGATGCCTTGCACTAAAATTTACCTCTAACCTGATTGGCCACCAACTCCGAGTCTGTAAAAACCTGGATATTTTTTACACCTTTATCTAAAGAAAATTTCAATCCCAGCACTAGTGCTTCATACTCTGCCAAATTATTCGTGCAAGGAAACTGCAAGCGATAAGACATAAAATACGTCTGATTTTTAGGTCCTTTAAGAACTTCCCCTGTACTAGAACCTTGCTTAGACTTAGCTCCATCAACATGAAGCATCCAAACTTCATTATCATGATCAAGATGAGCTTTAATAGGTTTCTCCTTTTGTGCAGTTGTCAAATTATAAACCTCGATATCTACATCAGCAAGATTAACAGTCTCATTCTTGGCATTATACTCAATGATCATGTGTTTATATCTAGGTTCTCTTTCGATTCTTAACTGATTTGCAACACCTTTCCAAGGCAACCACATATGTGAAAAATCAGTCGCCAAGTACCCATTCAAAGACTTTGACCAATCTCTGCTCAGAAGCATTTCGTATCCCACAGGAATATCTACCACCTGAATGTCAATTTTGTGTTGTGCTCTCGACTCAGATGCTAGCTGGATGTGTATACTTTGAAGTTCACCTACCACCTTAACCTCAGTTTTATCCAATTGGATGACTCTTCTCTCGGACTTCATAGGGGTTAAACCCAACCGTTGATCAGATGGCTAGAGGCATGACATTGGTTGAAGCACCAGAATCCACCAGACAGTTGTGTAAATTTTTTCCAAATATATGGACAGTTAGCAAGAAAGGCGAAACTTCAGTCTTTTCTTTATACATGGCCATATTTGCATTTGCTATCTTCTTCCCCTTTTCTAGAGGTTTGGTAGTAGGCTCAGAGTATGTCTTAATCAAATTATCCCTTTGTTCAGTAATTTGAGCCAACTCATGAAGAGTGATGTTAGCCTTGATCTTCTTCATATCCTCCACTATATTGTATCCCTTATTGAGTGGAGCAACAAATCCATCTGGTACTCTTGGATCCCCGGGGGGGGGGGGGGGGGGGGGGGCCCCCGGGAAGGTAGACGCCCGCAAGCAGCCAAATCCCCCTTACCTTTATAATCCTTGTTGGGTTCATATGGTGGTCTAGTGAATCTATTCTGTTGATAAGAAAATCTATTTGAGTTTTCCCCGGTGGACACTTGCCTTTTGAAACTCAAAAAGTCATTTGCCAACTTTTGGACCATCTTTGAGACTTCCTCAACTCTTGTTTTATCGGATTCTTTCTCTGTATTCTGTACATGTTCAGCATGTGTTACAACCAATGGATTTCCTATCGGTGGAGTTTGGCATGTTGGCAACATCATTTGATGTGGGATGGGATTCAAAACAGGGGTATTTTGTGTAACAAAGGGAATTTGAGGAGCATTCAAAGGTTGAGGTCCCAATTGTCTTTCAAGAACCAAAGCTTCTTTATAAGCCTCTGTTAGATTAGTAATATTGGCATCTCTCTTCAGGAAAATAGAGGTCACCGGATCTAGGGAATTCCTAAAAATTTCCAATGCTAGATCTACAGTTGGCACATAATGACCCGTCAATCTACCATAAGCCTTTTGAAACCTGACATTGAAAGATCTGACAGTCTCATTGATTTCTCTCTTAATGCTGAAAAACTATTGATATAACACACTGGGGTCAATCACTTCACCAAATTGTGATACAAAAACTTTCTCCAGGTCATTCCAACTAGTAATAGAGTCATTAGTAAGATTCAAAAACTAGTCGTATGCTCCCTCCCGGAGAGTGAATGGGAATAACCTACAAGCCACATCTTCATGTTGCACATTCAACAACTTTAGAGCATTTTTAAATGCCACTAGGTGTTCTTCTATTGTTCTGATTCCATCATGCTTGTAGGTAGGAAGATACTTCTCAAGATTTTTGGGTAAATCATGCGCCGCACCAGGGATATTCAAAGCAGTGGAACCCAACCAGTTTGCCATCACTACTTGATTAACGATAATATTTTGAGTTGCAGTTGGAGGAACTACAAGTGGTGATAAAACTATGCTAGACAAAGACTTGGCCCTTCTGAGGCTGCTTCTCCTTGGGGTTTCCAACTCAGGCACAAGGAGCTCTCCAGCTTTGGAGTGGGACCTGGTTACTCTGTAGGTAGAATCCAACTTTACACAAGCAACTTACAATCCTTAACAAATACTGAACGGAGTTCGGTCGGCCCTCCTTCTAGCACCAATTTTAAATGTTGGTTTGTCTTTCATACACACCCTATGAAGAATGAGCATAAAATACCAATAACACTTATACGGGATAAATCCCACTCACTTTAGGATCTTGCTGGTTATCCAAGGTGTGAGTTACAGAGTTGGGTCGAATGGCTATTCACTCTTTTTCGCTTCTAGAATAGTTTCAAGTAGACTATATGTTACCTTACAATGGGTTTGACCTTCGTTCAATAATGTTTAGTGGTTGTTATCTTTGTTGACAATCAGATTTACAATGAGTTCTTTGATATAGCTCTTTATGCTTTAGCAGATTAAATAAAAGACAAATTTGAAAGAAAATAAAAATGGATCATTTAATGGTGGAACAAAGAGAGTAGGGTAGGGTAGAAAAGAGAAGCTTATCTAACTTAGTTGCAAATCAAAACTACCAATTTCAGTTACACTATTTAGCTTCACAATAAAACCAATCAAAGAGGAAGGTGTCCAACTTTCTAAGATCACCTTCTACTAAGAGCATAAGACGGAGATGACACAGATCTAAAAGAAAACCATAAATAGAAGGGAAGTCGGTGTCAACTGGTATCTCTCACCAGTAGCCTAGCTCGCGCAGTGAGGATAGAGCAATTAGAACAGACCCGAACCTTAAATCTTTAATTTTCCCTAGCATACAACAAACGAAATGAAGCCTAGTAGCATATTCAATCTTGATAACACAGATTTACAACTAAAATAAATAAACCTTAGCGAGACGAAAAAAAAGAAGATGCACTTATCGCAATCCGAAAGAGATTAGGCTCCTGGCCATGCTATCACAAAAAAATGATGTCACACCAACCCCAGGTACAGAACAAAGCATTCAAACAAGATTTGCAAGAAATTGCTAAAATGTCTTTTATTCTAAGTTTTCGCATCCGGACTTTACATTCAAAAGAAGTATATATAGACTCAGGACAGACCCTGATATTTTCAAAAATATCTTCTTCCAAATATCTAAATCTTATCATAAAAATCCCACCGTCGAGGCTTTACAATATAAGGCATTTTTATATAGAGTTTTTGATAAGCCCTAATCACTCTAAAAATCTTCGTGTGGATCTTGCCATAAATGGAGAAGATAAGACTTGGTTTCATCCTCATCAAATGGACACCGCATGTAAATGTATCTTCATCTTTCGATAAGCCGTCAGAGCATCTCATTAATTCCTCTACAAAATTCGGATGAGTCACTAACTTCCTAGGCCTTCTATCCTCGCACATCCGCCTTTGTTTGGTTCGAGTTGAAATTCTCTGCCCGCCATTACTTTTGCCATAAATTTTCTCGACAAATGGATCCACCGAAAAATTCCTTAAAGTCTATATTTACGGCCAGATCTGCAAAATCTGGATGAGTCACTGACTTGTCGGGCCTTCTATCCTCGCACAACCGCCTTTGTTTGGTTCGAGTTGAAATTCTCTGCCCACCATTACTTTTGCCATAAATTTTCTCGACAAATGCATCCACCGGCAAATTCCTTAAAGTCTGTATTTGCGGCCAGATCTGCAAAATCTGGATGAGTCACTGACTTCTCGGCATCTCTTATTTCCATCTGATGGTCCTTGCTTGATTTGTGCCGAAATTTAGGTTTGTCTGTCTTTCTCGCCATTACTTCTGCCATTATGCAACTGTCGGATCACCTTCTGCAAAAGAAAAGCAAAGGTTAGATTTTTAATGTTTTTCATTTTAATTAATTAATTAATTTAATTAATTAATTTTTTCATTTAAATATTTCTAGGGTTTGGACTGTGTTGAAAAGCTTCCACTTCCTTTGGATGGGTGATGTCATGAAACTAAAGCAAGTCGCGATTTCGGGACATTTTCCTCAAGCTACTTTTTCCTTGCTTGTGCCCTCACGAAAATGAGACATGCCCAAAAATGGAACATGTCACGATATCGCGACATTTCCCTCACTTCATTTCTCCCACGCTTGTGCCCTCGCGAAAATGGAACATGTCGCGATATCGCGACATTTCCCTCAATTCATTTCTTCCAAGCTTGTGCCCTCACGAAAATGGAACATGTCGCGAAATCACGACATTTCCCTCACTTCATTTCTTCCAAGCTTTCAATGAGACATGTCCAAAAATGGAACATGTCGCGATATCGCGACATTTCCCTCACTTCATTTCTTCCAAGCTTTTGCCCTCGCGAAAATGGAACATGTCACGATATCGTGACATTTCCCTCACTTCATTTCTTCCAAGCTTTTGCCCTCATGAAAATGAGACATGTCCAAAATGGAACATGTCGCGATATCGCGACATTTCCCTCACTTCATTTCTTCCAAGCTTTTGCCCTCGCGAAAATGGAACATGTCGCGATATCGCGACATTTCCCTCACTTCATTTCTTCCAAGCTTTCGCCCTCGCGAAAATGGAACATGTCGCGATATCGCGACATTTCCCTCACTTCATTTCTTCCAAGCTTTTGCCCTCGCGAAAATGGAACATGTCGCGAAATCGTGACATTTCCCTCACTTCATTTCTTCCAAGATTTTGCCCTCGTGAAAATGGAACATGTCCGCCGCGCGAAAATGGAACATGTCGCGATATCGCGACATTTCCCTCAATTCGTTTCTTCCAAGCTTTTGCCCTCGCGAAAATGAGACAAGTCCGAAAATGGAACATGTCGCGATATCGCGACATTTCCCTCAAGCTTTTCTTCCAAGATTTTGCCCTCGCGAAAATGGAACATGTCGCGAAATCGCGACATTTCCCTCACTTCATTTCTTCCAAGCTTTTGCCCTCGTGAAAATGGAACATGTCACGATATCGCGACATTTCCCTCACTTCATTTCTTCCAAGCTTTTGCCCTCGCGAAAATGGAACATGTCGCAATATCGCGACATTTCCCTCACTTCATTTCTTCCAAGATTTTGCCCTCGCGAAAATGAGACAAGTCCGAAAATGGAACATGTCGTGATATCGCGACATTTCCCTCAAGATTTTCTTCCAAGCTTGTGCCCTCGCGAAAATGAGACATGTCCGAAAATGGAACATGTCGCGATATCGCGACATTTCCCTCAAGCTTTTCTTCCACTTTGCAAATTCTCCAAAAATTGTAGGTTAACTCCAATGACTTTGTCCATCTGTATTTTGCATTTTTACATATTGGTGAAGGATCTTCCTTACTCAAAAATGATTTTAACATTTGAAAAATGAATTTTAAATTGCTCGAGAATGGTCAGCTTCACATGGTGTAGAAAAATGACGAAAATTCAAAGTGCCCAGAATTTGATGAAACTTTACAAGCATCTAAATAAGCCCAAAGGGTATCCAAATATACAAACGGAACTTTAAAATTCATCATGGATTAAGAGAAAATGCATTTAGAAGTCTGCTGGCCGTAAATAGAAAAACTATTGAAAATTAAAATTTCTGAAATGATTAATATGAATTAATACATTTAACATGCAAAATTTCAGAAATTTTAAATTGAAATCAATGCCATATGCAAGCCTACTTGGACACTTTGATGTAGGTGAAATTTGAAAAAGGATGCAAGCAAAATTTGGAATTAAAACCCGAAAAACTCAAGAGGGTCCTTGTGAAAAAAATGAAAATTAAATATTTTCAAAGGATGGAATTTCATTTTTTTAGTGGGGGTGTGTTGCTTCTCAACAGTAGCTTGCAAAATTATGATCATAGGATGAAGGATAGAGATGAATATTTTGATCAAGCATTTTAAGGCAAGTTGAAGATGAATGAACAACCATCACATTCAAAGGAATAATCATTTACCACTTTGGCATCATTATTCACTAGAGGCCATGGAAAAGGTCACGGTAGAGGACATGGAAGAGGAAATAAAAATAGTCATTTATTAGCTCATAAACACTATGACTATTGTGGTAAGGATATCCACACTAAACCATATTGCTATTAAAAAAAGTGGGATAAAAGAGTTGATTATAGTGAAGAAAAAGGTGAAACCTTCTTCCTATATTGCAATATTTTTTAGGCTATTGAAGATTATGTTTGGAATCTTAATAGTGGATGTTCAAACTACATGATTAGAAATAATATCTTGTTTCTTAAAATTGATTAGATTGTCATAGGACAAGTCAATTTTGGTGATAATAATAAGGTGAAAATAGCAAGAAAAGAAAATCTTGCCTTAATGACAAAGATTGGTAAAAAAATTTATATGTATGAAACTTTGTATGTCCCAGGATTTAAGCATAATATTTTGAGCATTGGATAATTATGTTCAAAACATTATAAATTTATTCATGAAAGCAATTTTTATAAAATCTTGAATAAGACTAACAATCTGATTGTAGCTAAAGTGTTGATGTTAGAAAATATGATGTATATGTTAAAAATACAACCAGTTGTGGAATGTTTGAAGACAATTGTTGATTTGGTAAGGTTATGGCATAAAAGTCATAGACACCTCAACTTCAGCTCATTGGATGGAGTGTAAAAAAGGAGTCTTGTTAGAAGGTTGCCCACATTTATGAAGCCTCTAAATAGTGTATGTGAAGACTGCATTTTTGGAAAACAACATGGAGAGAAGTTTCTACATCACATTGGTGCATGCTAATCTATGTAGACCCATGTAGACCTTAAGCATTGGTAAAAGCAAATATTTCTTGTTGTTTGTTGATGATCATTCAAGAATGAGTTGGATATATTTCTTGCATGATAAATCATAATCTTTTGATTGTTTCAAGATGTTTAAGGCTCTAGTTGAAAATCATTTTGGTTTTTGTATTAAGACCTTAAGGATTGATCAAGGAGGTGATTTCACTTCTAATGAGTTCCAAGAAATTTGGAACAATCATGGAATCAAAAGGAAGTTGACAACCACCTACACTCAAAAAAATGGAGTGGTAGAATGGAAGAATATGACCATAGTGGAAATGATCCATTGCATGTTGAAGGAAATGGAGTTACCAAATAAGTTTTGGGGTGAAGTTGTACATACAATTATTTACATTCTCAATCGAAGCACTACAAAACTAGTATAAAACTCTACTCCCTATGAAACTTGGTATGATAAGAAGCCAAGTATTGGTCTTTTAAAAATCTTTGGTTCCACAACATTCCTGAACTAAAAAGAAGAAAACTTGATGAGAAATCTATCAAATGTATTTTTGTTGGCTATTCTAATGAATCCAAAGCTTATAAATGTTATTATCCCACTACCAACAAGTTGCATGTTAGTAGATATGTGGTCTTTGATGAAGGGGAAGCATATAGCAAAGAGACTAAATATGTTATTGACATTACCCCACAAATTGATGAACTAGCTCCTAATGAAAATGGTGAAGCCTTGCAGCCAAAAAGTGAAGAAAAATCTAGCTCTACTATGTCAAATAATGACTCTCCATCTTCAAGTTCATCAAGAGGGAGTATTGGTACAAAAAGGCTTAGCAAATATCACCCACAAACACAAATGTTGGATGAGGATTATACAAGGAGAGTAACTAGATTACAATCAAAACAAGGTGAGAATATAATAAATTATGCATTATTGTCCTCTTCTAATGTTGAGCCTTCAAATTTTAGAGAAGCATGTGCTAATGAAGATTGGATAAAGGCTATGGAAAATAAAATTGAAAAGATTGAAAAAATGATACTTGGGAGCTTGTTTCTCCTCCAAAATACAAGACTATAGTTGGTGTTAAATGGGTTTATAAGTTGAAATAATGTTGATAGTAGCATAGCTAAACACAAGGTGTGATTGGTATCCAAAGGCTATGATTAAAAATAAGGAATAGACTATGAAGAAATATTTGCACCAGTTGCTAGATTGGAAATGGTAAGATCTCTTCTTGCACTAGCTACCCATTTTAGTCTTGTTGTATATCAAATGGATGTAAAATAAATATTCTTAAATGGATATTTGGAGGAAGAATTTTATGTGGATTAGCCACAAGGATTCACAGTTGCAGGTCATGAATATAAAGTGTACATGTTGAAGAAAGCTCTTTATGGGCTTAAGTAGACACCTAGAGCTTGGTACTCTAGGATTGATTCCTACTTGCATAAAAATGGCTATGAACGATGTTTGGTTGAAAGTACACTATATAAAAAGGTAGTTGGATCATATTTTATTGTCATATATTTATGTTGATTATATAATTTTTATGGGCAACTCCACTATCTTGTTGAAACAATTAAAAAAGGCTATGTTGGATGAGTTTTAAATGAGTGATTTGAGAAAAATGTAATACTTTCTTGACTATAGAAATAAAGTAATATGCTCAAGTAATATCTATTGCTCAATCCAAGCATGTTGAAGATCTTTTGGTAAGATTTAAAATGAATGGTTGCAAACCTATTAGTACTCCAACAATTGTGGGTTGCAAATTGATGGAGGATTCTTTCCCTCTTGTGGATGCAACACTCTATAGGTATTTGGTTGGTAGCTTGATGTACCTTACAACTACTAGGCCAAATATTTGTAGACACCAAAATTCAACACCTTCAAAGTCACATTTACCATCCCATCACTGAGTGCTACATAATTAAATTATATGCCTAAGTGCTAACTTAGGGACATAAAATCTTGTACATTATCCTATTTTGCAAATTTATTAAATCTAGAAAATTACCCTAGGATACCCTACTTGCCCACTAAACATGTGTCCTGGACACTTCACCCAACATCTTTGAAACATCTCACCCACTCTTGTCTCCTTGTCTTTGCACATGGGACAAATTCCCAATACCCATGCCACATCTCATCCATTTTGTCTTCCTTGTCCCTTCACATAGAACAGGATCCCACATTCCACTCCACTTGCAACCACATCACCCCAGTTAAGTGAGGCACACTAGGTGACTCACTGTAACTACCCCTTCCATCTAACAGTCCAGATTTACCACTTGGCAAGTTGGGCTTGCCACCTCTCACTTCCCTCCAAAACCCCAAGGAGGCTATAAAGGCACCATTATTCCACCAAGAAATGGGAGCTAAATTTGCATACTGACAGGCTATCGAAATTGACCTAGACCCAGCAAGAAATTGCAAGCATTTGCGCAAATCCTTATTGTTGGTTCAAATATTGAGACAATTTGTTCTTTAGCTGAAACCACATGTCCACGGTTCCACAGTCGAAAACACTTGTCCACGGTTTCACAACCGCATGTCTATAGTTTCCAGTACACAACTGTGCTTTTATAGTTCCACAGTCCTGAGCATGAAACCACATGCACGACCAAGATCAGTAATTTTTGTGTTAGCAAGGCTTTAGTTGTTAATTGTTTGTCATTTGTCTCATATAATTGTCTGCTTAGGTTATATGCATAACATTGGTTTTTATTGCTCAAATATATAGGTGCTATTGATCCCTATTGCTGGTTTGAATGTGTGCAGGTGACAGGTACCTTGGAGAAGCTGTTGAAGCTGGAGTGGTCCCTTTTTGGATACCAAAGCCCACTCGCCTTGGACTGTAGTTGGAATAATGAAGAGCACAAGCCCGTGAATATTTGGGAGACCCCCATTCTATCAAATCATCATTCATTTGTATCAATACAGAGAGAGCATTTTAACATTATCCCAAACACATTTGGAGCAATCCAAGATCTGTTTGTAACAATTGTATCAAAATCAAATAAAGAAAATTGTTTTTGCAATTCTTGTCTCTTTGCATTACATTTATTTTATTGCTCAGTTCTTTTGGTTACACAAATGGCGATCACGATGGGACCCCCTAAAGGTTCCATTTTATTTTTCCTTGCTTTTTATTTTTATTTGTTGATCTATGTTTTGTATCTATAGGTTTTGAAAGTTCAAAGCGCCTGTAGATTCGACCCTGGGTCGATAAATCTGAAGAATCCTACACGTGGCCTGTTTACTGTGAAAATATAGAATTGCAATTTCTGCTCTAATAGAATGCGGGTGCACGGTTTCTGTTTTGCGTGGTTAGGTAGGCTCCAACGCAACTGCATGGTTTAATATTAGAGAAAACACAGATCCACGGTTGTTGTGCTGTGAAAACGTGGGTCGACGATTGAAAATTGGAAGGAGCAACGATAGAATCATGGGTCTGGACCTTATGATCTTTGTTTCCTCTGTTAGCGTACTGTTATACTGTTACTGTTTGCTAACATATTATTTGTCCTACTCTTGCATTTGTTATCTCGTTATAACAAAGTGCTTATTGTAGCTGGTTCATTCCGGCGGTTCTCCATTGTAATCTTATTTAATGCAGAGCTGAATAATAATCATTGTTCCGAATTCTTACATGGCATCAGAGCCAGTGGCGTGAAGGGAGCAGCGCAGCGGCAGCAGAGAAGCGTGGACAACAAACGGATTTTTTTTTAATTAGCCAGACGGGAATTTTTTTTCTCCGGGTTTGTTGTAGCAGAGGATTCCTCCGGTGAGAAAAAAAAAAAAAAAAAAAGACGCGCAGAGTTGTGCGCGTCGTGACACGGGCCCCGTGCGCAGACGACGGGAGTCCGGTCGGCGGCCGGGGACGTCACGCGGACGTCCATTGGCGGCTGCGTCCGAGGAGGCGCGTCCCCGGAAGAGGATGCGGCCGGCTCGCGGTCCCCTAGGCGGGGACGCGTCGGCGGGGAGGAGAGAGCGCCCGCGCGGGATTTTTTTTAAATCCCCGCCGCGCAGGAGGTGGCCCCCCCCCTCCCCACTCCCCGTGCGACGTGCGCGCTCCCCGAGGGCACCACCCCCCTCTCCCGGTCGGCGGAGCGGGAATTCAAATTCCCGCCGACGCGGGAAATCGGAGGGGTATAAACCCCCCCGCGCGGGCCGCGTTTGCGCACGGTCGCGCAGGCCCTCCCCGGGCGCGAGGCCCTCGAAGAAAAAAAAAAAAAAAAATTTGCAGTTTTTTTTATTTTTTAAATCGCGGAAAAATCGAACGCCCTCCTTGGAACGAAAAAAAAAAAAATACAAAGTTCGGCTCTCTTTTATTCGGCGAAAGTCGCTGCGGGAGACTGCGACGTTTTTTTTTGAGTGCCGATCCGGTGCGGAAAAGAAGGCGGCGGTGATTTTTTTCCAAACGCAGGGAGCGATGGGAGCGAGGTTGTGGTCGCAAGCCGAGGCCGAATTTTTTTTCGAGCAGTGTTGCGGTCGCAAGCCGAGGCCGTTGCGAGAGGAGGAGACAGAAGGAGGGGTTGAAAGAGGAGCAGGTCCTCTGTTCCTTTCGGATCACCCGCCGGCTCACGTGGTCGTGAGCCGTGCGGTAAGGCTCGAGGAGCCTGCGGGTTGGGGGTTCAAATCCCGCCGACCCCCCAAGGTATATTTTTTTTTCAAAGTTTTTTTATATAATTATTAATTTTTAATTAAAATTTTTAATTTTAATTTATTTTTAATAGTTTTAAACTTTATAAATTAAAATTTAATTTTAATTTATTTTTCCTAAAGTTTTAAAACTATATAAATTAAAATTATTTATTTTAATTTTAAATATATAATAGTTATTAAAAATGCTTTGTTAAAAGAATTTTTTTAAGGGGGGATATTTTTTTCAAAAAATCAAAGGGGGATGTTGAGTAATTTTTTGAAATAGCAATTTGGCATTGTAAAAGGTGCATTTTAGTCTGTGACCGACACCTTGTGGGTTATTCTAGTGGGCATTTTTTTTGTTGTATGTTGCATATTTCATTTTTGCACTATAACATTAAAAATTAAAATCAAACACTCCCTAAAGTCCCCGGAATATAAAACCCATCTGTGCAATTTATTTGCCTTTGCAGCGTTCGGTATTTGCGATACCTGGCCAGCACTTACAGGTAAAGCTGTCGTGATTTGGCTACTGTATCCGCCGCCTAACATAGCTGCTATAACGACGTCTGAGCTTGTTCTCTATAAATCGTCGGGGAGGAATAAGTACGCCATTTTTGCATTTTTTTACTCCATCCACTACCCTTTATCGCACTTGTGTTTAGGCGTAAATCCTGACGAAGTATTCTTCATAGTGTTTAGGGGAAGTTACGCCCCACGCATGAGAAGAATCTTCTATGGTAGGTGCCATCAACAAGGCGATTCCCTTTCAGTACCGCTTATGTTCCACGTATCGTATGATCTCTAAAATTCACCTATAGTCTCCCTCACGTAAGGGCGGGTGATTTTTGTTGATCTTTCTAAATACCTATAGTTTCCCTCACGTAAGGGCGGGTATTTTGTACGGTATATTGGCCTAGCAAAAGGTATATCGAAAGGGGGACCAATTTGGTGATATAAGGAACCTTCACTATGGCCGTTGTTGCAAAATTGATGACTGATCCGCATCAGTTATTGAAAGGTCCAAATTATACACCATGGAAACATAAGATGAAGGCTATTCTCCAAATGGAAGATTTGTGGGATATTATTCTTGGAGTAGCAACAAGGCCTTCACCAACGATCGAGATCCACGGGTCCTTCGGCGAGATCGGATTGCTTTTGACAAGAAAGACAGGTAGAGCAAAGGTGCTCATTTTGTTTGCTTGTTTCAGATGAAGTGCAACCTCATATAGCTGATAAAGCAAGTGGTAAAGAGGCATGGGATGCCCTTAGAACCATCTATGAGGGGAAGAATGAATCCACCATTCTTCATCTTCAACAACAACTTCATAACTCTGAGTTTGAGACAGGGTGAAACAGGTTGAACTCTTTACGTGCGAGTGTCTGAGTTGAAAGAGAAATTGAGTTCTCTAGGAGATATTGTGGATGAAAAGCTTCTCATTTCACTTGTGATGAGAGCTTTACCTTCTTCATTTGACATGTTGATAACCTCCATCCAGGTGTCCCAACGACAAATTACCTACATCGAGTTGGTCAATCTGCTTCAACAACAGGAGGCACGCCAACTTCACAAGGATGATTCTTCCAATACGGCCCTATACACCAACGAGGCGGGGTTCTAGGAAGAAAGGTAATGGGCAAAAAGGAGGCAACTTTCGGAAAGGAGGAAATTCTCAACGAGGATACGAAAGGAAAAGGCAAGCAACCTCAACGAGAAGAAGAGGTGGTGCAAGATCCGTGAGAAAGACAACCATGACACCAACGGTGTTGGCATAAGAACAAGCAAAAAGGCCAAAACAAACCACAAAATAAGAACAAGCAACCCCGGGTGAATGTTGCTTGTTGAAGAATCGACTCGGATTACGAATGGGCACACAAGGTGCTCATGACTACCACAGATTCCACTCAGAGGGATCCTATTTGGTATGTCGATTATGGAGCTAGTAAACATATGACTGGCGACAGATCGTGGTTTGAATCATTTGTGGCCAAGGAGGGCAAACCTGTCACCATTGCTGATGATAAAACCTACAGGGTTCAGGGAGAGGGTACAGTTTCTGTCACTCTTCCTGATGGCAAGTGTCAGATTGACAAGGTCCTCTATGTTCGGGATTGGCCAACAATTTGTTGTCGGTGACACAAATCCTGGACGAAATATGGTTGTCAACTTTCGTGTTGAGAATGGAAAGAAGTGTTGTACAATTACCGGGAAGGGTAAGCGGTTGCAACGACTTCATATAAGCATGGCTTATTTGCACTAGATGCTATCTCTACTCCACATGTTGCCATGTTGTCTCTACCAAGGAGGCAACTTCCCTATGGCACAAGAGATATGGGCATCTTAGTTACGGCTACTTACTTGAGCTCGGCAAGTATGAGATGGTAAAGGGTCTTCCTTCCCTTTACGCCACATTGCCCGGTGTGCTCGGTCGCTAGCGGGAAAGCGGCATAGAGTACCATTTGAGAAGAGCTCTACAAGAGCAAGAAAACCTCCGGAGCTAATTCACACCGATCTATGCGGTCCTTTCACACCCAACGGTGTTGGAGGGAAGAGGTACTTTCGATTATTCGTAGATGACTACTCACGAAAGATGTGGGTTTTCTTTCTCAAGCTGAAATCTGAAGCTTTTGCATTCTTCCAGCGAGTTCAAGAAATCCGTTGAGAAGGAGTCAGGGGCTTCTATCAAAACCCTCCGCTCAGATCGAGGGGGAGAGTTTACCTCTAATGAATTTTCTGCATTCCTAGATAAACATGGGATCAAGAGGCGGGTTAACAGCTGCCTATACTCCTCGGCGAGAATGGAGTTCTTTGAGAGAAGGAACCGTTCTATCATGGAAATGGTTCGTTGTATGCTCACGGGTGCAACTCTTGGGCAACAATATTGGGCGGAAGTCTGTCACCACTGCGAGTGTATCTTTTGAATAGGGCACCCACAAAGGCCCTAAAAGGAATGACTCCACGGGAAGCATGGAGTGATCGAAAACCCTCCATATCTCATCTACGTATTTTCGGGTGTCAAGCTTTCATGCACATACCGAAAGAGAAAAGGAAGAAGCTAGATGAGAAAACAATGAGATGTATTTTTCTTGGATATTACGAGCACTCTAAAGGATATCGGTTGATAGATCCTTTGACCAAGAAAATTCATATCGGCGAGAGATGTTGTCTTTGATGAAGCTTTCACATCACAGAGCACATCTACGAGTACACCGAGGATATTGTGGAACCAAAGGAAGAGGAGATTCCTTCGTCAACACAGACGGGAGGTCCTTCTACATCTTCTTCACCACCACCGAAGGAGAATCCTAAATGGTGTACAAATACAATCGAGAGATGCAAATTTATCCACTCCTCCCAATTTGAATTTGGATAGACCTCGTACACGCGGTATGGCTCAAAAGGAAAGAGAAGCCAAAGAGACTGGTGAGGTTGATGATCTTTGTCAATCTTTTGAGGAACTTTCTGTGACTCCAAGTAGAGAAGTTGAGGATATGGATATTGATGATGACGGGGCATTCATGTCTACCATAGATAGTCTTGAACCTGCATCAGTGCAAGATGCTCTTAGTGAGCCTCAGTGGAAGGCCGCTATGGATACAGAGTATGAGTCTACGATGAAGAATAAAACTTGGAAGCTTGTTGATCTGCCGCATGGAAAGAAACCTATTGGCTGCAAATGGGTATACAAAGTCAAGTACAAGGCGAGATGGAACAATTGATAAGCATAAGGCCCGTCTTGTTGCAAAGGGCTATGCTCAAAAGGAAGGCATCGACTATGAAGAAACTTTTGCACCTACTTGCTCGGATGACCACAATTCGGGTTATGTGTGCTATGGCGGCACAATATGGGTGGAAAGTTCACCAAATGGATGTCAAAAGTGCCTTTCTTAATGGTGATCTCCAAGAAGAAGTCTATATGACTCGGCTGAAGGATTTGAAGTGGAAGGCCAACAGCGAGAAAGTTTGCAAATTGGTCAAATCCTTGTATGGTCCGAAACAAGCTCCTCGAGCTTGGTATATAAAAATGGACAATCACCTAATGCGGCATGGATTTAAGAGATGTCCGTCGGATGCAAACCTCTATTTCAAGAAACAGGGTTACGAGATAGTGTTGCTTGTACTCTATGTGGATGATCTGCTCATTACGGGGAGTTCGGAAGATATGATCTCTCTTGTCAAAAGAAACTTGTGCAAATCTTTTGAGATGACAGATCTCGGACTTCTCCATTACTGTCTTGGTTTGGAATTCAGCCAGAAGGAGCACACCATCAAAGTGTCTCAGAAAAAGTATGCCAAGACATTGCTCGATAAATATCGCATGACTGACTGCAAGCCAATGGCAACTCCTATGGAGAATGGACTTCAGTTATCGCGATATGATGACTCACCTCAGGTAGATGGCACTCTCTATCGACGGTTGATTGGGAGTCTCATATATCTGACCAATACTAGGCCAGATCTCGTATTTGCTGTAAACTATCTTTCGAGGTTCATGCAGGAGCCTAAGATTACTCATTGGAAAGCAGCAAAACGTGTTCTTCACTATGTCCGTGGTACTATAGAATATGGCCTAGAATACAAGAGGAACAACAAATTCTTCTTGCAAGGATACACGGACTCCGACTATGCCGGATCATTTGATGATCGCAAGTCAACTTATGGATACATTTTTCATCTGGGATCCGGTCCTGTCTCTTGGCACGGCAAGAAGCAACGGTGGTTGCTATTTCTTCAACGAGAGGCGAGAATATCGCGCCGCACGTGAAGCCGTGTGCGAAGTGATATGGTTACGTCGCATTCGACAAGTATGGGCCATCCATCAAAATCTCCAATACACTTGTTTTGCGACAATCGGGGTGTTACGAACCTCGTCAAGAATCCGAGTCCATCATGAAAAAACAAAGCACATTGACACACAATGTCATTTCATTCGAGAGGAAGTTCCAAAGCATCGAATTCGGCTTCGGCACATTCCCACGAGATGCTCAAGTTGCGAGACATTTTCACTAAGGCACTTGGACGTGTCAAATTTGAATTGTTTCGCGGCTCACTTTGTATTGCAAAATAATGTAAGGGGATGTTAGTAGTCTAAGTATAGCTATTAGTTATTACATTACCCAAATAATGTAATAAAGGGGGATGTTAGCGTCTTTGTTATCTTTATTCTTGTTTGCTAACATATTATTTGTCCTACTCTTGCATTTGTTATCTCGTTATAACAAAGTGCTTATTGTAGCTGGTTCATTCCGGCGGTTCTCCATTGTAATCTTATTTAATGCAGAGCTGAATAATAATCATTGTTCTGAATTCTTACATCCTCTCTGTTTATTTGTTTCAATTCTATTCTCAACATTACACTTAGGGTAAATTAGAAGGTCTAAGTCCTGTTTGACATTTGTTTGCATATAGGTCGTAGGATAGACATCCTCAAAATAAAAAATAATAATAATAATCTGCATCAAGAAAAATAGGAAAACAAATCATCTTTGCATCCGTCGGGTTATCATTTTTGGGTTCGGGTCCACAAAAGACCCAGTTTGTTTCTGTTAGCAGAAAGGACCTGCATCCGTGGTTGGGATATCCCAAATGTAAACGCACGGTTGGCGAACCGCATATCCACGGTTTGTCAGAACTAACCGCCCACCCGTGGTTATCCCTGTTGAACAGAATCTGACTGGATTGGATCTAAAGTTGGTACTTTTGCCCCTGATCTCTTGTCTTCCATTTTTTGCTTTTTGTTTTTCTGCATTTAGGAATTGAAACAAAATTAAATAATAGTTTTGCATACCACAATAATTAAACAAACCATCACACTCACATGAATGTTGGAAAATAGTTGGATTTCATCACCTCCGGGTTTGGATTTCATCATCGAACCACCAATATTATACCCTGATTTTGGCCAAGGTTGGCTTCAAGAACCGTCGTAGCTTGGAAAATTTGTATATATTTCTCTTTAGAGAGTATGATGTTGACCAAGTGATACTAGGTGAGGACTGGTAGGACCTGTGCTCCCTTCCCGGGTGTGGACTTTCATTACCACACTTTGGGGGGTTTATGCGACCTGGATTTCATAGCAAGGTTGTCGAGCTGCGAGTATACAGGTGAAATCCTAGATTCATTTAGAGCAAAACATTGAGCACACATCTTTTCATTTTTAAAAAATTTCCAAAAATAAAAAATAAACAAAACTGGCAAAAATCTAAGATAAAAAACTTAGTGTGTTTGTTTGCTTTGCATGTTGTATTGCATTGTATTGTCATTTTATTTACATAAGACTCATAGGTACACTTGGTAGTTTGTTACATAGTAGCATAAGATAGTGACTCGTAGTCAGGATAAGAAATTAGTGCCAAGTCAAAGTCAGTGGTCTTCCCCCATGGCATCTCAGTCTGGAAACATCCCTAATAGTTCGATGGTAGGACAAGTAAGCATGCTCCTCTCTATGCCCTAGAGCCTTAATGTAGGACCCTCTAGTAGTGCCCCTAATATGTACATAGATATAATGAATAGGGCAACTCACACAGCCATACCCGAGACACCTAGGAGTGAACCTCCTACAGTAATGGATAGTCGTGTCACCATGCTAGACATTGATACTGTCAGAATGTACTTGAATGCAGCTGAAATGGTCTTCCCATCATTACCACCACTCTCCATCCCTTTTCATGTCATACCACCATCACAAAAAGAATCTACCTTCATTTACCCACAACATTCGGAACAAGTATTCACAAATCCCCTATTTGAGTTGGTTGTTATAGCACTGGCTAACCAAATATTATCATCCAACCAAATACCCCTCAAATTACCTCAAAAAATAACCATGTCCACCAACCCCTTGTATGAAACAATCCCTGTTGTTTCACAAGTCCCAACATCCACTCCACCCACTACCCTCATAGGTCCCACATCTCATACTATACCACATTCAGTAGAAATACCCTTTGCCACTTACCCCCCATTCACTTCCACTACCATGGTTGCCTCATAACCAGCCTAGCCTAATACATCACATGTAGCAGTACCTACTTCAAATGCAATTGTTATACAAAAGGCTTTCTTGCAATAGCAGCAAATGATTTTAGATAATTCTAACCGCAACAAAAATCATGATCCCAACCAGTATTTGCAAGGGATTGAGAACAAATTTCCACCTACATCTCATCAAAATAATGCCTTTATCCAAGATCCATCTTGGGTAATGCGCCCTCCATCTACCACCATGGTTCATAATCAACCTCCTCATCCATATGCTAATGCAGTAGGTCAGCACACCATCACACCTCCATCACCCCATCCATATCATAACCTCCATCAACATCCTTACGTTAACACATTTCAGCCAACCACACCTTATCACTTGTAGCTTACATATAATCCACACCATTACCATCAACAACAAGTACACTCGAGTGCCATTCCGATGGATGACCCTAGATACCAATTCTTATAGAGTAAGATTGGTAGTCTTGCCATTTAAACTCCAGGTTTGCAATACCAAAATCCAACTTTAAGGTAACTACTCAATCATCCTATTCATGCTTCGATGCATGAGCCTCTATATCCAACAGATTTTTAGATACCCAAGATTGAATTTAAGAGAGAAGAGGACCCCCGTGAACATGTAACTAGATTTTTAAATGCATGCTTCATAATAAAGAGCAATGATGTACTCAAATTACACACATTTCCTCAAACATTAGGGGGAGAAGCCCAAGACTGGTACAACCACCTGCCACATCAAAGTGTATTTACTTTTGAGCAACTAGCAGACCAGTTCTTGGAAAGATTCACCCTAAATGTCAGAAAGCAAACCACATTGACTGATTTAATTTATTTGAAACAATATGATGATGAATCAATCCATGACTTTGGCAATCGATGGAGGGGAATCATGATAAAGTTACCATTTTCTCTCCCTATGTCAGAGATAACATGAATGTTTACAAAGAGTTGCGCTAGACCCATCTCTTCATTACTATAGCTACAATAGTATAGAACATTCGACGAGGCACTTGCCCAAGCAAAGGTCATAGAAGAGATAAAAATTTATGAAGGTGAGATAAAGCCTAAGAAAAAAGAGTGGAACAATAAGAATCAAAGGGGGAATAACCATAGTGTGTCCAAGATTGTGCAGGTTAACCAAATAGTCTTGGGACAACCATAGTTAAATCAACCAACCCAAGCACAAATCCAACAACCTCAACAACAACAACAACAACCAAAATAATTAAATTATCAAGCGGTTCCACCCCCACAACAAGCACAAAATCAGATACAACTTGCAGAAAGGCAACAATGTCATTTTAAACCAAAAATAAATTACACACCAGTACAAGAGCCATATTCATCAGTTTTCCAAAATTTGTATATGGAAAAACTCTTTACATTGCCAGAGATGAAACCTGAGGATCCTAACAAACCAAAGACAAAAGGCTACAAAGAGCACATGTTTTGTATTTATCATAGACAAAGAGGACATGACATCAAAGGTTGTCATGGTTTCAAAGGTATTGTGCAAGATTTATTGGAAGCGGGTACGATCAAAGTTGACAACCCATTAGCCCACAATAATCAAAACCTTGGCATTTATCAGACACCTTTGCCACATCATGAGGTAAACCAACAACCGACGAGAGCGTCAACTTCTATAGTTGCTCCCAATTAGGTTAATTACGTGTCACAATTACCATAAGGTTTTGTAGGGGCTATCAACATAGTCACCCATGGATAGAGACAAGCTAACCGCACAACTCAAGCTCCAGCAACCCAACCCACAAGTGTGCCCATACAACTTGGACCAAACATTCCTCCACCACCTTTTCATAATCGCCCAATTGTCACCTTAAATAGCCGGTTAACCCAAAGTTTAAAAATGGCTTCAGCAAAATTATCAATTTATGAGCTAATACAACAATCAACACCCCATAGGGAAGCATTTATGGAAATCTTAAAGTCTATCCAAGTACAATCAGAATATCCCAATGCATTCAATTCCTTTGTGGGAAGTGTGCAAAAATGCATGGAACCCTCGATAGCATTTTATGACTTCAAGGAAAAACAAATTTTGGCAGATTCACCCGATCCACCATTGCACATAGTAGCTCACATTGACAGGAAGACATTCAAGAGAGTACTCATTGATACTGGTTCCTCCATCAACCTCATCACCACACCTGCAATGAAGAAACTCAACATCTCATCATCACACATCACAACATCAAACTTCACCCTTAGGGATTTTAATGACTCTTTATGCTCAACTGTAGGAAATGTTGTTCTTCTTGTCATCGTGGGGGTGAAAAATCCATGTTCTCTTCCACATATTGGAAGGAGAAATGCAATATAATTTACTGATTAGATGACCTTGGATTAGGGAAATGAAGTGTGTACCTTCAAAATTGCATTAATGCTTAAATTATGTACATGAAGGCAAAGTACATTGTATTCTAGCTGATATAGAGCTGATACAGAGCCTTTCAAGTACTACAAATTAATTTCAAACCCGTATGACCCCTTTCTTCCATCAACACACCTATCCATTCAGCCACTTAACATCAGGACCATTCCACCTGGCAACACCTCATCAAAAGCCCCCATCCAAGAAGAATTGCCAATAGTTGATCCAACTTTTGCATTAAAAAGTGTCAGCTCAATCCAACCTTCAAACACTGCATATCATTTGCCAATCACACCTGACCATCCTGCCAACCAAATGCCAACTTCAACTACCACACTGCAAAATACACAAACACCATTCATATTCACAACACAACCCACTACATATATTAGCAAACCACAAACATCGCAACCTGTAGTCTCACAAATAGGGCCACCTATTAGAGAAAATCCACCACCACCATTAAAGTCGTAAGCTAGCTCAGATGTGTGAACGAGATTTTTGGAAAATGACTATGCAAGGGTTTCATCTAGGTTGAGTGCAAGCAGCTCCAGAGGTTGGTTTTTAGGACTTTCGGGCCCTAGTGGCCAATATTTTTGTGGTATGCTCAATATTTTAGCAGGAAATGTTGCAGGGGATCCATGATGGGTTAGAAATTTGTCTTTCAACAAATCATACTGTGAACTTGAGTGACAACGACTTCCAATTTGTTGTACAAAAGAAAAGTGAAAACCATACCTTTCCACGACGTCTAGGGCAAGTATTAAAGAGATCACGAAACAAGATTTAAGCAGTTGATCAAAAAATGGCTCATATATCAAGTGAACCTGGTGCTAAGGTGCACCCACAAAATAATTCTACCATGAAAACCCTATCAAGGGTAAGAATTTTGAAAACTCATTCCCAAAAATGAATTTTAGGGATGCCCTCCATGGTGGATAGCCTCAGCCCAATGCTAATATCAATCTTAGGGCTTCCCATAAACCTCTAAGAATGCCTAAGATTGATCTTAGTAAAACGAAGTCAAGATGTCTTAAAGCCTAAGAAAAAAGAGTGGAACAATAAGAATCAAAGGGGGAAAACCACAGTCTTTAAAAGATCGTGCAGGTTAACCAAATAGTCTTGGGACAACCATAGTTAAATCAACCAACCCAAGCACAAATCCAACAACCTCAACAATAACAACAACAACCAAAATAATTGAATTATCAAGCGGTTCCACCCCCACAACAAGCACAAAATTAGATACAACCTATAAAAAGGCAACAATGTCATTTTAAACCAAAAATAAATTACACACCAGTACAAGAGCCATATTCATCAGTTTTCCAAAATTTGTATATGGCAAAACTCTTTACATTGCCAAAGATGAAACCTGAGGATCCTAAAAAACCAAAGACAAAAGGCTACAAAGAGCACATGTTTTGTATTTATCATAGACAAAGAGGACATGACATCAAAGGTTGTCATGGTTTCAAAGGTATTGTGCAAGATTTATTGGAAGCAGGTACAATCAAAGTTGACAACCCATTAGCCCACAATAATCAAAACCTTGGCATTTATCAGACACCTTTGCCACATCATGAGGTAAACCAACAACCGATGGGAGCGTCAACTTCTATAGTTGCTCCCAATCAGGTTAATTACGTGTCACAATTACCACAAGGTTTTGTAGGGGCTATCAGCATAGTCACCCATGGACAGAGACAAGCTAACCGCACAACTCAAGCTCCAACAACCCAACCCACAAGTGTGCCCATACAACTTGGACCAAACATTCCTCCACTACCTTTTCATAATCGCCCAATTATCACCTTAAATAGTCGGTTAACCCAAAGTTTAAAATGGCTTCAACAAAATTATCAATTTATGAGCTAATACAACAATCAACACCCCATAGGGAAGCATTTATGGAAATCTTAAAGTCTATCCAAGTACATTCAGAAGACTCCAATGCATTCAATTCCTTTGTGGGAAGTGTGCAAAAATGCATGGAACCCTCGATAGCATTTTATGACTTCAAGGAAAAACAAATTTTGGCAGATTCACCCGATCCACCATTGCACATAGTAGCTCACATTGACAGGAAGACATTCAAGAGAGTACTCATTGATACTGGTTTCTCCATCAACCTCATCACCACACCTGCAATGAAGAAACTCAACATCTCATCATCACACATCACAACATCAAACTTCACCCTTAGGGATTTTAATGACTCTTTATGCTCAACTGTAGGAAATGTTGTTCTTCTTGTCACCGTGGGGGTGAAAAATCCATGTTCTCTTCCACATATTGGAAGGAGAAATGCAATATAATATACTGATTAGATGACCTTGGATTAGGGAAATGAAGTGTGTACCTTCAAAATTGCATTAATGCTTAAATTATGTACATGAAGGCAAAGTACATTGTATTCCAGCTGATATAGAGCTGATACAGAGCCTTTCAAGTACTACAAATTAATTTCAAACCCGTATGACCCCTTTATTCCATCAACACACCTATCCATTCAGCCACTTAACATCAGGACCATTCCACCTGGCAACACCTCATCAAAAGCCCCCATCCAAGAACAATTGCCAATAATTGATCTAACTTTTGCATTAAAAAGTGTCAGCTCAATCCACCCTTCAAACATTGCATATCATTTACCAATCATACCTGACCATCCTGCCAACCAAATACCCAATTCAACTACCACACTGCCAAATACACAAACACCATTCATATTCACAACACAACCCACTACATCCATTAGCAAACCACAAACATCACAACCCGTAGTCTCACAAATAGGGCCACCTATTAGAGAAAATCCACCACCACCATTAAAGCCGTAAGCTAGCTCAGATGTGTGAACGAGATTTTTGGCAAGCGACTATGCGAGGGTTTCATCTGGGTTGAGTGCAAGCAGCTCCAGAGGTTGGTTTTTAGGGCCTTCGGGCCCTAGCGGCCAATATTTTTGTGGTTTATGCTCAATATTTTAGCAGGAAATGTTGCAGGGGATCCAAGATGGGTTAGAAATTTATCTTTCAATAGATCATACTGTGAACTTGAGTGACAACGACTTCCAATTTGTTGCACAAAAGAAAAGTGAAAACCATACCTTTCCACGACGTCTAGGGCAAGGATTAAAGAGATCACGAAACAAGTTTCAAGCAGTTGATCAAAAAATGGCTCATATCTCAAGTGAATCTGGTGCTAAGGTGCACCCACAAAATAATTCTACTGTGAAAACCCCTGTCAAGGGTAAGAATTTTGAAAACTCAGCCCCAAAAATGAATTTTAGGGATGCCCTCCATGGTGGACAGCCTCAGCCCAATGCTAATATCAATCTTAGGGCTTCCCATAAACCTCTAAGAATGCCTAAGATTGATCCCAGGAAAATGGAGTCAGGATGTCTTAAAGCAACTGATGGAACTCCTATTGTTAAGCTTGATATGGGTAACATTCAGACTGGCATTGAAGATTTGGAAAAAAGAGGACTAATTTGTCGGTTCATGGGTTTTCATCCGAGCCTATCTGCTTTCAAAGTCTGGGCTACAAAAAGCTGGAAAACTAAAGGTGAGTTACAAATCTCTATTTATCCAAATGGTTATTTTCTTGTTTTATTTGCTAATAATGAAGATAGAGAGAAAACTTTTCAAGGGGGTCCTTGGTTTTTTGGAAGGGCAGGGCTTTTCATGAAGCCCCGGCATACTAAATTTAAAGCCGAAGAAGAGATGCCTTCTATAGCTCCCGTGTGGGTTAGACTCTTTGGCCTCCCTATTGAATTTTGGAATCCTACTATTTTTTCTTCAATTGGAAACTCTTTAGGAACTTTTATGATGACTGCTGATTGTACTCAAAATTTTGAACATATTATTTATGCTCGGATTTGTGTTTTAATGGATTTTGACAAACCCCTACCTAAAAATATCACATTACAATTTGGGGAAGACACTTGGGAGCAAGTAGTGGACTATGAGAACATTCCTTTTCGTTGTAGAATTTGCCATGAATATGGTCATTTGGCCGATGCTTGCCCAAATAAAATTCCTGATCAAAAGAAAGAAGATATAAACTCAAGCGGTTTCCAAATGCCTAAGAAGAAGAACACTCAAGAAAAACCAGCTTATGAAGGATCAATCAAAGTCATCTGCTAATATGTTTGAAATCCTTTCCACAAATGATGTCCCAAGTGAGGAAGAGGAAATAATGGAAACAAAAATCTTAGAAACACAATTTAAATATGAAGGGAAGAACTCGGAGACAAACCAACAAATCAAAGGTTTTCAACAAAAAAAAGGAGAAAATTTACACAAGAAAAACAATCTTTTAAATGTCAAAACTTCAAATAATACAGGTCCCAATATAGACTCCGTTGAACCCTCTAGTAAAATTTTGGCCGTGTACGAGCATTCTTCAAGGTTAGAAGCCATCTCAGATTCAATTGGAATAAGTCAAGAAATAGGAAAAAAAAATGGAAGATGGATTCTAATCAAAAAGCAGGTCGCAAGACCAATCAATATCATATGGTAAAAGAAGGTGAAAAGCTTGTAGAGGAAGGTAAGATTAATGCCCTTCCCAAATTTTTTAGCCCTGGTATTAATGAAGATCATCACTTGGAATATTAGAGGACTCAAAGGGAGTCTTTCAAAACAAAATGAAATTAGAAGAATGATTCAGATAAATCATCCACATCTTGTTTTCCTTCAAGAAACAAAGATGTCAATGGAGGATATGGACTCAATTGCCAGTAAAATTTGGCCAGCTGAAAAGTGGTTTCCCTCAGTTCCCAGGGGACTTCTGGTGGCATTGCTTGTCTTTGGGACCCAAAAGAGGTAGTTATTCACCATATGGTTGGCAGTTGGGGTCTGTTGGCTATAGCTATTCAAAGTAGACATTCCAACCAAATTATGCTCTACATTACTGTTTATGCTCCGACTGCTTTGGAGGAAAAAGAGAAGACAGTGGAAGGATATAACTCATATTATCTCTCATTTTCCTGAAGCTTGGATCTTGATCGGAGGAGATTTCAATACCATCCTCTCTCTGGATGAGAAAATGGGGGAAATAGAAATTTGGACAAAAGCACTGACCTCATGAGCGAATATATTGCAAACCTCCATCTTGTGGACATCCAACCAGATAATGGCCTTATGACTTGGTCTAACATAAGGCAAGGCTTAGCTTGTATAATGGAGAGATTGGATAGGTTTTTGCTCTCTAAAAATTTCTTAATCCATGGTCACATTCCTAAAGTGAAGACTCTTAATAATGTTGGTTCGGATCATTGGCCACTCATGGTGGAAATGTGGAAAACCAATGTGAGTTTCTCTCCTTTTCGTTTTCAATTAATGTGGCTTAGAGACATTTCCTTTAGACCTCGTGTGCAACAATGGTGGAAGGAAGGTAAACCTAGGCATGGGACTAAGATGTTCTGTTTTGCCAAAATACTGCAATACATTAAATCCAAAATCAAGACTTGGAACTGGAAAGAGTTTGGGGATGTTCATAAAAAAACATGAAGTTATTGCTCATCTTGAAAATTTGAATAAGAAAATCCATTTTAGATGGCCTCTCAGAGAAGTGCAGATGAAATTAAACTCACAACTCAGCTTAGAGGAATGGGAAAAAAGAGAAGAAATCTTATGGAAGCAAAAATCTAGAATTCAATGGCTCAAAGAAGGAGATCGAAACACAAATTTCTTCCACAAATATCTTCTAGCTCGAAGATCTCACAACTTTATTTCTTCCCTGAAATCAGATTCTGGAGATGTTGTTTATACTTGGGATGGCATGAACTCTATTGTTGTTGATTACTTTTCCAATATTTTTGTTGCTACTCCTCTTGACTCAGCTTCTCAACAAAATGTTCTTCAAGCAATCCCTTCTCTTATCACTTCTGAGGAGAACTCTATTTTGACTGCTCCTATTACTATCAATGAGCTTCAACAGGTAGTTTTTAAAATGCAAAAAGGGAAAACCCCAGGTCCTGATGGTTTTCCCATTGAGTTCTACCAAGAGTTCTGGGATATCCTTCATGTTGATTTATTAGAGGTGGTGGAAGAAGCCAGGAAAGCCAAAGAAATTTTGAAGGTTATCAATAAAACTTATATTACTCTTGTTCCAAAAGCTCAAGAGGTTGATCATATCTCAGCTTTTAGACCTATTGCTTTATGTAATGTTCTTCTCAAAATCATTACTAAAATCATGGCAGAAAGGTTGAAGCCTCTTTTGCATAAGATTATTTCCCCAGAGCAAGGGGGTTATGTGGAAGGGCGTCAAATAGTAGATGAGATAGTTCTTGCTCAGGAAGCCATCCATTCCATGGATATGCAAAAATCTCCTTCCATGTTCATTCGGTTAGACTTATCCAAAGCTTATGACAGAGTGGATTGGCACTTCCTTATCAAAGTTTTGAGGCAATTTGGTTTCTCTAAGGATTGGATGGATTGGATTATGGGATGTATCTCTTCAGTTTCCTACTTAGTTCTTATCAATGGCAGGCCTTCTCAGTCATTCCCAGCTTCCAGAGGTATTAGGCAAGGTGACCCGCTATCCCCTTATTTATTCATCATTCTTGTTGAATGCTTGGGTAGGACTATAACCAAAAAGAGGGAAAACAAAACCCTTGAGGGAGTTACCATTGCTCATGGAGCTAGACCTATCTCTCATCTTCAATTTGTGGATGACTCTACTCTTTTAGGTAAAGCTACAGTTAAGGAAGCTTCTAATATTAAGCAAATCATTAGCTATTTTTCTAAGGCTACCGGGCAGTTGATCAATGAAGACAAATCTAAAGTTATTTTCTTTCACTGCTCTACTAGACAGGAATCCATGGTCTTGGATAAATTAAGATATAAGAAGACCTCCCTTCCAATCACTTATTTAGGTATTCCCATAAATATTCAAAGGCAGAAAAATAAATATTGGAATTGGTTGTTGGACAAAGTCAAGAAGAAAATTGGAAAGTGGACCAACAGGTGGCTTTCTTCTAGGGGTAGAATCACCTTGGTAAAATCAGTCCTTCAAGCTATTCCTATTTATGTATCTTCCGTGTTGAATATTCCAAAGGTTGTTCTTCGAGAACTGGATCAAATCAGTCATCGTTTCCTTTGGAGTGGTACTAAGGAGAAAATAAAATGGGCCTTGGTGAAATGGGACACTTTATGTCTTCCTAAGAATAAAGGGGGGTTAGGATTCCGGTCTTCTATTAATAACAACAAAGCTTTAGCTGCTAAATTATATTGGAGGATGTTGCATAACCCCAATGCTCTTTGGGCCAATAATCTTCGTGCTAAATATGCTGAGAACAAAAGTCCCTGAAGACCTTGTTCGCTATCAACTTCCTACCAAAGGTTCTCCCATTTTAGCAGTTCTTAAGACTGGTGAGGATTTGATAAAGAAAAATTTATTTTGGATCATTCATAATGGTCAACAGGTAAATTTTTGGACAGATTCTTGGGATGGTCACAAGCCTTTGATAACTCGGCTTCCCGATTGGAGGCCTTGGATGGAGGAGCTTCACCGAGCTAACTGGATAAAGGTGGCTAATTACTGTCGGTACCATACTGGTAATTCAAAGGTTGGTAGATATTGGATCCCTATTGAGGACTGGCCTATTCAAATCCTAGAAAGGCAAAGACAAGATATCCAAGGCATCCTTCATATGAGATCTCTCTCTTGGTCCCATGAAAAATATTGTTTTGGATGGAACAACACTACTAAGGGTGAGTATTCAGTTGCTCAAGGTTATTTGACCTTATGCCATAATAATCCCAACCATTCTTCTGACATATTTTCTCAATTGTGGGCTCAAAAGCTCTGGCCTAAGGTGAGGTTCTTTAATTGGCTTTTATTGCATCGTAGGGTGCTTATCGGTGAGCAACTTATGAAGCGTGGTTTTCATGGCCCTTTTAGATGTGAGATGTGTGAAGAGAATGTAGAAACTCTCAACCATATTTTTATTGAGTGTACTTTAGCCTCTGAGCTATGGAGGAGAATGGCCACTTTACTTGGCTTACAGTGGTCCAATTTTTTTACTTTTGAACAACTTTGGAGGGATTGGCCTAATCAAGAGGGTGTTGATCATTTTATTAGGCAGTTAGTTTGGATGGGTTCTACCATTCTTCTTTGGAATATTTGGATTGAAAGGAACAACCAAATTTTTAATCAAGATAGGAAGGATATTCACTATATTTGGCAAAAGACCATAGCCAACTTAGTTGAATCAGTCCATCAACTCCTTAATCACCCCCAAAACTCCCACCAAAGATGGGATCAAGTGATGCAAAGATTGAAGATTAAATCTTCTAAGGGCAACCAACTTAAAGGGAATGTGAGTATTAGTAATATGGATAGGACAAGAAATTGGCAACCTCCTCCTAAGGATTTTGGAAAAGTCAATACTGATGGAGCCTCTAGAGGGAACCCTAGAAAAGCCAGTGTGGGAGGAATTGGTAGACTTTCAGATGGCTCCCTGGTTTTTACTTTTGCTGAGAATTTGGGTATTCTTTCCAATAACCTTGTTGAGGGGTATGGTATCCTCAGAGGCCTTCAGGAGGCTACTAAGGTTGGATGGGAAAAGGTGTTAGTTGAGTCCGACTCTCAACTTATGATTAATATTTTGAAGACTCCTTCCAAGAATCATAAGGTTGATTGGAGAATAAAAAGAATTATTGAGAAGATTCAATTAATCCAGATGGGATTTTTGAAAGTTGATTACAATCATGTGGTCAGAGATCAAAACAAGAGTGCTGATGCTTTAGCTAATTGGGCTTTGGACAAAGGTGATCTTACTTGTTATGGCCACCCTCCTAGATGGTGGGCTTCGCAAATTAGGGAAGCTCTTCTTTCTATCATTTCTTTGGATGGCTCCAGTTCTGAAGGTACCTAGTTTCTTCTTGCTTTTTTTTGCTTCTCTTTGGTTCATTCAGGTTTTTTAGTTCCCTAGCTCACTCTTTTCTTTCTTTTGTTTCCTTTGTTGTTTCTTGCCTTAATAGTCTTCTGGTCTAGATAGGTCATTGTTATGTTCAATTTTTTTTTCTTCTTTTTTTTGTTTAGTTTTTTAAGGTGTGTGTGTTCTTTTGTTTTGTTTTGTTTTTGTGTTCTTTGTGTTGTTTTTTGTTGTTCTTGTGTTTTTTTGTTTGTTTTTAGTTTTTTTATGTTTTTGTCGTTCTTGTTCTTGTGTTTCTCTTTGTTTGTGTTAATTCATGTTTTTTTGTGTGAGTGTTTTCTATGTTTTTTGTTTTTGTTTATTGTCTGTTGTTGGTTGTTTTTTATTTTTATTTTATTTTTTTAATATTTTAGGTTTTGGTTGTGTTTATTTTTCATGTTTTTTTTGGGTTATGTCTTTGTAGTGTTCTGTTGTTTTTGTCTTGTTTGTGTTTTGTTATGTGGTTCTTGTGTTTTTCTATGTGGTTCATGTTGTGGTTTCTTTTATCTTATTGTGTGTGTGTTTGGTTGTGCTTTTGTTTTTGACACACTCAAGGAGCATGTTTTTTATTTTATTTTATTATTTTTGTTGTTATTTACTTATTTTTAAATTGGTTTTGTGTGTTTGTTTGCTCCTTGAGTATGTCAAAGGTGGTAGGCCGGGTCCGAGTCCTGGGCATTTTTGGCGGAATGGATACCCTTGCCTCCTTGGGTCTTACCCGAAAGTGGCATCCCTTTTGGGATGTTTTCCACAAATAAAAAAATTAAAAAAAGCTAGCTCAGAAGAACCCTCTTCATCCATCGAGCCATCAATCTCCCAACCTTCCTGAGTTGCAATACATCTTGCCAATACCGATATTGGTGAGTATATTATTGAAAGTGTCATAGTTACACCGCATATTGAGTTAGTAAGAGATTATGGTCGCCCTCGTGACCCACCTTTAGCCATAGGTGAGATATACAGAATGGGTTCCCCATCAAATGTAATAAATTTCATATATGAGGGATTTGATTCTTCATCTGGTCCATCTCCTCCGAAGGAGGACCATTTAAAAGAGTTTATTGAAGAAGGAGAAGGAGAAAGTGACAAAGAAGATGAATCGAATGAAGAAGATGAAAATAATGATATAGATGGTGAATACCTAATTTACAATTTTTATCCTCGTAAAATTGGAAATTTCCTGGAGCAAGCCTTACAACAAGGACCAGAATATGAAGATCCAACGGAGATGGCCTACCTTAGGCCAAATTACACTCCACTCGTTCTGGGACCTCATACTAATGCTAATGGCTTCTGGAAAAGCAATGACGAGTATGAGTATGAAACTAAAATGGTATATTTTAATTATATGTGCCAAATGCAAGAAAATTCTAGAGGATTCCAAAGAGTGGAGTAAAATCCAGAAAAAAATCCTCAAGAGATAGTGTATGCAGAATCCATGCGAAGAAATGGCTGGTACTAAAAGAAGTTTCCAATAGACCGAATTCTCTTTTAGTTAAGCAAAAATTATGAAATTCCTGAACCATAACCTTCTCCACCACCTTGGCTACTCCTACAACACCGCGAAGCACACACATTATGTTAGTTGCAACCTAGATAAGATGAGTCATCACCTCCCGAATCGCAACCACCCCATTTCCATCAAGTCAACATGATTTCTATTGATTTTCTCACCCCACTTCGTAATCCATATGATAAGGCAAAGTCGATCCATATCGACACTAGCCTCATTGCCATGGACAAGATCTCATCCCAGCCATCCATTACCAAATTTATCCTATTCGAAGAGTTGTTGCGAGCTTCAAACGCATATATTTCACAGCAACCTTCATCATCAGATCACTCAGTTTTTCAAACTAAAATAAAGGGGGAAGACCCTGAGACATTTGAAAATGTGGTGGATGATATCCACCTCATCCCAACTCCACATCAACTAGAAGAAGGTTCTCACATGCTAATTGAAGAATCTATAGATGTGAACCTTAGCCTAGACATGGACAATCCACAAATTGTCAAAATCGCAAAAGAGTTGTCCATGAAAGAGAAATAACGCATGATCAACGTGCTTATGAGAAAGAAATAAGTGTTATCATGGTCATATAGAGACATGTCGAGATTAAACCCCGATTTGGTAGTCCACAACCTTACTTTAGCATCAGATGCTAAACCTTTTAAGCAAAAGCTTAGAAAAATTCATCCAACAGTTGCATTACTTGTGAAAGAAGAGTTACAAAAGTTATTGGACATAAATTTCATAGTCCCAATTGATTATCTAGAATGGCTCTCAAATATGGTACCCATTCACAAATCGAATGGAGGGATACGCTTATGTACTGATTTTCAAGATTTAAACAAAACATGTCCCAAGGATGATTTTACTTTTCCCAATATTGATCAACTAGTAGATTCCTATGTTGGCCATCAAATGCTTTCCTTAATGGACAGTTTCTTGGGATACAACCAAATTTGAATTAATCCCAAAGATCAACATAAGACAACATATACAACAAAATGGGGCACATTCTATTACAAAGTGATGCCTTTTGGACTTAATAATGCAAGAGCTACATATCAACGTTCTATGACATACATATTTCATGACTATATGCATAATATCATCGAGGATTATGTAGATGAATTGATTGCTAAATAAAAAACATGTCTTGAGAACATTGAAGTCCTAGAAAAAGAGTTCAATCGATTGCTAGAACATAAAGTAAGGTTAAATCCTAAGAAGTGTGTATTTGGTGTCACATCAAGAAAGATTCTAGGATTAATTGTCTCCAAGCGAGGCATTGAAGTATATCCAGATAAGGTAAAATCTATACTAGAGATGCTACCTCCAAATAACTTGAAAGATTTGCGTAGCTTACAAGGAAATATCCAATCTATCCGATGATTCATTGCACAACTCTCAGATAAATGCAGGCCTTTCAACCGCTTGCTACAAAAAGGGGTGACATTCTCTTGGATGACTGAATTTCAAGAGGTATTTGATGACATAAAAAAGTATTTGGCTTCACCAACATTTCTTACGCCACCTCGAACAGGAGTCCCTTTTTACCTATATATTTCTGCAACAAATTTTGCACTAGGAACAATGCTTGTAAAAAAGAATGAAAATCATAAGGAGCAATTAATTTACTATATTATTCAAACATTGGTAAGTTACAAAACAAGATATGCTTATGTTGAAAAGTTGTGTTTAGCAGTGGTTTGTACCACTAATAAAATTAGACATTATATGCTAAGCAACACTACTTATGTCATTACTAGAGAAAAATATTTGCAATACATGATGACTCGTACTTACAATAACACCCGTATAGCCAAGTTGATAATGCTTTTAACAAAATTCGATCTCAAATTCATAAGTCAAAAATCCATAAAAGATTAAATGATAGTTGATTAGCTAGCTGAAGCTTCCTTACATAATGATAAACCACTCATCATTGAGCTTCCATATGATTCAATATTCTCTATCATAGAGCAGGAAGAGTTAGTTTCCCGTGATCATGAAGCAGACATGACAATGTTCTTTGATGGATCTAAGTGTGAGAAAGGACAAGGTGCAGGAGTCATGTTTTAAACACCCGAAGGAATGCCAATTCCTTTATCATTCAAACTTGACTTCACATGCACTAAAAATAATGCAGAGTATGAAGCCTTAATATTAGGTCTTCAATCAACTATAGCAATGGGCATAAAAATATTAAGCATTTTTGGTGATTCTCAACTAGTTGTTTGCCAAGTAAAAGGAGAATACCAATGTAAAGACCCAATTTTAAAGCAATATCATGAAGTAGCAACAAATTTGCTAGAAAATCTTGACTGGTATGAAATCAATAACTTACCCCATTCGACAAATAGATTTGCAGATGCGATGGCTTCTTTGGGATACCTCATACGAACATGGAGAAGTACAACCACTAAAAATAACAACAGTATCAAAACCATCAGTTCAAAGAGCAATATCTACCAGTGAGAAGAATATTTGTTTGATACATGTTGAACCTTACAATTCTTACCTTGATGAAATAAGATAATTTCTCATGTCTGGAACACTCCCAATATAAATGACACAAAATGCAAAAAGAACGCTCAAACAAAAAGCAACTCATTTCACTCTCTTGGGGAACGTGTTGTATAAACATGGGTATGATGGAATATTATTACGATGTCTAGATCTGATTGAGGCAAAATGAGCTATAGCAGAAGCCCATGATGGTACTTGTGGTGGTCATTTTAGTGGAATGGCCATAGCAAAAAGAATATTATGCATGGGATACTATTGGCAAAAAATAGAAAATGATTGTTGTCAATATGTTAAAAAGTGCCAAAAGTACCAATATCATGTAAATTTGACTCATGTACCATCACATGCTCTACAACCCATTCAAAGTATTTGGAAATTTTCATATTGGGGCCTCTATTTGATTGGTAAAATATCACCTGCCTCATCAGGACAACATAAATTCATCATAATCGCTACGAAATACTTCACAAAATGAGTGGAAGCATCTCCAATGACCACTACGACTGGACCTCGAACAGCGGAGTTTATACTTCAACATATTATCTGTCATTTTGGAATACCCTAAAAAATCATTTATGATAATGGGAAGTCATTTAAGAATAAGGATTTTAGAGCCTTGTGCAAAAAATTCAATATCCAACACATTTTCTCAACACCTTATTATCCACAAGAAAATGGGCAAGCGAAAGCAACCGACAAAACAATGGTATCCATTCTCAAGAAATTGGTCAAATAAAATCATAGAAATTGGCATACTCAACTTCCTTTGGCACTATGGGCTTACAGAACAAGCATAATAACGCCAACGGGAGCAACACCATTTTCATTGGTTTATGGTGCTGAAGCTATATTACATTTGGAGCTCAAAATACCCTCCTTGAGAATCATATTACAGGAATTCATGGATGATGACACCGCTAGACAAGCACGTCTTGACCAATTGACACTTATAGATGAAAAATGCACCAATGCTCTAGAGCATTTGCGAGTATATCAAGACATAATCAAACATGCTTACAATGCAAAAGTCCATCGTCACGAATTTCAAATAGGGGACCTAGCACTCCAAGGAAATCAACAAAATACCAATGCATTGTCGTACTTGAGAGATAAATTTACGGCTAATTGGTTAGGCCCATATATCGTAAAGCATAAGTTGGTACCAGGAACGTATAGACTTGCCAACTTAGAAGGAAATTTGGAACCAAAGCGTTAAACATAATGCACCTAAAGGCATTTTATGCATGAATAGACTCACAATATATATATATATATATATATATATATATATATATATATATATATATATATTATATGTGTGTGTGTGTGTGTGTGTGGCTAAAAAAATAAATAAATAAATAAATTTGCATCAATTTACATTGTACATAAACATTTTTACATGCATTTTACGCATTGAATTCACATATCACATAGATAATATTCATATCACAAAATTTTAATTTTGTACATTACATTCGCATATCACATAGAACTTCAATAAATTTGCATTAAAATAAACATATCATACGCAATTAGCTGCATAAAAAAATTAATTGCATCCATCCCATCCCATGTTCAGTGATCTTTTGTAGTGGTGATGATATGACCAGAGAAAAACAAGTTCTAAGACTTGGGGGTGCCCAACTAAGGCATATATGCAATCCACCAAAAGCCACAACCAAATTAATGTTCCTAAGTCAGAAAATCAAATTTTTAGTCACTCAACCATGTCTAGTGTAAAACCAACTTTCATAAAATATTCAATTTTCTTAAGGACCAAAGCTTTTCTCACATTAAAAGAGGTCTTGAGTATTGTTGACTGACCCCAAACAATATTACACCAAACAAACTTCTCCACATCTTAAAACATTTTGAGTAATAAAATGATAACGCCAAATTTGGGTAACACATTGAAGTGAAAAGATAACATTCTATGCTTGTCCTATCATGCAACATAGTCCAAAATAAAAAATAGTGGTTTTTACCACTATCACGATTACTCTCCAAATATAAACATAAAATATAGAGTTGCAAGGATCGTACTACATTTCCCTCAAAAAGATATGTAGTCATCCCAAAATCTCTATACAAAAATTAACAATTTCTATAAACACACCACAGATCTAAAGTTGTAAGGATCGTACTACATGTCCCCTCTACCAGAAGTTGATTGTAAGCGAGTAAGCTCACCCTCAAGTTGAGAAACCTCTTCCCCAAGCCTGGTAATATCTGCATCCCTAGTAGCGATAGCATGGCTACTAGGCCCAACCCGTAGTCCATCCACCTCAATCTGTAAGTGATTCACCTCGCTTTGACATAAGGCCAACTCATTCTTTAGGCGAGCCACCTCCAACTCTAGATTGTCCCGCTCAACCTAGAGAATATCCCAATCCTCCTATATACACCAAGGAGGGGCATCCCCCTCTCCAAACCCATTGTCGCAAGTCTCCTCGGGTTGTTGCACATCTGTAGCCATCTCTACCCTCGAAGAACTACCACTTTGGTGCTTCACCGACCAAGGAACCCATCCTCCTACCTTTGCCTTGTCGCCACTCCCATCATCATCAACAATTGCACTCGGTATCTAATGAGGCTGAGAGGTGAACCATACCTCATACTCAAGAGTGGTACCCATGTCATCAAGGTCAGGAAGCTCAATGTTAATATCATCAGTAGGTTCATCAACCCTTCAAAAATTAGGAACAATCAGCATCCCCAACTCATCTCCTCGTTGTTGTAGGTCACAGGTGCATCAAGTACACCCTGGATCAAACCAAACTAGTGTTGCACCCGACTAAATTGAATAAATTCTATCTCCGTGATATGGACACCAACAAACCACCGACCTTGTCTGATTCGGTGAAGCTCAAAAACATTAGTCACCCAATCCATGCCCCTCCAAGGCCGCAAACTCATAAACTCTCTGGTAAGTGATCTAAGAATATCTCTATAATATGAAGCCCCCACCACGGGATGACTGAGCTCCTCACTAAGAAGCCACCTGTAAGCACGAGGAGAGGTGGCATCATAGGAACAAGGCAGACCAAATGGTTGTCCCACAGTGATATGCTCCCAAGACCAAATTTGGAGATCCAAGCTGCAACCTAGACCCTTTCGCCCCTACCTCTTAACCTCGTACAACTCGCTATAAATCTGACATAAGAGAGCAGGAGCCCATGCCAACCGTCGAGGATCAGAAATCAAACCCAACACAATAGGTACCCGGTTCCATGAAATCCTCGATCCCATGGAATTGGGCAACAACATGTTACTCAATATGTACATAAGAAAAGTAGGAACTGCTCCCAGACTGCCAGCAAAAAATAAATCCAAATATGCAATCTTGCCCCTGTTGCAGTCTACATCCCAAAGCTCACCAAATATAGGGAACAGTGCCTCCTTATTGTCGATGCCAACCTAGATGGCTGGACCCTCCATAGGAATACAAAAAATGTGGTATAAGTCCTCCAATGTAATAGTTAGCTCCTAGTAGGAAGGTGGAAGGTCCCTCTATCTAGATCCCACCGCTCAACCAATGTCGAAAGCAGATCCTCATCAACTCAGACGGTTCCAAACTGCCCATATCCATCAATACCAATGGTCTCTAGGAAAGCCCAATCATCGTCAAAAAGTACCTTTTGCACTTTCCTAATAGTCCTCGGCCACATATGCCGAGCATCCAAGAGCTTCACCTAAAAAGCAAAAAAATATAAAATGCATTAACAAAAAAAAAACTTTCACCTAACCCTAGGTGATAAAAAAAACAACCAACAATAACCAAAAAAAAAAAAAATTCCCCTACTCCTAGGTGATCATAATTCAACCAAAGAAAAACAAAAAAAAAAATTCACCTACCTCTAGGTGATCATAAATCAACTAGCAAAAAAAAAAAAAAAAAAAAAAAGGAAAGCAAGTTCATTACCAACCCCACTTAGTTAAAAAAAAAAAAACAAAACAAAACAAAACACAAAATAATCCAAACATAAGGGACTGGACCACCAACCTCGAAATAGCGGATGCTGCCTTCCGCTCCAGCTGAGCCACCACCATCGCCACCACCACCACTACTCCCCTTTCCAATCTCCATTTCACTCATCCCTCTTAGCAAATCAGTAAATGACAAATGACAGAATGAAAGTGACAAGACCCAAGCCTATATGTAGCTGCATTTTGTGATGGAAAACGTGCATCCGCATTTTGCACGACGCATAAAAAACACAAACCCATAGTTTGTGAAAAACACACATCCACGTTTTACGAGAGCATAAAAATACAGACCCGCAGTTCACGACGTAAAATCGTAGACCTGCAGGTAACACGATAAAACGTAAGAAAGCGGTTTTAAAATACCAAAACCATGCAAAAGTGGCTAAAAAAAAAAAAACAAAACTCACAAGCATCAACAAATTTGCACACCAAAATTGCCTTGCAGTTACAAGTGACAATTGTCCAAACAAAACAACCCAAAGTTGAAATTGATGCCCACTCCATGAGGTTACAAAACATGGAAAAGTTATGATAAATCAATGTGCATTAAGGAATTGCTAACAGTCACTACAACAAGCACCTAGGATGATTGGTTCCTTCATTTCATAATCATGCATGTCAATCAAACCAAAAGATAAATTTGAAAGACAAAAGTCCACCACACGCTTGGGGCAAATCATTTTGAACAATATGCAACAACAATAAACCATTTCAATCATCAAACTTTCATCAATTGGCCCATGGGCTTCATTATTTACCCATTTTCCAATTGAGGGGGTAAACAAGCAACCAAATTAAAAAAAAAAACATTCAATCTACCACACCAAAGAGAGTTGAGTCCATTCATCAAATAAAGGTCGAGTGTCATTAGTTTTTGCACCACATTGTGTTGTACACAATGCATAACAAAAAGGGGTAACTGTAGACACCAAAATTCAACACCTTAAAAGTCACATTTACCATCCCATCATCGAGTGTTGCATAATTAAATTATATGCCTAAGTGCTAACTTAGGGACATAAAATCCTGCACATTATCCTATTTTCCAAATTTATTAAATCTGGAAAATTACACTAGGATACCCTACTTGCCCACTGGACATGTGTCTTGGACACTTCACCCAACATCTTTGCCACATCTCACACACTCTTGTCCCATTTTCTTTGCACATGGGATAGATTCCCAACACCCATGCCACATCTCATCCATTTTGTCTTCGTTGTCCCTTCACATAGAATAGGATCCCACATCCACTCCACTTATAGCCACATCACCCCAGTTAAGTGAGGTACACTAGGTGACTCACTGTAACTACCCCTTCCATCTGGAAGTCTAGATTTGCCACTTGGCAAGTTGGGCTTACCACCTCCCACTTCCATCCAAAACCCCAAGAAGGCTATAAAGGCACCATTATTCCACAAAGAAATGAGAGCTGAATTTGCATACCGATAGGCTGACAAAATCGACCTAGACCCAGCGAGAAATTATAAGCATTTGCACGATTCCTTACTGGTGGTTCAAATCCTGAGGCAATCTATTCTTCAGTCAAAACCTCCTGTTCGTGGTTCCACAATATAAAATGTGCATCCGTGGTTTCATAATCATAGGTCTGCGATTTCCAGTACACAACCGTGCTTCCGTGATTCCACAGTCCCAAGAATGAAACCACATGCACGGCCGAGATCAGTAATTTTTGTGTTAGCAAGGATTTATTTGTTAATTCTTTCTGTTATTTGTCTCATATAATTGTCTGCTTAGGGTATATGCATAGCATTGATTTTTATTTCTCAAATATACAGGTGCTATTGATCCATTTTACTGGTTTGAATGTGTGTAGGTGACAGGTACCTTGGAGAAGCTGTTGAAGCTAGAGTGGTCTCTTACTGGATACCAAAGCCCACTCACCTTGGACTGTAGTTGGAAGAACAAAGAGCACGAGCCCCTGAAGATTTGGGAAACCCCCATTCTATCAAATCATTATTCATTTGTATCAATACAGAGAGATAGCATTGTAGCATTATCCCAAACACATTTGGGGTAATCCAAAATCCGTTTGTAACAATTGTATCAAAATCAAATAAAGAAAATAGTTTTTGCAATTATTGTCTCTCTGCGTTACGCTTAGTTTTTTGCTCAGTTATTTTGGTTACAATATTATATATTTGTTAGCTTGGTGGCAAGATTCATGCACTCTCTTCATGAGTATAATTAAAGGACAACCAAGAGAATCCTTAGGTATGTGAGTGGTATAAAATATTTTGGTTTATGTTATTATGCTACTAATTCTTGTGATGTTGAGGCTTATATAGATGTAGATTGGGTAGGGAGCCTTAATGATAGGAAGAGTACTTCAGGTTATGATTTCTTCTTTGGTGGAAAATTGATGTCTTAGGAGTAGCAAAAAACAACAAACAATTACATTGCCTACAACTAAAGCAAAGTACATAACTTCATCATTTTCTTGCACTCAAGCCATATTTGGATGACAAAGATCTTTGATGACTTGTGAATGAAGATTGATAATTCCTATAACCAAATAATCGAACACAAACAATAACAAAGATAGAGAGAGAAATAGATTGCCAAAATGCCCCTTTTATATTGATATTGATACAAATTTTTACAAAAGGTTTTTGAATTGCCCCAAGTGTGTTGGGAGTAATGTTACAATGCTTCTTGTCTCTCTGAAATACAATGCTTTGATGGAGGAGGGGAAATATTTTGACTCTTTCGCAGGATGTGGTGTTCTTTGCTCTTTCGTCACAGCTTCAAGGGGTAAGTGGGCTTTGGTATCTAGCAAGGGACCACTCCAGCTTCAACAACTTATCCAAAATACTTGTCACCTGCACACATGTAAACCAACAAAGGGATTAGTAGCACCTGTATATTTGAGCAATCAAATCCATACTAGACATAAAACCCTAAGCAGATAATTTGCATGAAATAAATAACAACAACAATAAACAGATAAAACCTCACTAATTATTAAAGTCACTGATCTCGATCATGCATGTGATTTTATCTCGGGATTGTGGAACTGCGGAAGTGCGGTTGTGGGCTGGAAACTACGGACCTACGGTTGTGAAACCACGAATTTGCGTTTTCGATTGTGGAACCATGGGTGGGTAGTTTCGGTTGAAATGATAGGTTGCCTCAATATGTGTGCCAACAATCAGGATCGAGCTTGCGCTCTCAATTTCTCGTTGGTTCCTAATATATTTTGGTAGCTTTTCGGTATGCAAATTCAGCTCCTTTTCCTTGATGGACCAATGGTATTTTTATAGGCTCCTTGGGATTTTTGAGGGAAGTGAGAGGTGGCAAGCTTGGTTTGCCAAGTGGTAAATCTGGGCTATTAAGTGGAAGGGCAGTTATAGTGAGTCATCCAGTGTGGCTCAGTTAACTGGGGTGATGTGGCTACAAGTGGAGTGAAACATGGGATCCTGTCCTATGTGAAGGGACAAAAAAGATAAGGCAGATTAAATGTGGCATGGGTGTTGGGAATCTATCTTATGTGCGGACAAGAGTGGGTGAGATGTGGCAGAGATGTTGGGTGAAGTTTCCAGGACACATGTCCAATGGGTGGACAAGGTATCTTAGGGTGATTTTTCCAATTAAAAAAATTAATAAAATAGGATGATGTGTAAGATTTTATATCCCTAAGTTAGAACTTAGGCATATCTCTTTATCATGTAGGATTTGATGGTGAGGTGGTGAATTTGATTTAGAGGATGTCAGATTTTGGTGTCTACAATTCCATTAAGATCTATTAAGACAAAACTAACACTATATCCATGATAAAGAATCCGATGTTTCATAGTTTGAGTAAACACATTGACATACATGATTACTCCATTAAGATTTATTATGACAAAGAAGATGAGTTTATAGTTCTCATGTTTTGCAAATTTAAAAATAAAGTTGTTGATATTTCACAAAGGCTTTAAATAGAGATAAATTTCAAAATTTGAGAACATTGATTGAAGTACAAAACATTGACATCAAAGGGGAGAATGAAAAAACTATGATATCTAATATTTCACTTCTCATGTGTGTCACGTAGCATTGATAATTGTAGTTTGTGATTGTATGTATATGTGTGTGTGTGTGTATATATATATATATATATATAATTGCACACTTCTTGTGGAAGTGTTTCATTGCTAGGTTTAATTTTAAAAAGAAAATGTAGCTAAAGAAAGAAGAAAAAATGTATTTCTAGTTTTATCCATTTTTAATTTTAGTTGGATTGGAATATTTTATCTAGATTGCATTTTTAGCTCGAGTGGAATTTTTTCATCTAATTTTTTTTTTGGATTGTAGTTTTAGCCAGATTGGAATTTTTTTATCTAGATTATATTTTAAACTATATTGGAATTCAGATCTAATTTTATTTGGATTGAATTTTTAGCTGGATTGATTTTTTTATAATATTCTATCCAGATCTATTTTTGATCTAGATTGCAATGTATATAAAAGAAAAATAATATTATATTCAAATCTATTTTTAAAATTTACAATCTAATTTTATCTTCATCCATTTTAAAAATCAAGGTCTATATAAGGAGGATCTTGTAACCATCTAAGATGTAGTTCTTTAGGATCTCCAAAGGATTTGCAAACAAAATTTATTGTATTTTAGTTGCCTTTATTAATAAAATATTGCTACTAGTGAAGCATAATTTTATTTTATCTTATTGCGTTTTGACTTTGTGATATTTTTAGCCTATGTTAGCTAGATTTAATGTTGCATTTTTTGTTGGATTTTATGTCAAAATTCTAGTCATTATTTTTTTATTATTATAAGAAGGGATTTTAGGGTCCCCAAACTTGTACATCAAGTTGTGTAAGATAATACAATATGTTGCAACAACCTAAATAAAATACTATCATCCACTTGCTATTACGGTTTAACCTTATAACATTGCATATCAACAAAACAACTTCCAAAACATGACAAATTACTAAACCACTTAAAAAATAGAAACGTAAAACAACTGTAGCTACCACCCAATCATAACAAAAAAAAATCGACTAGAATAAAACATAGGAACCGATAATAATAGAATTAGCCAATACAACATCCCGATTCTAATGAACTTGGTCCAAGAAATTGATCGTGTCCATCACTTCCTTTGTTCCAAGTGTCTACAACTTTCTCTTAGAGTCTTCTAGAAACCATCCTTCTCCAAAATTTCCTCAACCTCCTCATCAATTTTATCACCAAGGGTTTTATTTTAACCAGATCTCCCCCCATATTGTTCTTCCACTTCAATTTGATCACCCTCTGGATGACTAAAAACCTGACCAAGGTACTTGCATCCCTTTCCTCTTATCTTAATGGCTGGTCAAATTCAATATGTTCTAAGATCCTCATATTCCTTCATATCTGCTATCATTGGCATTCCATGCCTCCACATGTTTCTCCAATAGGTAAACATTCTCTAATAATTCCTTATTAGATATTTCAAAAAATGGAGGGGGAAGCTAGAAAATAAATATTGTTTCTCCTCTAGTAAGACTCTCATATTTGCCATGAAATCAACCACTTTGTTCCCCTCTTAGTAGATATATTGAATTTTAATATTCCTCATATTTTTTAGATTCATTTTGATTTCCAAAATAATTTCTACAATTGACCAACTCACTTCTTGTTCTTCTTTCAGGGTCTTGATAATATTTAACGAGTCACCCTCAATAATGATATTCACAACCCTTGTTTGTAGGATAAACTGGATTTCTAAAAATAGCACTCTTGCCTCAATGAAGTGATTCGTCTAGCTACCTAATGGTTCTGCATATGCCAAAATAATAACTCCTTTTTCATCTTTGACCACCCCTCCAGCTCTAGCTAATTTGGGATTACCTTTAGCTGCTCCATTGAAGTTGAGCTTCATCCAACCCACCAGGGGGATTCTCATTTCACTTCATCTTTAGATGGCTTGGGTACACTCTAAGGAGTTACAATGGATAGGCCCCATTCCCGTAACACATAGGTTTCCTACTTAGGTTCCCTTTCTTGTTGGTGTTTGGTTACTTTAAAAAAAAATTAATAATTGCATTACCAATTTGGGTACTAACAAAGGTAGCATCCCTCTTCTTATCCTTGAAAATTTTATTTTTACACTCTCTCCATAGGCCCCATAGAAAATTAGGAAGGCATAGATGCCATAGGGTGTTTAAATACTTGCTCTTAAAAGGGGAGTTCCACTAGAGACACACATCCACCATATTGTTGAGAAAAACCTAGGAAACCATAAATTTATTAAGAAGATGACTGAGAACATCATAGGAAAACTCACATCCTAAGAATAGGTGTTAGACAGTCTCAACTGCTCTTTCACATAAGGAACACTTGTTGATAATTTGGAATCCTCTTTTGCATAGATTATCAATAGTTAGAATCTTATTTTGGACCACTAGCCAATAAAAGAAGGTGATTTTGGGTATCAAATTTTTAATCCAAACCTTCTTAATAGGAATCCATACAAAGCCCTCCTTATCTAACACCGAGTAACTTGTTTTGATAGAGTATAAGCCCTGACTTTTCTTGATCCAAACCATAGAATCATTGCTACCAAAGGATTGATGGGAAAAACTTTTAGGAGATTATATAACATGTTTGCTACTTTCATCTAGGCATAATTTAGACTAACCACCCTAACTTACTTCTAGCTTAGTCTGCCATCTCTAATCACTAAAAAATCCTTAACCCTATTCCCAAAATATTATGTGAGTTTTGGTTTTAGGATTTTTAACTCTAAATAATCCTCCAATGGGTCATCCTTCAATCATCTTTCTAAAAATCCACCTTTTTTTCATTGCCAATTCTCCACCTTATACCTTTCCTTAGAAGATCCTTGCACATGACTAAGCTATTCCAAAAGGTAGAACCTTTTGGTATCTCCTCCATGCTTAGGAAATCATTTCTATTTTTAAAATATTTGGCCTTAAGGATGTTAAAGTTAATGTGTACTTCTCCTTGACATGTGTCCTTGACACTTGTCATTTATTTTTATATGGTGACATGTGTCATCATCCTTTGTACTTTTTTTGATAGATTTGGATGTGCAAGTTTTTTTGATAGATTTGATCGTGCAAGTTTTTGGTAGAGCTACCATTGGTTTTGGAAGAAATTTGGAAATTTATTTCTACTTGCTCAAAATATTTGAAAATCCGTAGACAAACAGGCCTATAATATGATATTTGTGATATTATTATCATAGGCTATTGCTACTGGCGATAGGGGGTGGAAGCCCTAGCCAAGCTCTTTAGTAGGGTTACATATTTTTTCTCCTTACCATTGATGAGCAACCACCTTGTGAACTCTTCCTTGATGTATAGAAAAACTAGGTAGCATTGTGTGTTCTAGATACCATTGAAGAAACAAGGTTCACACATCTAATTAATGTCACTGTATCCATTAGTAATTAATTAGCATCATTTTTTGTGGCTTCAGTTCAAAGTCGGTGTTCGATTGATGGCTGAGATTACTGAACTCTCAAATGATGGACTGAATATTCACCATGACAGGTACTCTCTGGTGGAAAAAACCAATCACTTTGTAAGATCGCTAAAGAAAAAAGAGGAATCTTAAGGGCATACCTTCTAGTCCCTTGGGATAGAGTAATGATATTAATGATGCAATACTTCACCATTGATAAAATTGACTTCCCCTTGTGAAGCTTCCACCTTGCCTTTTTAAATCACCTCAAGGAAATTAAGGTTATTAATATACCTGATTACCTGTATAGGTCCCTAGAAATCTCCATTAATAGCTTTAGAAATGGGAATACCTCCCATCCTATCCACCAAGGCTTACATCTAATCCTTTATATACATGCCCTTCAAAAGAAATCCCAAAAGATAATTATTTCCTACATCATTAGCCCTCCTAACCCATACCTTATCCAGAGTTCAAACTAGGACTTATCTCTCAATGAAGTGGTTAGCAAAGAAGGTGATCTGGAGATAGGGTTTCCTATTTCATTGAAATTGGGTAAAAAATCAAGTTTTGATCCAATTCAAGAAGACACATCATAGTATGGCAATTTTGAGCTCCGTCACCACTCCTTGAGGAATAAAAAGGATGGAAAAAAGTGCAAATACAATCTCAACATTGCTTGAGAGTCCCCTCGGCTAAAGATCCAAAATGTGAAGATCAAATATTCCCCCCTAAAGATGACGATTGAATACAATCCCACCTGCATGAGATTATCTGAATTATTGAGAAGACCCACCACCAACATGTTTTAGAAGTTCATTCTTGATTCCCTGTCTGACATCGTGGTGACACTGTTTGTTGTAGCCAATGCTTCCAAGATAGCCTAGACCATATACCAACAAGCTACCATGATAATTGAAGACCTCCATCGTTAGCTCAAAGATATCCAAATGACCAAGGATGATAATCCTAAAAATAGTGTTGAGTCTACTTAGGTTTGAGTCCTTCTTGCTTTCCTTTGTTGTTCCATGTTGGTCTCTTCATTTTAAAACTTCACATTGGTTCCCTTTTGGTGTTCTAGGATTACCTTTATGGTCCCACTAGTTGTTCTTTGTTGATTGTAGGTCTTTTGTTGACCTGTTCCTTTTGATGCTCTTTTTGTAAATAAGGTTTTGGGGCCCTTTCAAAACCCACTCCTCCAATCTATCGAAAAAATAATTTCATCTTGGTGAAGTTGCTTAGCATTCATCTTGGTGTCGTGTGTATCACCAAGAGCCACAGGTGACAATCAAGTAGACCTTCTATCCCAAGGTGATCATGAAGCTTCATGTGCATTTGGAAATTATCATATCTAGTTCTATGTTTTCTCCATAGCCACGATGATGAAAAGTGGTCTGATTTAAAATCTATTTTCTACTTGCTTTTAATCCATGTCCATGGAGGTCTTTGAGTTCGACTAAATTCTAAGAGGAGTTACCATGTAGATTAGTTATCCATACCCTGAACTCGTCATTTGTATATTTGGTGGTCTTTTGTGGCTAACAACACAATGAAGCATTTAGATCAGTAATAGGTGAACAATTGCTAGAAGGAAAACCATTCAGATTATTGGTTTCTATACCCTGGCCACCTCATCATATCCACATATAAATATTGATGTCTATTTCTTTGCGTGACCCTTTAAGTGCACCTCCATGTGGTATTTATGGGCATCACCTATAAAGAACCCTACAAAGTTTGGTGTTCTCATAAAATCCTCCATGTGTACATCAGATAAACTATTTTGGGTCAATCCCATATGGCGACTCTCAAGAAAATGTAGACTAAAGTATCATATGATATGCAAAAAAGATCAATTACAAAAACCCAGCTGATGGACTATGAAGACTTGATTGGATTTGTTATGGGGGACATGAGGCTTTTGCTATCCAACCGATTGAGGAATTGAACCCACATCAATATGTGGTTCCTTCATATGGTGTGAATTATTTTGTTGAGTCTTGTTCTTGCATGAATTGTTTTTAAAAATTAAAAAAAAAATGATCAAAATAGAAGATGACTATCACATTGCCACGAATACCCAATAGCCCATAGAATCAAGAGGATACAGCCAACATGGTTGATGAGTCCAAGGCCTTTGATATGGAGATTATGTGCAACTGTAGTGGTGGACACTGAGAACTCAAAACACAAGTGGCTATGATTTTTATCTGAGTGTGTTGATGAAGCACAAAATCTATGATGTGAATATGTTTTTTGGCATGCAAAAATTTATATTTGTTTTTTTAGCTTGAGTGTATTTACGAATTCTTTCATGCAATGGGAGAGCAGCCACGAGTTTTGGTAAAAATACATGTGGTGATTGAATGAAACTATGAACCATAACCATTTGCCAAGCACCTAAAATGGAAGACTTCACTCTATCTTCGCCCAACACCCTGCCTTCTCTGAATCAGCTTATAGTGCATGTGGACACACCACCTCCACCTCTATTGTCCACCATGTGAAGATCTACGATGGAGAGGAAAATAACACTACTTGAATAGTCATTGATTTAATATTGTTCAAGTTTAATGTTGCATTTTGGATGGGAACCCCTGCATTTCAATCGCATCACTTCAGAGTTGTGTCTTCAAGGTGGAAAGACAAATAATTAATTCTTCTTTTAAAAGACAAAGCAAACGGGACCCATGAAATTTATTCAAACATGTAATCTTCCCCTGCGAGGGAACCTTGTAATGATGTGGAATGTTCAAATTTAATTATGCCTTGTATTGCTGCCAAAGAGCGATGTCAGGAATATTCCAAGGAGAATATTCTTTGATGCTAGGAATATTCTTGATTCCTGATGTAAAGGGATAAATTTTCCCTCTTGTAATCAAGGCTCAAATCAGATCTGAGTATAGTCATGCATATACTCGTTGGAAAGAATTTTTTGAGCTAGACACAATGGAGGTATCCATTTTGAGTTTTGAGGCAATTTGATATGCTTTTTGAACCTTAAAGTTGTATGTATTTTGAAGTGCACTCCTGATTGAACTTGAAACACATGAAAACACTATGTAAACTAGCTACTTTTAAATTAAACGTAAAAGGAATTACAACAATGTCCTTTTACAAAATTTACCTCAAAAGGCTACAAAATGGATCTTCTCCATGAGAAGCCCTTTTCAATGGAACAGTGAGTAGTTGTAAATATCTTCTTGTATCCCTTGATTTAGACGAGTTTACTACGCGTGAGCCATTGGTAGGTGAACTAGTCCTTTGTACCTATTAGGCCTATAAAATTTGGTTAGAACATTTTGGAGCTTATATTGAACAAACCCCATGTTTATACAAATGAAAATACACTGAAAATATGCTTAAAACATGATGAAAACTATACAAAATCTACTTAGATAGTATACTTACCTGTTTTATGGACTCTATGTTGTTGAAACTCATGTTTGCACACTAGTGTGTGAACCAAAGCATTTGCACATTCCTGTGCAAAACTTTCTATTTTTGTCAGAGTCTATAAAATTTGATCAAAATATTCTCCTAAAGAAACTACTTCTTTGATTTTTCATTGGGTCACCTTTAGAAATCACTTTATTTATCAACAACTTGTCAAAACAACAAAGAGAATGGTAGATTTTATGGAGACTCTTATGCTATATGGATGATGGATGATGTTGATGGATGTTGGGTGATATTTAGAATACGAGAGCAATATCGATAGAGTTTTGGTAAGCTAAAGTGGATCCCCTACAAAATGATGAAATTGGCCTTCTATTTATATAACTTACCAAGGTTAGGGGAGGGGCTAAGGTGTCCCCTATGAGGTGTGCATTATGAGATGGCCTTTGTGAGGTGTCCTCTAAGGTCTCCCCTGAGGTGTCCCTTGTGAGGTGGCCATTTGTGAGGTGTCCTACCTCATAAATAGAATTGGGTGAGATAATCCCTCACCCATCTACATGCCATGATGACCTAGAGGAAAGTCTCCAAATGGCATTAATTTCTTGTGAGGTGGAAAAATTTTGATTTAAAAATTACTTTATTTGTGCAAAAGTCTTCATTTGTCATTTATTGCCCAAGAATGTGTGAGATGGAGCAAATATCAGGATGAGAGGTGGTAAGGCTAGGCTAGGCTAGTTAAAGTAGAATAGGTAAGGTGGAGGGGTTAGAATTAAGCTTGATTAGCCTAAATAACCATGTGCTTAGTCATAAAGCAAGTTTTGACCAAAATGTTAACTTTTGACCATAAAGTATTTTTTGACTATGGTTGAGAGTTCAACCTTAGTTGAGTTATTATGGAGGTCGCATGAGGACCCATAGTTAAGCGTAGGAAGGGGCTTAGCTAGCCCAAGGGGGATAATGAGGATGAATAGTGCTTTTGATGAATGAATAGTGTTTTGAAGCTAATTTATGCAAATTTTATGGGTTTTGCAAATTGATCAGTCGTGATGATGGGGAAAGTGGCAATGTGTGACTTTTGGGTGTCTACATTTGCCCCTTTTTGTATTGTGTTGTGTTAAAACATGATTTAGTATAAAAATTAATATCATTTGTTGATAGGATGATTTTTAAGGTAAAGAATTTGTGATGGATGACTTGTGGATGATTGCGAGAGAGATGCATTAATAAAAATACGATTGGTGATTGAATACAATTTTTTGTAGTATTGTAGTGATTGCTTTTTAGGGTAAGATGTAAGATTGCCTTGTTTTGTGATCAATGTAAGATGTCCCAATTGTGGAAGGAACATATACCTTTGCAAACTTTTGCTTTTGATTGATTGATGAGTTTTTGATGACATTTGACAAATCGTTTATGTCGTAAGGTAGAGCTTTGTTAGGTGCTTCATTCAAAAAGTGGTCTTACGATCACCACTTTGAATAAAGTAATCCATGAGTTGTCTACAGTAACAAATATTTAGATTTATCAAACGTTTTATTTGAATTGGATTTTGTTGAGAATAAAATTTTTGCTTTTGTTTGTCCTAGCAAATGAGGACTTGAGATAATATTCAGCAAAAAAAATCTTAGGCTAATGTTGTATCTGTAATTGGATGTTTGGTTGTTTGATCATATTCAAGGTAGCTTTTGAATTTTTTGAATGACTATCCCCTCAAGCGATGAATTGGCAATGGATAAGACAATAAACGATGATGAGTTGATTGAGAAATATGAAAATAAGTGATGAAAATGATGGAAAATATAAATGGAGGGTACACAAGGCCATCACCATGCATAATGTAAGGAATTGAACTCAAAATGGTAGGTTTACACATGGGTGTACGAACGAAATTGTTCACACATGGGTGTGCGAACCCACCGAAAATGATGTATTTAAACACAATTTTTTTGTTTTAGGCTCATTTTGCGTGATGCAAAGAGAAGGAAGAATGGTGAGGGAGATTTTTTGAAGTGGAGCATTGTTAGAGTGTAGAGAGGAGGGTGAGCGATGGCAAGTCAGAAATCGAGCATGGGTGCGAGTGGGAGCGTAGCATCGGTAAGTGGACTTTTTCTAGTTGTGATATTTGCATAAAAATGAACCCTAGGGAACAAATTAGTAGTGAAATGAAACTATAAAACGTGCATGGTAGACATAGGCTTGCATGAAGAAATAAAAAAGGTATGGAAATGTGTGTATGTGTGTGTTTTTGTTAAAAATACGTACACAACATGGAATTTGGACCAAATGGATACCCATATGTGCTTTTTGTTTTCAACTTGGACTTTTGCCTCAAAACATGTGCATGGAAAAATGTGTGATTTGAGTGATGCATGCATGTTTTCACAAAATTTATTGCATGGGTACGATTTTTATGCAAATGGGTACTCAGATCTGTGATTCTTTGACCATGTTGACTTTTTCTCATTTTGCATGATTTTGCTTGTGTGTGGATGTTTAACCTATGTATGTGCATTTGTTTGCAAAAAAAATTGTATGGCTGTTATTTTTAGCTAAATGAGTATTCAAAAATACCCTTAGTGTGAGGTTCACATATGGGTGTGTGAACCAAAATGTTCTCCAATGGGTGTGCAAATGAAAACATTCACATTTGGGTGTACAAACATTATTTTTTATGTATGTCTATATATAGATGGAATAACATACTAATGAGAAATTTGAATGTTGAAATGGATTAATGTAGGTGAAAAATGTGCACTCATGACATTGAATTCAAATGCTCAAAGAGAGGCTACAGAAGGTGTGGGTGGCAGATGACTATACCTGGATGAGGAAGATTGAATTGTACGAAGTGTGGGAGATGCAAAGTGTACATACCAATCAGAATTATGTGTCAATGTTGTGTGAGAGGTGGGATCCTAATAGGAATACCTTTAATTTTCCAATAGGGGAAATGACTATCATGTTGGAGGATGTATATCACATCTATCAATTTTTTATAGAGGGCATTATAGTGAAGGCATCAAGGAGAGCTAATGATATGGCATAGTATGGAGAGCCTTTAGTGATATATGGCAAGAGGAGAAGTATGGTGGAAGTGTTGACTATAATAGGTATTGGGAGGATAAGATGTTGTCCAACCACCATACAATGGTAATGTTGTTGATGGTGAGTCATGCACTACTAGATACTTCAAGGGTGAAATTTCCTTGGAACATGATGAGAGTAGTGTGTGATATGGTGGAGCAAAATGTGGTGTTTGCATGGGCAAAAGAGTTGTCGGCAAAAACCTTCAAAGAGCTCCATGTCATGGTCAGGATATAGCAATTGAGGCTGAGCTTTAGTTCTTTATTATAGATGTGGGCATAGGAGCATATTATAGTAGGACGACCAATGAGACTACCATATGATGCTCACAAATTTATGGGTAATGATGTGCACTACGTATTGAGGTGGTGAACATACATGAAGGGGTAAATTAAGAAGGATCATGAGGATATGGATGACGGCTAGATGATCAAGGAGGTGCTAGATTAATTAGTAGTGGACCACATCATTTGTAGGTTGTGGAAAGGAGCACCTAATTGTCTATAAGATGATGATTAGTTGTGTAATGTGAGACAAGGGATATGGATGATTACGTAGTATGCGATGCAGATGGAGTACTTCCTCTTTTAGAGGGTGATGTGATAGTTTGGTTTACGGTAGGGACGACCAAACCCACCTGTAGTCATCTGGAGGATGGAGGAATATTAGGGGTTATGGCCAATTGTGCCCATATTGGAGATTGATCGAGATGATGTGATAGTTATCCCTGATTTGGATGATTCAATGATGACTATGGAGTATGACATATGGTGGAAAATGTAGAGGTGGGAACCCATACTGGATGTTATAGATGGGTGGGGTGAGGTGGCAGGTGGATTATTTATGAGAGTGATAGTGACACTGCTAGAGTAGGGTGACACAAGAGTAGGGTCACCAGGTTTGGCAAGATTACCAAGTGTACTAGGGTCACTAGAGCCTAGGGAGAAGGAGGAGGAGTTAGATAGGTTGCTCTAATAGGTACAATAGTGGAGAGAGGATGATGTAAGGCCATCACATGGATATGTATCAAAGGGATAGGGGACGAGTGAGGGACTAGTAACAGAGGATCCAAGGCTGATGGAGGAGATGTCCTTGATGGGTGAGATGTCCATGATGGAGGAGAGAGTGCTAATGGGTTAGATACCCACAATGGAGGAGGAAACAAGAGATTAGGAGCCAAATTTTTATTTTGTGATTGGTCTGTATGAGATGATAGTAGCATAGGAGGAGGTGATACTATTACAAGATATAGTACAAGACTTAGAGGGATGTAGTATGGAGAGAGATATGGGATGGTCTATGGATTGATTGGTGTTAGTAGTAGAGAGGTATGCTACTATAGTGGAGATATAGGGGTTGGAGTAGAGGCTAGAAGTAGCCTTGGTGAAAAGAGATGCTCTAGTGAGAGAGTGAGATGAGGCAATATTGGAGGCATATTAGCTAGCCTTCGAGAGGGATGCTATACGGAGAGAGTGATATGAGGCCAGAGAGGTTAGGAATAAGATTATTGATACAACCTATCAACTGTAGTAGGATCTTGATGAGGCTAGGGAGAAGGTTGTAGTTGAGAGGGTTAGTCAATTAAAGAACATTAAATTATTGCAACGAGAGGTGGAGGAGATGAAGGCTATAGAGGAGTGATTTATGGTAGATATTGAGGGCCTATGAGAGAGGGTGTAGTAGGTGCAATAGTTGCAGGGAGATGTGGAGGTAGCGAGGATAGTGGAAGAGCAGTCCAGAGCCAAGGTGGTAAGCCTACGGGGTGAGGTAGAGCATTTATAATGAGTAAACACAAGGTTGTCAATGACATATGCAAACGAGGTAGAGAATAAGAGTAAGTGTGATTTGGATTTGATGATGCATGGGTTTCCCATCCCTATGTATTCAAAGTCATGATCGCGTTTGAGATCGCACACACAAAAGAAGGGGTGGCAAGATGAGTAGGTGGAATATGTAGGTGATGAAGGGCAGCTATGGAAATGATGTTGCTTGATGATCCAGTGTCAATGAGTACATGTTTATAGATGATAACATTGATAGAGTCTTGGATATGCAAAGGGGTATCATCCCCCTCCCCCACAAGCTTTGTGATTTTGTGAATATGGAAACTAATGGAAGGTTACATGCATCTTTGCACATTGCCAAAAAAAATGGCAAAAGCATTGATATCACTAGTTTCAATATCAAGAGAGCAAATAATATCATTGAGAGCCTCATAATTGTAGTTAGCATTGCAGAGATTCTACATTTCAAATTTTAGAGAAAATAGAGTTATGAGGTGAGAATTATGATTGTTGCAAAAATGGTACAGGTCACTTTTATGTTAATCTGTTCCACTTGTGCAAAATCCTTCAGTTGGCCATTTTGACCTTGTAGAGTCGCAAGAGTTTTGGTTTCAGTGTTGTTACACCTTCAAGGCATCAAATAGAGTATCTTTCATTTTTGGTTTGAGGTGTCACGTGGCTCCGAAGTAAGAGAACGAGTAAGGTGTCAATTCTTTGCATGTGACGTGTTTGACGAAATGTCTTCTCAAAAAAAAAAAAAAAGTTATATTGTTTTAAGAAGCTTCATTAAAGAAAAACTTTTTAAAATTGAAAAGGGAAAAATAATGCAAGTGTGTGCTTTTTAAGTGACAAGGGATTTTATTGAAAAGTGGGGACTTTATTTTGTGAAGAGAGAAGTGTGTGTGGAGAAAAATAAAGAGTGAAAATCCGTGATTTTTGGAGAGTGGTGAAAAACATCACTTTAGTATTTTGGGCATGAATTTCTCATATGATATCCATTTTGGCTGAAATGTTGAGAGGAGTTCGCAAATAAAGTGTTGCACAATACCTAGAAAGCGTTTAGAAATTGGCAGAACGAGCTAAGAGAACAATTAGTTTTTTTTTTGTGATAAGAGAAGATTCAAATTCTAAGTAATGCAGAGAGAGGGATGTTATACTGGGTGAAATAGAAATTTTTAGATTTTGAGCTTAAGGACCATAGAGGGTTATTGTTTCAGTGAATACATTCATATATGTCATTTTATTATCAATATCAAAATCAAGTGGGTGCTTGGTAGAGGGTTTGGTGCTCCTTTCTATTGGTGTAGATAAATCAGGGGTTGGTGCTCCTTTCTGTTGGTGCAAATAAATCAGAGGTTGGTGCTCCTTCTAGTGGGTGCTGGTAAATTGATTGTAAAGTTGGTGCTTTGCAAAGGCTGGATTTGGATGGGAGTCCAAACAGTCATTTTTGGGTATGTATCCAAATTGGTGAACCTCGGTACATCTTGTGTTGTGTGATGTTCTCTTGTTATACTTGCTTTTTTGGTTTTATGTTTTCATTGTTTTGGCTTTGAGTGTTGAAGATTTAAGTTTTAAAGAGCTACACTGATTCACCCCCCTCTCAATATCATTGTGAGACTAACAATTGGTATCAAAGCAAGGTTCCTGAATAGACTTAACCGGCTAGGGTGATCTTGGAAGTGATACAATGGCAGGTGGTGAAGGCTTCTCATCAAACAAAGCACCATTATTTAATGAAACTAATTACACATTTTAGAGACTCAGGATGCAGACATATCTTTGTGCTTTGGGATACGACATTTGAGATTCAGTAGATAGTGGATACATAATACCCACCACTTCTTCAACCGATGTTGTCAGTAAGAAACTGTTTGAGGATGACTCAAAAGCAAAGAATACTATCATATGTGGATTAGTGGACAACGGACTGGTAAATATTATGGGTTGTAAAATGGCAAAGGAAATATGGGACAAATTGAAGAGCATTCATGAAGGAGACGTTAAGATCAAGGAGTCCAAGTTACAAACACATCGAGCTCAGTTTAAAGTATTAAAGATGAATGACTATGAGAATATAGAGGCATATATGCTGAGAGCTAATGAAGTCATTAATGTGATTAGAGGACTCAGTGAGAAAATCAAATATTCTATCATCGTGAAAAAGGTATTAAGATCCCTTCCCCAAATATTTGATTCTAAAGTTTCAGCTATAGAAGAAGCTAAAGATCTAAATTCTTTTAGTATGGATGAGATGCATGGTTCTTTGACTGCATATGAGATGAAAATAGGAAAATCTAAAACCACAAACAGAGAAGTTGCTTTTAAAGCCCATAAAAATATGAAAGCAAAACAAGAATCCGAGGAAGAAGAGACATCAGATGAAATGGAAGCAAAATTTGTTCGAAAACTCAAAAGGGGAAAAGAAAAATATAGAGAAAAGTTACCATTTAAATGTTTCAACTATGGAGGCATTGGGCATTTTACAGCTAAATATCCACTTAATGAGAATAACACAAGTGATGAAGGATCGCATGAAGAAAGAAGTGACTGGAAGAAAAAAACAAATTTCAGAAAAGGTAACTTCAAGAAGAAAAGTTTCATCTCCACGAATGTCAGTTCATCAGAAGATAGCTCCAGTGAGGATTTTGAAAAGGAAACAGGTGAAGCTCTTTTCATGGCACTCAAAGAAGAAAAATCAAAAAAAGAACAGGAATGTGATGAAGAAGAAATTGACGCAGAAGTGAATTTGGAAGAGGAACTAATTGCAGCTCTAGATGAATTGAAGATAGAAAGAAAAAAGAATAAGAAAATTTTAAGAAAGCTTGAGGATGCAAATGAAATCATAACAAATTTGAAAGTAAAAATAGAAGAATCCAAGAAAATCTTCGAAGATCTCGAAGTGCAAATAACCATGAAAATAGATTATTGCAGCAAGCTAGAAGAAGAGATTATTGGTTTAAGAATGCAACTAGAAGAGATGAATCAGAAAATTAGTTGTTATCACAAATGTGAAGAAAGTTCTATGAATATGGATAAGATCATAAATAACCAAAAGACTATAGGCATCAAATTTGGTTTGGGTTTTGATGAAGGAGAATCGTCAAATGGATCAAATGTCATAAATGAAGAATCCACAAAGAATGAAGAGAAGAAATTGGTTGATCAAGCAAAAATGAATCATGCAAAGGAAAGCAATAATGCAAGGCACAAAAGTAGAATTGACAATGATGGCTTCACCAATGTCACACATCAAAGAAGAAGAAGATTTATGGCTCCTACGACAACATGGCAAAGACCACCACCCAGGTTCAATCATCTCTTTTCTGGTTACTTTTTTGAATGCAATGGTTATTGACATAAGATCTCAGATTGCAAGTATAATGTAGGACCAAGCAATTTTACCAATAGAAATACTTTTTTACCTTTGATGGATTATGCAGTAGAATGTTATAACTGTCATAATTTTGGGCATATTGCAAGAAATTTTCAAAGTACATTTGCATCAAACAAATTTTAGGGAAGAAAATTTTAGCCAAATGGAATAAGATAAAATAGAAAATTTCCTGAAAAACATGCACAAGCCACTGAAAAAGAAAAGCCAAAAAAAGATCCCAAATTGTAATCAAACCTGAGTGGAAAGAAAAAGAGCGACCTAAGGAAGAAAAGGAATCCTTGATCGTACAGATGGAATTTAAAGCGCAGAATAAATCTGCACCATGGATACTTGATAGTGGATGCTCCAGTCATATGACAGGTGACAAATAAAAATTTGAGAAGTTGCAGCAATATGAAGGTGGTTTAGTAAAGTTTAGAAACAATGATGGAGCTAAGATAGTTGGTAGAGGTTCAGTTAAGATTAGTGATGGAAAAATCAGATCAAAAGAAGTCTTCTTTGTGGTTGGTCTGAAGCATAACTTGTTGCGCGTAAGTCAGATTTGTGATAGAGGTCATGAAGTGATCTTTAAGAAGCAATGTTGTGAAGTTAGAAAGGTAAACAATGGGAATTTGATAGCAACTAGATCAAGGACATCTAGCAACCTATACACTCTCTCAGAGACTTCAAAAAGAGCTTGCTTGATTGGACAGGAAGAAGAGAATTGGTTATGGCACAAGGCTCGGTCATATTAGTTTTGACAATCTAGTAAAAATTAGCTCAAAGAAAGTAGTGAGAGATATTCCCACCATTGGTAAACCATCAAATAGCATTTGTGCTTCATGTCAAAAGGGGAAGCAAAATAGAGTCTCATTTAAAACAAAAGATTACTACACAAGAAAACCTTTGGAACTAGTACATACTGATTTATGTGGACCCATGAGAATGCAAAGCATAAACGATGACAAATATTTCATGTTGTGTATAGATGACTATTCCAAGATGACATGGGTACTATTTTTGAAGCATAAATCAAAATCTTTTGAGATGTTCAAGGTTTTCAAAAACCAAGTTGAGAATCAAACAGGAAAAATGATTAAATTTTTAAGGTCAAACAGAGGAGGAGAGTTCATTTCAGAGGATTTCATAGAGTATTGTGAAAAATATGGCATTAGGAAATAGTTTTTAGCAGCCAGGACACCTCAATAGAATGGTGTGGTAGAAAGAAAGAACAGGACAGTGCAGGAAATGGCATGGACTATGTTGATTTAGAGCAAAGTAGAAGATATATTTTGGAAAGAGGCGGTCCATACTACTGTATAAATCCAAAATAGGTGCATGTTGAAGACGCATGAAAGCAAAACTCCTTATGAATTATGGTTCGGTAAAAAGGCAACAACAAGATACTTTAAAGTTTTTGGCAACAAGTGTTACATCAAAAGAACTGAAGAGAACCTTGGTAAATTTGAAGATAGAGCAGATGAAGGTATTTTTCTTGGCTATTCGTCAAAAAGAAAAGCTTACAAATGCTATGACAAGAGGCTAAGGAAAATTGTGGATAGTGCCGATGTTAAAGTTGATGAAGGAAGGGAACGAGTAATTAGCTATGAAGAGAACTACCCAATTTATGAAGAGGTAATTGACGGAGATGAGGAAAAGGAAATGGAAAAGAAACCAAAAATTGACTCAGAGGATTCAAACAGTGATTCGAAAGTGGAAGAAAACAAGAAATTCAAAACAGGCAGTTGGTAGAAAGATCATCCTAGAGAGTAAATAATTGGAGACCCCACAGTTGGTGTTCAGAAAAGAAGAATATTAGTAAGTAACTACTCTTTATTATCCATCATTAAGCCCAAAAATGTTGTTGATGCAAGCAAATATGAAAGTTGGGTAAAGGCAATAAATGAAGAATTAGATTAGATCGAGAAAAATAAGACTTGGGAGTTAGTACCAAGACCCGCAAATAAAAATGTAATTGGTATAAAGGGGTATTTCAAAAAAAATTGAATGAAGACAGATAGGTAGTCAGGAACAAAGCAAGATTGGTATGCAAAGGCTATGCACAAGTTGAAGGTATTGACTTTGAGGAAACCTTTGCACCTGTGGCCAGACTAGAGGCAATTAGAATATTTCTAGCTTTAGCAATTTACAAGAATTTCAAAGTTTATCAAATGGATGTGAAATCAGTATTTTTGAATGGGAAAATCGAAGAAGAGATTTATATTGAGCATCCAGATGGTTTCCAGCTTGGTTATGATCCCAACTTGGTTTGCAAGTTGAAGAAAGCATTATATGGCTTAAAATAGGTACCCCGAGCATGGTATGCAAGGCTAGACAATTATCTTACTCAGCAAGGGTTCAAGAAAGGTATGGTGGATAGTAATTTGTATGTCAAAATAGAAAATGGTCATCATATTGTTCTTGTTGTATACGTAGATGATATCATATTTGGCAGCAACTAAGATGAGTTGTGTAAAGATTTAGCAAATAAGATGCATAAATAATTTGAAATGTCAATGATTGGTGAACTTTTGTATTTCCTCGGATTGCAAGTTAATCAAAAGGAGAAGGGCATATTTATTTCTCAAATTAAATATGTGAAAGAGATGCTGAAAAAGTTCACAATGGAGGATTGTAAGCCAGTTAGCACTCCCATGACGACAAGTTGCAAGTTGAGCAAGGATGACAAATATCCACATGTTGATCAAACTATGTATAGATCTATGATTGGGAGCTTACTATACTTGACAGCTACTAGACCAGATATTTTGCAGGCAGTATGCATGGTAGCATGATTTTAGGCTAGTCCTAAGGAGACTCATGTGACAGCAGTGAAGAGGATTCTTCGGTACCTCAAGGGTACTATGGAGTATGGATTGTGGTATCTGAAAGGTAAGGACTTCACCCTTATTGCGTATACAGATTAGGTAGGATGTGTAGATGACATGAAGAGTACCAGTGGAGGTGCATTCTCTCTTGGAGACAGGTTGGTTGCATGGCACAGTAAGAAACATGAGTCAGTCTCCTTATCCACAGCAGAGGCAGAATACATTGCAGCGACAACATGTTGTACGTAGGTGTTATGGATGAAACAAACTTTGAAGGATCTTGGAATTAATTTCAGTGAGCCGATTTCAATTAATTGCGATAACACCAGTGCCATTAACATCTCAAAAAATCTGGTTATGCATTCTCACATAAAACATATTGCTATCCGATATCATTTTTTGAAGGAGAAAGTTGCAAAAGGTGAGGTTAAATTGGATTTTGTTCCAACAATAGAGCAAGTAGTGGATATCTTCACCAAAACATTGCCCAAGGAAGTCTTTGAGTACCTTTGCAAGAAATTTGGAGTGGTCACACTTCCCAAGAATTGACTAGCTATTGGGGCCACATTCTCAGGGGGAGCATTTATGTATTTGTTTATCTTTTTGCTCATGTTTGTGATTTTTGCTAAGTGTAATAATTTTTGCCTAAGAATATTGTGCATGGACTCATGGGGAGTTTGTAGTAGCCCTTTGGTCTTGTTGTCAAAGGGGGAGAAGAGTTACAGGAAATTGTGCATGTGTTGCCAATAATTCCAAAGGGGGAGATTATTGAGCAAGGTGCAATGATAGTATTGGCATTGTTGTCAACACACTCATATGGATAGGTTGATGCAGTGGATAATTGTTTGGAGGTTTTTTGGAGTATGTAGAGTGATGTTCAATGATTATTAGGATGTTTTTGACGTTTGGATGAAGATGTTACAGGTTGTTTGTGCAAATTTGCAAAAGCTGAAAAAATCATCAAGAAGTTGTCAAAAATTTGCAAAAGTCATCACGGGCGCAGTTGGACATGATGGATCAGTTTAGAACATGCCATCATGTTAGGAAATAGTCTAGAACAACGTTGGAGGTGTCAGCACAGTGTTTGGATTGATCGGTGACATTTTTGGTATCTTGGCGAAAGATTTAGCAAGTGGTTGTACAGGCCGAAAATGGTATTTTTGTCAGAAGCACTGCGAGCAAACCAAGAAGAATTTGATAGCGAAATTCGAACTGGAGGTGGTCGTTATATTCAATAACATGTTTTCCAAATTTCCACAAAAACAGAGAAATTAGGCGAATTTTACAAGCGTTGCAATACTGTCACAAAAATGCTCTTTTTGGAAAAAGTGTGTCAGCAGTAGTTTTCGTGGAGGTGGTATAGGTGAACCGTAAAGAGTTATGCAATGATATTCGGAAGGGATGTAGTTAGTATTGCAGATATTATACATTTCAAATTTAAGAGAAAACAAAGTTAAGAGGTGAGAGTTATGATTGTTTTAAAAACGGTACAGGTCACTTTTATGTCAATCTGTTCCACTCGTGCAAAATCCTTCAGTTGGTCGTTTTGACCTTGCGGAGTCGCCAGATTTTTGGTTTCAGTGTTGTTACACCTTCAAGGCATCAAATAGAGCATCTTTCATTTTTGGTTTGAGGTGTCACGTGGCTCTGAAGTAAGAGAACAAGTAAGGTGTCAATTCTTTGCATGTGACGTGTTTGACAAAATGCCTTCTCAATATAAAAAAAATGAAGTTATATTGTTTTAAGAAGATTCATTAAAGAAAATATTTTTAAAATTGAAAAGGGAAAAATAATGCAAGTGTGTGCTTTTTACGTGACAAGGGATTTTATTGAAAAGTGGGGACTTTATTTTGTGAAGAGAGAAGTGTGTGTGGAGAAAAATAAAGAGTGAAAATCCGTGATTTTTGGAGAGTGGTGAAAAACGTCACTTCAGTATTTTGTGCATAACTTTCTTATATGATATCCATTTTGGCTGAAATTTTGAGAGAAGTTTGCATATAAAGTGCTGCACAATACCAAAAAAGAGTTTAGCAATTGGCAGAACGAGCTAAGAGAAGAATCATTTTTTTTTTTGTGATAAGAGAAGATTCAAATTCTGAGTAATGCAGAGAGAGGGATGTTATATTGGGTGAAATAGAAAGTTTTAGATTTTGATCTTATAGACCATAGAGGGTTCTGGTTTTAGTGAAGACATTCATATATGTCATTTTATTATCAATATCAAAATCAAGTGGGTGCTTGGTAGAGGGGTTGGTGCTCCTTTTTGTTGGTGCAGATAAATCAGGGGTTGGTGCTCCTTTCTATTGGTGCAGATAAATCAGGGGTTGGTGCTCCTTCCAGTGGGTGCTAGTAAATTGATTGTAAAGTTGGTGCTTTGAAAAGTTTGGATTTAGATGGGAGTCCAAACAGTTATTTTTGAGGATGTAGCCAAATCGGTGAACCTCAATACATCTTGTATTGTGTGATGTTCTCTTGTTATACTTGCTTTATTTGGTTTTATGTTTTCATTGTTTTGGATTTGAGTGTTGAATATTTAAGTTTTAAAGAGCTACACTGATTCACCCCCCCTCTCAGTGTCATTGTGAGACTAACAACGATGAAGCTAAGATTGCTACAAAAGGTCATAAATAGATAACCATGCAAAAGTGGTGTGAAGTTGATGAGAAAGACTTTAGTGAATAGTGATGATATTACATGGTAAGGTTAGAGGAACATTTGAAGGTGCAGGTGGATTATATGAAGGTGGTAGGGGAGAAGGTGAATTTTGTGGTGCATCAGGATGCGATGCATAACATTGATTATGGGTAGTGATATTGATCATACCCACAAAACCTTGTTGTGAAGGATTGTAGTTGACATGATTAACTTGCTATGGATTTTATTGAATGTTACTACCCCCATGTTTAGGTAGTGAATTTCAATATATACTCAATTTTTTGTTTTTTAGTATGAGCGGGTTAGACACATGGATGGTCCCATGATCAATAAGATCTTGAACTAGCTAGTGAAAAATACAAGTATTGAGGTTGTGGTCACACTGGAGATGTTACTCATAATATGCATGTTCATTATAGCCCTGTGGCTTAGGACAATGGCAAAGAGATATGTCCAAAATCATACAACCGTTGGAAAATATTGGGTAATGGCTCAGACAAAGGTGTCCAATTGCATGGTGGGTGAGGAGGTCATGTAGCACGAACCTATGATGGATTAGATTGAGGAGGCAGATTAGAGATAGTCAATGTCCATATGATGCAATGTCATGGCACTCTTTCTTTTGGATAACCAATGTCTATGTGATAATAAAAGCTATGGTATTGGATAGTCAATATTAGTATTGCTTTGTTGTGTTATATAGTCTATGTCCTTATTGTTATGTTGGACAGTCTATATCCTCATTGGTGTGTTGGACAATCTATGTCCTTATTAATTTGATGTGTTTAATACACTCAATTATGGGGCTTATTCAGACAATATTTGTGAGCAGTAAGTTTATAGAAGATCTCATCATCAATGATGTTGATTTCATGTGATATTTGTCATTTGGCATGTTTATAAAGTTGATTTATGTTTTTTTTTAAAATAAGATTGCTTTTTCCATTCACTTGTATTTTAACAAAGTGAAATATGACAAATGTGTCTAAGGTTTTGCTTGAGCCCCTCATTAGAGCCTATGATAAAATGGAGTGTATTTGTTCCATCATCTGGTGGGTGCTAATAAGAGGGTTCAAGTGAAGATGTTAAGATAACTGAGGATTTAGAAGTTAAAGCCACCCTTTCCTATGACTTAAGGAAGATAAACATCATTTGGTAAGTAGGTGATAAAATTAGAAGAATATAATTGATTAGTACTTTTAGAGAATATTTGTAAAAATGGAAGCATGCAAGTTTATTACCTTTGAGAACTATGGACTAATTTTAACCAATGGTAGGTGCATGTCCATTGATGAGCACCAAAAATACTCATTTTTATGTATGTTTAAATGGGGTATTGTGTGGCATTACTAACACTAGAAATGTATTTTTGTGTAATTATTGCATATATTTAATGAAAATTGACGTTATTCTTGACCAATGTTTTTAGTGGAAAATATGTGTAGATGCAATTTTTCATTAATTTTTTACATCTTTTAGTCAAGGTTCCAGATGGACCTGGCATTGTACAACAATTGTAATGCATTTGAGGAACAACGTACGTCTTGAAGGAGATAACCAAGCCAAAAGTGGGTGTCTAAATTTTGCTAAGGGATGACACCTATATTTAGTGCCTATCTTCTAATAATAAAATAAGCTCTTATCTTCCAGTGAAAGGAAAAGTGCTTATCTTCTAGTGATAGAACAAGCACACATCTTCTAGTGATAGTAAAAATGACTAACTCTTGGTAACGAAAAAGTGTCTGGATCCCAATGATAGGCTGAAAGGCACCTATCTTTCGGTAATCGACCGAAAGGTGGCTATCTTCTGGAAATCGATCGAAAGGTGTCTATATTCTAGCAATAGGTCGATAGATGCCTATATCTGATGAAAATAAAGTGCTTTTATTTTATGCATTGACCATTTGATTGGAAGATCGTGCAAATTTTAGAAACATGTTGTTATGTAAACATAGGGAGCATTGTCATTATCTTGAATGATTAATTTTAGACATGGTTGCTCTTTTATTAGATACTAATTGTAACCATGCACGAATTAGCCATAGCAAATCGCATCACATGATTAAATTAGAATAGCCTATTTTTGTAACAAGGGATGACCACATTCTGTATAAAATGTAGGCCATTCCTAAGATAAAGGATTATGAATTTCCAATATGCAAAGTATTGTTATTCTATACTACATAATTATTAATAAAGTTTTGAGTGTTCTCCATTTGCACATATTTGAAAGAGTGAGTGTTACATAACAAGCTGGGAAAATCATTTGCGAGAGCTTGGGCCCACTCTAGGCAATAATCCTCTCATGTTATTTTATTTTATTTCCTACTTTCTTCATTTTTGTAGTGTGTTTATTTCTTGTTTTATTTAATTTAGTTGCGTGTTTAAATTTCTACAATTTCAATTCCAGTTGTGTGTTTAATTTTAGCAATTTCCCTTTCAGCTGTGTTTGATATTAGTATTTTAATTTTAGCAATTTACTTCCTATAGTTTCTTTCAGTTGTGTGTTTTAATTTTTTACATTTAGTTTTTATTGGTTTGGATAAAATGAACTACATGAACAAACACACCCCCACCAAACCAAATGATATATAGGACTCATCTCCCAATTACTATAGGCATATATTGTGCATAGGTACTCAAAAAGTTTACGAACTCCTAGATTGATAATTAAATGGAAGGAAAATAACTATTTTTAGGAACACCATTTTTTGCTCACCATTTTGGCACCTTTTTTGGGAGTGCCAACTGTAGTATTTTAGGATTTGTAGGTTCATTAGCCTGAAAATAACTATTCAGACTATCATACCCATAGATACCTTACCTGATAATATATGAGTCCACCAAGACTAAGAGGACCAAATGGATGTTTTATTAAAAGGGTAGAGGTCACCTCAGAACCACCTAAAATACTTTATGACATTCCTTCTAAAGCATCTGAAATACTTCTCGAAGTTGTACCATTATCTCCACCAGAGAGACCTTGGCATAGTAATTGAATATTTGGGCAAAATTATTTTAAAAATGATCCAAGGTGAAAATATCTTGAAGAGGGATTTACATCAAGTTTTGATTTAGGACATTTGTTTAAAAACACGAGTTTAGGGTTTAATGAATACCCAATGATGGACAACAGTTGAAGATGGAACTATTTAAAATTTGGATTTAGGAATACTATTATAAGATAATAAAAATGAGTGTGACGTCTTGTTAGTTGCCTTAAAAGAAACCAGTGTAGAACCTACATCACCTAAAATGATGGCTAAAAATAATCATTGACAATGGATCAAAACGGTACCTATGACATCATTTTTTTTAATTTGAAAATATTTTTTTTAGTTCAAATTAAATTTTATTATTAATTAAAACTTTGGTAAAATTTTAGTTTTTGCAATTAAATGACATTGCCTAAGAGGCAATCTTTGTAAATGATTTGCACAATTTCCTAAGAGGTAATTTTTGTAACAAGCTTAAAAGGCTTTATAGGGGGGATATTTTTGCATCAAAGGGGGATAATTTTGCAGCCATTAAATATGTTATGTTAAGGTCAAACAAAAGCTACTTTGTCCTACAATCTCTACTAGCTAGAGAGAACCCTGAAGCCTTTGATGAAAGAGTGCAAATATATGGTTTGAATACCATCTTCAGTCAGCTCCAAAATGCTATAATAGCAAACCTAAGATCACCTGACGCTAGTTATGAGGGTGATTCTAAAGACAACAATTCTTTTGATAGCAGACTTGAGGAGTCAGTATCTGTTGAAGTTGCACCACAATAACCTAAAATAATTTATCTGAGTGACAGTGATTCGGTTGAGCTAGTGGAACCAGAACCACATTTACCTGAAGTCATCATTGTTAGTGACGATAGTGACTCAGTTTCTGATAATTTTTTAAATGAAGAGATAGGTGAACCTATGTAGGTAGAACAATATCTCTACGAGAGAATTGATTGAGTGAGATTTGATTTAAATATGTAATTTTCTTTTTCAAAGAATAGTGGATTGTTTGTATTGAGGAAAAAAAGTAGAGTATTTCTAGTTTATTTACAAAAGTTATGGCATCAAATAATAATCTACCCATACCTGAGTTTCATGGGCTAGATTATGAGTATTGGTCCATCAAGATGAGGACCTTACTCATTGGCAAAGGACTATGGGATATAGTCAAAGAAGGTTATGCAGAACCTTCATATTGGACCACTTTAAGTGTAGCAGACAAGAAGACAAAGAAAGATGCCCAAAAGAGCAATTCTTCTGCCCTCTATCATCTCCAAGCAACCTTGGAGAAGAGAATCTTTCCAAGGATTGCTTCCTGTTTATCAACCCAAGAAGCATGGAAACCCTTGAAGGATAGTTATCAAGGTAGTGATCAGGTAAAGCAAGCGAGGCTTCAAACCTTGAATATGTATTTTGAACACTTAAACATGCAAAATGATGAACATGTTGGTGATTATTGCATTAGAGTGAAATCCATTGTAAACAAAATTCAAACCCTTGGAGATGACACCAAAACTGAAGTAGTGGTGAAGAAAGTGTTGAGGACACTTCTTCCCAAATGGAATCATATAGTTGTCATTATTGAGGAGTCAACAGATATTTTTAGCCTATCTTTTGATGCTCTAATTGGTTCCTTGATGTCTCATGAAGAAATATTATAGGGTTCTCCTTCAACAAGTTATGGAGGAGATGACAAAGCTTTATCATCCAATGAGGGTGCAGGCAGAGGCCAAGGAAGAGGCCAAGGTAGAGGACAAAGAAGAGGTAGAGGAAGAAGTAGCTCAAGAGGTGGAAATCAAAGTAGAGGTGGCAATCAAGGCAGAGGTGGCAATCAAGGACAAAATGGCAATCAAGGAAGAGGAGGTGATAAAACAAAGAAAGCTTGTTTCAATTGTGGCAATCCTGGTCACTTTGCTAAAGATTTTTGGTCCAAGACTTCTCAAGGATGAAGAGGTCAATATGACAACTATGGTGAAGAAGAAGGAACTTCAAATCTATTTCTTACTTATGGAAAATCATATCAAAGTCTATATGACAATTGGATTTTGGATATTGGTTGTTCCAATCACATGAGTACCAAAGAAGAGCTCTTTGCTACAATGGATTCCTCCTACAAATCAAATATTAAATTGGGATATGACAAGGCACTACAAGTTGAAGGTATTGGAGCCATGGAGGTTCCAACAAAATAAGGCACCAAGAAGGTAAATGACATCTATTACACACCCAAACTCCAACATAATTTGCTTAGTGTTGGATAAATGGAGAAGAACTATAAGCTTGTTTTTGATGAAGGAAAATGTATCATTTTTGATAAAAACAATTGTAATAGATTTATTACACAAGTACCTATGAAAAATAATAGGTTGTTTCCTCTTAAGTTTTGGTAACAAGGAGGTGCTCAACTTGCTAGTGTAGCTATTGCTAATCCAAGTGTGCTTTGGTACTTGAGATTTGGTCATCTTAATTTTGTAAGCTTGAAGTTGTTGACTTCTCAAGCTATGGTAAGTGGACTTCCAAGAGTTGAAGAACACAAGGAGGTGTGTGAAGGATGTGCTTTGGGAAAGCAATCAAGATCAAAGTTTCCAAAGGGACAAGCATGGAGAGTAAGCCATCCACTACAATTGGTGCATTCGGACATTTGTGGTCCAATGCAAACCAAAAGCATTGGTAACAACTCTTAATTTCTCACTTTTTTGATGATTTCTCTAGGATGTGTTGGATTTATTTTTTGAAAACTAAAGATGAAGCTTTTGATTGTTCATAGATTTCAAAAATAATGTAGAGAATCAAAGTGAATTTGTTGTAAAAAGTCTCAGGACTGATAGAGGAGGAGAGTATTCTTCAAATGCATTTCTAAAATATTGTAAAGATTGTGGAATAAAAAAGTAACTCACGACTACCTAAAACCCACAACAAAATGGTGTGGCTAAAAGAAAGAACCGCACTATAGTAGAAATGGCTAGACCAATGTTGCAAACTAAGCATCTAAGTAACATGTATTGGGTTGATGTTCTTAGAACCAGTGTTTACATTTTGAATAGGAGTCCTACTTCTGGTTTATAAGGTATTACTCCTTATGAAGGATGGTATGAAAAAAAGCCAAATGTCAAACACTTCAAGGTTTTTGGTTGTCTTGCATATGCCCACATTCCTGATGAGCAAAGAAAGCAACTTGATCCCAAAAGTCAATCCTGTATTTTTGTTGTATATTGTGAGTCTTCCAAAGCATATAGGCTCTACAATCCCAAAACACATAAAATTGTACTTTCCAAGGATGTAATTTTTGATGAAGGGGGAGAATGGGGTCATCAAATTTTTTTTTTTGATGATGGATCTCATGATGCAAGTTCCTCTCAAGTGCAGCAAGTGCAGCCCAAAAACAACAAAGGAAGTCCTCTAAGCCCAAGTATGAGTACTACTTCAAGTACAACAAATGCTACTCCAAGTACTTATCCACAAAGATCAGTAAGTTATTAACCTATGGATATTGATTCTCCATTTAGAGGTAAAAGAACACTTTAGCACCATCCATCTTTTCAAATGTTGGATAAGAATTTCTAGAAAATATACACTAGAAGTCAAGCTAGTGAAATGAATGCAGTTTTGAAAATACTTGAAAATTTGCATATGTATGGTGATGATGACTCCCAAGAGCCTAAGGGAGATGTAGTAAATTATGCTTTAATGACTAGTGTAGAGCTAGAGCCATCTAGCTATGAAAAAGCAAGTGCTCATGATGTATGGCAACAAGCCATGAAAGAGGAAATGACCTCTATAAAAAGGAATGATACTTGGGAGCTAGTGGAGCTTCCTAAGGGTAATAAATGTGTTGGATGCAAATGGGTCTACAAGACAAAATTCAATGCTGATGAAAGCATTTAAAGACACAAGGCAAGACTTGTAGCAAAAGGGTTTACTCATAAGTATGGGATTGACTATGAGGAGACCTTTGCTCCTGTTGCTAGACAGGAGACAATCAGATCAGTACTTTCTTTGGTTGCCCATAAAGAGTGGAAAATTTAGCACATGGATGTAAATAGTGTCTTTCTCAATGGGTACTTGAGTGAAGAGGTTTTTGTGGAACAACCTCAAGGATTTGAAGAACAAGGTAAGGAGCATCTTGTCTACAAACTAAAGAAAGCATTGTATGGCCTCAAGCAAGCACCAAGAGCATGATACTCACGCATTGATGGCTAATTTCAAAGATATGGATTCACTAGGAGCAAAAATGAACCTACCCTCTAATACATGAAACAAGGTAAAGACATTCTCATTGTATGCTTATATGTGGATGATATAATATTCATGGGTAGTAGTGCTAAGATGAATGAGGAGTTCAAACACTCCATGATGAAATAATTTGAAATAAAAGATCTAGGTTTAATGAATTACTTCCTAGGCATGGAGGTACATCAAACAGATAAAGGGATCTTCATATGTCAACATAAATACGCTCAAGATATGATCAAGAAATTTGCTATTGAGCAATGCAAGCCTGTTGCAACTCCAAAGGATCATGGGATCCAATTGAACAAAGATGATGGAGCACCAAAAGTTGACATGACCACTTACAGGAGCATGGTTGAGAGTCTAATGTTCCTCACCAACACAAGGTCAGATATTTAGTGTGTTATTTCTCTTGTTTCATGGTATATGACTGATCCATCTGAACTTCATTTTCAAGAAACTAAGAGAATTTTGAGATATGTAAAGGGTACATTGGATTTTGGGATCCATTACCACAAATGTAATTCTATAAAATTAGTTGGCTTTAGTGATAGTGATTAGGGCAGCAATATAGATGATAGAAAATCTACTTCAAGAAATTGTTTTAGTCTTGGGTCAGGACTAATTACATGGAGTTCTAAAAAGTAGACTGTTGTAGCATTGCCATCTAAAGAGGCTGAGTATATAGCAATCACACATGCTAGTACTCAAGCTCTATGGTTGATAAAAGTCCTTGAAGATATTGGAGAGCAACAAAGTGGTCCTTGAAGATTGTACTGTGGCAATATGAGTGCCATCCAATTGGCACATAATCTCATCCACCATAGCAGGTCAAAACACTTTGATATGAAGTATCACTTCATTCGCGACATGGTGGAGAAATAGGTAGTTGAGCTTCAACATTGCAACACTTTGGACAACATGGTGGAAATCTTCACCAAAGGAGTTGCTAAAGCTCAATATGTAAAGTTGAGAGACTGTCTTGTTAGCTCTCTCAACTTTAAGGGGGAGAATGTTAGCATATAAGGTTAACATTGTTTTTTATTATTTATTATTTGGACGACATATACTATGGTCGACATCTAGGTAGAAGGAGAGTTCTATTTTGCTTTGAATAAGCATCTTCTATGTTTGGCATTATGGTTAGCGACTTTTCCTGCTTCTAAACTATATAAGCCTTTGTATATTCTAATTTCAATTAATTAATATATTCTCAATTTTATACCTTAAGGGGTTTGGTCGAACCAATTGGTCTACACCTCGAACCTTGGAATGGATTTTAAGACTAATTTAATTAGCTCCACTCTTCCTACTAATGATAATCATCTATCTTTTCATGCCAATAGGTTATTTTAAATTTTACTTAAAACTGGATTCCATAATTCTATCCTCATTCTTCCCTCAAATAAGGGTATCCCTAGATAAGTTGTTGATAAATTTGCCTCCTCTATATGTAGTAACTTACATATCCCTACTTTGATTCTAGATAGAGTGTTTAGGAAGTAAATATTGGATTTTGTCCTATCTACTCTAAAACTCTTTCATATTCCTTTAATAATTCAAAACTCTATCCTCCTTTATCCCTACCCTTCCAAAAAGGGTCGTATAATATACAAACTATTGATGGGTGATGTTGTCGATGTTATTACTAACCTTAAGTCCACTTATTGACCAATATTTATTAGTCTTTTTCAAGTTCCTACCCAATACCTCTACCATAATAATGAACAGATATGGTGATAGAGGAACTCTCTATCTAAGCCCTCTCTTGGATTTAAATGATTCTAGTACTAACCCATTAACTAACATTATATATGATATTATAGATATGCAAGCTTTGATCCATCAAGTTTTAAGATAATTTCTCTCTCTTTTGTTAAATTTGTTAAATGCTTAACTTCATGAGCTACTATGATTTCATCCAAAATATGTCTCCCTTTCACAAATCCTCCTTGCTCTTATGAAATAATTATATCTAACAATGGTCTTAACCAATTTGCCATCACTTTGGAAATTTTCTTACATATCATATTATATAGGCTTATGGACCTAAATGAATCAAACAATTATGTTTCCTTCTTTTTTGGAATCAGGGTAAGATATGTTGTATTTATTTTATAATGTATGTATTATTTTACCCTAGGCTATTCCACTACCACAAATAAATAATCCTTCACTACATCCTAATTATGCTAAGAGAATGCTAGAGAGATCCCATCCAAACTTGGGAAGCTATCCTTATTAAAAGAGAAAAGAGCTAAATGAGCTTCTTCCAATGTAATAGGCTCCATCAGTTTCCTATTGTCTTCATCCATTATAACTGAAGGTACTTATTATAGTAGTTTATTGTTAAGAACTTTCAACTCCTTTGATCCTAGAATATTTTGGTAAAATAATCTTGCCTCCTCTCTAATTTCACTCTGGTATTCAACCCAAAGCCCTTCTACTCATTTAAATCTATTAATTCTAGATTTTGATATTTAAACTATTGTCATCCTATGAAAGAAATTTGTGCTTTTCTACTTCTTTTAACCTAGTTTATCTCGATTTTAATCTCCAAAATTTCTCTTCTTTACTCAAAACATTATGATATTAACTAAACAACTCCCTTTCCTTCGAGCTTGGATTATTATGTTCACCTTTTTTATGTAGGAGCATCCAAGTGGCAATGGCCAATTAAAAATAGTTGAAATTTCTATATAAAGGACCGGATAATGCAACTGGTAGTTCCACCATTTGAAGTAGTTAGACAATTCACATTTTTAGAAATTCTCACCATTAGAATTAGCTAGCACTCACTATTCTCACACTTATAATAAGATGAGGATGTTAGACTTGAAAGGAGGAGAAAAAGAAGAGAACTTTAGACGAGAGGAAGGAAATTTTATCCCTAAGAGTGTTCTATGTAATTTGTAGCCATGTTGTGTAAACGCTATGCCATATAGGCATTGATTAATAAAATATTTATTTTTATGTGCATTAAAATCCTTAAGAACCAATCTTATAAGTGTTCAATAAATGTGTGTTGCAGGCTTGTGTAACTTATTGTAAGTTAGCATAGTTTAGAGGAACAATCATATAGTCTTCATTGATGGGAAATACATTGTCTTAAGGATATCGCAATCAAAACATCGTTAATAGATGTTTACCATCTAAAAATTAACTGAGAAGGGCGATATCACTAGAGAGACAGAACGTCATGAGAGTGGAGGGAGACGTTGATGAGAGAGATTACCAGTTGCTTATGTCATTGAAAGAACCTACCATTAGAGTCGGAGTTGGCTATCAAGATCTTGCCATCATAACCAAAAAATACCATCATGGTTGGAAATATTATTTAGAAAGTTGTCATCTATGTTGCTATCGATATAAAAACTATCGACTGAGAGGAATTTCAACTATCATAAAAGAGAGGGATTTTGTCATCTAGAGTTGTTTGTCGTTATTGACTACATCATTTCAACATCATTGAATGCATCATTTCATTGTTGCATCATAGTCGTCATCAAGCATTGTGCCATCTACGTTGATGTCATTATAAAAACTATCATCAAAGAGGTATTTTATTGTCATTGACTACATCATTTTGGTATCAAAGTCAAAATATCTCTAAGGATTATTTTATGCCAGAAAAATTATGGCACAATGGGGAAGAGGAAAACTACAAGGATCCCAAACTGCAGATATAGCTGAAATGTTGAGGGGAATTATTGCTTGACTTGAAGCAATTGAAATTGCTCAAAGAAGAGGTGTTCAGCTAGAGGAGATTAGCAACAACAAATAAGAGGAGGCCATCCATGTGAAATCTCAATATGAAGAGCAAGAAGGGGAACTAGAGGACCGATTGATCTAGGCAATTTCTAATATGGGATAAAAGTCAAAGATAGAAACCCCATATTATAATGTAATATTGAATTTAGAGGAGCTCATAGACTGGATTTTGAAATGGAGAAGTATTTTAAATTTTGAGTCAATAGAAGACCTAGTGAAGTTTTCTAGTACAAAGCTAAAAGGACGTGTCCTTATGGTGGGACCTTGTACAGACTAGAGATAAAATAAAAGAAGAGGATCAAGACATGGGAGAAAATGGTTGTCAAACTAAAGACTAAATTCTTGCCATCAGACTACCAATTGGGTCTTTGTAGAAAATTGTAAAACCTAAGACAAAAGGATATGACTATGAAGTAGTATATGAAGGAATTTTATAGGATTACCATTCAAGTCAATTATATGGAAGATGATGAAGAGAAAGTATTGAAGTACATCAATGGACTGTAAATGTCCATACATGATGAAGTCAACATGGTAAGAATAAGGACAACAGAAGAAGTCTACCAGTATAACTTAAAGGTAGAGGAGAAGTTGTTGTGAAAGCAACAAAATAATTAGAGAGAAAGAGGAATATTCTTTCAAGGACGAGGACAAACAAATGGTATAAGAGGATAGTAGAAACAAGAAGGAGAAGCTAGTACTTCTCCAAGTAATTTTAGCTGGAACACTAGAGGAGGTGAATACTCCTCATGAGGAAGAGGTTATTTTGGTTGAGGAAGGGGTAGAGGATTATTTGAAATATGTTATAGATGTGAAAAATATGGTCATAAAAATTTTGAATGTCCAATTGTACAACAAAGCAACAATAAGTGATAGGAGGTTAGGAACCACATTGCACAAGCAAAAGAAGAAAGTGTTACTTCCTTGAAGCATGTAGAGGAGCCTAAATGAGGAGATTATCTTACAATAAAGAGAGTACTATTGGATCCAGAGAAGAGGGAATATGAACCTATTCAAAGGGAAAGTATTTTTAGAATAGTATGTAAATCAAGGGGTAAATGCTACAAGTTCATTGTAGACCATAAAAGTACAAACAACCTAGTATATGTCAAGATGGTAGAGAAATTGGGGTTGAGGAGGATAATATACCCTAATTCGTATAAGGTATCTTAGGTGCAAAAGGGACACTAGATCCTAGTTAGTGAATAGTGCACAATAAATTTTCAAATAGGATCATACAAGGACGAGGTCCTATGTGATATCATGTCTATGAACACTTAACATGTGTTATTGGGAAGACCTTGGAAATTTGACAAGAAGGCAATACATGATGGTAGGGAAAATACCTACACCATTATGAAAGATGGTAAGAAGTTTGTACTGAGTTCATTGAAGGATAAGGATGAGAAATAGGACAATGATCCAAAAGTATACTTGATTTCTAGAAAGCATTCTTTGAAGGAGATGATAAAGAAGAGGGCATATTTTCCTTGATTAACCCACAAAATATAAAATGGTATATAAGAAGGACAAGATTCCAAGTGGGTGAAGGATTTGCTAGAGGAGTATGCAAATAGTTAGTCAGAAGAATTGTTGGATGGATTTCCACCAATAATCAGGAGCCATTGGACAAGGGACTAATTAGGGAAAGCTTGAGCTTGTGTGCAGTACCAGCTGTGCTTACACTAAAGAAGGGTGGAGAATGGTGTGTGTTTACATATTCCAAGGCTATCAATAACATAATTATAAAGTATCACTTCTCATTGCCTTGTATAGACGATTTATTGGATTTCTTAAGTGGAGAAAAGTATTTCACAAAGATAGATTTGAAGAGTGGCTCTAAATTAGGGAAGGAGATGACTAAAAAAACACTTTCAAGACAAACAACAGATTGTATGAGTGGCTAGTTATACCATTGATATTGACAAATGCACCCAATACCTTTATGCAATTGATGAACAAAGTGTTGAAGTCACTTATCAAGTTTGTGGTTGTCTATTTGGATGACATTTTGGTATTTAGTAAAATCAGGGAAGACCATAACACATTTGAGATTGGTCTTGCATAGACTAAAGGAAGAAAAGTTGGTAGTCAACTTGAAGAAATGCAATTTTATGAAAGAAGAATTGATGTACTTGGGTTTTTTGATTTCCAAAGAGGGGTTACAGATGGGCCCTAATAAGGTCAAGGCCATTATGAATTGGTTATCACCTAGAAGTATGTTTGAGGGTAAGATTTTTCATGGTCTAGCAAGTTTTCACAATAAATTTATCAAAAAATTAGTGGAATTTATGCTCTAATAATAGAAACGATGAATGGAGGGAAGTATGAGTTTAAGTGAATGACTGCAGTAGAAAAAAGTTTTCAAATCCTAAAGGAGAAGATAATGGAGCAGCCCATCCTAACCTTGCTAGATTTCAACAAGGTCTTTCAAGTGGATTGTGATGCAAGTGGAAATGTGATAGGAGTCTTGAGCCAGGAGGATAGGCTCATTATCTATTCTAGTGAGAAGCTAAATGAGGTAAAGAAGTACTCAGTCTATGATCAATATTTTTATGTCATCATTCAATATCTAAAGAAATGAAGGCATTATTTGCTACCAAAAGAGTTTGTCTTGTTCATAAGAAATCATGCTCTATAGTTCATTAACAATCAGAGTATCTTAGTTGAAATGATCTAAAGAAATGAGATCCAAAAGGTCAAAACACATTCAAAGTTTTTTAGTTGTATAATTCCTTTTTTAGAATAAAAATTCTTTTTTAGTTTTGTTCCTTCCTAACTCGTCCTTTATGTTCTATCTTTAAAATTATTTTCCTTCTGTTTCTATATTTCTCTAAAAAACCCTTAAAAAACATCTTGTTGTGGTTATTATGCTCTTCACTTGCCTCGTAACACGATCTGGTGAACCAGAAAGCCTCCAAAACTAGTAGTATGCTCTTCACTTGTCACGTAACGTGATTTGGTGACTAAAAAACTAGCACATGTTTTTTTAATAAAGTACTGCTACGCTGTGTTTCCTTCTAAGTTAAAAAGAAAAGAAAAGGAAATGAAGAATATATTTGATAAAGGACAAGTAGAATACCATGTAATTGACCTAACAATAAATGCAATATTTTGGTATTGTAATGAGAGTGGCCTCCAATAGAAGCATATAACTTACTAAAAAATAAAATAACTTCATATTGTCTATATATATATATACTATTTCAATCACATACAATCCTAAAATTTAATTCTAATGCAAGGTACTTGCCTTATAAAAACAAATAAATAAAAACATAGAAAAAATTTAGGTTTCCATCAACCCTTAATGTTAAGAAATGGTAAACAATATTTTTTTTCTAGAGAACAAGGGGTTGTGTTTGGGTCCTCTACCCTTGAAAAATCGTAACTCTCTTATTTAGAGCATGAGAGTTTACAAATAAATTCAATTCTCATCTCAATTGAGTTGCTATATCATTTTACATAAAAATTTTGAATTTTTTATTTCATTTTTTTGGAAGTTTTTCAATTTTCTATGTTGATACAAAATATTCTAGAATTCAACATCCTCCTTGATATTTTACTATAATAAACTTCACAATGCCAAAATTTCACCTCTACTATCTATGCTTTGCATCTTAGTAGAGTAATATTTTAAAACAACGCACTATCATAGCCCACTTTACTAGATATGGTTGTTAATTTCCTTCCTAAAGCACAAGTGCAACCACAAAAATTGTAATAAATAGTTTATATGAAAGCACATTATGTTATAAAATAAATCAAATATTACCAATGGAAAACATTAAAATAAATCTTAAGAATTATTTGGTTCAAGCAATCAACATTTTCTTGTCAGCTTTAACTAAACTTACTACTTCCTCTAACCAAGGAAAATAAAATTTAACTTCACGATCCTCAATTAAAATCCCTCTATTGGCTAGCCTATCTACACATTTGTTTCTTTCCCTTAATGTATGTGTAAACCTGATTTCTTCAAACTCTATAGCAAGGTATTGAATTTTCACAATTATCTCTTGTATGTTCCATGGAGCCTTTGCTTTCTTCAAATAACATTTATTATTATTATTATTATTTTGAGTAATACTTCTTATACACATTCACCATGGGATTGAACCTGGTTCAAATAACATTTATTACTATGAATGAGTCACCTCCCATCCATACTTTGTTCCATTTCATTTGTTTGCATATTTTTAACCCTTCCAAAGCCGCCGAAGCTTCAACTTCATTATTTGTCTTAAATCCACTATGGAAAGCATAGTGAGACAAAATCTCTCCTCTATTATTTCTAATTATTCCTCCTCCTCTTGATCCTTGATTTCCTTTAGATGCTTCATGAAAATTCAATTTGACCAACTCCACATATGGTGGTTTACACTTTATATTTTTTGCCTTCTTTTTGTTTCTCCTATTCCCAACATCATAATTCCATTTGATGACTTGACTTCGTCTATCAAGGCTCTCTTCTTCTAAACAAATCTTCCTTTTCATTATCTAGATATGGTAAAAAATATTAATGTACATAAAAATAATGTTTTATTTTTCCACTAATTATATGAATTTGAAATGGATTCAATCTATGACTTTGTATTAGATGACCACAAAGTGTCGTTATAACAACTTAGCTCATCTATAATGCATGCATTGTTACAATGCTGTACTTACTCCCCACCTCCACCCTCAAGTACAACCAAGTGCTTTGTCATTATAACAACTTAGCTCATCTATAATGCATGCACAGTTTAACAAGATTCAAGCCTAACTCTGTTTTCCAAAAGTCAAAGAATTTAACTGCCTGAAATAATATCACTTAATATATATATATATATATATATATATATATATATATATATATATATATATATATATATATATATATATATATATATTAAGTGATATTATTTCAGTGCTTAAATTCTTTGATATATATAAGCGAAAAATCCCTTGCGGGGCCGCTTTGGTCTGAGAGACCACAAACAAGGGGTTCTACACCGTCAAAGTCACCCGAAGTCGCACCCGACCCTGCCCGCACCAACATTATCAATTGGATTTTAGATACCCAATTCAGCTTTTTGGTAGGGTGGAGATTTGAACCTGGGACCTCCCTTGGAGGATTGCCCTCTCCTCTCCAACTCACCTACAACACCTGCGTAATATATTTTTACTCTCACACATTCTATAAAATAATAAAATTTTATTTAAAAATTTATAAAAAACTTTAAATTAAAACATAATTATATACAAAATATAATACAAATAATTTTAATCCCATATATTAATTTAAAAATATATATTTTTAATGCACAAAATCAAAAACATAGAATAAACCTAAGCCTTTCGCCTTTATCTTCTTTGTCTATTAATCATGTGCATAAAATCAGATAAAATCTTGCCAAGTTAATCTTCCTTGCTTATTAATCACGGAGTAAAGCTTACCAAGTTCATCTTCCATGTTTATGTGCAAAGGCTTATGAACTTTATTTTTTGGCTTAAAAAGTAGAGGATTAGGTTCCCAAAATTGATAATTATTTCTATAATATACTTTTACATTTTAAAGATTGTGCAAGCCGTGGCAGACAGTTCGTGATTGTTGATATAATTTGTAAACGTTTTCTTAAGCATCATAGTCCCACAATACAAAAAGATTGTCCAAGCATCATAGTCCGACAACACCTTACAAAAACAAAACACACACAACCCTTCTAAACCCTTCCAGGTTGATATGCGGATAAACCCCCTCATCACAAGGACAAAGATCCAACCAGCCCTCATAGTCCTTTTAGCTTAGTACACAAACTGACACTTGATACAACATGAGGACAAAGAGTTAGTAAAGAGGATTGACCACTAAAACTTCCCAAAAAAATCATTTATTCCAACACTACTCTAGCCTATTATACTTAACCATCATCTCAATCCACCTTACCAAACTCATTGTGTGCACACTTATAGAACTGGAACCTCAAGGCACTCGGGGCGTGAAAGATGGGTAAACAATATTTTTGACTTAATAAATAATTTAATAAAATGTTCAATAAGGGAAAAATTCATGGACAAATGACTTAAGAAGAAAAAAGATGCACTATTTATTATGTTTAACTCCACATAAAAATATAATCACAAAGCATTCACAGCTACAAATAACAAATGAAGAATTAAGATGTTTATAATTTGACTAAGAACAAGTTTAGACATTTAGATGAAAAATTTTAAATGGAAGTAAAAGAAAATTGTTTTTTTTTTGGTATTATAAGTTATATAAAATAAGATGATGATTTAAATTTTGTATTTATAATAATGGAAATATAATTTATCTTTCACTTTAGTTGTATTTTAAAAAAATGAGTATATATATATATATATATATAAAAGTAATATATGTTTTTTATTGGGTTATTATCCTTAAAAAATCAAAACATTACATTGTTCTTATTATATTTTTTAAGGAACTAATAACAAGAATAACTCTTATACGATACATAGTTCCAATACATAGAAGGAAAATAAACATAACAGTCATCCATCAAATAGAAAATCAATTTGATTATGTTTCTTTGTAGCGAGGTTCTTCCTTCTTTAGAGTGGCAAGATCTGAGAATGCATTTTTGCACTCTAAGCTCGTGAGGTAATATCTAGTTGTAACACATTTTGTAGGATTTTTATTTTTAAAAAACTGATTATCATCAATTGTTTTATAATTAGCTTCAAGAATATCATTTGAGGTGCTAATTTTTTCCATGGAACCGTTTGGATGGTCTTTAATAACCATTTGGCTTTTATCAATGATCTTGATTCAAATTCTTCTTTTGGGGTTGAGTCTTTTGTTGCTCGTATGATTCATATTGAACAATTGGTGCATCTAGAGGATGAGCTTCTTTCTTTTGAACTGGGGCATTTGAAGGTTTTGAATCATTCTCATGCAAGGCTTTCTCCTCCTTTTCTCCTCCACCAAGGAGGAATCAAAAGCATTATCAAATGACCAAACATCTCTTTTTCAGGTGGCCATATTGTTGACAACCATAACATCTTAGGGAGAAGTTTTCATATTCAATATTTTGGATCCATTCCCTTTTGCTTGAAGAGATATTAATGGATTGAGGCCCCAAGGCCCCAAAACTGAAACATCCATCCAAACAATCAATCTTGCTTTACTCATTAATTTTACTGGACAATTTTTTTTTTTTTTTTTTTCTGTTTGGGTATCTATATAAATAAATGCACCAATGACATTATCAATTTTGGTGAATATCTTCTCTCCCCAAAACTCCACATGCAAAGTATAAAGATTCACCTAGACTAGGAAGCCATTAAAGTCTTCTGTAAAGAGGTTGAAACTAGGAGTCCAAAGTTTTATATAGACACCCATTTGTTCGAAAAACCAATTATATCTATAATCCATTACTTTATCCCAAAATTAGAAAAATAAACGTAATTTTATTTTCTGGTTAGGAGAGTTACTTGGAATTCGGTAATGGTCTATCCTTTGAGCTCCTCTAGGCTTGGTCTTTTGCCTTTGAGTTTGAAGATAATTGTTCGGACTTCATGATCAATCAAATATAACCCAAATTCATCTTCTGAAATCTTAATAAAAGACAAAGGTTCATTCACACGAGAACCCAAATATCCTTAAGAGATATTTCTTCTGACTAAAAATACTTTCTCACAAACTGAAGAGACGGTCTGCGAACAACCATTTTCCTTCAATGCTTGATTGCACCTAAGGTTTGCATCCCTTTCGCAAAAACAATAACCAAATTTATCGCTTTGTTCAATCGCTTAATTGTACTTAGGGTTTACACCCTTTTCCCAAAAAAAAATGAATAAATACTTATTTTAAGGTATTAGATTTTTTTTCTTTAAAATAAATATAAAAATTATGATAAATTTAAAATACCACTAAATTTTATGTATAAATGGGTTGACGAAATAAAGAAAAAAAATTAAAAAATTTATTATTATTATTATTTGAGTAAATACTACTTATACATATCCACTAGTAAAATTGAAAAATTTAGTATCCTTAAAGGACAAATAAAATAATAACTTTATTATAATATTTTATATAAATTTATTTAAGAAAAAATATATTATATTTTTATTTCATAAAGAAAAAATGAGTACAATTTCTTAAAAAATGTAGAACCCTAAATTCAATCCAAGGTGTAGCATGATATATGTGTATGAACTAACTTATGTAAAAATACAAAATAAAAACCCAAATTTAAAATTGCTTTAATAAATTATGATATATGTATGCATTTGGGGTGCAATATAACGGTCTCGGCTTTGGTTCTTTGGTTCTTCTTTGAGAGGTCTAAGGTTCAAACTGTAGCATGAGCGAGTGTGTGAGGGGGTGAATGTGTGTTGGCTATTGATAAGTATAATTCTCGGCTTTACGAGGGGTCTTGGGTAGGAGGACACTTCTTAGCCCTCTACGTCGGGTCATAGAGGTTTTTCACAATAACCAAATAATAATAAAAAAATTATGATATATATATGTATGAATTAACTTATGTAAAAATAAAAAATAAAAACCAAATTTTAAAATTGTTTTAATAAATTACCGTGCGGAATAGGTCTAGACAATGACAGTATGCCTGTGTTTTTAAACCTAAAGACCAGATTTTAAAATTGCTTTAATAAATTGCAATGACCTTACGAATTCTGAGCAACCAGTGGTCCTTTTCATGTTGGGTCAACAATAACAAAACAGAATAAGTTTCAACAATAACGAAGAGGAAATAAGTGAAGTAGCCCGTATTTTGAAATAAAAGAAATAAATGAACTAGTAAAAATAAAGAATAATAAAAACCAAAATTTAAAATTGCTTTACTAAATTTATTGGAACGATGGTGGTCCTCTTCATGCCGAGTCAATAATAACAAAATGGAATAGATTTCAACAATAACGAAATGAAATGAAAACGGTGAGTAGGCGGGAAGCGATGAACTAGGGTTTCTGGAGCTAAGGAAAATCTAGGGCATCAGGTGGGTTGTCGAAGTGTTTTTCTGGTTACTGTGGATCTGAAGGCAAGTTTGCTGCCCCAGGAGGGTCTAATGGGGACTCCTTCGGATCCTCTCACAAGGAGAAATAGCTCTTATGTAGATTTGTTAAAAGATAAATCTCCATCTAATAATGACGAAGCACAAAGAAATGCTCCTAAAATGCTCTTCAAGAATGCTGGAAAGAGATCAACAGCCCAACGAGTCAATGGATGCCTTCCGCAGTCCGAATCAAGGCCCAAGATTTTCATCGAGCCAAGGATGGTCGAAGAAACAGTCTTATACAGAGCCAATCACGATCTGATCTGTAAATTCATGGGTATTTGCCCTACCCTGAATTTTTTGCATTCCTGGGTCAAGCAAAACTAGGAGCCTCATGGTGAGTACTCTTTATGGTTTATTAGCAATGGGTATTTCATTGTTAGTTTTTCTTCTTTGGCCGATAGAAATAGGGCTTTCGAATCATAAAAGAGGAACCATGGTCCGGCAGGGTTATTTGTTCAACCCTGGAGAGTGGGTTTCGATCCTCGAATTGAACCCACGACTGTCCCGGTTTGGATCCGTTTGTATGCTCTTCCAATGGAGTTTTGGGGTGAGCAGGTTTTGGAAATTATCGGTAACTCCCTTGGAAGACATTTGGGTGTCTCCAAAGACACCATAGAAGGAAACACAGCTGCTTTTTGCAAGAATATGTGTGGAAATGGATATTAGCCAGCCTCTATCGACAGAGGTGGAACTTGAACTAGCAGGACTATCTTGGATTCAACAACTAGATTATGAGGCTTCGCCCTTCAGATGTATATTTTGCCACAAATACGGGAATTTGGCCCGATTTTGCCCAAATAATTTGAACACAAAAATGGAGGCCCCGCTAGGAATGTCAAATCTTCCTAGGGAGGGTAAGTCAACTCTAACCAAAGAACCAACCAATACTCCTCAGGGTAAAGAAGCTCAGAGAGATGGTTTTGAACAACCCAAAAGAAGGAGAAAGCAAAAGAAAAATGGTAAAGAGCAAACACAACTCAAGTCAACCAATAGGTATGAAATATTTAAGACACTAGTGGACCAAGAGGATCAAGTCATGGAAGGAGTGGATGGGAATAGTGAAAATAATAACATTCACGCTTAAGCTCCTCTTTCATCTCCCACTGTCATAGAATAGGTAATTGAGTACACTGAGTTACCGCAGTCAGAGAGTGCAGGGGCATTGATAGTGCATACCCAAGAGCAACCAATAATTAAGGATGTCAGCATGGGAATAGCAGAAAAGAACAGAGAAAGGCCAACACTAGGGATAACTCAGGTGGAAAAGAGATCAAAAAATAGCAACTCTCAAGGAGTGGGTAGAAAATCAAATAAGGATCTGCTAGCAGTTCAAGGAGATAAACTGATCACTAGAGGATCGATGAGGCCAATAGATTCTTACTGCTCTCAAGGTAACCAATGATTATACAATCATGGAATATTAGGGGTTTAAACAGTAGAACCCATCAATCTGTTGTTCAAAGACTCTTAGAAAAATGCAAAACAGATTTTTTGCTTATCTAGGAGACAAAAATGTCGTTAGATCTTATGTGTAAAATAGTTAACAGAATTTGGAGGGGCGCTGGTCATATGGAAGTGGCTGCCCAAGGTGCCTCAGGGGGGATTGTTACTCTTTGGAACTCTCTGGAATGGATTGCAATAGAACATATAGCTTGGAGGGGTGTTCTCACATCACATTTTAGGAATAATGTCACAGCTAAACATGTTTTAATCACAAATTTTTATGGGGCTCAAAACCTTGATGGTCAGAGGCTTCAATGGAAAGTTGTGCATAACATGAGAATCTCAAGGGAAGATTTAGACTAGATTATTGCTGGGGATTTTAATGCTAAATTATCTTCTAGAGATCAGGAAGGGGGAACCCCAATTTTGGACCCAGGGGATCGACTTATGATTGCCCAAGTTCAGGATTTTCACTTAGTGGATATTAAATGCCTTGGAACCAACTATACTTGGACTAACAAGAGGAGGGAGCCACATAGCAAGAAGGTAAAGCTAGACTATTTTCTGGTTTCAGAGGAGGCATTTGTAAAATGGAATACAAAATTTTAGATTTTTGGAGGGTCCAGTTTCATATCACTTTCCCATTTTGTTGGAGGGAGGGATTAAGACAGGGCAGCATCACAAACCTTTTAAATTTGAGAATTTTTTGTTACAAAAAGAGGAACTTCGAAAGAAAATTCCACAGTGGTGGGAAGAAGGTCGTCCACCTTATGGGACAACAATGTTTAGATTCCACAAACAACTTCATTATGTCAAAGCTCAACTGAAACAATGGAGGCGAGCTAACAAGACAGACTTCCAGCTCCAAAGAGCTCCTTTGGTGGCCAGATGGGATGAGGTTCAAAAACACTTTAGGGAAGGAACAATTACAGAGCAGCTCAAAGCCGAGGATGATGCCTTGCGTAAAGCGGTTGAGGACATTGACAACCAAGAGGAGACCTACTGGAAACAGAGAGCAAGAACCACTTGGTTATTAGAAGGTGATAGAAATACCAAAATTTTCCATCGGACTACCTGTGCTAGGAGACAAATGAATAACATGGAAACTCTTCAAGATGAGAATGGACACTCCTTTGATACTCTTCCTGGTATGCATTCCCATTCAATGGATTATTTTTCTAAACTATTTAAGGAAAGTATGGTGCAAGATGAAGAGGCTCAAAACAAAGTTATTGATGTCATACCCTTCGTTATCTCTGAAGAAGAAAATCAGACCCTTTTTAAACCCATTGATAGAGAAGAACTGAAGAATGTGGTCTTTGGAATGAGCACCGGAAAAACTCCAGGACCGGATGGCTTTCCAATTGAGTTTTTTCAGTGCCTTTTGGGATATTTTGGAGGAGGATGTTTTGTCTGTCATAGAGGAGTCCAGAGGTAATAAAAGAATGCTTAAAGCATTAAATCATAGCTTCATCACTTTAATTCCAAAAGGGGAGGAGGGGGTACATATTTCAGATTATAGACCTATTGCCTCAAGGATAGAATCGATATCTAGAAGAATCTTTTGGATTGTATCAAGGATAGAATGAATCATTGGTCTCACAAATGGTTAAGCTATGGGGGTAGATTAACTTTTTTATAGTTAGTCATTCAGGCCATGCCAATTTATAAATTCTCTATCCCGGCTGCCCCACATACTATATGGAAAGAGTTGGACAAGATGGCTAGAAGATTTTTATGGGAAGGAGTAAAAGGAGAGAGGAAATGGGCCTTAGTTGGTTGGGATAAAGTAACCCAGCCCAAGGTAAAAGGAGGGTTGGGACTGAGAAGATCCAAGATAAATAATAAAGCTTTTGCTGAAAAGCTGTATTGGAGGTGGATTTCCCAACCAACTTCCTTATTCAGTAGAATCCTAACTAGTAAATATTTGGGACATGTTAACCCCAATGAGGTGGGTCATTTCCCTTTGGATGGTACTGGATCCTTAGTGTGGCAGGCTCTCAAGCTAGGATCTCAGGTAGTTAAAGATCGATTGTTTTGGAAAGTGGGGAGAGGGGAGAAGGCACGTTTTTGGAAAGATTCATGGGATCAATACCCACCTATCATTGTTGAATTTCCTAAATTGCTACTAATAAAAACAGCCATAGAAACCAAGGGATGGGTCCAAATTGAAAGTTATTTCATCACTAGTCAGCTAGGAGAGTATAAGTTTAAGCAGTTTAAGAAGTTGGAGGAGTGGCCAATTTCAATCCCTCCGGAGTTGGCACCCATCATGACTAAAATCTTGACAGAAATATTTCTCACAGGTAGAGACGAGGAGGATGAATTAGCTTGGGGCTATGGGAGCCTTGGTGTCTATACAGTGAAGGACGACTATGACAAGATCCTTCCAGAGCCTCCCCCCATTCATATCCGGTAGAGGATTGGAGAAATATTTGGCACTCCAAGGGCTGGCCGAAAGTAAACTTTTTTGCCTGGCAGTTCATGCACAACGGAATTCTCACTTTTGACAATCTCAGATGTAGAGGAATCATCGGTCCATCTCAATGTGTATTATGCTACAAAAGCAAGGAAACAACTGATCACTTGATGTTTGAGTGCCCTTTCACACGTCAGATTTGGAAGAGATGGCTTTTATATTATAAAATTCAAGTTAATGGTGACTTGAATCGAACTAATATCTGGAAAAGATGGAAGAGGGGTAGATTTAAATCTAAAGCTCTTCGTATTGGTTAGGAGCTTGGATTAAACTTCATTTGGTGGCAAGTGTGGTTGGAGAGAAATGCTAAAATTTTTAGAGAAACTTTTTCCTCGTTAGATGGAGTTTGGCAGGTCATCTTGAGCAAAGTCACAGAAACTGTTGCCGTCTATGCTAAAGAGGAAACTCAAGTTGTTACTGGGCCAATGGAAGAGGGAGTTGAAGAGCAAGAGGCAAGAGGGACAAGACAAAGCTAGTTGGAAACCACCCCCAGAAGGTTGGATTAAAATTAATACTGATGGAGCTGCAAAGGGCAATCTGGGTAGTGCCGAAATTGGAGTGGTTTGCTGGAATCATGATGGATCAGTGCTCTATTGGGAACCGCAAGGCTTGGGAAGAGCCACAAACAATGAAGCAAAAGCCATAGATATCAAATCTGCTTCGTTTGGGCAGTTAAACAGGGCCACAGGAGGATAATTCTTGAATCAGACTCTCAAATAATGGTTGGGGCTCTAGACTACATGAGGAACTTTGCCTTGAAAGCTTGGAGGTTGAGGATTCTTGTTACTCAAATTAAGAAATTATGGAGGGAATTAGATGATGTGATTCCAGTTTATGTGAGTAGAGATTTAAACAAAACGACCGACTTCTTGGCTAAGATGGGTGCTGAGAATGAGGTAGGGGTCCAGTCTCACAGTGACATGGCTATTGAGGATGAGGCGATTAGGCAGGGTCTTGAAAGGTCCCTGAGCTAATGATCAAAGAAAAAGCTAAGGGAGGGAAGGTGTCGCGATTTCGCGACATGTTGCTTCGTCGCGGCCAAGGGAGGGAAGGTGTCGCGATTTCGCGACATGTTGCTTCGTCGCGGCCAAGGGTGGGAAGGTGTCGCGATTTCGCGACATGTTGCTTCGTCGCGGCCAAGGGAGGGAAGGTGTCGCGATTTCGCGACATGTTGCTTCGTCGCGGCCAAGGGAGGGAAGGCGTCGCTATTTCGCGACATGTTGCTTCGTCGCGGCCAAGGGAGGGAAGGCGTCGCGATTTCGCGACATGTTGCTTCGTCGCGGCCAAGGGAGGGAAGGCGTCGCGATTTCGCGACATGTTGCATCGTCGCGGCCAAGGGAGGGAAGGCGTCGCGATTTCGCGACATGTTGCATCGTCGCGGCCAAGGGAGGGAAGGCGTCGCGATATCGCGACATGTTGCATCGTCGCGGCCAAGGGAGGGAAGGCGTCGCGATATCGCGACATGTTGCATCGTCGCGGCCAAGGGAGGGAAGGCGTCGCGATATCGCGACATGTTGCATCGTCGCGGCCAAGGGAGGAAAGGCGTCGCGATATCGCGACATGTTGCATCGTCGCGGCCAAGGGAGGAAAAGGCGTCGTGATATCGCGACATGTTGCATCGTCGCGGCCAAGGGAGGAAAGTGTCGCGATATCGCGACATGTTGCACCGTCGCGACCAAGAGAGAAAAGGTGTCACGATATCGCGACATGTTGCATCGTCGCGACCAAGAGAGAAAAGGTGTCGCGATATCGCGACATGTTTCATCGTCGCGACCAAAGGAGAAAAAGTGTCGCGATTTCGCGACATGGTGCATCGTCGTGGCCAAAGGAGAAAAGTGTCGCGATTTCGCGACATTTTGCTTCATCGCGGCCAAAGGAGAAAAATGTCGCGATTTTGCGACATGTTGCAACATCGCGGCCAAGTGAGAAAAAGTGTCGCGATATCGCGACATGTTGCATTTTCGCGGCCAGAGGAGGAAAGTGTCGCGATATCGCGACATGTTGCATTTTCGCGGCCAGAGGAGGAAAGTGTCGTGATATCGCGACATGTTGCATTTTCGCGGCCAGAGGAGGAAAATGTCGTACTATCGCGACATGTTGCTTTTTTGCGGCCAAAGGAGAAGACAGAAAGAGTGTCGCGATATCGCGACAAGTTGCATCAACAGACCAAACCGATCCCTCTGTTAGCTAGTTATTGGTTCAAGAGATTTGGCTCCATTGCAAATCTTTTTTTACTCTTGTAAGCATGTGTTCTCTCTGATTTCGGCTGGGAAGTGTCTCTTCCCAAATTGTATTTGATCTTTGTTTTAATACAAGTTTTTTCAAATTTTTCAAAAAAAACAATAACAAAGCGGAAATAAACAAAGTAACCTTTGACTTATCAATTACTAAAAAAATAATGTAGTTGTAAAAAAAAAATTATTCAAAACTATTTAAAAACTTTATCCAAATTTAAAACATCAAAATATATGGAAAGAATGTTGAACAACAAAACATTTATTAACTTAGTTAATTTTTATAAAATCCTTAGTGATTTTAAGCGCTATAAGGTCAATAGTTCTAGACTTTGCTGGTTACAATGTACGGTGCCCTTCCATGTCTTATACGTCCGCAAGAGCACCATGTCTATCAATGGTTAGTGAGTGGAGTTCAGAGGTTAAGAGATCGAATCCCTTTGAAAGTTCGAGTTCCGTGGACAAAGGTACCCTGACTGTAAACCAAACCGTTGAAATATTCCATGCCGCGTGCCATTTTCGATCTGATTGTTCTTCCATGCCCTCTGCCATTTTCGAATTGTTTGTTCTTCCATGCCCTCTGCCATTTTCGAATTGTTTGTTCTTCGCACATCCATACATGACAACAGGGAGCAGAAAACAATGGCGGAAGAAGTCCTCGCTTCAGACAGGTCGAGCCTTCACCTCACACCGCGACTGAAAATCAGAATCGGCCTTACGCTCGTAACATGTCTCGCCCTCACCGCGGGAGCGGCCGTGGGCGCCCACGTTCACAGGCAGCCCAGCGCCGGCGCCGCCCCCATAAAAACCGTGGCCCGAGGCGTAAAATTAGCGGACGGTCTCATGAAAGGCGCCAAGGCCTTCCACAAGTTCCAGTCACCGTTCCCCCTCAACCTCGTCTTCTTAGCCTTCGCGACCGCCAAGGCCTTCGTGAAGGGCGCCAGCAAGGGGCTTATAATTAGGGACCAAAGCGCCACCGCCGGCTTTCAGAAAATGTCGAAACGCTTCAAGGCCTCGCAGGGTGCCGTAAACCTGGTCAGGTATGGCAGGGTCCTTAAATTAGGGGCAACTGACCCCTGGGAGTCTGTTGTAAAGGGTTATAAATTGTCGAAGAGCACTTTCAATGTGTTTGACGGCGCCACCGAGGTCGCTGCCAGAGGGTATGGGCGTGTTAAGAGCGGGCTTAAGGGGGCGGGGGTGGTTTTCAGGGCCCTGGTTTTGTCGAAGCAGGCTTACGGCGTTTTAATTCAGGGGTTTGGAGTTTCTCACGCGGCTTTGAGAGTGTTATCGGAGGAGGTACAGAATAAGAAAGAAGAGTATACGGAGGAAAGGGAGGTGGAGGAGGAGGAGGAGGAGGCAGGGTTGGTGAGTTTGGGGAAAGGGAAATTGCATATGAGGCGTGGGGTTTATTGTTCTGGGCTTGCTAGGGTTGGTTCTGAGAAGGGTTTGCCTTTGCATGTAATGAATATGTTGGCTGCAAGTCTTGTTGAGCGGGAGGATCCGGGGTGTAATTTAGATTGTGTATTCTCTCTTTCGATTCCGTGTTGACCGGAACACCTTTGGTGCTGATAATGAAAGGGGTTTTCAGGTACATTTTCTTGCGGATTTGTTGGAACTTTGGTTCTGTATTTTCTTTCTGTCTCTTTACCAAAAGCCTCGACTTTTACACAGCGAGTCCGCTGATTACTCCCCCAAGTCAGTCCTGATCTTGAGTTTGATAGGAATGTATGCCAGTTGTGTAGGGTTGAATCGGCTAATTGTAGTTGTACAATTTTGTAATTCGCGTCCCCGCAGACAAATGGACAAAGTGAAACGAAATTATAATCATAGAATAACTTGCATAAATGAAATGAATTGTAATGTGTGGACGTGGGTTAATAAGGAGAAGGACCTATTGCTGTCTTCGGCAAGGTGCTTCACTTTCTTTTTGTGTGCACACGGATCCAGAAACTTTGTTATGCTTGAGAATAAGAATGGAAGACTCCCATACCCTATTCAAAACGTAAAACCCAAACGGAAATGTGAAGCCAGCCTATTTCTCGTGATATTAGTATGATAACAATTTAATCTATATTTTCATATAATAATATTATAATAACGTTGAATCACAACAATTGAATCTGGATCTTCTCTGCTGTTACCATTTGATAGAACTGAAGCCAAGTTATAAACTTTATCATTATTATTAGACCACTCTACTGTATTGGATGTGTTTGCCTGCGGTAGGACCTCAACCCTGTTTTTCAGACTCTGACCTACCACAACTCTGAGCTTTTGGCATAGTGGTAGCCCGTCAGTGGGACGGTTTGATTCCTGCCCTTGCCAACGTTTGCTCACCTTGAGTCTGACGGCCGAACCTCTTTGCTTGGGGTCTGACCTTCACGGATACACCCTCACCACAAGTTTAAGCTTTTAGGCACAATGATAGCACCATTTCGTGTCAACAGGATGTTTTACCAAAAACGTAAAAACAAGCTGTGGCTAAATGTCTAACGCATCCCATATGTAGGTTAAAGAAAAAAGAATAAAATTCTTATATGTCCAGAGGAAAATAAGAGAGCACATCATGGTTTAAAAAAAATAAAAAATTCTTACATGGCCAGAGGAAAATAAGAGAGCACATCATGGTAAAGAAAAAGAATAAAATTCTTACATGGCATGGTAACTAGGAAACTTGGATGCAGGGAATTAACCATGTCCAGTTACCATACCCATGTCTTGCAAGTTGTCGAGATTATGTAGAAGTAAATAATTTAGCCATACCCATTAAAAAAGAAACTACGTTGATTGTTATGATACCAGTGTTCAAGAACATGCGGAATCTCTCTAGTCAGTGGATCTGCTGTGCGTCAAAACAAAATTTAATCGCAGAATGTATCTATTGAAAGAAAATTGCAAGATGTATTCCTTTGGAATAGATTTACAGCAGCCGATTTGAGCTTTTATAACAGGAGTGGACTTAATACAGAGTAATTGGAAGAAGACTTTGTCAATGCTTACTGTTTTCTAATAAAGAAATGTCACAAACATGGTATGAAGATAGCGGGATCAGGGTGTTGTAGTTTGATAATAGAGGAATTGAATAGAAAATATAATATTAGATCCTAGAGCAAGAATATAATAAGAAATAAAATATATATTTAGGATTTTCTAGTCTCAACCCAACATAATATGCCAGGAATTCATGCAAGCACTGTGCTTGGCCAGACACACAGCGTCATTGAGCATCAATACGCAACATTTATTGGAAAATATCTTCACTTTAAAACCGTACACAACCTATTAATATGATGAGATTAGAATGTTTTAAGATTTAATAGTTATATCATTTTTTTTTAATATCCATAAGACCAACATAAATTATAGGACAACAAAACTTCTGTATCAAATACAAAATAATAAAGTACTTATTCCTTAACAAGGAAACAAAGTTTATGTAAAAAAACGAAGTTGAATCATGATTCTCTTTCAAAGGAACTTTGTCTTTCTAATTAAAACTTTGCAATTGTTGTATTAGAATGGTTTCCTGCTTTGTATCTTACATCCTATCAATGTAAATTAGCATTTTTTTAATTAAAACTTTTGTTTTTTATCAGAACTTTAATTTTTTCTAATTAAAATTTTCCAAGTATTGTCTTTTTTGCTCTTCAGGCAGTGTTTTTCTGTCGTTTGCATTCCAGTCCGCATTCCGCCATTTGTTTTCTGCTCCCTGTTGTCATGTGTGGATGTGCGAAGAACAAACAATTCGAAATTGGCATGCAGCATGGAAGAACAAACAGTTCGTAAAGTGGCACGTGGTATTGAAGAACAAACAGTTCAAAAATGGCATGCGACATGGAATATGTTACTACTAATACTCTTCATGATGGAGCTACCCATGCTCTTGCCAACCAGTCTTCTCATTGATGCCAACAAACTGAACAGCAGGGCAAGGTGCAGCAACCAGTCTCAACTCAAGTTGAGCAAAATGATAATCAGCAAGGATGGACTCCAAGAAGAGTTCTTGGCAACAACATGGGTAGCTCCAGCACCAGGAGAAGAGTGCTTGGCAACAACATGGGTAGATCATTATGCAGAGTATTAGTAGTAATGTTATTATCCTTACAATAATAATCAGAAGTATCGAGGTACATCCATCATGCAGAGTATTAGTAGTAATGTTATTATCCTCACAATAATCATCAGAAGTATCAAGAGGTACATCACAATGACAAGATGCATGATCATTAAGCTTATCGTTAACATGAGAAGAAAAAGAAAGAGTAATATCACTAGAAGAAATAGACTTTTCTGTTATTCTTATCCTTAATGTATGCTCAATAGTGCCTGGATCATCAACTGGACTGTGCCTATCAATGTTATCCTCAAGCTTCAGGGCCTTCTTAAAATTTGGAATTTCTTGCAGAAGTGTTAGCTTAAGATATTTTAGCTTCATCATTTAAAGAAGCATGGTGCAATTACCTCATCAAAGATCTAGTGGGTTGAAGACTCATCATACTCTTAGGCAGAGGACACATGATCCTTATTAGCTAGCTGAACATAAATCCTTAATGTTATTTGGAGAAAGCTTGGCACCAATGGGTTTTCCAAATGTCCGTTGCAAGAATTGCCAGAACACCTTTAGTTCATGTCTTTTAAAGACCTGTAGCAGGTTTTCATCTTTAATTTTGGAAGGTATGAGCTTGAGTATCGCTTCATTATAAATAGGTGTCTCATCATTACAATCCCATAAAAGACAGATCATGAGCAAGTTGCACATATCCAATTTCCAACTTTGATAATTCTCCTCATCCAAAGGTGCAACATGTGATGACAGATAGTCCAACTCTTGAGGGATAACTGAAGCCACGGTGTTTCAACCAAAATACAGAATTCTATGCGGTAGATGATTCAAAAATCAAAACCAATTACACCACTATGAAGTACTTGAGGAACAAAAAAAAGAAAATGAAAAATAGAAAATGCACAGAACTCCTTCGTTTGACCAGGATATGACCTCCAGAAACATCAGGTTCAATTTTTTTTTTTTTTTCACAATTGGGACAACCGGTTTGACCAAACTTTTAGGGTTAACTGAAAAGTTTGGCCTGGGTTCTGAGATATTTGTGTTTTCTAAAAAACACAGCAGTACCTCCTCAACAGAAGAGTTACAGCATGTTGATTGAATCGTAGTCTTTTCGAGTCTTCACCAGCAATCTGGCTCATTCAGATCTAGCAAAGATGAAAATTTTACTTCCATTTTTCGATGATCTGTAGCACCTTTCCAAGCAAAATTGAGTCTTCAAGAGGGAAAGTACAATCCACAGTCTTTCTCCCCTTCCTGAGACTCTCTTGCTAGTTGCTTGGAAAAACAGACTCTGGAACCTGAAGTTGTTATCTTAAGCTCTGATATTATGTTGGAGAATCCATCATTCCAGTACAAAGCATTCAAAGGAAAAAGCCAAAGGAATTTGGGAAAAAGGAATATTTTGTGAAACAGGAATGAATAATTCAGATGATGATGATGTTATCTCAAGATCCATATGTGTGATGATAATGCGCAAATGAGATTGACTTTATATATGCCCAAGGTAGTGAGAGACAAATAATAAATAAATTCTTGTCAAATAATAATAAATGTCCAAAAACGGGCCATAGCTTGGCTCGTGTCACAAGTTAACAAAGGGCCTGACAAGTGGGTTTATATATTTCAATATTTCAACAAACCTTGTGTAGATGCTGGTTCAAGAGGGTCAGCCAAGACCAGCCTTGTTCAAAGTAATGTCTAAGATCAGTGCTTTACAGTTGCTTTCACATACCTCACTCTAGCACCTAAGAGTTTATTTCTAGTTAATTTCATATTATGGCTTTCATGTCTTTTTGCATGGATAAGTTGAAGTATACCTAACATGAACAGAAAATATGAATTACTGTTAAAGAAAATCTGAATCTGATAGACCCATAACACCCAGACTGACTGCCCTTAAGCACAATATACTCTGTACAGCATAGTTATCACATGAAAACACAAGATACATTCTCAAAAACATATTAACAGCAGTGGATTTGCACTATAATAGCAATGATAAGTCAAGAGTAAATGCAAGGAAACTCACCGATACCACTGTTGTGCAGATAAACAAATAACAGATTAACATATAACAAATGGAGCTCAAGCATAATTGGACCAGGGTATGATTGCATTCAATAATCTCAAAGCTAGAACACAATACACACATATTCACATTGAAAGTTAAACTAAAGCTCCATCTCCTAATCGAACATGATATGTTGGAAACTTCAAAGAACTGAATATTGCGCCCACATTAAAACAAGAAAATAAAATTTGGTATTATGGTATAGTTGAACATGATATGTTAGAGACTTTAAAGAACCAAATACTGCCCCAACAGCAAAGGAAGAAAATAAACTTCTCTTTAATGGTATGGACATCAATGCAGGCTGATTCTCAGTCCTAATTGAACATGATATATTAGGAACTCTAAAGAACCTAATGTTGTCCCAACAGCAAAAGAAGAAAATAGACCTTTTTATTATGGTTTTGACATCGGTGCAGGCTGACTCAGAGAGCAGTATGAGATGCACAAACATCATTCTAATCTATACATCTACTATTCTCTCTCATGGATGTTGGATAGCTTGATTTTACATAAAACATCATTAATTAACTTAAAATAGAAATGTTTGCTGAAGTTCTGATGATCTATACAAAGTTCGAGTAAATATCCTCAAATGAGAATAGATAATGGTTGCATCGCACTTGCAGGTATACATATTAGAGGCGGCGTCACACACATGAACTGTCTTTGGGCTTGGGTTCCAGACCTGAGAGCTGTCTAAACCAAATTCAAAAGCGCAGCCAGAAACGAAAGCAAATATGGAATGAAGAGAACTCAAAATGTTAGATGGCTAGAGGAAAGTAATAGATTACATATAGAATTATTGGAAGAAAGTAACAGAGTGCATATAGAATTACTTTTATTTTTTATTTTTCTTTGTCAATGTTAGTGAAGATTTACAGTATAGCCACGAGCATGGAATCAACGGATTACCTTGATATACAGAAAAAGAGAATATAAGATATGGGGGTGATTTTGATTGATATCAATAATTCACTAAAGATAGACATTAATAATATAATTCAACCAGTGATGATAAGTATTTATTTTTCTTCACGATACTTTTCAAGTATTCCAATAACATTCCATGCCCACTTATTTTTGGTCCATTAAATAATATATAGATCATTATCGAAAGTAAAGATTGGTTTTTAGATAATATATAAATCATTATCCAAAGTAAAAGTAAAGATTGGTTCTTAGGCATTTTACAAATTATAAATAAAATATTACAAAGTCAGTCATGGTCAAATGAATGGTTATACATTTCAACAACCTCTCAATCTTAACGAGTTAAAAGATATTATGGAACATTTCTTCTTAATAGCAGCTCTATCATAATACCAAAGACAATCTTGCAATCTGATGAAGTAATAGCAGCTCTATCATACCAAGAATCTTGCAATCTGATGAAGTAATAGCAGCTCTATCATACCAAGACGATCTTGCAATCTGATGAAGGCGACCTCTTGGAAGAAAGAGGATTCAAAAAGCTTCTTAAAACATATTCCCTTGGGATTGCACCGCACAGACCAAACTTAACTCAAAAAGCTTCTTAAAACATATCCCTTTGGGATTGCGCCACAGAGACCAAACTTAACTCAGATGTCACGTATGAAATTTTATCTTCTTTTTATTAGCCTTAAAAATAAATTGATTTGATATATACAAAGGCATTTATTTCATTTTACATGTTTAATGGAGATGAAATTGATAAAACTTTAACCATAAAATTATAATTTACTCTTCATTTGAAGTTTGATTCGAGGAGACCTGTCTATGTGAATCGAGATCTCAATAAGGCGGCCAATTTCTTTGCTAAGATGGGTGCTGAAAGGGAGGTTGGGATGCAGCTGCACAGTGACATGCCTGTGGAGGATGCAGAGATTCGACAATGCCTTGAACGATTTCTGAAATGATGTGCAGTGTTTTTTATGCTAAGGAAGATTTCTGTCGTGATATCGCGACCTGTAGCGCCGTCGCAGCTTCAAGTTGGAAGTTGTCGCGATATCGCGACAGGTTGCGCCCTCACGGCCTTTGGCAGGTTTTTGTCGCGATATCGCGACATGTCGTGCCATCGCGGCCCTCGGGGAAGGCGCATGGTAAAATTGTCGCGATATCGCGACATTTTGGCAATTTGGGGCTAATCGGAAAACTTGTCGCGATATCGCGACACTTTTGCGGATGGAGAGCAAAGTGGAAAATTCGTCGCGATATCGCGACGCTTTGAGAACTGGGCGCCGAAAGGAAAAACCGTCGCGATATCGCGACACTTTTGGCGATCTGGTGTCATAAGGAAAACCCGTCGCGAAATCGCGACCATTTTGCTGATGTGGTGCAAAGTGGATAATTTGTCGCGATATCGTGACACTTTTTGGCAATGGCTGCTGCAAGAAAATCTCGTCGCGATTTCGCTGACAATTTTGGCATACCAAATGAATGGAGAAAACTGTCGCGATATCGCGACGCTTTTGCGATCTGGATGCCATAAGGATAATTCGTCGCGATTTCGCGACACTTTTGATGGTTGGATGATTCGGAGGCACTCGTCGCGATTTCGCGACCTTTTTGGCGTTATGGAGCAAGTTGGTCTTCTAGTCGCGATTTCGCGACAATTTTGGCGAAGGGTCGCTGGAGGGAGATGTCGTCGCGATTTCACGACATTTTTGGCGATCGAGTGCTGAGGGCTCTGGCTGTCGCGATTTCGCGACATGTCGCGATTTCGTGACTGTTGGCACCGCTGCGGAGGAGACGGGGTTGACTGTCGCGATCTCGCGACATGTCGCTTTTTCGCGCCCAGTTGACTTCTTTGCTTTGTGTTGAGCTGGGTTGACTTTGTGCTCTACTCTTGTAGTGTTGTTTGCTGTTCTTGGTTGGGATGTGTTCTCTCCCGTTTGTAATTGCTCTTTGTATTAATACAAGTTTTTCATTTTTTCAAAAAAAAAAAAAAAAAGTTTGATTCGAGGAGTATACAGCTATATTTTTGATTACTAAATTTTATACGTTAAAACAATTTAAAGCCATATTGATGTTGCTTCCAAAGAGCACCTTGGAAAAGCAGTTGGAGGTCCTAACGAAGGAAATTTTTTCTCGCCTGCTTAAAAATACATAGAACTTAAACAAACAATTATACAAAGGCTATGACTAGTATTATAGGGATGAAGAGAGCCATGGAAAAATATGGAAACATAACTCAAGCGAGGGGAACCAAAGATTATTCTTATGTTAGCATTATTTTAGATGTCCAACAATTATTGATGGATGTTGCATATTGGAAATGCAACATACCTATAGTAAAAGAAAAAAGAAATAGGGTGGAGATAACTTAGTTTGAAAATTCAATTTTTAAGTTTATATTTTAACTACTAAATTTTATATGTTAAAATAATTTAAAGCTATATTGATGTTGCTTTCAAAGAGCACCTTGGAAAAGCAGGTGGAGGTTGTAAGTTTTAGATAACAAAGGAAAATTTTCCTCGTCTACTTAAAATCATATAGAAATTCAACAAATAATTATACAAAGGTTATGAGTTTTATTATAGGGATGAAAAGAGCCATGGACAAAGGATGGAAACATAAATCAATCGAGGGGGATTCAAAGATTATTTTTATCTTAGCATTATTTTAGATATCCAATAATTATTGATGGATGTAGCATCTTGGAAATGCAACATACCTATATATAAGGAAATAGGATGGAGATAACTTAGCTAATTAGGGGATGAATCTTTGTCTTTGCAAAATTCAAAATTTAGAAGACAATAAAGAAGGGAAATTCTCTCTTAATGAAAATAATATCGAGTGTTTGATTTATATGGATCAGCCTGAGGGCTATGAAGAAAGAGGCAAAGAGCATTTGGTTTGCAGACTAAAGAAATCTCTCTATGGGTTGAATCAGGCACCGAGGATGTGGTACGGAAAAATTTGACACCTTCATGAAGAGCCAAGGTTTCAATAGGAGTGAAGTTGACCATTGTGCATACTATAAGAGGTTTAATTATGGCAATTTTTTAATTTTGCTGTTGTATGTTGATGATACACTGGTTGCAGGCTCCAGCATGAAGAAAGTCATTGATCTTAAGACTCAGTTGGCTAGGACATTTGAAATGAAGGATTTAGGAGCAGGAAACCAAATTTTAGGGATGAAGATACACAAGGACAGAAAAGGAAGAAAGATCTGGTTAAGTCAAAAGTCATATGTACAAAATATTTTGCAGCGCTTCAATATGCAGAATGCAAAACCAATTAGTACCCCACTTCTTTCACACTTAAAGTTGTCTTCTAACTAGTGTCCTAGAACAAAAGCAGAGAAGACAAGCATGTTTCATGTACCGTATTCATCAGTAGGAGGAAGCCTCATGTATGCCATGGTGAGCACCAGATTGGATATTGCCCAAGCAGTGGGAGTAGTCAGCCGATACATGGCAAATCCTGGTAAGGAGCATTGGAATGCGGTGAAGTGGATATTCAGATATTTAAGAAGCACTTCAGATGCTGCTATTTACTATAGATCAAATAGTTTGCAAGTTAAAGGTTTTGTGGATTTTGATTATGGTGGAGATAGAGATGGGAGAAAGTCCACTACAGGATATACTTTCACTCTTGTTGGTGGAGCTGTGAGTTGGGCTTCTAAGTTGCAGTCTGTGGTGGCTTTATCAACCACTGGAGCAAAATATATTGCAACGACTCATGCCAGCAAAGAGGCAATTTGGCTAGCGCCTATTGGGTGACTTCAAGGTAATGTAGGGGAAAATTACATTGCATTGTGATAGCCAAAGTGCTATTCAACTAGTGAAGAACCCAACAATCCATGATCGCACGAAACACATTGATGTAAAGTACCACTTTATAAGAAATATGGTGGAAGAAGGTAGGATTTTGGTGCAGAAAATCGACACTGAAGTGAATCCTGTAGATATGCTTACTAAGCCGGTCAAGACAGAGAAGTTTGAGTGGTGCAAAACTTCTCTAGGCTTGTTGAAAATGTGATAAGGGCAACATTGGGCAACTGGTACTTGGATGGAAAAACATAGGCAACGAATTTTTGTATATCGACTTCAAGTGGGAGAATGTTAGGAGGTGAAGTCAATATCCACATCTCCAATGTTCTTCAGCAAAGAGGTGCATGGTGGTGCAACTTATGGAGAGGAAACAAACAGTTTTCTGGAGTCTTCATTTGGGAGAGGAAACAAACAGTTTTTTGGAGTCTTCCTTTGGAAGAGGAAACAGACAGTTTTTTGGACTCTTCCTTTGGAAGAGAAAACGAATAGTTTTTTGGACTCTTCTTTTGGGAGGAAACGAATAATTTGTTTTTTCTATAAAAGGGGAATGACCCCTTGCATGTAAAAATGTTGATTGAATGTAATTATGTCGAAATCAATAAAAGATCAAGCTGTTATTGCCCCGTGGTTTTTCCTGCACATTGTAGGTTTTCCACGTAAAATCTATGTTACTATTTTTCTGCGTTATTGTGTTTTCTGCTTGCACAAAATTTTGCTATTTTTTCTAAAAGATGCCACCAATTTGTAGAGCTTGAAAAATTGTGACTTAAAGAAAAGGGCTTAAAATGATTTCGTATTTCAAAGTTGTGGCCTTCAAAAGTTTTGCTTAATGGACCTAAAAAATGAAAAAATAAAGCCCCAAATATCAGAGATGTAGAAACAAATATTGAGCTACCACTTGGCATTCTATGATTTGCTAGCATGCTTCGTTGCTTTTTCACCACGTTAGCTCCTTTGATTTGCTCACTTATTAGCACTTGTTTCCATCTGATTGGTACATAGGGCTATATATAATAAAAATTGTGATGCATAATACATGACATGGCTACGTGGGACACCACGTTGGCCATAGGTCATATGTTCTATGCAATATATATAAGGGATGTCAAAGAGGTTTGAACCTTGGTCTCTTGGCTGCTAAGAGCATTGTGCTCGCCAACTTGGTAGCTACAATACATCCTTATTCCAAATCATGACAACCAAATTTGGCAAACATATGGTTTAAATAGGCATCCTTCCTCTTCAAAGATCTTCTTGCTAGCCATTTTGCTATTGTGCAAGGTGGTGTTTTGGAAGTTGGTTCCCCTATAGAAGACATGAAGTTGCTGTTGAGGAGCAACACACCCCCATATGAAATAAAATTTAATATTTTGGATTTCGGTTTATTCTGCATGGGGTCCCTTTGGAATTTTGGATAAAATCATGCCTTTGGCCTAGTTTAGGATTTTATCCCTACCCTTTGATTTCGAATAAAATTTTGAGTTAACAATTATTTGAATTATTTGATGTGGATCATAAATCTAGGCATATTTTGTTTTAAGGTTTGGCATCACTGAAATTAAAATGAAAATCATAAAAATTGCATCAAAATTCAAGATATTGTTTATCAAATGTTTTAGTTACAATCAATTTTTGATTTAAGTAAAATTGTTTTACCGTTCCGTTCTTTTGTTAAAATAAATTGATCTTCTAAGCTATTAATATTTTTAGTATAATATTTTTATTGCGTTTTGCAAGAAGGCGCCTACACCCAAGAAGGCACCTACACCGAGGTAGGAACATACTCCATGGAAGGCATCTACTCCTAGGATGGCGCCTACACCCATGATGACACCTACACCTAGAGTGACGCCTACACCTAGAGTTTCAAGGAGATATCTGGATATTCATGAATTCACTTAGAGATAAGGCAACTCGTGTTGAACAAGAGGGGAATCAAGCAGTTGTGCACTTCATGGTACACATTAAAAGCTTCATATTTGAAGGAGAGGTCTTTTCTATCGTACTCTATCTTTTTTACAATTATCAACAAATGGATGGGGAAATAAAAATATCTGTGAACAATCACTGTGATGGAGATAAGATCAACTTGTAATTTGTAGCAAGATACTCAGAAATATATTTAGGAGTGGTTTAAATTAATTAGAACTCTATTCAAAAATATTTTTAGATTTTGTTGTGCGGGTCTCGATAATGGGATTTTATTATTATTATTTTTATTTAATTCTTTGGGAGCTTTATATTTTAAAAATATCAGGGCATGCCTTGAATCTATATATACTCCTATTGAATGTAAAATGAAGGATGCAAAAACTTGGAATGAGACAAAAATTAACAAGTTTGTTTAGATTATCTATTATGTACCTGAAGCTAGTGTGAGATCGTATTTCATAACAACGTGGCCAGGAGCCTAATCTTTTCTAGGTTATGATAAATGCACTATCTTTTATTTTTGTCTCACTTATGATTTATTTAATTTGATTGTAAATATGGGATTATTGAAATTGTGCTATGTTGTTGAGCTTCATTCTGTTTAGTGTGCTTAAAAGCAATTAGAAACATAAGATTCAAGCTCGTGTTATGGCTTGCTCTGTTCTTACTATGTGAGCTTGACTACTGGTAAGAAACACCAAGTGAGGCTAGAACCCTTGTGTTTGTAGTTATCTTTCAATTTTAATTTGTCTCCGTCCCATGCTCAAAGTGGAAGGTGATCTTAGAAAGCTGGACACCTTTCTCATTTGATGTAACCTATTATGAAATTGAAATCAATAGTTACAATTTACAACTAGATTAGATATCTTACTATTTTTTCGCTCTACCTTACTTTCTCTGTTTTCATTTTGAGATGATTCACTTTTATATTTCTTTGAATTCTTTATTCTTTCAATTTGATCAATCGACAACCAGATCAAACAATTAGCATAAATATGATAATGAGCATGACAAACCACCACTAGACAACTCCGATTAGGGGTTAAACTCGTTTTAGGTAAAAAAGACGATCATATAGGCTTTCCAGAAGTGGAAAAGAATGAAGACGTTCGACCTGACTTTGTAACTCACACCTTGGATATCAAGTAAGATCCTAAAGTGAGGGAATTTATTTCCATTGAGGTGTTATACCAGTTTTATCCATACTTTTAGAGTGTGCATGAAACTCTCATCAACATCTAAATTGGTGCTAGGAGGGCACAAAGTTCTATCTGGTGTTTTTCATGGTGTGTTTTTATGTTCTCATAACTCAGGTGGTGCTATTCAGACAATTAGTTAGGTTGGAGCCTGTCATGAAAGTCACCAAATTGAATTCCAGGCTTGTTGAGTACTTAGTTCCAGAACTAGAAACACCCAAAAGGATTAACTCAGAAGAGAAAAATCCCTATCAACAATTTTCCTTTCACCCTTGGTAATTCATCTTGTTATTATCCTGAATCCACATATCAATCTTGTAATCATGGCCAATTGTTTAGGTGCCACTGCTTTAAATTTTCCTGGTGTTGCACATGACTTGCCCAGAAATCCTGAGAAGCACCTCCTTACATATAAATGTGATGGTGCTAGAATAGCTAAAGAGCACATGGTTACCTTCAAGAATGCTCTTAAATTGTTAAATATCCTTCATGAAGATGTTGCTTGTAGAATTTTTCCTTTTACCCTGCAAGAAGCTACATATGATTGGTTCTTGAACTTGACCAATGACTTTATCACCACCTGGGATGAATTAAAAACTGCTTTCATTTCTCAATTTGGGAGAGTTATAAATCCTAGTGTTCTATATCAATATTTTTTTAGTATTAAAAGAGGATCTAATAAACCTATTCATACTTTTAATATTATATTCCAAAAGGTGTACGACAAAATGACTGATCCTTACATTCCCAATGCAGATCTATCTTTGGAAATGTATAAAAATGCTCTTAGATCATATTATTTTTGTATTCCTTAGAAGAGATCCTAATGTTACATCCCTAGTGTTAGCCTTCAAAGAAGCCTTGGTGTTAGAGAAACCAATTGGGACCACAACCTATGAATGTCCCTTTAATCCCATCCATTTCTCAGAATACACCAGTGCTTAATCCTATACCACATCAAATTTTGATGCCAACATGTCAAGCTCCTCCAAAGGAACTCCCGTTAATCCTCACACAATCAGATAATGTTCAAAATGCTAAAAAATATTCTTACAAGGCCAGGGTGGAAGACGTATCCAGAATGGTACAAAAGTTAGTTAATGACTTTATGAGTTTCAAAAGACAAGTATCTGCAGGTGAAAACTCAAACAAATTTCCATAACAAAATAGTAGGTTTAATAGACCATCTTATGAGTCTAATAGGGAATTTAACAAGAATAAGGTAATTGAAGTAAATATATGTGACTTAGCTTTACCCAACTGGTGTAGGATTCTTGAAACAACCCAGAACAGGGAATTAGATAATATAGAATTTTGCAATGCTTTTGAAGCTTTGTTTGGTGAGTTGATTTTTTTTAAGAATCAGAGAAACTTTGATGGTTCTAGTTCATCCAAACCTAGTGCTGCTATGATTTTGGATTCATTCACTTTCCTAGATGAGTCAAAAACTTTGTGGAAGTGCCTATGGATGAAGCGTAAGCTTTTCAATAGTTTAGAAGAGATAGTTACAATCTTAGAAATAGGAATCCAGATCCCAATACTACATCTACACCTCCCAACAATGCTTATAGTATTCCACCTAATCCTTCCTCAAGTAATAATCCACATCCACCCAAAGGGGGAGATCCAAAAATACAGGATGGATTTGCTGCTCCACTCAATAGAGGATATAATATAGTGGAGGATATAAAGAAAATTAAGGCTAACATCATCCTCCATGAGCTTGCTCAAATTACTGAATAGAGGGACAAATTAATTAAAACTTACTCTTAACCCTCTGCTAAACCTCAAGAAAAGAGGAAGAAAATGACATGCAAATATGGCCATATACAAAGAAAATACAGAAGTACCTCATTTTCTACTAACAGTTCACATATTTGGAAAAAATCTACACAATTATTTAGTAGATTTAGGTGCCTTGGCAAATGTTATCCCCTTAGCCATTTGCAAACAATTAGGTTTGACACCAGTAAAATCTAATAGAAGAGTCATCCAATTGGATAAAACTGAGGTCAAGGTGATAGGTGAACTTCAAGGTATACACATTTAGCTAGCATTTGAACCTAGAGCCCAACATAGGATTGATATACAAGTTGTAGATATTTCGGTAGGTTATGGGATGTTATTCAGTAGGGATTGATCCAAATCTCTAAATGGATATTTAGCCATAGACTTCTCACATATGTGGTTACCTTGGAAAGGTGTAGCAAATTAGTTAAGGATAGAAAGAGAACCTCGGTATAAACACATGATAATTGAATATAATGTTAAAAATGAGGTTGTTAACTTTGTTGATGCAGATATTGGGGTTTATAATTTGATCACAACTAAGAAGGTGAGATCTATTAAGGGACTATCAAAACACAATAATGACATTTGGATGCTTCATGTTGATGGAGCTAAATCCAAACAAGGTTCTGGTATAGGGGTAATTCTCAAAGGACCTCACAATCAAATATATTTCATGTCTTATCGCTTGCAATTTCCCTGTACAAATAATTTGACTGAGTATGAAGCATTAGTACTAGGATTGAAATTTTCTTTAGATAAAAATGTGAAAAATATCCAAGTTTTTATAGACTCGAAGTTGGTAGCTAATCAGGTTAAAGGTATGTTTCAATGCAAGGTCTCTTACTTAAAGAGGTACAAACATTGAGCCTAGAATCTCATGGATGACTTTAATGCTTTCAATTTAATGCATATTCCTAGGGAGGAAAATTCACCCGTTAATATTTTAGCTTTATCAACTGCAAATTTGAAACCCTTAGAGGAATTTAAATGGAAGAAATTTCTAGTAGAATTAGTTTTTTTTCCTTCTATTCCTGATACCGTAGATACATTTAAGGTATTTTCTGACCAATAAATTATAGATTTCTTACAAAGTACAAATGCATTTGAAAAAGTTATAATTGATGATGTTCAAAGAGAAACTATGCTTGAGGAATCTAATGAAGAGGAAGAAGGAATCACGAGACTAAAAAACAATAGAATTCCTAGGAGAATGGTAGAACTTGAGAGGCTATTTGACAATGATCAAATTAAACAAAGAACAAGTCCTCGGAATTCCACTAGTGGAATAGAAACTGAAACCTTGAATATTGGAACATTAGAACAACCACAAAATATTCAAATTATTAAAAATCGTGACCCACAAATAAAACATGATCTTACTGAGTTGTTACACAGGTTTAAAGATGTGATGGCTTGGTCCTATAAGGACTTTAAGATATTTGATCCTAGGGTGTTTACACATACAATTCCTTTGAAAGAATTTTGTAAACCCTTTAGGTAGAAACAAAGACTTGTCAACCCAATTTTAGAATCTATCATTAGAAAGGAGATTGAAAAAATTCTAAGTGCAAACATTATATTTCCAATTCGACATTCAACATGGGTTGCCATTCTGGTTCTTGTTAGAAAGAAAAACAAAGAAATTAGGCTTTGCATGGATTTTAGAAACTTGAGTGGTTCTAAAATGATGTTCTTCTTGGATGGCTTCTTAGGCTACAAACAAATTTTTGTAGATAAGAAAGACATAATTAAAACTACTTTTACTACAAAATGTGGAACCTATGCTTACAAGAGAATGCCATTTGGCTTGATCAATGTTGGGGCCACATTCTAGCATGCTATGGACCATGCTTTCTTGGGCTTGATGGGTAAATAGATAGTAGTATATAAAAGGAAAGAATTTGAACAACAAATTCTAAGACAAAAAGTAGAAGTTGCTGCAAAACAAAAGGAAGAGCCCTTAGCTAAACAAAAACTAGAAGAGTCAATTGAAAGAAAAGAATTGGTTTCAGAACAAAAGAAAGAGCCATGGTTAAATCTATCTCCATTAGCATTAGTTGTTGTTACATCAATGCTTTCAACTACAAAATGTTTTAGAGCACCACAAATGATGACCGCTTCTTCATCAAACAATACATACATAGTCCAACATGCACACAGACATAGACATAGATGACACACCTTTAGGGGCATATGTATCAAACTTTGGAGAAAAAACCAGTAGGCCTAAGAGATCTATGATAACATTGCTATGAAAAAGATGATTAAGAAAGAAGAAAAATCTAAAAAATGGTTAGCTGCAATGTCAAATATTTATGTTCCAAAAATCAAACAGATATACAACAGATCGAAAATAATCATAAAGGTCACCAAAATTAATGGGATAGGTAATTTACCTATATTTGGTGAATCAGAAATATAGAATGTATTGAACTTAGCAAAAAATTCAGGATACCACTATATTCATTTTGGTGGAATAAAAAAAAAGATAATTCCTATTTTTAGAGAAGGAATTAATGCACATACACATACCACACTAAAAGATGTTATAGTTGCACAAGGTCTGATAAGGTTAAATAAATGTCCCCAATTTGGAATAAGTTTTACAAATTTTATAATGCCTATCTTTGATGGAAAAAAAATGATAGGTGGACTACTATGTAGAATCTGCTAATTAGTAAAAAGGGTCAATTCTAGCACCAAGAGAAACTCAAATGATTTTAGGGTTTGGGTTTTATTACCAATTGAAAAATATTGTAATTCTAATAGTTGTCAAAGAATTAGAAGACCTAGAAAATAAAAATGCATCAATAAAGTTCAGTAAAGAAAAATCATAAGGTTTTGAACCTATGTATAAAAAAAGAGGTGAAATTTTGGTACCCAATGACTAGACATTAGAACTACCAGAAGAAATCATAAATGAACATGAAGAAGCTTTAGCAAAAGAACAAAAAAGGTTTGTAGAACCTTGGTCAACAACTATAGAAGCCTCAAATAAGATTGTCTACAAAAGAAATAGGGTAAAAAACTTCAATGAAAGTAAGTCCAAAGTGATAGACCATGCAAAAGAAAACAATAAAATGTTAAATGTAAAACTTAGACCTTTACCATAAAGGTTCATTGTAGATCCAAAAGGAGTCATCTTAGAAGAAACCAAAAAATAAGAATTAGAAGAATATGACATAAGAGTCATAGAGTTAGTTGATCTATCATTACATGGCAAAGAAAATATTATTCCATTTCTATCGAGAGAAGAAATATATGATGAAAATAAACCCAAAGATATTCCTATAATGTAAAAATAGTTTAATCACTTAGTCGAGCACATGAACTGTTTAGCAAGGAATTTTGATGGCTTTGAAAGATTGTGCAAAAACAAATTCATGAAAATTGAAAAAGGCATATGTAAATATGTGAATTAAATAAAGATTAAATACACCTGACATATTTATTTTATCATATTCATTGTAGATGATAAGGTCATAATATCTAGTGTTCTTGGGATCTCCATCCACATAATTAATATCAAAAGAATATTTATGATTCAAGCATGTATACAAAGAATTTTATATCCAAATGTTAATATGATCTATTTAAATAGAGATAAATTTTTAAAGGTAACTTAACATGAGTACATTATAAATACAATAGAGATGAAATATGGTCAGTTCACTTTAAGTATATGAACAATAAGTTCTATTAGTATAATGAGTTTGTATGATCTTAAATCCTTTTTATAAAGAGTATGTGGCATCATCAAAACTATAAAACTAGAGATATTGGATAACAATCATGACATATAAGCTATTCAAGGTACATACTAGCTTATTTTAAAACCTCATGATCAAGTATTTTTATGTATTGATCATAACCTAACATAACTATGGAGGAGACAAGTTGTATTACACTTGTTGTATGAGTTAAAGATCTATTCATGGAGTTTCACAAGTGATAATAAGAATGGGGATACAAAATATGGAGAAGATATAAAAAGAACATATGTATATCAAGAAAATATTATCCCAAATTAAATATGTGTTAATATGATAAAAAATAAGAAACTCCCATGGGCAAGGCTAAGTCTTGGAAGAAAATGAGCCAGAAGTAATCATTATGAGAAGCAATGAGACAAGAGGAGGAAGAAGAAATGATAATCAAGAGGAACTAGATGCAGCGCTGGCCTCAAGGCTACAACAAGAAGAGCTCATGAGAAGTTTTAGAGTAGGAGGTGGAGGGGGAAGAAGAAATAATGGCCAATCAACCCCTAAAATAAAAAACCCTTGTCCAACCGACATGGCCAATCAAACCCTAAAAAAACCTCGAAATATTTTGGAAGTGATGTTGAAACCCTTGTCCAACCAACATGGCCAATCAAACCCCAAATAAAATTAATTTGAATTACAATTAAAAAACCCTTGTCCAACCACATTACAATTTCTCTTCCATAATAAAATTAATTCAAATTCCTCTCCCATATATAAATTTCTTCCATAATAAATTAGGTTTTAATTCAATGCTAGGTGGTCAACTGAAATGTTTCATTCAAATTCAGGAGAGCCTTCCAATCTACGACCATTTCTATTGAAGGAAGAGAGCTTTTTAGTACCAAGATTGAAAGAAAATGAGCCATAAGTAATCATTGTGAGAAGAAATGAGACAAGAGGAGGAAGAAGAAATGAAAATCAAGAGGAATTGGATGCAACACTAGCCTCAAGGCTGCAACAGGAAGAGCTCATGAGAAGTTTCAAAGTAGGAGGTGGAGGGGGAAGAAGAAATAATGGTCAGTCAACCCCCAAATTTAAAAAACCCTTGTCCAATTGACATGGCCAGACAAACCTTGAAATAAAAAACCTCGAAAGATTTTGGAAGTGATGCTAAAACCCTTGTCCAACCGACATGGCCAGTATACCATCTATAAACCTTTTCCCCAAAAGAAGAATCTACATTACCCTATCCATAGCTCTAACCTCTTCCCCAAATTAACAACACTAAATTCCACACAACCCCTTGGTCTGATAATATAGCCATAAATTATATAATGTTAGTCCTATGGACACATATGGGCTAATGTAATGTTACATGTGCATGCGTATTCTGTGTTCTCAACCTCTTAAGCATTATATATGTGAACGCTACGTACCTAAACCCAAATATAGACTATTATAATGATATTTCAATGAAACATGATTACTTTTTCTCGGTGGTAGAAAATCTTCAAATAACATGAGTAAGATTTATATGGATTTATTTTGAAATAAACAAAAGTTTGTGGGAAGCCCCAAATTGGTGAAAGTTTGTGCGTGTTGAGGATAACTTAGGCTTATCCACTTAAGCCTAAGTTAATTATTATTATATTTATTATTCCTATTTCTTGCACTTTGTATTCACGTGAGGCATAGTATGCCCATGTTAGAAATAGGTTGTTAGCATGTTGTTAGCATGTTGTTAGATGTTAGTTAACTGTTAGAGATCTTGTTTGTCTTCTAGCAGTTAGTGGACATCCATAGTTAGCATTTGGTTAACTAGTAGTTAAGTGGTTGGCCATGTTTGGAAGATTGTTGCAACCACTTAACCTACGTGAGATTCCTATGTAATTCTATATATACTTGCATTATTATGAATAATGTAGTTTCATACTATTGTTCCTACATCATTGGTATCAGTTAGCTTCAGGAAAATTTGCAGAAAGGAGGGCAAGTTTGATCCACTTTTTGCTAGGTGTTTAGTTGGAGTTTTCAACTAGTCATCAAGATCCTAGGAAGGTGTTAAGTGGAGCTTGAAGCAATCCACAACACAAGTGAAGCTGAGGGCAGAGGGAAGAAATTACCCCTGCACCATTTCTTTGTCAAGGAGCACCAGATCTGCCTTGAAAAGTAGAAGTTGAGTTTACCTCATCAGTTCAAGTTGAGTTCCAATTGGAGTTTCAAATCTGTAGAAAGAGGAGTGAAGTTGGACAAAGAGTCCCTTCTCTTGCATGCAATATCTTTTCTTTTTCTCCATGAAAAGATATTATATTAATATTAATATTAAAAAAAAAGGGGCTAGTTCTATTAAAAAAAAAAAAAAAAAAAAAGGGCTGCAAAGGCCTTGATCTTGGCCTAGCTGCCACTTGACTGCAGCTTGGGCTCCACTGGCCACCCAAGCAGCTGGTGACCGACTACCAGCCAGCCAGCCACACCGGCAGCCGATCAGCAGCACAGGCAGCACCGACCAGCCGGCAGGCGGCAGCCACCACCCGAGCCAGTCGACAGACCAGCACCAGCCCACTAGACAGCAGCCGGCCAACACCGGCCGCCCACCAACCGGTGGCACCATCCCCTCATTAGTTACCATCGACAGCAGACCAATTCGACAGTGATCGCACGTCCGGATTTGCCCGACAGCACCAACGCTGGTCGATGTCTGACAATTAAAACAATCCGATGTCACAGACCAGTTTTCCAGTGCGTTCTACGTTTTCCAACGAAGACTGGTTTTTCTGACGTCCGAGGTGGCAGAAATAATTTGTAATTGGCAAAGGTTTTGAAAGGTTAATAAAAAAATTGCCGGTCGTCGAAAACTTTTTGCCGTCGTCGACAACCGACGACAGCCGAGGGTTAAAAAGAGCTTCACACCCTTTTGTCCCACATTGCTTGTGTGGGGGGCGTCGAGGCCCTTATAAGGTGCAACACACACCTTAATGTTGTCTTCTCAGTAGACACTCTATGCCGCTCGTTCGAGCACGCGTAGGGCGCCAGTCGAAGGTGCAGGCTGCCACATGGCAGCACTTCAATGACTGTTGACCCACTACCAGACTCCAGTGCAGGAAGTTGACTGCCCTGCACATCCCGGGTTGATCGGGACTGAAATTAAAACAATTTGTTTTATTTTTGGATTTAAAACCAGATTTTTGGCGGGAAAACAAGGAGGAAAAAGAATTTTCAAATTTAAAAATTCAAATTTTACCTTTTGGCACCCAAACCAGCAAAAAGGAGAGCAACTTCAAAAGGTGATAACTCCTCCGTTTTTCGTCTGTTTTCAGTGAAATTTTTTGCATTGTGTTGCAAATTTTTTGCTCCTAACCAAATTTTGGCATTGTAAAAGGGCTAATTTTCAGCATTTTTAGTGCACCATTGTAATTGCAAAATTGAAATTTTTAATTTTGTAAAAGCACTAAATAGCCCATTTTTGCTATTTTTGAGAGCAAAATTTGTAAAATCTAGGCAATTTGGCTGCATAGGAAACTGAAATTGTTCCTAAGCCTAGATTAGTTCTTGCATCCATTTTGTAATCCTCCTAGTCTGGCATATACTAGGCAAAATATGGCTCATGATATCAGAACAAACATGGAAAACCTCACTGAAGCAGTAGATATTTTGGCAAAAAAAGTGAGAGACATTGTTGTGTAGTTTAATCTTGGTGAAATCAAAATCCACCATAATCATGCAAACAAAGCCAAATGTGAGGTTAAAATGTATGATGGATCTAGGGATCCCGATGTCTTATCTGCATGGATTTTGGATATGCAAACTTGGTTTGCTTATGCTGAAATTCTGGAGGATGAAAAAGCCACATTTGCTAAACTAAAAATCACAGGTTTAGCAAAAGTTCTCATTGTAGAAAGACAGAGTCATAATGCCACCATGACTTGGAAAGAATTAACTCAAATTCTGAAAAACACCTTCTTTCCACCAAACTACCAATGTGACCTCACTACCAAGTGGTATAGATTGAGGCAAACCTATGGAATGTCAGTTTCTGATTTCATATTCCAATTTAATAGGTTGAGGGTATTGCTTGGTGTGAAAGATTCAGAAGATGATTTGATTAATAAATTCACTCGTGGCTTGCAAGATCATATTTTCAGGGAGATAAAATTCAATGTCTTCCTCACCTTAGATGTGGCATTCAATCATGCCATTCTTGCAGAGGAGAAATTTGGTGCATATCAAAAGTCTCGTTCATTACAGGAGGGCTCTTCCAAAGGCGGGAATCAACATCAAATTGCGATGAAAGATAATCAAATTTGAAAGCATGAGTAGTGCTTACCACTTAAAATCTCCTTTCACTAGGCAAGGTAGAGAAAGAATCGATTGGAACTTCCTTCCCTCCATTTGTTGTGCTACGTGCTTCTCCACCCAGTGAAAAAGCTTTGCCCTTTTAACTTAAATCCCTAGCTTAAGTTTTGAAATAAGAAAAATACGAGCTCTTCTTTTCCAGTGGTCCTTCCATCTGTGTACTACTCTAAATAAGTGTTGATGGTTCATTGTTCAGCCCTAGCTTAAGATTTGAAATAAAAAGGAGAGCTTTACTTTTCCTGCGATCCCTTCATCTATGCGTTGCTCTAAATAAGTGTCGATGGTTCACTGTCAAGCCCTAGCTCAAGCTTTGAAATAAAAAGGAGAGCTTTGCTTTTCTCGTAGTCCCTTCATCTACACGGTGTTGATGGTTCACTATAACTTATTCCTTAGAAATAAAATGCTCATCTTGTCAATCATATTTACATTTGCTTTTCCTACGGTATTTATATATTTTTTGTATTGAGACCCTAAGAAGGTAGTTGTAAATCACCCTCTTAGGATTGCCTAAACCACCCTCTTAGGATCTATTGGGGTAGTTTTTTACCACCATAAAAAATGCCTTATTTTAACTGCCATTAAAGTCCTTTTTTGGTGTAGTGATTGTATCTTTTGATATATCCCATATTGTCTATAAAGCCTCACTTTTATAAGTGCTCTACCATTGCTTTAACCAATCTTCAATTTTGCTATTCATCACCATGCATTTACCAAACATATTAAGAATCCATTGCCATAGTTTCTAGACTATTGAGCAATGTCCCAAGAGATGGTCTATACTCTCCTCCTCCTTTTTACAAAGAACACATTGAGAGGGGCCATGAAAACCCCTTTTCATAAGGTTATCCCAGGATAAAATTCTTCTATGACCTACTAGCCAAACAAACATTTTGACTTTAGGAATGCTTGGGCTATCCCAAATATCTCTCCATATTCTAGTGATATTACTATTTTGTTGGTGTTGTACATTATATCCACTTCTTGTTGTGTATTCTCCTGAGCTATTCAACTCCCAAATCAATTTATCCTTGGCTCCCCTCGAAATAATCATAGTTGTTATCTTTCTACTCAATTGCCTCCTAGCATCAATGTCTTGTATACTTGTAAAAAAATCTTCTTTCCATTTGTATCTTCCTTCTTGATCCTTGTACAAAATGTTTGAAACCCTATCACCATATTTATCTTGAAGCAATCTCATCCAAGGTTTCAAAATTGGATCTAAATTGAGTGGTTTTTTATCACACCAAGTATCCATCCAAATAGAATTTTTTTCTCTAGTTCCCACCACCCATCTTAAACCTTTAATCATTAGATCAATAGATTTTTTTAAACCATTCCAAAGAGCAGAACCATTTGGTAGAGAGAATGCAATAAATATTAAACTTGGGTCATTGGGCTCAACATACTTAGAAGAATTCTTGCCCATTGTCTTTGACTCTCTTTGTACAATCTCCAGATTACTTTTCCCCTAAGAGCTAAGTTTGCATCTATAAGAACTCTTAAACCAAGACCTCCCCTAGTTTTATCATCACACACCTTGCTCCATTTCACCAAAGGAAATTTCCTTTTATCATGTAAACCTGACCATAAAAAGGATCACATAATATAGATTAAACTTTTTTCAACTGATTTTGGCATAGTATACAATGACATATAATATGTTGGAATGGCCTGTAAGATTGACTTAATTAATTGCACTCTTCCTGCTAATGATAACCATCTACCTTTCCAAGTTGGTAGTTTATTCTAAACTTTACTAATAATTGGATTCCATAATTCTATCCTCATTCTCCCCTCAAATAAAGGCATCCCTAGATAAGTTGTTGGTAAATTTGCCTCCTCCATTTGAAGTAACCTATAAATTCTTGCTTTGATATTAGTTGGAGTGTTAAGGAAGTAAATTTTGGATTTTGTCCTATTAACTTTTTGCCTTGATGCTCTTTTGTATTCCTTTAAAAATTTATTCAAAGCTCTGGCCTCATTTATCCTTGCCCTTCCAAAAAGGGTTGTATCATCTACAAATTGTTGATGGGTGATGTTGTCGATGTTATTACTAACCTTAAGTCCACTTATAAGCCCATATTTGTAAGCCTTCTTTAAGTTCCTACTCAAAACCTCTACCATAATAATGAACAAATAAGGAGATAGAGGATCTCCTTGTCTAAGGCCTCTCTTGGCTTTAAAATATTCTGTTACTAACCCATTGACCAACACTGAATAAGAAACTGTAGAGACACAAGCTTTAATCCATCTAACCCATTTCTTCCCGAATCCAAACTTTTCTAAAACTACAAAAAGAAAATCCCATTTAACCCTATCATAGGCTTTACTCATATCAAGTTTTAAGATCATTGCTTTCTCTTTTCTTGAAGTTGTTGAATGTATAACTTCATGAGCTACTATGATCCCATCCAAAATTTGTCTCCCTTTCACAAATCCTCCTTGCTCTTCTGAAATAATTTTGTCTAACAATGGCCTTAATCGATTCACCATCACTTTGGAGATAATCTTATATGCCATATTACATAGGCTTATGGGTCTAAAAGAATCAAACAATTCAACATCCTTCTTTTTGGAATTAGGGTAAGATATGTTGCATTTATTTTATAAGGTATGTATTGTTTTACCCTAGACTGTTCCACTACCACCAATAAAGAATCCTTCACTATATCCCAATTATGTTGGTAAAAAGTTGTAGAGAGCCCATCTGGACCTAGGGATTTATCCTTATTAAAAGAGAAAAGAGCTAAATGAACTTCTTCTAGAGTAATAGGCTCCATCAGTTTCCTATTGTCTTCATTCATTATAATTGAAGGTACATCTTGAAGAAGTTTATCATTAAGAACTTCAGTCTCCTCTGATCCTAGAATATTTTGATAAAAAGACTTTACCTCTTTTCTAATTTCACTCTGATCTTCAATCCAAACCCCTTCTATTGATTTAATTCTACTAATTTTGGATGTTGATCTCTGTACTATAGCCATCCTATGAAAAACTTTGTATTTTTATCTCCTTTTAACCAAGTCTGTCTTGATTTTAATCTCCAAAATTTCTCTTCCTTACTCAAAATATTATGATATTCACTAAGCAACTCCCTTTCCTCTGAGCTTGGATTATTATGATCACCTTTTTGGAATTTTGAAAGTTTATCTTTTAGTTCTTCTTTCTTCTCAAAAATATTTCCAAAAGTGTTCTTGTTCCATTCTTTTAATCTAGATGTCATAGATTTAATTTGATTTGGAAGAGCATACAACCCACCATTTCCTGAAGAATTCCATGTTTGTGCTATCATATCAACAAATTGAGGATGGTCTTCCCACATCTGCTCATATTTAAAATATGATATTTTTTTAATTCACTTACCACCATTTTAACTCTTATTGGCTAGTGATCTGAACCAATCCTTGTTAAGGTATTAATTTTAGCACAAGTTCCTTCATCTAGCCAATGATCTGAGAGTATGCATCTATCTAATTTTTTTGCTATTAGGTTCTGGCCTCTCTTATTGTTGGTCCAAGTATAGTTGTCTTCTTCAAACTCAACCTCCCATAGATTATTGTTTTGAATAAAAGTTGAGAAATCTCTCATACTTTGGGTTAATTTCCTAATTCCCCCAAATTTTTCATCTAGCTTGGTTATGGCATTAAAATCTCCTATGATCATGAATCAGGTTTCTTGGTCTTTACTTCTCATAAAGGCTTCAATCCCACTCCAAACTTCTAATCTACTTGATTGAGTTGTAGGTCCATAGACATTGATAAGGATGAAATGAATATCTGCAAAGTAGCAAGTGACTAAAGAGGCTATCCAATGCCTAGTTTTATGAATGGTTACATAAGAGGTTCTAGAAGGATTCCAACAAGTTAGAATTCCCCTACCACTCCTTCAGAATCCATAGCATCCCATTCACATCTTGCCCATACTACTTTCATAGTTTTTGAAACTTCTTTTGTCATTTTAGTTTCTTGGATACAAAGAATATCAGGCTTATTACTTAAACATAGGTCCCTAATACACCTCTGCTTTGAGGGGGCATTAGCACCCCTTATATTCCATGAGATGATAATCATGTCTCATTAGGGGCTATTGGCCCCACCTACGTATTACCAATATCATTTTGTTGTTTGGTAAAGAGAAGTTCAACCAACTTAGTTTGTGTTCCTTTCTCTATGTTTGCTCTTGCTTCCTTGGATCTTGCTTGATAATTTGAGGGTTTTCCTCTTTTTGCCTTGCCTATATCAGGAGTAGGTCTTATTATTCTATTCCTCAATATTCTTTCACAATTTTGTTTTTCATCATATTTATCCTCTCTTGGCTCTATTATAGAAGCTTTTGACTTGTCCTACTCATTTTCTGGTATTTCCTTATTAATGGCAGAGGTATTAACTTCTAAAACTACATTTTCTTTACCAATTTTTTCTCTTGAATGGTGCATGGTACTTCAAGAGAGTCTTCAAAATCTGATGAGACACATTCCTTAGGTTCATCGAGAATGTTCTTCCTTAAATCAGGATCATATTGAATAGATGATTCCTTGTTAATATGTTGAACCTGTTGTACTGTGTCCTCTAAGTTTTGATCTACTTTTTCTTCATAGGCTAAAGCCTCAAAAGAGTTGGTATTTCTTCCAATATCCTTCCTTACTGGTCTCCACTATTTATTTTCTTTCATTTTTCTAGATCTATTTTTTGGAAGTTGAAAACCATCTTCATCCATAACCATTTGTAAGTTTCTCTTGTGGTTTTCTACATATGATTCTGTTGGGCTCTTCTTAGGGCATGATCTCTCAATATGCCCCACCTCATGACATCTTCTACATCTAAAAGATATGTTTTCATAATCTATGGTTTGGATCCACATCTTATCCCCATACTTAAGAATGATTGATTCTGGTAAAGCTTTACTTATATCAATCATGACCAATATCCAAGCATAAATAGCCAAGAATCCATCTTTCGTAGTATCTGAAATCTCAAGGAATTCTCCTAGAGTGTTGCCTATTGCCTTGAAGGTATCTATTTCCAAAATTCAATGGGTAACCCAAACATCCTAACCCAGACTGGTACTAGGGATAGATTTACATTTTTAGGTGAAAAGCCTTCATACCAAGGGTAAGGAAGAGTCCTGCTCTTCCCATAAACCAAGGACCCCCTTTTAGGATTTTTCTCTTTCTTCCCTAGAACAAAAAATGGCTAGGAAGAAACCTTTGGGAAGAAATGATAGAATCACTCCTGGAGACTTCCAACTCCTATCAATCCATTTTCTCAAGGTTGAAGCCCCTGGCCAATACCCATTAAATTTACCAAAAATTACCCTATCTTGGAGCAACGAGGATCTCTCTGAGGTGCGCTCACTAACCTCTACCACTAGAGATGATTCTAAGGATTTAACTATAAATCGGTCCATGGAAAGGAAACTAAAACTCAAAATCTATTGAAATTTATCTGAATGTCCTATAGCAAATATAATATTTGATAAAAAATTTATAATAATTTGCATGCAAAATTTCTAAGATAAAGAAAGGAAAAAAACTTAGCTAAAAATTCTATGTCCAGATAGAATGTCTTGCCTCACTGAAGTCCTAGCCCTTCATTGCTCTTCCCATCATCCGAACCCTAGTTGACAAATATTTGCAATTTTATTTTTCATGACTTGAAAAATCATCACTGCCCTTGTTTCGGATGGTTGACTTCATAGGGTCGTATCTCCCTCAATATTGCTCGGATTCTTTCATATGACCACTCATTTTAAAGCTATTCAAATTCCGCACAAGTTGGTCCAAGAATCAGCTGAATCGGATAACCCTTCGCGAAGATATGGCTCCTAAAAGATGAGATATTTTTATAGAAAAACCCTATAATTAAGAGTTAATTAAAATTAAATATAAATATTTTAATTAAAAAATATATTTATATTATTAATAGTAATTTAAATTAAAACTAAACTATTAAATTATATTTTAAATTATTAAGTTATGTTGAGAACATATTTATAGATATAAAGGTTGACACTTATTTAAAAGAGAACTCTCAATATATAAATAATGTTTAGGATGCAAAGCTAACACAAACAACTAAAAAATGACATTGTTTGAGGCTCTCAAGGCTACTCTCCCTGAATCCATGTTTCACAAAATTTTTGTGTTTTCACAATGACCTTGGTGGAAGGACTAGAAGTGGTATCTAGAAACTCCTCTACGAAATTACAAGGCTCATTTGGGGTATAGATGGCTCTCTCCTTGCCTCCCCATGATTGATAAACTCAATCAATGGTGGAATGTCTCTTCCCCTTGGTTTGTTTGGATGCGTAGGTTCCAGATCGCTTGGGCTCCTTTCTTGGAGCTCAATATTTCCTGCTTTGCCTGGAGTCTTCTTCACCAAGGGCTTCCTATTGGGGAGCATCTCCGACATTTAGGTAACCCCAACCCTTCTTGCCATTTCTGTCTTTAGTTTGAGGATTTTATCCATATTTTTTGGATATGTGGTCATGCTCATTCCCTATGGGAGTGGTTTTTTCATTTTTAGACCATATTCCTATGCCACACTTGAGTGAAAACATATCATTATGGGAGATCCCTCACCCTTGTCGCCTATTTTATTTGAAATGTGGCACTTGTTTCGTATGGCGGCCCTATACAACATATGAAAAGCTCGAAATGACTATATCTTTGGTAAGTGTTCTTTCTCTCTTCACATCTCTACTTTTGAGAAATCTAATATTATTCTATATGTTTTTTTAGATTACGGTTCAGGCCAGTAAGGTGATTATGGAACTCTCTCATCTTTAAGATCTTATTGATCATTTATGAAATGTTTTGTGTCAGTTGGGTTCCTCCTAAGTAGAATTATCCCTGAAGTCAGTCGAGGTCCAACAACATCGTTGCTCGGCCCCAAATCGCACTTCTACCCCAACTTAAGGTCCCCCTCCTTACAAAGTTGGCCCTGGTAACCTGTCTGTTACTCTCTCTCCCCTAGCTCCTCAACTTGACACCTGGGTCAAGTTGGGTGCTCCAATGTTTGTTCCTCTGTTTGTTCACGGTTGGGAAGATGTTCCTAGCACTTCTTCTGGACATAGATGGCGTTCGGCGCCAAAGTCTCTTGATGATAATGCTAGGTGGGATTAGGTCCTAGTGGTGACTAAAATTGCATAATGGTTCTTCATCATTGTAGGAATTCCCCCTTTTTTTGCTTTTAGTGTGCGCTCAATCGTTATTTTCAGTATATAATCATTCTATTAACTAGTTAATATTGTTTGCTTATCAATTCTGTAAAACGATTTTGATTGACTATTAATTAATTTTTTAATTTCCAACATTATTTTTAAGACAATAATTTTTTAATTAATTATGTTTAAAAAAATAAACATATTCTATTACTTAAAAATCTATAATTTTTATTAACTTTCGATTATCAATCTAGTATTCAATTCTTGTTTGCTTTCACTATAATTATAATTCTAATTACTTTTAAGTAAAATGTGATGGTTAATTGCCATGACCACCGATTTTTAGTGTTATACAGGCGTGGGATGGACCTTGGGACTTGAATTGTAGTTAAACAATCTTATGTCATACTCCCTTTTAGTAGGCCTAGTCCATCAAACAATTACTTTTAATTATACTAAAAATAAAAAAATGTTATTTGTATCCAGAAAGGTCATTTCGTAAGTGAATTATGATTGAATATGTGTTAATAATATATATATATATATATATATATATATATTCATCCTACAATCATATTGTTATTGGTTATTAGTAGATTAGCAAGTGTTTGTTTAGCTAAGCATTTATCAAGAAGACATCTAGATTTAAAATTGGGGTTACTTGTTTGCAAAGGCAGATAGACGATGATATGAAACACGATCAATGGTTCTCTTCACATCTTGATCAAAATCTTATGATTATGACCAACTCTTGTATAAAACCAAAAAAAAAATTATTATTAAAAACAAAATTGACAACCATAACTCTTAAAAACAAAATTGACAACCATAACTCTACCCTAAGTTGAACACAAGTAGTTCATTACGCAAACTTTGAAAAAAAAATCGTTTTAGCAACCCCCACGGAAAAATTGTTTCTCTCATACGTTTCACTCCTAAAGAGAACATCGGAAACAGCAAGTTGAGAATAACTGAACGTGATGTAAGCGGTGCAGTTGAGAGATGAAACTACCTATATTTTGAAAAAATTATAACCGCAGAAGTTCAAGTTTTTTTTAATATAAAGAAATGGGTAATATTATTTTTATAAATATTAAATTATTGATTTTATTTTGTTATATATAAAAATGAATTTTATAAATCCATTAAATGTGCTATAAACCTAATCAATAAAATAAAATAAAATAAACACTTACCCAATATTATTGGGTCTATCATTTTCTAAATAAACCAAACCCTAAGACATACCTCCCCCAAGTCTAAAGTCCTCTTCTAAATAAACCAAACCCTAAGACATAACTCCCCAAAGTCTAAAGTTTTATTATTATAAGGTTTCAATCATACGTGAGAGATCCATAACAAGCGGTGGCAGCCGTTTACTCTTCAATTCCTCCATTTGGCTGTCAATTCACCAATCCATGCATCTTCGTTTTCATCCAACCATTGCTCAGTATCCTTCAGTGTCCTCATCACATCTTCTGCAACACATGCTTCCACACTCCCATCGGTCTTTCCACCGTCTGCATCACATATTCTGCGACACACGCTTTCACCGTTCCGTTGTTGCTCGCCTCCCTTACCCTACTTCTCGTGTTCAACATATAGCATTCCAGATTTTTTTTTGAAGATGCTTATTTCTCGATTCTTCATCCTCCCTTCGCAATGTCTCTGCTTCAGCCACCATTCTATCTGTCTCCTCCTTATTCAGTATCACCCATTCGTTAAAAATAGCAATGCCGTTGCTTAGCTCTGTTGCCCCTTCCTGAGCAGAGACTTTTTAGAATTCCCTCCGCGTCCACTTCGAAACAAACTTTAAATTTTTACAGACCGATTCAAGACTGCTGCTTGCACCGTAATTTTTCAGATAGCTTTTTATATTATTTTATTATTAGTTACACATGGACCTGCGCTGGTGGAGAAAATTATGCAACTTTTGGGGAAAGGACCGGAGTATCCAAGAAAAAAATCAGTTATATGTATCGTAAATGTAAATATGATAACTGATGCAAGTTGTGAACCTTACTTTGATGTATATCCATTTTATAGAAACTGATAAAAACGATTTTATTTTTTTCAGTAAATGACAGGCAATTACGGTCAAATTTCATACCTGACAGCATTGAGGGGCTGATCTAATATACACAAGAGCAACATATGTGGAACTTGGAAGCAGGCCTGAATTCGACTATCAGGTTATTATATCAATAAATAAACGAAAGTTCTTCAACATCTTTTTCAAAGAATAAATTTAGTTTAATTATAAATATTTTTTACCTTAATTTTGATATTTTTTTTCTTACAAAAATATTAGTAATCGGATTGCTTCTTATTTTTAATAATAATTTATCTTATTATAATTGTCTTATATTTTTATAATACTACATGAAACTTTTTATAGTAAAAAATATTTGATAATTTCATATCTTCCAAAACTTTTTGAAAGCATCTTTACATTCTTCACTATTTTATTTTTATTTTTTATTTATAAAGTAGACGCAAGACTATAGCATCTTATAATTCATTGATACTTATTTTCTAAGGATATTATTTATAACCCTAGTATTTCAATATACTCAATTATAACTTCTTATTCTTATTTATGGTTAGTCTCATTTGTTTTTTTTTTTTGAATAGGTTGAAAAGTTAGGGACACATGAATTGAACTTGGGTCTCCATTAGATAAGCCCAATGTTTTTTTTCATTGTGGTGTCCTTGTTGGGATTGGTGTCATTTCTTGTTAACACTTATACTATTTATTTCAAACTTTTCAAATTAATATTATAATACCTCTTGAAGCTTTCATAGTAGAAACCATTAGATAATCCAACATTTTTCAAAACTTTTTGAATGTATCCTTACATTTCTCACTATTTATTTTTGTTTCTTGTATAAAGTAGACTTAAGACTATAACATCTTATAATTCCTTTACTTTTTTCTAAGGACATTATTCATAACCCTAGTATCTTAATATACTTTTTAAATATTACTTCTTATTCTTATTTGTGGTTAGTCTCACTTCTTGTTAACACTTGTAATATTTATTTCTAACTTTCCAAATCAATATCCCTCTAAGTTTACTTTTATCTTTGTTCAACTTTGAGGGCCATCCTCTTCTTTATCCACTCCTACCAACATACTCATTCTCATTAATCTCTTATATTTTTTAGTTTTCCCATAATGTGACTTATCAACTATAGGTTTATCATCCCTAGAGAACTAACATACTCATTCTCATTAATCTCTTATATTTTTTAGTTTTCCCATAATGTGACTTATCAACTATAGGTTTATCATCCCTAGAGAACTTGAACTGCAAGGATTGTCCTTGAAAATAGTTTCTTCTTTATGCTATTCTAAAACCCATAAAATGCAATGGCTATCCTCCATAGTAATTTCTCATGATGTCCTTGAAACTCTAAAGTTTAAGGGATAAACTTTATACTACTTTTATTTTTATTATATATACAATAATAGAATATAAATTCTACAATAATAAACTAAGGAGAGGGTGAAGTATCTTCTATGCACCAAAGCTGATCGAAGGTTACAAGTATGAAACATGATATAGTCTAAAAACTTAATAAATGATATCCCTAATGCTAAAGGGCCAACTAATCTAATCTAGGGCCCAATTTAAAGATACTAAATATAGTTGACATGATTATATTGGAGCCATTACATGGAACCCCTCAAAGATCCTTGTCCTCAAAGCTAAAAATGACTAGAGAATGCTTGTCATATCTAACAATAAATCTTCATCTAAAATATCTTACCACTTGATGAGGAACTCCAGCACTTGTTGAGACCAGACATTATAGACTTGGAACTACAACACTAACTCTAACCATAGTTTTGGAATATATTACATTATTTGGTACATGACAATGTACCACCATGGGTACATGATTAGATTAGGTTAAGTATCTTAGATTAGAGTTTGAGTATTTACTTTATGCAATGTAATAAATGCACAAGTATTATTAAAGTGTGCATAATATTCAATAATGTAAATGTGCACATTAGTCCATGTGTACATGTGTCCATAGATTAGGAAAATATAGTGAAGAGTCATATTACAAGTGTACATCAAATAGAGCTCCATATGTGTGCAAAAGAGAACCAAGAGTCACAAGGTATGGAAGAGTCATTGTAGAAAGGCTATTTATACATGTTATAGCCTTGAGTTATGTGATACTTACATTGCTTACAAAGCTATTATACTATTGAGATCATTGTACTCTCATAGAGAGATTTTGTAACAGATTATAGTGCAATAAAGAGTTGTACACATTTGCTCATTTAGTGTGTGAATTCCATTCATATTCATATACTAAATTGATTGTTATTTCTGTTACATTTGATATGACTTTAAATTACACTTTATTATATTCCTGTAACTGATTCTTGTGGTTATTTCATTGAGTATTTAGCTTCAAAAGCTAAAAGTGGTATCAAAGCCACAAGAGAGTTTGATAGGAGATAAGGAGATTACATTTACAGGATTTTTAAAAATAGATTTGGCTAAAGTCTTTCCATAGAGTTGCAGGAAAACTGTGAAGATTAGGACTCAATATTGATTCCACTATTTTGAACAGAGCAACTAGTGAAGCTTATTATTTTTCAGATTTGAAAAATTTCTATTGTCATCTTTTAATACTTTGTTGCAGAAAAATTGGTTCTCAGAAGTTGAGAAGCTTTCTACAATAGATAGAGAAGAATTTCATCTTTGTTTGCTTGAAAGTCTATGTGTTTTCCTCGTGCAAGGGATTGATTTTATACTTGCATCAAAATATTAGAGATTGAAGATTAAGGAGGTCCAAGGAAAAGGCCCCATTGGAGATTGGAGATTGATGAGACTCGAGAAGGAGACTTCAGATTGTAGATTGAATATTGAAGGTAGAGAAGGACTAAGAAAAGGTCCTATTGTAGATTTGAGAAGCAATAGTTTTTGGAGATCCAAGAAAGAGATCTCATTATAGAATTCCCATAGTTGGAAGATTGAAGAGACCAAGGAGAGGTCTCATTGAAGTTTTAGGAAGAAGAGTTGAGGAGCTCCTGATTTAGAAGACCTAAGGAAAAGAGGTCTTAAGACAATTTGGAGAAGGAGAAGAAGATTAGAGGAAGTCTTATTGCAGAATTGAAGGAGTGGCCATTGAAGGAGACTTGAAGAAAGTTTGTGACAGAATATTGCAAGCAAGGAGAAGCTTTTGATGAGAAGCATTTGGAACAATTATCGCCATCTGACAACAAGCCCAAAAAGAAGTTTTTTTTGTAAGAAGTTTGCCAAATTTTGGAGATCTCAAGACATTTAAATTATCGAGGAAGAAGACCAGTGAAAGAGGTTAGATTTGGAGATAGATTTTAGCGAGAGCTAAGGATGAGAAAGAATATTGAAGAGGCCAAAATTGATATTCTTGAAGGTAGCTAGTAGAGTTTTATAAGGATGGTATTTGAAGGAGAAGTTTCAAAATTATAAGGGCAAAAGTTGAAGAGTTTCAAGACAACTTAAAGGAAAGAAGGCATATTTTTGGAGTAGAATTTGAAGGTGTATTGGGCAACATTAGGAGAAAGGAAAGAGCTATACATTTTATAATTTCTGGTTAGCAAAATAGTGAGCAAGAAAAACATAAGAAAGACAAGTATCTTGTCGAAACTCAAGCATTATGGACAATGAGTTTGAAGAAAGAATATATGGTTATCATTGGTCAAATATTGAAGAGTAGCATCTGTTACAAGTAAAGTGAAAAAAAATATTGACAAGGGTTGAAGCAAAATAGATATAAAGTATCTCTATAGAGTCGAGTAAGAATAAGCTCCTAAAAGAAATAAGCTTATAATTGAAGGTAGCAAGTATTGAGAGCATTATTTGTTTAAAAGAGTTATTTGGTAGTAAGTTTGAGAGTTTTTGAATGTCAAGTTTGTAGCATAGAAGCCACATGAACTTGCACAATAAGGTAAGTTGGTTAGAAGGAACAAAGCACCAAGCCATAGTCAAGCATTGCGTAAGAGTCAGGCTGAGCAAAGCATAGAAGAAAGAATTGACCTGAGTGCTATGTAGTTATCAGGTGCCATACACAACATGAAGGAAGAACTGAGCTAAGGAAGAACCAGTGTTGAGCAGGAATCAAAAACCTAGCTGGAACAGAGAGTAGAAGTGAGAAAGTGAAATGAAAAGACAGTAGCAAAAGTAATTCGAAGAAGTTGAAACTAAATCAACAAGAGTGAAAAGAAAAATAGTTGATACTACAGGGTTTGAGAGTTGAGCATGTCATTGCAGTGCTAGGAGAACCCGCGGTATTATGAAGATAGCACCAATTTTTTGATATTGAAATCAATCGCCAAGTGGAAGAAGGAAAGCCAATCAGTTGGGAGTTTCATTATTGGTGCAAGATGTTACTAACAATTGTCTAGGAGAAATTATTTCAAGTGAGCACTGTAACAGTTGAATCTTAGTCTATGTGTACTGAGATACTTGATACAAGAATAGCAGAGAAATTGGAGTGATTGGAAATCTGATAGTCGTTGCTTGATGAATAACCTATTGTATAGTGAATACGTGGTGAATTGGTGCTACTTTACAAATGAAGGAGGACCACACAAGCATATTCACTCATAACCGGTGTACTAGTGTAATTATCAGCTTCACTGAATGCAGAGAGATGTCCATAGAAGGTAAAATCAGACGATGTGATGCATTAGAGAACTATTATAAAGAGAAATTTGGCATCATTTTTGAATTTGGCACACAAGAATTTTTGCCATGATAGAGTCATCACTCATAGGACTTATGAGCAAGTGAAGAAGTTGATAGCTTGAATTCGAAGAGATTAGAACGCACATAGATCTCATTCTTGAATATGATATGTAAATGAAGGCCAGATAAGATAAACTAACTGTTATTCGCTGCCACCAAGGACAAGGAGAGCTTAATGGTTCCTGAGCACTCGTCGTTGGAGTAGTCGATGGAGTGTAGGTAGAGCTATCAATCATTCAACACTATTCAAACTCTAACATTCGAGCGCTCAAGAAATCAAAGGTAAATTTAATTTAACCTTTATTTTTTCTAAGGTGGGAGTTATAAGGGATAATTTATATTTTTTCTAAGGATTAAATTTAATTAATTTATTCTTCTACCTTGATTAATTAAATATTTGGAGGTATAAGTATTGAAAGTGAAAAATCAAAAACCTAGGTGGATTTAGACTTGAATTACGGCCCATGTACCGACAATACAACCTCTTACCCCACTTGTGTTAGCTAGCATAAGGAATTAAATATTTACATTTAGCCAAGCAAAGGGTAGATAGTGAATTGCAAGAGGCACAAGAAGATGTTCAACGCAAGGAGCAACTTTTCGAAGAAGGAATTGCTCGCATGAATGTAGTTTCACAACAAATACATAAACTGCAACAAGATTTGCAAAGCCTTCATACCCAGTTGGAAGAGCGGGCATAGAAAATTACCGATCTTGAAAATGAAGTGTTGCATCAAAAATAGGCTAAAGAACTATTGGTCAAGCAAACTAAAACATTGGCAACTCAAAAAAATCAGAGTGAGCTAGCTTGGCAACAGGAGATGAAACAATGTGAAGAGACTTGGCAGAAACAGTTGGCATTAGTACAAGAAGAATTGGCATCAAAAGCCTCATCTTCGTCCATAGTGTCAGTCGTATGAATGAGGGAGCTTTTCTTACAATGAGAAGTTGAATTGTTCGCTAGGCCTGAGGAAACAGAAAATCACGCTAATGCCCTAGGAGTTGAATGGAGTAAGTACTACAATTATGCCAAGCAACTTAAAGGTGATTGTGATGCTTTGCAGATGCAATTGGATGAAGCATTACAGGTTGCAACCCACAAGGATGTTGAGACTCCTCAGAGTGGGCAAAGAAAGTCGCTGAGGAAATTGACTTCTTCGAAAGGGAGGATAGATGTAGACAACAGTTCCAAGCATAAATAAATCATTGAGTTGTCTAACAAAGAATCTCCTTTGAAGATTCACAATTTTGACTATGTACAAATTTTTTGATAATGTATGAATCATGAAAATGACAAGTTTGTAACGTAAAATCATCCAATCCAATGAATATGGCTTGATTAATAAAGATGCGTAAAAGGACAAATGCAGTCGTCTTTGTGTTAAGACGTCCTGATTAGTTAGACGTCTGGATTAGTCAGACGACTGGCTTCTGTGTTAGACATCTAAAACAGTGCAGTAAATACATTGTTAAGGCAATAGGCGGTTGGGCCGGTGGAGACGGGTTAGTTGCAGTAACTACTCGATCGTACGTATAAATACATAATTGTTGTGCAACAACTATTATTTTAGAATGTGTGTTGTATGTGATTGCGTCTGTGTTATAGTGTTGTGTTGCAGGTATTGATCATAGCTTGGTATGAGGGCATGTATTGTTGTGTGTTGTTTTGTTGTTACAAGGCATGCTAAGGAGCATCGAGGATTGAAGATGAACATCATAGTTGGAGACGTCTAGATCCTGGAAAATTATTCCTTGCGTGTATTAGTCTATTCATCTGATCTCTTCGACAAAATTGTCCCAGACATCCAATTCAGACGTCTAGTCGATCATCCAGTTTAGACATCCAATCTAGATTTCTAGTCATCCAGTCCAGACGTCTAGCCATCTAGTCCAACCGTCTAGTGCAGACGTCTAGCCGCCCAATCCAGACGTCTAGTCATTCGTCCTTGATGTCTAGTCATCTGTCCTAGACGTCTAGTCGTTTGTCCCTAATGTCCAGCCCAGACGTCTAGCTATCCATCCCAAACATTTAGCTGTCCAGCCCAAACATTTAGTCGTCCAGCCCAAACATCTAGCCGTCTATCCCATACTTCTATTGTTCTAGGCATCTGCTACGACTTGTGTAACCTGGCTTATCACTCCCTCCTAGCTTCTCGTCATTCCATTGTCTTGGAAAAGTACTTACCCTTGTCTACATATCCCTTTACCAACATTATTAACTCAGATAAGATGCTTTATATAACATGGATTTAAAAATAATCGTATCTTTACCACATTATTAACTCAGACAAAATACTTTATATAACATAGATTTAAAAATATTTTGACTCTTGATAACTCACTCTAAATATAAAAACTGTGTGCAGTAATTTTTTTTTTCCTTCTTTTTCAACTTTTATTTTATTTTTTAAATTACTTTTCTTTTCTTTTAAATTAATAAAATCTACTTTGTCAACTCTCCTACTTTATGCTTCTTGAACTAAAAATAAATATATTATGCTTTTAATACCCCTTTTAAAACTTTATGCAATTTTTAAAGCAAAAAGAAACAAGGAATTTTAACATGACACCTCCAGGTTGAAAATTGCCAAATGTTATCAAACCATCTAGCCGTTCAATTGAGTATTTAACCTCTGCTTACCCGCTTTCTCCAAATTGCACCACTCTATACGGTTGTCTGCTGTTGATTTTCTGCAATTTCCACCATGTGTTCTAACCAAAGTTATGAACCATTCGCTTCTTATGCCACTATTGCTTTTTTTTTTGCATCAATCTCATCATTTTCGGAGACACTCACCCGAGAGACTTCAACGTGGTTGCGCACTCGGAATCAGTTATGCATGGTTGTTTGTTGTTTCATGGTTTCCCTTTATCCGTCCACTGGTCGTGTAATCAAGAAATAAAAGGTGTATACCATTTGTTAGATTTACATTGTAAGGTGATTACAGATTACTTACCAAATGGAAATACAAAACAAATATTGGCTTCTGACAAAAGTAACCATAGCCAATGCAATCCTTCCCCTAGGCCAAACGCTAATTGTTAGTGTTATTTTTGAGACCTCCATCACCAGCCTAGCAGAAACCTCCGTTTCTACACACTTGCACGTACAAGGCTCCCTCGTCATAGTTTTTTGTGATGGCTTTGTGGAACACTCATTGACGTTCGGGAAAATGTTTTAACCTAGCACAAGTATCCTCTTCACGACCCCGTGGTGATGTTTCATCTTTGTAACGTTACTTTCAAACAAATATGTCGCTCTGAAAATTATGTGAGGCAAAAACCACGACTTGTGGACCTTCTAATATTTCCTGTGTCGACGACCACAAATATAGCATCAAATTGTTTGGAATAAACCACCAAAGCTGTCGAAAAATAATTGTGAAGGGAAACTTTAATGAATTTGGAATAAGCTAGCTCCACAAGTCTTCTCCGTCAAATAACACAAAACAAAGACATCCTCCACCAGAGAAGGTTTATTCATTGCACGTCGAGAGTTGTTGTCTTCGGCTATGTTTTTGGGCCAATGGTAAAAAAAGAAATACTGGTTTCGCCTGTAAGATTCGACCACATCCTTGTCCTCCTCATTGGGATAATTTTGGCCTTCCAAGCGTTGTGTCCAGTCTTCCACATAGTAGGCGTCTGTAACGTATATCCACTGCTCCTTCCACATAGCAAGCATTCTTAATGTGCTCGTTTTCGATATTGATCTACAATCTCATGACATCACCACAAGCCTATACCAACGTTCAAAATCTTCTGTGCTCTAGGCTTTGAACCATGCTTAACTGACATTCAACAGGCAATCAACAGGCTCTTAGGAGAAGGCATCAATGCAACAGTTACTCTAAACAGGATGGGAGAACACATCATTGAAGAGTTGAAGTCATACACGCTCCGAGTTCTAGGGGACGATAATGTGATCACATATGGGCTGCTATGGGCTCTTTGATACCTCATGGATAGAACCTGAAAAATAATTCTAAGGCCTCTTGACATAATACTCAAAGGAACACTTCTAGGGAAACCTTGTGATACCAACGATAAATTTTTAAACACATAGTTTTATTGCACATCTCTCCAACTCAAATCTATACACATACAATTACGTCTCTTGGTAATCTCAAGGGATTTTTGGTGCTTCACCTCCTTCTCTAACTGTCTAGCTTCTCTCAACCTTTGGTTAAGAGTAACCATAATCAAATAATTATAATGTAATAATTATCTAACATCATCAAATAATGTTGTTCTAACAGGAACATCACAATAGCAAAAATTATTGAGCTCTCTTAACAAAGACCCAAGTACAATTCACAGAACAATGGTCCCTGATATGCCCTTGCTTTTCAAAATATTAAAAAAAAAACATCATCAAATACTACAATAATATCCTTCATAGATTCCTAAAAGAGAGGACCCCTAAAATCATCATAAGTTGGCAGCTTAAATCCTAGGCCGTAAACTATGAGTGCATCTACCATTCCCTACCAATATGGAGATCTCGCCACATTCAAAGGAATGTCAAAAAAATACCAAAAACTTGCACAAGCCTTCCTCACGTTCTTATCCCTCTTGTCGTTTCACACAATCGTACCCTCAAGTGTGGGTTGTGACCCTACCACAGAACATTCCACAAAAAAAGACTCCTTCGTCCCACTCCTCGGGTTGCCACAAATGGACATGATCCACTTTGACACTACTAGAACCGACTAAAGGTGTTGTCGGTACCCTCTATACGAGGTCAAGAAAGGGGGGTTGCCATGGCCTCGCTTGTTTTTCGTTTTAGTTCTTTCTTCTCACTTGTCTATTAGGAGGGCATTAAATTCCCTCTCAACCTCAACATCCACCATTGGACATGGTCTGAGATCATGGCGTTTCCACCTCACCAAGTGGTGTTTGAGGTCGTTTATGCCTTCATGAATTTTGTCTCAACAAAAATTAGAGTATACCTTCCCTCTTTTTTCTCTATCCTTTGCATACTTCCATGTTGGGTCTATGTAATGTCCCCATTTTTGGGTTCCCTTGCATGGCAGTTGGCACTGACCTTCTGGGTGTGAGTCAACCTTATCATAGGGGTTATTCGAGGTTACCAGTGAGCTCAGATGGTCTAGAGGACCTATATGAAATTTTTAGATGTTATTTTTGGCTTTCGGTGTGTTCTCCAATATTATTGGAGAGAGCGTATATTTATAGTAAGTCACTCGATCGGGTTTGATTCTCATTATTTATCATCGGGATCACTCCCATGCAGTAAATTTTTTATTCCAATGATGTTCGATCGTTTCTGCAACTCAGGTGTAATATTGAGTTATGTTTTAATTAATTTCACTAACGTTGCTATTTTAATTAAAATATTTTAATGGGCACCTTAGTTGGAACCGGGATGGAAATTTTTTAATTTTGGGATGCTAATAAAGTGACTTTGGTATCGAGAATAGTTAAATAATAAATTAAATCATTTTTCGGGGGCATAAGGCTTATTTAATTAATAAGGTGATTTTATATTGAGTTTCGAAAAGTTCTCGAAAAAAATTATAAAAGGGGGTTTGTGAGCTCATTTGGGATTATGCATGTTATTCTATTTTCTCTGATTGAAACCCTTGTGGTTTTTGGGAGATCAAACTTGGTTCATCCCCAACCTTCTAGAGGACGAAGACCCTCTCAAAGAAGATTAATCTCGGTGGTGAAAGATCCTCCCTGGTTAATTCGGTGTGGCTCATTCAGAGTTACAGGTGGTGCGGAAAGGAGATTTAAAGATCTAGCCGTACATGTCTAGGGTAATATATTTTGGTTATTAGCGATCTGGAGTTTGTGGTCAGATATGAAGGTTTGAAGAGATTTGGCACCATATTGTTGTCTAGAGACTTATTTGATGACATTATACATTATCTATGCTTTGGGTTGTTGTTAGTAGCATCAAAATCAACCCATTCACCTGTTGTTCATAATCATTGTAATATGCAAATTGGTTCACCTTGCCTGTGAGTGGTCATACCACTAGTTGGCTCATTGCACCGGCAGCATTGGGATTGAGGTTTGGGGGTTTTTAATCCAAGTTTTATAGAGGTTGGGCATCACCTTTGGAGGAGTTTTTTATGCAGAAAACAAAAATTTAATCTATTAGAGTCGATTGCCCTTCATTGAGTTGCGCCAGGGTTTGAAGGGTTTTTTTTAATGTTGTTGATCTCTCTACTTCTTGTGGGTCGTACTTGCTAGTTAGTTTTGGCTTTTGAGGGACTTCATTGTCACTCTTATCTTGATATTGGGTTGCCATTGTGAGCATTGCAGAATTTTGGGTATATTCCTCTATATGTTTTAAATCATTTTTTCCATCTGGGTGTTCAATATATTATGCCCTAGTTGTATATGATGAAAGAAAAATCATTGTGTGTAATGCGTATTCATGAATAATATATATATCAGAGTTATTTGAAGCATTTGGGTATTGTTTTTTGTGCTTCTTTTGTTATGTTATGTTTCTGAATTTCAAATCAGCCTAAAACTCAAAAAATCTAAAAATAAAATTGCAGATTTAGGGTGGGTTATTACAGTGGTATCAGAGCTTTCGAGTTTGTCAGCCTATTGGGTTTTCGACTGAATAAATTTGATTAATGAATCTGAAAGACGAGGAATACATTACTTATAGGCATAGGAAATCGAGAGGTAGAGGTGTTTTGGATTCGGATTCAGAGGAAGGGGTAAATATGGATGACAGGGGACCACAGGAACCAAGTACCAATGAGATATTCAATGATTTGACTAGGGGACAACAAGAGTAGCAACAAACTCTCAATCAATTGATGGTTGTGTTGGCAGTTTTGCACCATGCCACATTGGTTTTAAATAAATCATTGATTGTAATGTAAAAAATTCATGATTTCACATTTTGCTCAGAATGTTTAAAAACATTGCAGTCATTTTAGCTTTTATGTAATTTTTCACTCTAAAAATAAACAAATTAACCCCAAATTGTGACTTGGAAATCCACTTCAAATTCACTTCGTCAAATTATCTACAACAACAATCAAAAGATAAAAATGATTTCACTTCAGAGGTGAAGCGACAGTAAGAAATTGAAGGCTTTGAGACAAAAGAAAATTGGCTAAGTAAAAAATGCAAATGCGTTCGCCTCATTGGAGGGGCAAACGTCACGTTCGCCCATTGAAAAGGCGAACGTGCCCCAAAAGTAGGAATGCACCAAAAAAAAAGGAGAATAAAAGGAACACATTGTGTTCGCCCCTCATTTGGGTGAACATGATTTCAATATGCGTCATGGTTGCTTTAAATTATTCACGATGGATCCATTCGTTATTTTTAAAGGCGAATGGCATGGAGAGATAAAGTTTGGGCGACGACAATTTTTAAATGGTTTTCACCCTTACACTCAGGTAAAAGGGACGAACGTCATGATAGATGTGGCGAAGATATTTTGAAGGTGAATGTTGTTTGTTTTTTAGCACATGTGACTAAATTTCTCCAAAGGCATGAGTAGAATTAAATGGGGTAAATTTTAATTATTAATTGCCATCATCTTCAACAATTTTAGAGCTTGTTTTTTCTAGTTGAACTTCGGGTAACTGCTACAATTTAATGTTGGTGATGGAGTGGAAGCATTTTTGTCATTTTCAAGAACATCTTCTCGAAGGTTTTACTCCCTCTCCAAAGCAAATTGAATATGGAGTAAATTGTTGAAGTTCGTGTTTGATTTCTAAGAAGATGGAGGTGACTCAAATTTAATGCTACAGTTCCTGAATGCTATCATTTCAAACCGTTTTTAGGATCGTGTCTACCGAAAGAATATTTCTAATAAATGATGTCTCATTTGATGTATTCAATGAAAGAGGTGCAAACCTCTATAAATACTAAGAAAAATTGCATTGTAAGGGGTTGGAAAAAATAGATATTCCTGCGAGAAAACACTTCAAGTTCTCTGCAATAATAGTGAATTCAAAATAGTTGGATTTGCAAATGACTTGGTGTATTGTGGTCTTCTATATTATGCATTTATTTTACATAGTTAGCTTTATTATTTGTTGTTAGATTTAAATTTTGCAAGGTGGATTTAAATATTGCAAGTGAGAGAGTGAGTGTTGGAGTGTTGATCTGAAGATTTCATGTGCGAAGTTATACGAAAATTTTGTTGTTTGATCATCTATTTGCATGCTATTTTCATCTTGGTGTGAATTCCTACTATCAATCTATTCCCATCCTACATAGTTGGCTTGTGGCCATATTTCCCATTTCTTTACGCATTTTCCAATTTCTTTCCTGCATCCTTAGTCTTCAACATTTTTAGAATTAGTAAGGGAACCAACCCTCTCTGGAGATTGACACGGGGGACATCTCTTTCCTTCGGTATTTCAATGTTGGCCGTGTCTAGGGCGCACAAACGTAGTTTTGTATAATTAGGCAGATATTTGACCAATATTTTTTGGCATGCCCGGTGGGACAGACAGTTTCTGTCCCAATAAGATCCATAGTCGGTGGAACAAGTATTATCCCAAGTTGACAAACCCATCGGTGCCAACAGTTTTTGGTACTTCAAAAGTTCCACTTTAAACAACATTAAGGTTTGATGTTTGCCTTTGTGTTGTAGAATTAGAACATATGGCGACTCAATTATACTCAGAAATATCCACACGTGAGTACAGCGAAAGTTGTGTCTTATGAATACAAGATTGAAGGCCAAAAATCTAGATCACCAAATTGAGTTTTACGAACTTGATATCCAAAGGCTAGGGGAACATCCTCAATTAGCCACTTTTCGTCGTACATATTCATTACCTCATATATCCCATATATCGTCTATCACATCATCACGACTAGCTGGTGTATTTTCTGCTCTCGTAAACCCAGATAGTATTGCCACTAATCTTCCTCAACCTCTGCCCCACACGACTACTGGTATTCCTCGAGCTCCACCTCATATGCCAGTCCACATGGCTCAGAATCCACCACCCAAGCAGTTACCAGCATGGAATAGCTCAGGGGATTTGAACTTACAAGCACAAAATCCAGTGCCCCAAGTTGCTTTGAAGGCTTTGCCGACCTATGACGATACTAAAAAAACTGCGTATGAGCATATCCAAGATGTAGCTTCATTGGCGACCATCCATGATATAATATATGAAGATGTGATGATAAAATTACTGGTATTGTCGCTGAGAGGGAAATTGTTATATTGGTACCAATCACTGCAACCAGGTACTATTACATCATGGGATCAGTTAGCGGAGTTGTTGATTAAGAATTTCCATGAAAAAGTTGATCCATACTCCTTGTTGCACCAGTTCACAATGATTCAAAGACACCCATAAGAGGAGATAGTCGATTTTAATGTCATATTTACCCGGAGCTAGGAAAGAGTTTCCAACGGTCTGCGTCCCACACATGAGCAAGCTGCTTTCTACTATCTCAGGGTATTTAACACTGAAATCGGTATGGCCATGCATCAAGCCAATGTGACTACATTCCCAGACCTGTATACACAGGCATAGAAGGTCGAATCTGATCTGATTGTTGTAGGTAGACTTCCACCGAAGATGACTATGCCCATTGTTCCTGATATTCCACAATATTTATATTCCAGTGCATTTTCGTAGCCTATGCCTTCCATGTACCTAGTTCCCTCATGAAGCTCGGGTCAGCCTCAGATTGCACCTATTCCTGCTCCATGACATACGGCTCCAAGCTTCCCATAGCTACCTAATCAGTCACTTCCACAATTGCCCTCTTCTATTCTCGCTCCTGCGCTGCCAGCACCACCAATTCCATTACCATTGCCCATGCCTCCAGTGCCTTTGCCTCTACCTGCACCTCCCACATCTTCTAATCCTGATCCTTTCACGGTGTTTTTGCAAGAGGTGAAATCTAATAACGCAGCCTTAAGGACGATATCAAATAAACTTACAACAATAAGGAAGAAGCAAGCGGAGATTGAATTTCGATCATGAAGATTCCAAACTCCACCGATCACTCGAGAGCAAGCATTTACTAGTAGAGGCTCTAAAAATAGCACAATAGTGCAAGCAAATGAAGAAATTAGCACAAGAGAAAGGGTGTATTGGTGCTCAAAATGCAATGATCCTCATGGAGAAGAAACGTGCATGGTGCATATGAATTATGTACAAACGCTAGCAGAGAGTTCGACTGGAGGATAAGTCAATATGATCAGGGAAGCTAGTCACAATTTCATGATGTCATCTATAGAGCAAGTTTCGGTTCTCACTCGATCTGGAAAGAAACCAGTAATAGTAGATCCTGCTAAGCTTGAACCCTTAAAGGTGACAGTGGAACCAAAGGTACAGGATGAAAAACAACAACCTCCAGCAAAAGTGCCTATAGGGGTAGCTAAAGAGCAAGATTCCATCAAGTTGAAAGATTTGATGCCTAAGCAAACTCAACGAAGGACACAAAACGAGAGCATCTTCCTCACAACCTGCGAAAACTACTCAAACACAAGATGAAACGAGAGAACAAGCCAAAGAGCAACTCAAGTACCCATCTTTGACCAAGAAACAAAGGGTGAAAGCTACCCAACAATACCGAGACAAGTATGAGTGGGTTGTAGAAGATAAGGCTCTGACTATTTCGAATTATAATATTGTGGAAGAGATGAAAAAGATTCCTACAAAAGTAAGTTTGTATGATGCACTTCAATTTCTAGGACAAGTTGACCTGCTACAAGAATCATTGAAGACTGCTAAAGATCAAAAGAAAAATCCTTCTCAAACAGTCTTGGTGCAAATGCTTCCAACTTCAGCTACGGGAAAAAATAGACTTCCCCCATTTTATTTATCACTTAGAATGGAAGGGTGGATTGTACACAACTGTATGATCGAATCTGGAGTTGCAACTACTGTCATGCCAAAGGCAGTATGCAAAGTGATGGGGATGGAATATACAAGGAGTAGCCCAAGAGTGTTGCAGTTGGATGGAACTCCGGTCAAGACGGTGGGAGTAATTAAGGATATTTCCATTGTCCTCCACAGTATGCCGCAAATTACAGTCATCCAAGAAGTGGTAGTGGTTGATCTGGAACCATACTTTAGCATGTGCCTCTCAAGGGAGTTCACAGCTAAGCTGGGAGGATATCTTTCCTTAGAATACTCACATTTAGAGATACCATTCAAGGGAAAGAGGATTCACATTCATAATGAGAAGCCCTCACCTTTTCACATTAAGAAGCTAGAGGAAGAAGAATCTCCAGGAGCAGTTAACATGTTGACTGAGGAGATAGAAGAGGTTGATTTAATGGAGGACGCACTGGGTGAGCTTCACCTCGAGGATGAGTTTTCACTCATGGATTTCAATACGATGGTTGGAACGGACATTGGTTGCTATACTATAACTAAGTCAGAGAAAATTGAAGAGAAGGTTCCTAATTCTCCCAATCCTGTTGCAGATCAGTTATGGAGAATGTATTTTGATGGCGCCAGGTGCAATAATGGTGCAAGAGTCGACATTGTGTTGATCTCTCCCGAAGGGTTGTAAAAAACCTATTCTTATAGGTTAACTTGGGGTTGCACAAATAACGCAACTAAATATGAGGTACTATGCCTTGGATTGAAGAAGGCCGAAAAGTTGGACATCAAGCAGTTGCAGATTTTTGGCGACTCTGAACTCATAATTAATCATATCACTAACAAGTGTGTGTCAAAGCAACACTACTTGAAGGCCTACCGCAATAGAGTGTGGGACTTGTTTGAGTCTTTCACTACTTTAAATGTTCATGCGATTTCGAGAGAGTTAAATAAACATGCAGATATTCTGGTCTCTCTTGGTGCTAACTACTCTCCTATGGAGCAAGTACTTCGAAAGCCTAAGACAGTTAGGGTAATTTACAGACCCTCAGTTCCCGACAAAAATATCCATTGGCAAGTGTTTGACAACGATGAGCAGATAGTCAACTTCCTACTTAAAGAAACTGCAAGTGCTGATAGAGTTCTTGCCGAAGAAGAGAGATGGGATGATTCAACTAAAAAATAATCACATCCCTAGGGGACTTATTACACTTGAAATTTTGTTCGACTAGAGTGATCGAGTTGAGAAACACAAGCTCAAAGTAGATGCAAAGGAGTATAAATAATTGCATTTGGAGGCTGAGAAAATCATCAAGGTTGGAATATATGGCACCCCAGAAGAACTGGAAGATATCAATAAATTGTGTTATGAGTATCCCGATATTGTTGCCTGGAGCTATCATGATTTGAGGGGTTACAATAAGAATGTGATCCAGCATACTATAGAACTCTGGGAAGGGGTAAAACCTTTTCATCAGAAACAACGGCCTGTCAATCCCAAGATTGAAGTCCTCATGAAAGTCGAACTATTGAAGATGTTGGAGGCCAAGATAATCTATCCAATCAAGCATGCAACATGGGTGGCTAACCTAGTCCCAGTATGGAAAAAGAATGGTGACATTCGGTTGTGTGTAGATTTTTGCAACCTGAACCAAACATCACTTAAGGACCATTATCCTCTATCGCAGATTGATCAAATCCTTCATGTAGTAGCTGGCGCTCAGAGATTCTCATTGCTTGATGGTTTCTCTAGGTATAATCAAATTTGGGTGAAATATGAGGATCAATATAAAATAACATTTACCACTAAGTGGGGAAATTTTGCCTACCAACGGATGCCATTTGGACTGTCAAACACAGGTGCTACTTTTCAGAGGGCCATGGACATCGCTTTTGGTGATTTATTGAATAAGATTATTGTGATATATCTTGATGATATGACTATGTTTTCACATCGCAGAGAAGACCACATTACTCATCTAAGGCAGGTATTTGAGAAGTGGCGTGAGTTCAGGATTTTTATTAATTCGAAGAAGTCAATTTTTGCTATCAAGGAAGGGAATTTGTTAGGCCATGTGATCTCACAAGAAGGATTGCCAATCGATCCTGCAAGAGCGAAAGCTCTAATGAAGTGTAATGTCCCTTTTTTAGAAACAACAAACCCTTACTACGAAAATGCATAAATTAAGTACATCAAGGAAATAACTCAGAAATTGCTCATAAAATAACACAAGTATGAGGAGAAATCAGCCAGTATCATATATTAAATATTGCCAAACCAATACAACAGTTGGAATGGACAAATGGGTCCTAAAGGAACTCAAAATGTAGATACGAACTCCCACAAGTGGGACGAACTATCCCCAAGGCTGAACAGATGCAAAAACTCCTCAAAAATGACCCCAAATACAAGCGTAGGGTTTGGGGCTGCCAACAGATCTGAAACACATGACACAAATGCTCCCAAAAATGCCACGAAATCCTCACAGATGCCTCTTTTTGTATTTTTGATGATTTAGGGCAATAACACCTGCAATGATATTGCCAAGACCCCAACCATGCACCTCCAATGCACTATGGGAATGAGCAAGACCTGCAATCTCAACTCATGGAACCTCTAGGGTTTCAATATTCAATTATGATATCAACATAACATGCCCAAAATGGGACGTCTCACTCCCTTATATAGGGTGAGGTTCTAATTTGGAGTTGACATCTCCCAACCCTAAAATCACTTAAAGTGCCTTATTACAACATAAAAACATAAAACATAAATAAACACAACTTAAGTTATGTCTCCTAGTCACATGAACCCTTTTTCACTTTTATAATTAAGTGTAGGAGACATTTACAAAAAATATTTATTTTTGGGACATTACAAGTCCACCCTCCTCAAATTGCTTGTCCTTAAGCAAAGTCAAAGCTGGAGCATCTAAAATTTCTACACCTTCCCAAGTAGCATCCTCCATAGGCAAGTCCCTCCACTTCACAAGATATTCTTTGACAGTCCTACTCCTAAGCTTTTTCTCCCTTGTCTCAAGGATCAATTCAGGTTCAAGAATGAGCTTTCCTTCAACATCAAGGGGTGGAAAATCTGAAGATGGCTGAATATGTTGGCCCAAGGCCTCCTTCAAACAAGAAACATGGAAGACATTATGTATTTTACTTCCACTTGGAAGTTCCAAAGCATATGCAACCTGTCCAACCTTACTCAACACCTTGTAAGGTCCATAAAATTTTGGTTTGAGTTTTTCTGCTCCACTTCTTTTCAATGTAGACTGTTTGTAGGGCTGCAACCTAACATAAACCAAGTCTTCCACCTCAAATGAGCGCTCACTACACTGCTGATCTGCATACTTCTTCTACTGATTTTGTGCCGTAAGAATATTGTCCTTCAAAGCATTAAGAATATCTTGATTTTCTGCTTGCCAAAGTCTCTAGCTTTTTGGACCCTTGAATCACCAAAAATCAGATCTGAAAAGTGTGGGGAATCATAACCATAAAGTGCCTTGAATGGAGACATTTTTATGGACATATGATAAGTAGAATTGTAGCAATATTCACCAAGGTGCAACCATTTAACCCATGCCTTTTGTTGACCCGAAACATAATTTCTCAAATATCCTTCAAGCCATTTGTTAACAATTTTAGTTTGCCCATCAGTTTGGGGATGGTAGCTAGTACTAGGAGTCAATTTAGTACCACATAGCTTAAAAAATTCTTGCCAAAACATGCTCAAAAATATGTTGTCCCTATCACTCACAATGGATTTAGGCAAACCATGCAATCTGAAAACTTCTTTAAAAAACAAATCAGCAACTTGTATGGTTGTACAAGTTGTTGAAATGGCATAGAAATGAGCAAATTTTGTCAATCTGTCAACAACAACAAATATGCAATCATTCATGTATACCTTGGGCAAACCAGTAATGAAGTCCATGGAGATACTTTCCCATTTCTGATTGGGAATAGGAAGTGGGTCAAGTAAACCACTTGCAAATTCATGTTCCCCCTTGTTTTCTTGGCAAATAACACATTCCCCGAACATGCAATAAGACATCCCTTTTCAAACCCTTCCAATAGAATCTTTCTCTAACCCGTTTGTAAGTCTTGTAGAAACCTGGATGGCCTACAAGTGGAGCATCATGCATGGTCGTAATTAAAGCTTGTTTCAGCTTTGATTCAGGTACTAAAAACACTCTTCCCTTGCAAAAAATTAGTCCTTTATGGCTGAACCTGTCATCTTCAACTTGCCCATTTATTAGTTTAGAACAAAAATCATTCTTTGCATATTCAACCATAATTTTCACCTTCCAATCAGCAGAAATAATGGAAAGAGAATGAAAATTAGGGTGCGTAGAAAGTGCATCAGCAGCTGAATTCTTCTTACCCTTTACAAAATCAATTTCAAAATCATATGATTGCAACTTTGTTACCCATTTCTGTTGTCTTTCATTCAGTTCAACTTGCCCCAAGAAGTATTTCAAACTATTATGATCAATTTTGACCACAAACTTGCCACACACTAAGTATTGCTTGAATTTGGTCAAGGCATGCATGATAGCTAGCATCTCTTTATCATAGATGCTGAAATTTTTCTCCACATTTGAGAGCTTTCTACTCTCATAAGCAATGGGGCGTCCTTGTTGCATAAGTACAACTCCAACTCCAACACCTGAAGCATCACAAGCAATAGTAAAAGCAACAAAAAAATTAGGAATAGAAAGTAAAGGAGTGGAAGTCATTACATATTTCAGCTTTAGAAAAGCTAAAAGAGCCTCATTGGACCATGAAAAGGCCCCTTTCTTAGTTAATTTAGTAAGGGGGGCAGCCAAAGAAGAAAAACCCTTAATGAACCTCCTGTAGTAAATGCATAAACCCACAAAACCCCTCAATTCCGTTAGGTTGGATGGTATAGGCCATCTTTGTACAGTTGAAACTTTAGTTTGATCAACCTTCACCCCATCTTTGCAAATAATGTGCCCCAAGTATAAAATTTTAGTCATAGCAAATTCACATTTAGATTCTTTTGCATAAAACTCTTGTTGTCCTAAAACGCTCAAAACTGAATCTAAATGTTGTAAATGATCATCCTAATTTTTGCTATACACCAAAATATCATCAAAAAATACCAAGACAAAGCGCCTCAAATGCTGATTGAAAATTTGATTCATGGCTGATTGAAAAGTGGTCGGTGCATTAGTCAAACCAAAGGGCATAACCATAAACTCATAATGCCCACAATGGCATCTAAAGGCTGTTTTGTACACATCCTCATCCCTCATATGAATTTGGTGATATCCGGACCTAAGATCAATCTTTGAAAAATACATGGCCCCATGCAACTCATCTATTAGTTCATCCACCCTAGGAATAGGATATCTATTCTTTATGGTCTTTTCAATCTCATCTTTGAAAACCTTAGGATGCCTATAAGGTTTAATTATGACAGGTTTACTATTTGCTTCCAATTCAATAACATGTTGAAAACCTCTACTAGGTGGCAAACCTTTAGGTAGGTCAGAAAATACCTTAAGATGTTTTTGTAGTTAAGATGTTTTTGTAGTAAACCTTGAATTTGAGGATGATAGGTGGCTGATTTTTTCCCTTCTAAACTGAAAATTACAGTTGCCCACTCAACGTCCTTATGCCTTATCATCTTCTCCATTCTTTTGTATGAAACATCCAAAATTTTGCAAGAATATTTTGACCCATTTTCCTTGATTCCTTGCAACACCACATCTTTCCCTTCAAGCACAAATTTCAATTCTAATTTCTGATAATTAGTAACATAATCACCAAGTGAATACAACCATTGCACACCCAAAACCATATGTGGAATACCTCTTAAGGGAAAAACAAAGAATTGCTCATCTACTTCCATGTTGCCAAAATTAATTTTTATGTTTCTTACCACTTTGTTGCATGTGATAAGATCACCATTGCCAATAACAACACTAAAACCAGGAATGATAGTTGTAGGAAGATTCTTTCTAGTGGCAAACTTCTCATCAACAAAATTGTAAGTAGCACCACCATCTATTAAAACAATAACCTTTTCATCAAAAGATCTACCTGGTACCTTAATAGTGCGAAACCGATTCAGCCCACTTAAAGTGGCTAGGGAACCTTCAGGAACTTCCTCATACTCCCTTTGTGCTTCCTCTTCCAAGGGTGTCTCATCCGCCTCATAAAAATCAGGATTATCGGAATCAGAATCAGAATGTAATTCAATGATTTTCATACCTCCTTCTCTGCATTTATGACCTCTTTGCCAAGGAGACTTGCAAATGAAACACTTGTTTTGTTTCCTTAGCTCATATTTCTCTTATTGTGTCAAGCGTGGGCCATTTGGGGGCTTATTAGGTGGCTGAAAACCAGATTTGAAACCTTCTCCATGCGTGGGATTCCTGCCATAAAAATTTCTCTCATTTCCACCTTGCTGCGTGAGGTTTCCTTGCTGCCCATACTGCTGTCCAAAAACTGTTTTTATGGCTGCAAAAGGTGGTCTAGCAAGTGGATTATGTGCAAAATATTTCTATCTAGGAGGTAAAACAGATTTTAAGCTTAAAGCTCTCTTAATGGCATCTTCAATAGTGGCTAGTTCAAAAGCTTTAACTAATCCCTTAACGGGTTCCAACAAACCATCCATAAAAAGAAAAATTACCCTCTTGGGTGAAATATTTTATACCTGAACTGAAAGTTGTTCAAACTCCTCCACATAGGCATGATGGATGAAGTTTGCTTCAAAGTGGCAAGCTCCTTGAAATACTCTTCCACATTCCTCCTTTCAAACCTGTTCAAAACCCTAGTACAAAATTCATCAAATGTATCAATATCACCATGCCTTTGGGTTACTAGCCCATGATGCCACCATGAGTAAGCACTACCCTCAAGGTGGAGTGTAGCAATCTGAACTGCATCAGCTTCGAAATAGGCTCCAAGGTAAAATAAGTCTGCAATTTTTGAAGCCATGCCCTAGCTGTAAGACCATCTTGACCATTAAATGAGGGAATGGTCACCTTTTGATGCAAAAAAGGTTTCTTTTTCTCTTTTTTAGCCTCAACAACAGATTTACCCACAATATTCAAATATTTATCAAAAGAAATTGCTGCCCTAAAACCCTCAGATTTATTACTATAAGCAGCAAACCTTTCATCTAATTCATTAGTTACCTCATTTTCCTCCGGTGGAGGTGGTGGAACAAGGAACATAGGCCTGGATGACCTAGGTAATGGAGTGTGTGAGTTAGATGATGACTCATGCCCATTGTTGTTGCCTCCCCTTTCTCTTCCCTCGTGCCATTTGAGTTGCCCAAAGCTGCCCTCAATTCTTGCTGATTTGTCTCTTGTAAGGACACCATTCTTTGTAGCATGTCAAGTAGGGCATCGAATTTTTGCTCAGTCCTATCAACTGGCCTTTGGGGCTCCTCAACCTCTTCCTTGTTTGACATTTCCAAAGAGAGTCTGTTTCTCCTAGTAAAATACTGATGAACAGGAGGACGATGCATAAAACCCTATCAAACCCTAAAAATATGGAAATATGAAATTTTGAAAATTTTGACCACCAAATTTTTTTTTTGAAACCACAAAACTGCAAATTGGTCAAAAGGGTATCCAAATCTGCAATTTTTATTTTCTGAAAAAAATCCCTAAAAATCCACGAATCCCCTAATAATCCGCGATTTTCACTAGGGCACCACTTTTCACCACAAAAACACACTTATCACCACGAATCACAGGCTGGCAAGATTCCAGCTCTGATACCACTTGTAATGTCCCTTTTTTAGAAACAACAAACCCTTACTACGAAAATGCAGAAATTAAGTACAACAAGGAAATAACTCAAAAATTGCTCATAAAATAACACAAGTATGAGGAGAAATCAGCCAGTATCATATATTAAATATTGCCAAACCAATACAACAACTGGAATGGACAAATGGGTCCTCAAGGAACTCAAAATGCAGATACGAACTCCCACAAGTGGGATGAACTAACCCCAAGGCTGAAGAGATGCAAAAACTCCTCAAAAATGACCCCAAATACAAGCGTAGGGTTTGGGGCTGCCAACAGATCTGAAACACATGACACAAATGCTCCTAAAAATGCCACGAACTCCTCACGGATGCCTCTTTTTGTATTTTTGATATTTTAGGGCAATAACACCCGCAATGATATTGCCAAGACCCCAACCATGCACCTCCAATGCACTATGGGAATGAGCAAGACCTGCAATCTCAACTCATGGAACCTCTAGGGTTTCAATATTCAATTCTGATATCAACATAACATGCCCAAAATGGGACGTCTCACTCCATTATATAGGGTGAGGTTCTAATTTGGAGTTGACATCTCCCAACCCTAAAATCACTTAAAGTGCCTTATTACAACATAAAAACATAAAACATAAATAAACACAACTTAAGTTATGTCTCCTAGTCACATGAACCCTTTTTCACTTTTATAATTAAGTGTAGGAGACATTTACAAAAAATATTAATTTTTGGGACATTACATGAAGTTATCATTGCCTGCTAATAAAAAAGATTTGCAATTTTTCTTTGGCAAAATTAATTTCATTCGTAAATTTATTTCTGATTTTGCTCAGGTGGTGAAATCCATGACTGAGCTTTTGGAGAAAAATACTGAGTTTAAATGGACTGAGACAACGAGACAGGCTTTTAAGGAAATCAATGAAAGGATTACTCAAGCTCCGGTATTGATTAATCCTAATTATTCCAAAGATTTCATTCTCTATGGCGTAGACGAACAGGAGAGTTATGCTGTAGTTTTGACACAACGGCAAGAGGATGGAGATGAAAAACTAATTGCTTTCTTGAGTCAGGTTATTGCTCCTCATCAAGAGAAATATAATTTTATTGAGAAACAAGTATATGTAGTAATGAAAGCATTGAAGAAATTTCGACACTTTGTTTCTTAGAGCAAAACGATTGTGTATGTCATACACCCTGATGTACGAAATCTTATTCTCCAAGGAGAATTAGGAGATAAGAGAGCAGGTTGGGTCACAAAAATTCAAGAATATTATGTGGAGATCCGACCAACGAAGTTGGTTCGTGGGAGAGCTTTATGCCAGGAGCTAGCCAAAAATGCGGCCTTCGAATCATTTGATGTGGTGCATGAGAACAACCTGGGCGAAAGCATTTACGCAAATCATACTGCCAACGATCTTGATTGGAGTGAAGAGATAATTGATTATTTTATCTCAGGCATATGTCCATCTCGCCTTGATGCTTCGCAACATCAGAGATTCAGGTTGCAAGCTCTCAGATATACTCTATTTCCCGAGGGGTTATTTCATAAGAACATTGATGGAGTTCTTCTCAGGTGTGTGAGGGACTCCGAAAAAGAAATTTTTTTAGAGGAATTTCATTCTCGACTACCAGGTCATTACGCGGGAAGGCCTATGGCCTTAAAAATTATTCGAATAGGCTACTTTTGGGCTACTCTGTTTGTCGATGCACATAAGCTAAGTACACACCGCGATAGTTGTCAACGATATGTTGGCAGAATCAAGAAAGGGGCATTGCCTCTTCGCCCGATTCAAGAAGAAGCTCCTTTTCAGTAGTGGGGTCTTGATTTTGTGGGAGTTATTGACCCGCATTCTTATGCAAAACATAAGTACATTTTGACGGCAACTGATTACTTTACCCGATGGGCAGAGGCCATTCCTACTAAGAAAGCGGATCAAGCAACTGTAATCTCTTTCCTAGAGGGAATTATCACTCGCTTTGGTGTCCCGGACTCAATTATAACAAATAATGGAACTCCATTTATTGGGGCCAAGATTGCTGAGTTCGCTAGCAAATACGAGATTTATCTCAAGACTTCGTCCAATTACTATCTGCAAGGGAATGGCTTGGTCGAATCTACTAATAAGAATTTGCTGCGAATTCTGAAAAGGACACTAGGAGACAACAAATGGAGCTGGCATTTGCTGTTGAATCAAGCACTTTGGGCAGATCGCATTTTAGTTAAAAAGTCCATTAAAACTTCGTCGTATGCCTTAGTGTATGGGAAAGAAGCAGTTTTGCCTGCTCATATTGAGCTTCCGGTCCTTCAGACATTGCAACTATTTCAGGAAGAAGATGACGAGTTTGATCCCTTGAGTGCACGATTAGAATAGTTGATTCAGTTGGAAGAGGATAGAGAAAGGTCCTACCAGGAGTTTGCCGAACATAACAAGAAGATGCAGAAATGGTTCGAAAAGAAGTCGACCGAAGACAATTTTCAAGTCGGAGATTTGGTCCTTAAGTGGAATGCAAAAAAGGCCAAGCCTGGAGAGCATCACAAGTTCGATGCTATTTGGGAGGGTCCTTTCCAAATCTCGGTTGTGAATTCCGCCAACGCTTACCATCTGCAAGATATGGAGGTCTGGGAGCTTCCAATTTCGATGAACGAACTTCATTTAAAGACTTATATCCAATGACAGAATTGTAATGAGGTACCTTTGTAAATATGTATATATTCGTTGTTAAGTTTATTCATTTTGAAAAGAAAAAAAAAATTTGCTTAGTAAACTTTAGAAAAGAAAAAAATTTGTTCACCCATTTCCTTGGACGAATTTGCAAAAAAAAAAAAGACAACATCGCGTCCGCCTCCCCTTAGAAAAACGTTCGTCCCTCATAAGGGCGAATGTTTTAAAAGTTAAAAAAAAAAAACGAAGAAAAAAAAAAATAATAATCACGTTCGCCCCAAAGGAAGGACGAATCTAATATTCAAAACAAAATATAAAAAAATAAAAATAAAAACTGAAAAAAACAAAAAAAAACATATTTTGGTTCGCCCCAACGTGGGACGACCATTACGTTCGCCCCAATGTTGGGGCGATTCCCCAATAAAGCGAAGCGCCTAAGCTTGGGCGCTCCTCCCACCCTTCCCATTAATAAGGGTTTGACATATTAAAAAAAAACACATGAAGCGTTCGCCCCAATGGAGGGACGAACGTCACATTCCCCATGCAATAAAAACTTAAAAAAAAAAAATCTTAATGGAGCGCTCGCCCCAATGATGGGCGAACACCCCATTCGCCCCCAACGTGTTGGGGCGATCCCCATAAAAGGGAGCGTCCACGCGTGGACGCTCCTCCCCATAAAGGGGAGCGTCCACGTTTGGACGCTCCTCTTCCCCCATTAAAGGGGAAGCGCCCACGCGAGCGCTTCCCCCTCCATTGAAGGGGAAGCGCTCACGTTGAGTGCTTTCCCTCCTCTCCATTAATTAATGGAGAGGAAAACATACCCTCCCCTCGCCTCCCCCTCCATTGAAGGGGAGCGCTTCCCCTCCTCTAAAACATACCCTCACCCTTAATGGAGAGGGGTTAATCATAAAAAAAAAAATTAATTTAATTAAAAAAAAAAATTTAAAATTTAAAATTAAACTTTTAAAAAACAAAAGGGTCGTTCACCCCACGTTCGCCCCTTCATTGGGGCGAATGCTCCATTTAATAAAAAAATTAATAAAAAAAAATTTTAAAATTTAAAATTAAACTTTTAAAAAACAAAAAACAAAAGGGGCGTTCGCCCCAATGGAGGGGCGAATGCTCCATTTAATAAAAAAAATTAATTAAAACAACAAAAATATATATATATATAAAAAAATTAAAATCTGGAGGGGCGAATGCTCCATTTAATAAAAAAAATTAATTAAAACAACAAAAATATATATATATATAAAAAAATTAAAATCTTGGTCGCTCATTCCCATGGGCAACCAAGCTTTAAAAAATTTAAATAATAATAATAATATAAAAAATAAAAAAATAAAAGCTATAATAAAATATTAAAAGTAAAAGCGAACGGGCGTGGGGGCCAAAGCGGAGGTCCCCTCAATCCGCGTCGTTGTTGGAAGCACCTAGGTGTTGTAGGTGAGTTGGAGAGGAGAGGGCAATCCTCCAAGGGAGGTCCCAGGTTCAAATCTCCACCCTACCAAAAAGCTGAATTGGGTATCTAAAATCCAATTGATAATGTTGGTGCGGGCAGGGGTCGGGTGCGACCCCCGAGTGACTTTGACGGTGTAGTACCCCCCTGTTCGTGGTCTCTCAGACCAAGGCGGCTCCGCAAGGGGTTTTTTGCTATTTAAAAAAAATATATATATATTAAAAGTAATAAAAAATATATTAATAAAACTTATATATATATATATATATATATATACTGTTTTTCTATAAAAAAAAATACAAGGAATCAAAGTCTTTAAAAGGAGAGCCTTCACCCCAGTTTTATCAAGCAGATCATAAGCATTCCGAAGGAGAAGCAGAGTTCAGTAAGCAAACATTCCTTTTGAATTCCGAGATTTAGTGCGGACATATTGGCCCTTTCAAGACGTGGCAACTACTGGAAAGCATGCAGACTATGGGAAGTGGCCAATTTATTTTTTGAAAGGAAGTTTTGTAGCCCGGGCATGGTTTACAACACAGTTATGCGACCAAGGAAGACGTTTTTTTGAAGCCGACCAAGTAACTCAGTATTTATTGCGGCGGTTGAAAAGGGGTCTATTTAAACAAGACAAGGTAACCCTTGTAGTTATTCTTTTTAATTTTTCCTGCTACCGTGTGTTTCAAGGGATTATTGCAAAAGTGCTAAGAAAGTGTGCGGGAAATTTGCTCGAAGTTTTTTTAATAAAAATGGGAAGGCGTGGCAAGGAACCCCAAGAAGTTTTAGAATCTTCAAAACCGAAGAAGTCAAAAAGAAGGGAAGTGACTACGAGGTCCAAGAAGGCTCAGAAAAATGATTATGTTGATTTGGACCCGTATGAAGATTCTATGGTTGGAATCAATGACTGCATCATCACTCACAAAGGAGTAGAAAAATTACGGCAAAATGTCGAATTTGCAGTGCAACAGGGATTGACATCGGGAAGTTGGTTAACAATACCTTATCACTCACTTCCTTTTTGGTATTTATGCCCTCCAATACATCCTTGTCCCGAGCTTGTGTTGCTTGTTGCCAGATATTATGATCCTTCAACCAGGGCTGTCAGGAATGCGAAGAGAAAATATTTTTACCATTACTCCCAATGAAGTCCGAGAAGCTTTTTCCTGTGGGTTACGACCTCCCAACTATGGAGTCCATAAGAAGCTGCATATTGATGAGCAAGAAGACAAATATGTCTCCACTGTGGCCATGCGTCAGTTTATGGAGACTCAGTTGATTAAAGATCCACCAATGGGACAGCTTTCGAACCTGCCTAGACCACTGAAAGATTTTAAAAGCTTGGATATTTATTCCATGCTAGCATGGGTTGTGGGTTTTCCCTCAGATGATATAGTTCACAAATGGCAAGCGGCTATGGCACAATGCATTTGTCGTGTAGAATTTTATTCTCCTTCAGCCATGAAACAGGGCACCAATCCAATTTTCTTTGATTGGGCTGATTATATTTCACGGAGATTAAATTCGCAGCTAGAGAGCTTGCAGACTGGAGCAGATAAATCTTTCAAGCATACTTCATTTTTGGTATGGTTTTTCTTCTTCCAACTGCAGTGTCGTTTTCCTTTTATTGTTGTTTCGACTACAAATGAAAAGGATGAGCCTTTACCGGTTTACCAATGGACTTCTGTTTTATTGAAAAAAAAATCTTGTTATAGCTTTAATAGTTTATTTCTGGGACCGGCAATTGAGTTGCTTTGCGGTACCTGTGAAAGAGTGCCATGAGAATTGAAAGATATAATGGTTACTCAAGAAAAGGGTGACATTTTTCTGCTTACCCAAGGCGTGGTAGTGATAATTTTTGGTTTCACGGGTAAGTCGTTCCTACTGCCATATTTTGCTACAAAGCATGTTTTTGCTATGGAAGTAGTGCGCTAGTCAGATTACGTGAATGACATATATGGAGCTGGGCGCGGAAGCAAGACTACATGCAATATGTCGTTTTAGTTTGGTGGCATAACAGTAAGTCAAGTTGGATAGAATCGTCTTCTTACCATTGCATTGCAGGATCTGGGGCTGATTGAGTTACCACAGCGGTGGAGGTATGATCCTTTAGATAAGTTTAAAGACTTTGTCAAAATGAAATCATTTCATTGTTGTCCTCGATTGGACATTGAGCGTAATCGAAACAATTTTAATGGGTCGGACATGAACTAGCATATTGAGAAAATGGCTACACTTCCCCCTTGGCATGACTGCTATGAGCAGGAAGTAGAGTACAGGTCTCAAACTCCTCCGTCGGGTTTGTTTGACCAAGTAAAAGCCAGTAAGCCCGAATGGTCTGAAGAGAAGATAATGAATTGGTGGATAATGAGAGTTCACCGTGGAAAACCTACAACTGCTTACGGGCTCAAACTTGATGATGCCTTTTCAGCGGTTTATGATAAATATGTGGATTCCTACCAGCCAGTTGCTTTCACCAATATTTTGCCATACAGTTTTCAACAGTCAAAAAGTGGTGAAAGCGAGATAGAAGAACACCATCCATTGATCATAGAAGAAACTCCTGAGGAAGAGGAACCACAATATGTGTTTCAGCGAAGATCTCAGCGGGAAAAGCAAAATATAGAGGAAGTACCAAAGCCAAAAAAGCGTGATGTACAACAGGTGCCACTATTTCCCAAGGTGGCTAAGAAACCAAGGACTGGTGCCATCACTATTTCTTCAGGTGATGTTGCAGTTAATATGACTGTTGTAACTTCTGTCATTTCGGCGATAGTTGTTAGTGCTCCCATGGTGACTGAGGTTCCAACAGAGGTAGCACTCGGAGCAACAAGAGGAGGATTTTGCACAGCCCTTTCTATCACCACATCACACGGTGCTTGCGCCCGAAGGTACGTCTTCTCTCCCTTCTTCTTCTCTTTTGGAGCAAGTAGTGACTATGTCAGTTTCACTTCCGTTAGTTTCTGTGTCCATTTCTCCACCCTTCAGTATGCCCTCCATATCCCTTCCACTTTCTTCATCCATCGTTCCTGAAGTCACTACTGCTCCTTCTTCTGTTCCCTTTTCTTCGTCCTCCCTTTCTTTTAGTTCATATGCGTCAGGACCGAATCCATTTTCGCGTTCATCCCCATCTATCACTTCTACCATTTCTACCGAAGTTGTAAGTACGCAAACTCCTTCTCGGGTGAGCGTAACTGCTGTTAAAACCAGTTTACCCGTCCATTCCACCGTTTCTATTCCACCACTTCTAACCACCACGTCAGTTTCACAACCTAACCGCTCTGAAGCCCTCATTCCCTTCACCCCGTTTTTGGAATTACAATCTTTGCCTAACATTCAGGTGGCATCCAAGCAGTCAGATGTAGAGAAAATCAACCGAGCACATTTGAGTTCATCCCAATGGTTGAAAAGCAGGCGGCGAAAGGAAGCTCTCGAACCAGCACGTCCTCTAAAGAGGGTCGCTTTTGATCCTGTTACAATGGAGGCTCATATCACCAAGATTACTCCATTGGTTCAGAAACCGCAAGGAGAATTGTTGCCAGATGAACTTATTTCTGAGACCATCACTGAAGACCTCACGAAGATTGATCCTGTGGAAAATATGGGCAATATTCAAGTGGACATGAGTTCAGTTTACCTGCATGGTGAGCATTACAAACAAAAATACTTTGATCAGGCCGATAGGATCATTGAACTCGAGACCGCCTTGGCTAAAAGTAAAGCACAAGAGGAAAAAATTGCTACAAAAAATGAGCATTTGAAGCGACAGGTTGGAGTGCACCTGAAAGAGAGAGATGTAGCACGCATTGAGATGCACAATCTTCGCCAGACGCTTGAAGCTGTCCAGAGTTAGTTGGTAGAGAAAGCTGCGCAGGCTGCAGGTTTTTCTCGTAATAACATCAAGGAAATGCGCCTTCGCTCCGCACACAGTTGTGAGAAACTAGCTCCTGAAGCAGTTCAAGTGTTGCACTATCTGTGGGCGGCTCATCTACACATACAAATGGGACAACAAATAATTGATAACACGGAGGAGTTATTGTCGCCACATCTGGAGATGGCAGTAAAAATACAAGGCCTTGGCGAATTCCACCATGTATGTGAAACCTTTGAGCACAATGGATCATTCCTGGTCAGCTGCAAAAGTCACACTGCGCAGTTATTTTCAGCAGATGGATCTAATGCGAGAAGGTCAAAAAATTCTCAATGTTATAGAGCGGGAACATACTATTTCAATGACTCATCTTAACGCTCTACGTGACATGGGTTTTCCAGAATTTATTGATGAACAGGGTGAACCTCTTCCACAAGCACAATTGGAAGCAACATGGAAGCAGTTCGTGGAAGATTCTTCGGAGATTGATGCGTGGGAAGAGCCAATCACAGATGTTCAGGTCTTACCGTTCATGCAAAAGTATACTCGTATGGAGCTTTCGCTTTTTGAGTTAGCCCAACGAGCAAGGCGCCTGAGTTTAGAAGATATTCAAAATTTGTGCTTCGTATATGAGTCCCTGAGCACTCCTTTGTTTACCACACAGGCATGGGATTCCATGGTTGCAGTTTATGAGGTTACTTCTGAGGCCCTCAAAGAACAAGCAGAGGCAGAAAAGGAAGCAGAAGCCGTTGAGAAAGCAAATGAAGAGGAGGAGCGTCATCAAGCATCTACATCAAAAGCATCATCCAAGGAGGTTGGGAAGAAGACTCAAAATCGCCCAATGGATTAAGGCCTGGGATCGCTTGCATCCATGCGAGCTGGATACCCCGAGAGCCGCCAGAAATGTTGGCAGTTTTGCACCATGCCACATTGGTTTTAAATAAATCATTGATTGTAATGTAAAAAATTCATGATTTCACATTTTGCTCAGAATGTTTAAAAACATTGCAGTCATTTTAGTTTTTATGTAATTTTTCATTCTGAAAATAAACAAATTAACCCCAAATCCGCTTCGAATTCACTTCGTCAAATTATCCACAACAGCAATCAAAAGATAAAAATGATTTCACTTCATAGGCGAAGCGACAGTAAGAAATTGAAGGCTTTGAGACAAAAGAAAATCGGCTAAGTGAAAAATGCAAATACGTTCGCCTCATTGGAGACGTTCGCCCATTGAAAAGGCGAACGCGCCCCAAAAGTAGGAATGCACCAAACAAAAAGGAGAATAAAAGGAACACATTGTGTTCGCCCCTTAAGTGGGTGTTCGCCCCTCATTTGGGCGAACATGATTTCAATATGCGTCATGGTCGCTTTAAAGTATTCACGATGGATCCGTTCGTTATTTTTAAAGGCGAATGGCATGGAGAGATAAAGTTTGGGCGACGACAATTTTTAAATGGTTTTCACCCTTACACTCAGGTAAAAGGGGCGAACGTCATGATAGATGCGGCGAAGATATTTTGAAGGCGAATGTTGTTTGTTTTTTAGCACATGTGATTAAATTTCTCCAGAGGCATGAGTAGAATTAAATGGGGTAAATTTTAATTATTAATTGCCATCATCTTCGGCAATTTTAGAGCTTGATTTTTCCAGTTGAATATTTTCTTCGGGTAACTGCTGCAATTTAATGTTGGTGACGAAGTGGAAGCATTTTTGTCATTTTCAAGAACATCTTCTCGAAGGTTTTACTCCCTCTCCAAAGCAAATTGAATATGGAGTAAATTGCTGAAGTTCGTGTTTGATTTCTAAGAAGATGGAGGTGACTCAAATTTAATGCTACGGTGCCTAAATGCTATCATCTCAAACCGTTTTCAGGATCGTGTCTACCGAAAGAATATTTCCAAGAAATGATGACTCATTTGATGTATTCAATGAAAGAGGCGCAAACCTCTATAAATACTAAGAAAAATTGCATTGTAAGGGGTTGGAAAAAATAGATATTCCTACGAGAAAACACTTCAAGTTCTCTGCAGTAATAGTGAATTCAAAATAGTTGGATTTGCAAATGACTTGGTGTATTGTGGTCTTCTATATTATGCACTTCTTTTACACGGTTAACTTTATTATTTGTTGTTAGATTTAAATTCTGCAAGTTGGATTTAAATATTGCAAGTGAGAGAGTGAGTGCTGGAGTGTTGATCTGAAGATTACATGTGCGAAGTTGTACGGAAATTATGTTGTTTGATCATCTATTTGCATGCTATTTTCAGCTTGGTGTGAATTCCTGCTATCAATCTATTCCCATCCTACACAGTCGGCCTGTGGCCATATTTCCCATTTCTTTACGCATTTTCTGATTTCTTTCCTGCATCCTTAGTCTTCAACCATTTTAGAATTAGTAAGGGAACCAGCCCTCTCTGGAGATTGACATGGGGGACATCTCTTTCCTTCGGTCTTTCAATGTTGGTCGTGTCTAGGGCGCACAAACGCAGTTTTGTATGATTAGGCAGATATTTGACCAACAAGTTGTTATGTTGGAAAATAACAATAATAATGCCCAACCAAATGGTGGTCAAGGTGGGAACAATCACAATAATAACCATAGGCCACATGAGAACCAAGGTAATAATGGTAATGGTGATGCTTCAGTGAACAACAGGGCTGTAAATCAGAATCATAGGGACAGGACAGCGAGCACAAGACCCTTGATGCCTACTTTCCCTCCTAGGATCATTCCACAGGATGAGGTAGAACCTACAGTTAATGAGATGCAGGACCAGTTTTTACAGGAGTGGGAGAATGCTAGTGCGGGGTTCCGAGCAGGTATGTCTTTTCGGGATTATGTGGACATGAGAATGAGGCAACAACCTAATAGGAGAGGTAGACAACATAACCCGAATAACCAGGAGATGCAGAGGAGAGTGGGGAAGTTGTCCATTCCTTATTTTGACGGTTCAGGCAAGACTTCAGCCAGAGCTTGGGTGCAGAAGATGGACACCTATTTTCAGCTTAATCCTATGCCAGAGGATGAGGCCAAAATAAAGAACTTGGAAGATCCCAAATTTGATGAGGAGGTTGATGTAAATAATTCTTCTTGTGCATCTGCAAATGGAGAGGAGTACATGAATCTTCATGATAATATTGAGATCGAAGAATCAGCTGATTTGGAGTTCGCTAAATCAGCAACTAAGGAAGGTATGAATGTATTTGATGACTCATGGATTGAGCATAGAGCTGCCCTAACTTCAATGCAGGAATTTGGTAAATGTAATGATAGAGTGGTAGCTGATTTTGAAAATTATGCTATAGAAGGCAAATCAGAAATTTTGTTGTGTGATGCTGGTTACGACCATGGACCTAATGCATTGCAAGATTTGAAGGATCAATTGTTGGTCACTGAGGAAAAGGTTGTTCAAACCTTAACTCATTTTGATGGCACTCACAAGTTCATTGAACACCTCCTTTGGACAGCACAACTTGAAGAGAGACAGAAGGGTTCGACGGTTGGTATCACTATATCAAGTCTGCAGACAATCAAACATGCTTTAGAGGTAATAAAATCAGATTACCTGCATTTGCTTTCAGATAGAGACCATGCCGTCAAGTTTGCAGGGAAGACTTATAGAGCACTCACAGAAAAGGAGAAAGAAGTTGATGAACTCAACCTTGAGTTAAGTTTAGCTCACTTTTCTCACTACAAAGCAGGAAAACAGTCACTTGTCGCAGCCACATCGAAGGAACAAGAATGTGATACAAGAACTATGGAGGTCGAACAAATGATTGAAGGAATTAATGAGCTTGGGAGTGACGAAGAAGTACTCAGTGACTGCAGTAGCTCTACTATCATGGAGATTCGACATGATGATAGTGCTTGGGTAGAGCATCAAGAGTGCAATTCCGTTAGGCTTGGTAAGCAGATTCTGCATGGTGATGCAAACTTATCTCTTCATGGTTTGATGTGTGAGACACCTCTTGATTCATGCAATGAGTATGGTGAGATATGGAATCCAAGTGATTGTTCGGGATTTCCAATGGAGCAAGCCAATGAATTCCACATTGATTGCATTGTGAGGTATGCTCATTATTTTTCTTTCAGCTCACATACAAATGATTTGACCATGTTTTTGATGACACATAAGAGTGGGAAGGATGGTTGGAATAGGGGATTACATACATCACTTTGGTATGAGGTGCTCTCTCCTACGATAGGAAATTCCGAAACTTGTCGGTCTCCTAGTTTGCTTCTACAGGATGGTTATTATATTGGGATACAGGGAAAAGAAACAGAGACTTGGCAGGAGCCATCAGGTATTGGGAATGACAGACTCCCCATTTGTCCATGGGATCCAGGTGGAGTATACCCATGGGAGGTTATGATACATGAAGACTTCGCTATCATGAAGATACTCCCTTTGGTTGACTTGTGGCAGGAAATAGTTCAAATCTTCAGTTTTGACTTTGCTGTTTGGTTGCGGATCAGCCACCATATGACTCCAATTGCATACTTACAAATGGATTGGAGGGAAATTTTAGTCAAGGAGTGGATAAACTTTCAGTTGGAAGTTGTTTGGGAGTTTTTTCCAGCCTCTTCCAAGTTGATTTTGAGCAATGCAATGCCCACCTTTCATGATCATACAGGGAATCTTCAAATTTGCAGCTGCTGTTCCACTAACAGGTTGCTGATTTTGATAAAATCAGATCATTATTTATTATTTTTAGACTTGGACAGCAGTAAGATGGGCCATTTTGAAGGTACAGGACATCTGGAAAATGTTGATAAGTGTTCCCAGCTGAAGCAAATGGACATTTCAACCAACACAATCTTGTTTATAAGGAGATATGCTGAGGAATATGTTTTTGGGTTGAGCAAATTATTTTTCCTGTTGCCCAGGATCGTGTCAGACAGAGGGATTACAGATGTGGACCTCACTGAGGTGCTTTGGCAGGAGATCTTTCGTGATATAGTTTTCAGCCCTCGTAGGTATTTCAGTTTGAATTTTGATGATGGTTACATTATTGGGTTACAGGAGAGGAGAGTACAACTTTGGCATGATGGATTCTCAGTTATAATCAGAGTGGCGCAGCGTCAGCATGATGGGTTTTTTCTGAGATTGATTTGGGACCCTGGGATCACAGTTGGTTTCAGTTTGGCTCAGTCAGGTGATGTTGAGGTTGTGCTGGCATTGCTTGAGGACAAGCAATCTTTGGGGAGGGCGGATTGTAATGTCCCCATTTTTGGGTTCTCTTGCATGGCAGTTGGCACTGACCTTTTGGGTGTGTGTCAACCTTATCAGAGGGGTTATTTGAGGTTACCAGTGAGCTCAGATGGTCTAGAGGACCCATATGACATTTTCAGATGTTATTTCCGGCTTCCGATGTGTTCTCCAAGATTCTTGGAGAGAGCGTCTATTTATAGTAAGTCACCCGATCGGGTCCGATTCTCATTATTTATCATCGGGATCACTCCAGTGCAGTCAATTTTCGATTCCGATGTTGTTCGACCGTTTCCGCAACTCGGGTGTAATATTGAGTTATGTTTTAATTAATTTCACTAAGGTTGCTATTTTAATTAAAATATTTTAATGGGCACCTTAGTGTTATAGCTCGTTGGAACCGGGATGGAAAGTTTTAAATGTTGGGACGCTAATAAAGTGACTTTGGTGTCGGGAATAATTAAATAATGAATTAAATCATTTTTCGGGGGTATAAGGCTTATTTAATTAATAAAGTGATTTTATATTGAGTTTCCGGAAAGTTCCCGAAAAAAGTTATAAAAGGGGGTTTGTGAGCTCATTTGGGATTATGCATGTTATTCTATTTTCTCTGATTGAAACCCTTGTGGTTTTTGGGAGATCAAACTTGGTTCATCCCCAGCCTTCTGGAGGACGAAGACCCTCTCGGAGAAGATTAATCTCGGTGGTGAAAGATCCTCCCTGGTTAATTCGGTGTGGCTCATTCAGAGTTACAGGTTGTGCGGAAAGGAGATTTACAGATCTGGCCGTACAGGTCTAGGGTAATATATTTTGGTTATTAGCGATCTGAAGTTGTGATCAGATCTGAAGGTTTGAAGAGATTTGGCACCATATTGCTGTCTGGAGACTTATTTGGTGACATTATCTATGCTTTGGGTTGTTGTTAGTGGCATCAAACTCAACTCATTCACCTGCTGTTCATGATCATTGTAATCTGCGAACTGGTTCACCTTGCCTGTGAGTGGTCGTACCACTAGTTGGCTCATTGCACCGGCAACGTTGGGATTGAGGTTTGGGGGTTTTTAATCCAAGTTTGGTAGAGGCTGGGCATCACCTTTGGAGGAGTTTGTTGTGCAGAAAACAAACATTTGATTTATCAGAGCCGATCGCCCTTCATTGAGTTGCGCTAGGGTTTGAAGGGTTTTTTTTGATGTTGCTGATCTCTCTTCTTCTTGTGGGCCGTACTTGCTAGTTAGCTGTGGCTTTTGAGGGACTTCATTGCTGCTCTTATCTTGATACTGGGTTGTCATTGTGAGCATTGCAGAATTCTGGGTATGTTCCTCTATATGTTTTAAATCATTTTGTCCATCTGGGTGTTCAATATATTGTGCCCTAGCTGTATATGATGAAAGAAAAATCATTGTGTGTAATGGGTATTCATGAATAATATATATCGGAGTTATTTGAAGCATTTGGGTATTGTTGTTTGTGCCTATTTTGTTATGTTATGTTTCTGCATTTCAAATCAGCCTAAAACTCGAAAAATCAAAAAATAAAATTGCAGATTTAGGGTGGGTTATTACAGTATTTTTCCTGTGATTTTACTTCAATGTGGCTGAACATGCAAACAATAAGCAAGTGGTTAGAAACTTGAAAAAATTAAAAAAATAAAAACCTAAGATTTAAGCATTGACAATTGAAACCAAGTTTTTTGTTACCTTAGATGTAATTGTCAATGGCTGTTAGATTCTTTAAAACTAAGAAAAGTTTGGATTTAAGATGCAATTGAGTGTTTTCGTAGGTTTGATTTCACCTTGTCTCTGCTTTTTTTGCAACTGGGAACAACAAAAATGAAGTCACTTTGAAAGAAATAAACACTTTATGCTCTTTTCCCATGCCTGTGAGCGGACAGCCAAGTTTTTTTTGGGGACTCGATGAGTTTTTTTTACTTGCAAGTCCCAGAAACTTGCTGAGTAAAAAACCAAACTTGCCAAGTCAAGCCCAATTGACTCAGCAAGGCCAACTCAAATGCAGACTCAACTCGTCGGGTTTCATAACTATGCCTACTACCATGAAAGTCTTTACCATTGACAATTAAAGCTTAGAATATTTTCAAACCAAAGATATGGAAGATACTGCAATAATTCAAGTCAACAATATTTTAAACAATATGATTAAAATATTGACTAATCAAGATAGCACGTACTTCTCAACATTGGATCTTGAATGGATTAATCCTAATTCAAGGAGAATAGTATCCATATGTGCAACATTCATATCTTCATGTGTTTCAAGGAACAATTAATCTTTTGCAGGACACATTTAAAACACAAAATAAGTCAGGTCAACAAAGAAGATTTTCACCACCAATTTGAATATTTCTAGTGATGCTTTGAGGTCGAAGCCTTTCAAGGATGGATATGTAGTGAAACTAATGCCTACATTTATAACTTTCTAGTATATTAAAAATTTAAAATACATACACCTGCCATACATTATAATATATTTCAAGGTTATTGATTAAAATGTTGGGAGCATAGGTCATGACTCTTTAAGCTTTAACCCTTTGATATGTTTATATACATACATAAATGAATACACCATCTGATATAAATAGCTTTCTCCCTTTTGTGTAGTATTATTATATATTAAATCCTTACGTATTTCATGTAAGAGCCATATTGTTCCATTACACATGGCATCATTCTCATTATCACCAAAATGTGATGTACATTCTCCAATAATGAAAAGAAAGACAACTAAGAAAATATTAAAGAGATCCGTTCATGAATATATAGGCAAGGCATCTCTCAATTGTTAGTTGAGACCACCGTTCAACACTCATATCTAACCAACTGATTTTAATTCAAAACTTAATCACTTGTCGAATTCATGGTCAAATGGCAAACATAACAAAATATCGATTTTTATTCTTTATTCAATCCTAATAACAACATGATCTTCTTTAAAAAGAGTGAAATTTAAAAATATGGAAATGAAAATAAATTGCAAAGATAGTATCTTTCATAAAAAAACATAAATTATAAACAAACTGTCCCAAATGTCTTTCAAGATAGTCGCAACAAAATTGGAAGAAGATTCATTGCATCATAGGAATTACAAACACTTCTCTATTAAGACCAAGCTATATATGTGTGTACATCAAATTACAAAACATATACAGTAGGAGGCTTAACTTTATAACTTCCTTCTCCCTTTGAGCATTTGTATTAAGTACAAATATGTTCCCCCATCTGGTTTTAGATCTTCCTTCTTAATATCTTTCAGAACAGCCAAACACTTGTGATTTTTATTCTGCAAAAATATCTTTGAATTGTCAATTTATGGAAATCTCCCAGCTCAGACGGCTGATTAAATAATACAGAAGAAGAGGATAACAGTTTCTTCAAACCAAAGGAAAAAAGGAAAAGAAAAATAATAAATTACAAAGCTAACACAAAGGCAAGGAACATGACTACTATGTAAAATAATCTAATAATGGGACCCCGACCTTCCTTGCATACAGCTAGATACATTTATATGATATGACGCAGAGATAATCAGAGAACATACATTCATCCATATAGTTGTATGTACTTGGGAACATATTGTGTTTTGCATTTAATTGCATGTCTGGGAACAAAATATTGCTGTTGGAAGTGAATGTGCACTGTTGTCCATACAAAATGCAAATAATATACTGCAGTTTTGTTTCATTTCAGTTCTGTTTTTCCTTTTCTTGTACGTTATGAATTGTTGTGTACTGTTGATTTTTCCTGTCATTCATTAGTCTGTTCCTTCAAATCATGGAATACCAATGCTATGCTATATTTGACATCATTGCCATCTGAAGTTCAAACCAGTAACCCCACATAATTTGAAGACGGGAGAAACAGAATGACAAATAAACTGACGCAAGGACATGGAAGACGTGGACACAAAATGTCGGGCGAAGAGCCGTCAAGAAGTAGTCAGAGGATTGCACAACAGCAAGTACAAATAATCTTTGAACGTGTAACGCATGCAAAGGAGTTGCATGCGAGATGTAGAGGAGTTACGTGATGGCGGTGAAGAGTTACCTGACGGCGGCAAATTACATAATGGCAATGAAGAGTTATGTGACGATGGCAAGGAATCATGTGACGATCACAAGTTACACGGCAACGAGGAATCGCATGACAGCAAAGTTGGCAACTTGCAAACTGCCAAAATGCTAACAAAAATTGCTAGCAAGGAGATACATGCACCAGAGCAAGTGGAACATGTGTGGAACCCTCAGGGGGAGGGCAATCCAAACGAAGAGCAAGTGGAAAGGTGGTAGTCATTATTTCTGACGACAAAGGATGATGCGCAAGTGGAGGCTCAATGAGCAAACAAGGATTGAACCGAGGAGAACGTTCATGTAAGCGGCGAAGGAAGCGCCAATGTGGAGCGTGTGCAAGACAAGGCAAAGCAATTGGTAACTCCAACACAAATACAAGGGAGAGTGCCCAGAGGTGCAAAGGATGGAAGTCAAGCACAAAGGCAACTACAGGCGAGTGTGCTCGAGAGACTAGAACAAACACTCGTGTATTCAAGAAGGAGACCATGAAGCATAAGCGCACGTGGGACCAGCCAATGATTGTTTGAAGAGGACTAGTCTTCAACAAAAGGTTCCTTAAGTGGAGAGGAAACTGACAAACAACCAGCACCAATGGTAGACATGGCAGCAACAACAACGGGCAAGCATAAGTGCCTAAAGTTCACTGGAGACAAAAAAGAGGATCCCAAGCACCCCGAGCACCAAATTGGAACATGCGAGAGTATAGAAGGCAAATGGAGTCATGAATGAAGATACATGGTTGTGACTGTTCCCAACAACATTGCGTGGCATATGTCATAGCCCTCCCTTGGCAGGTCCCACTAATTAAGAAGACTATCCTATTTTGTAGTGGCAAATATGATTATTAGCCAATTATCATTGATGTTTTGAGTATGGTTTTGCTAATGATTTGTTCATTTCAGGTATTTCCGAAGGTGGCAAGGAAAACAACCACCAAAGATCGAAATGCTTGATCAATTTAGCAAAAGATCCATCAAAGGAGGATGGCAATAATTGACATTGATTATGGTTTTAAATTAACCTAATTGTTCTAATACCTAGAAGGTATTTATTTAATCATTTTGTTGTTACAAAATGATAAATATGAAATAAAAAGAAATTAGGAAAATAACTTCTAGAAGAGGTAGAAAATTGGGCCAAGTTCTAGAAAGGAAGAAAATGGAGCCAAAATTGGGGGCTGATTTCTAGAAAAAGAAAACCATGGGTATTTTAGTCTTCCTATGGTTGAATTTACTCCATCTTAGATCCTTCCTTCTACCTTCTTCCAAGTATGACTTTAACTTACCATAAGTCTATAAATACCTCCATTTATTTGACTAAGAGGTAAGCAGCCTTGGGAGAAGTATGAAGAAATGGGAACGAAGAAATCATGGAGGCATCCTTGGGAGACTGTGAGGAGATTTAATTGAATCCAGCAAGTTAATGAGGTTGGATCTCTCCATTGATTAATTTATGGTTAATTTGATCTTACTAAAGATTGATATGCCAAATGATTTGGAATACCTTTGATGATGATCCGATTGTAATATTCGAGCGTATGGTTGAATTTAATCTGATTATTGGTTGATATGCCAAATGTACTGGAATACCTATGATGTTGATTATCGACATTCGATTATTGGTGCTTATCAATCTCCATTGCTCTTGTCACGAACCTATGATTTGTTTAGCCACTCGAGTTGATCGTGATTTGGTCACTTTAGTGAAAGGTCTAAGAGAACCGATGTTTTCTCCTCTAATCATTCTTAAGCTCCACAAAATGGTTACTACCCACACCGAGGAGCCCTTAGCCAATTAAACCCAATTAGAACAATGAACCATCGTATCATCGCCTCCTTTAACCACCACCACCAGCAGTGGAGCTTCCATGACCACCGCTTGGTGGCTAGTCCTTCCCTCGTGCGAAAACACTCTTAAATTTGTAATACACCCACATTATAGTAAATGTGGGATATTTGTTGCGTCGCCTATGCAACTTGGGCGCTTATCGAACACGCGGCGACTTCAACCTAGCGATTCATTGTCAGAATTACCCTCTTAGTAACACTGTGTCATGTACTATTTTATGCACTGTATTGGTTATCTTGCTCACGCCTATCAAAGATCCGACTCGGTCTTGTTTTACCCACCACGGATGCGATATCAAAGTGCGTATTTTTAGTAAGCAAACTGTGTAGAGGACATCCCAATCATCTGACAAACGTTCTTCCTGTTATTGGAGGCCATAGAGAATGGCCTATCACGTAAGTAAGTTGTCGAATGCTTGAAGGATTGTTTCTGAGTAAACACTATTTCGGCATATGACCATACCTGAAACCCTAGGTTAGCTTTTGTCGGACCAAATCGTCCATATATTGCCCTTAGAGGAATGTGAGTTCAAAGTATATCTCCGGATTAGAACCCTCTTCGGGGTCTGTAAGTTTCGTATGGTTAACTAATGGCGGATTTGAGAGATTCAGTGACCTCCGACTGAATCCCTTATGTCACCACGGCAGCATCGCAGGCGGAAAATCTGTGGGGTTTCCTACGAGCATTGTCCCATATGGGACGTGCTCGGGATAAAGTAGGGTTTAAAGGTAGCTTCACTACCATGCACAACCACTTGGCAGTCGGGATAACGTCGATTAACTTGTAATCCGCAAAGGACAGTTAAGGTAATCCAATTTTGACACCTCGCTTTGCACGCTCAATGACTTGGGACAGTATTGGTGAAATCCCTTTTTGGAAAAATGTAGGATAATGTTCCACAAGTTTTTTTTTAACAAAAATCTGATCCCTATTGAAATGACCACACTAGGGTGGTCATGCTAATCGTAGAGGCTGGATCTGTTGGTTGTTTAGGCACTAAGGATTGACTCACCCGTGGCTTTGCTTGAATTGCTGACTCGCCACCTCTATCCGCCATGTGGCATGTTTGTTATGCATGATGTCTTCTGATGTGACCCTTATAAAATAAAAACACACCATTTTCTTGACAAAAGACCTCCAACCACAAGGTCAACAACTACTGTTACTCAAAATAAAATAATTTATATCGAATTCATATAGTTCGATATTAAGGATGTGAAACCTAAGGGGCGATGTGAAACCCTAAGGGTCAATGCCCTCAAATCAAGGCGGTAATGACCCTCCCCCGGTCTAATTTTCAATCTTTTTATTTTGCTGATACAATTTGTGTGAAAACACAGACAATCCAGAAATATAGAGGTATTTTGTTTTTTTATTTCAAATACTGAACTAGGGCACAACAATTACAATGATTTCAATTCTGGAAACATTAAATCAATACAATAAAATAAATACCTCTGTAAACCCTAGCTGATCTGATCTCTGTATAGATAAATATGAAGGCTCAGCCCTTCAGATTGGAACTCTGTGTGGTGTCCCCGCTCCAGATATTCCCCTGTATAAAGCTCTGTGTCCCTGTGTGGAAACCCCAACTCCAAAAGACTGAATAATGAAGTCCGAATGTATTCCCTGTATGGAAATACCGCTGATTGGCCTGAGGGTAATCTTTCAACCCCGAAGTCAATGTCCCTGTAAGAGGTTACCGGCTCTCACAAGCTCCAGAATCTCTGCAATGTCTCTGCTAGAGAGTTCTCCAAAACCCAGAGGGAAGGAAGAAAAAATAATCCACGCATAATCCAAATGATCTCCCAAAAGCCTTTTTAATCTTTCCTTTTAGGGTTCTCCCAAATTAGGGCAAAATTAGGGTTGTGCACACAAAATAATTTAATTTCTAATTTTCTCTTATTTTCCCTCAACAGGCCCCCTTGTGCACTAGGTTCAACCACTTAAAGTTATTTTATAAAGTGGCCCCTTTTTACAACGTTATAAGTGACCCTTTATAATATAAAGTACAAACTTTATAAATATTAAAATAATGTCACTTAATGAAATTAACTTCGGCCATTAAAATACTGGACCTCCGCTTGTCAGAATGAAAAACTGTGAACAGTTCTGGATACCCAATTCGCCGAAGTGTAATCCTGCAGTTGACCCGTTGACCGAAACCCTAAAAACGACCACTGCTAAAAATAGAAATCCCGTCAAACGACCTCCGAACGAGCCCAAACGACAGTCAATCAAGAGCTCTCTGGGTTCTGTCAAAGATTCTGATATCTCCAAAGGCTCCCCTACATCCGATTTAGCCTACGGGAGCTCATGTATAGGCTAATCTGCTCTGCACACTGACTGCCTAGAAAAGGGGACATTACAGTCCGCCCTTCCCAAAGATTGCTTGTCCTCAAGCAATATGCATACATACTCCAATCAAGTGTCTGCATCCTGGCTGAGGTCCATCAAATCCCTGGATCCCATAACATCCTCAAAAAGAAACCACCACGTTGACGCTGCGCCACTCTGATCACATCTGGAAATCCACTGTGCACAATTAGCTCAAGGCTAAACTGCAGCACCATAATATGATCATTCTCCAGCCTGAAAATAAAATGCCTGTCTAAGCTGGAATGAAATATCTCACGCCAAGTAATATCTGTGAAATCTCCATCATAGGCAACTGCAAGAACAACTCTGAAACTGTCTTCATAATCACCATCTAACAATCTCAACTCAACGCTTGTCCACCTGACGTAAATTGGGTGATCCCATGTCCCAAAATCAACTACAACCAACAAAGCATCCTCTGAAAAGATAGCGTCCATCATCATAACTAGATTGTAGTGATCGCTACTCAACCAAGTGGGGTGTAAATTAAACTGCATGTCACCTGAAAAATTACCCACACCCATGACGACCCAATTGAGATGCAAATCAATCTCCATCAAGTGGCTGATAATGTAGTGGATAGCAATGCTAAATCTGAAGATAACCATTCCATTAATGCACCTACTATCAAAATCTGAAAATACTCTGTAAACACTTAGTCTTTCATTGTCCAAACAACTACCCCGAAATAACCATTGCTCCAAATCAGCAACAAGCATGGGAGCATCATTACAAGATGTATCATTCAGAAACAAAGAGTGACTGCAATGACACATTCTGGAATCCCAAAAACTCATCCAAAACTGGATTGAGTTAGCACGAGACACATGTTCGCTGCAAATCTGAAACATAACAGCTAAAAAGCAAAGCTTGGCCATGTCCCAAACTGAAGAAGCCCTCCAAAAAGTCATCAACTCAACAAGTTTCCCATTTCCGCTCATGATTTCTCTCCAATCCATTTGTATGATCACAAATGTATATATATGTTGGCTGATTAAAAGAGGAGCAGCAACATACCTTCCATTCTTTTTGTCAACCATCTCCCAAGGCACGCACCTTCCATCATCCTCGATGCCCAGAAACATAAGCATGCGATCCTGGGTGTAGAAATTCATCTTCCCAAAGGCTCTGTCATACTGGAGCTGCATCATACCATACATCATATGAATGTTAACTATGGAAGATGTAGAAATATATGTTGGTACAACACAAGGCCTCTCCATCACATCAGCTGCTGGTTCATTATTAATCTCCTCTCTTTGTGGTGTGTCCACAAGATCCCTCACCATGCCACCATGATCATGATGCATCTCAAAAAGTGGGTTATCAAAAGATGTCTCATGATCCATTTTAAATAATGGATTGTCGACCCACTGAAAACTGTCATTATCCTTATGCTCATCCCAATCAACCTGCTGATCCACAATAGTATTCTCTGACTGAACTAATTTGAAGTCCTCCCGTATGCTATCCAGTTCTTTAATTACTTGTTCAATCTCCTTTGCTCTTTCCTTGTTCTCTTGATCTCTGAAATTTATGATAGCAGCAAGTTCCCTTTTTGTTTCATGTAACTCCATCTGAACACCTGTCAAGGAATCTCTAACTGTGCTAAGCTCAAGAGTGAGCTCATCCACCTCAACCTGAGTTTCCCTGTCATGAAATAAGGCCTCATCTGCAATCCTGATAGTTGTATCCTTGTCTTTGATCATGTGCAAGAAGACTGATTTCATTTCATGCATTGTACTCTCAAGTTTTTGTAAATCAGCAATGGAAATGTTTTTGTTTGATTGGGTTTTAGGTGTCTTTTGGATGAGAGTTTCAACAAGCTTCATTGATTCATCCAAAGTAGATAACATGTGCACTTCATTTTCAGCTGACACCAACAACTTGTTCTTCCAGTTATCATCAAAATTATCAAGATCATGCAATATAAATGGACTGCTGATATTATTTAAATCATAATCAGAATTAGTTTCATACCTTTCAGCAGTGTCTATAAGGCTGCCCTGATCTTCAAGTGTCTCTTCATGAGGAATTACCTTACTAAAAAATTTGTCCTTCAAATCAAGGAAGGTGTGACTATCCTGAACTCCCTTATCCACATGCTCTATCTCATGAGAAATGAATTCTTCTTCAACACAATCTTCTGATTTGATTTCTTCTTCAGCAGTAGTCTTTGAATCTTCAGCTTCATCATCATTGTGTTTGGATTCTTTGTTCATCTTCTCAAGAAGTTTCATTTTTTCATCTCCATTTGGTTGTTGCCTCATACGTAAATCAATGTAATCTTCACAAGTCATTAGGGCACGAAAACCATCATCATGAGCCTTCCACTCCTGCTGGAACTGATCAAGTAATTCAGTGACTGTAGGCTCCACCTTTACCCAAGGAGGAATTGTAGGTGGAGAATCTGTCATCATAGCAGCCAACTGATTGATGGATTTCTGCAACTCTCTCTGACCCTGCCAAAACTCACGCTGAAACTTATTCCAATCACTGAGTGGCTCCATCTTCATACCGGACTAACCAACTCTCAGTTGAAGAAGTTATGAGAAAACACACCAGATATGAACCCAAACAGCTGGCAGAATAAGTTGAGCTCTGATACCACTGTAATGACCCTCCCCCGGTCTAATTTTCAATCTTTTTATTTTGTTGATACAATTTGTGTGAAAACACAGACAATCCAAAAATATAGAGGTATTTTGTTTTTTATTTCAAATATTGAACTAGGGCACAACAATTACAATGATTTCAATTCTGGAAACATTAAATCAATACAATAAAATAAATACCTCTGTAAACCCTAGCTGATCTGATCTCTGTATAGATAAATATGAAGGCTCAACCCTTCATATTGGAACTCTGTGTGGTGTCCCCGCTCTAGATATTCCCTTGTATAAAGCTCTGTGTCCCTATGTGGAAACCCCAACTCCAGAAGATTGAATAATGAAGTCCGAATGTATTCCCTTGTATGGAAATACCGTTGATTGGCTTGAGGGTAATCTTTCAACCCCGAAGTCAATGTCCCCCTCACAGGGGCCTCTCGCAAATGTCTCCGCTAGAGAGTTCTCCAAAACCCAGAGGGAAGGAAGAAAAAATAATCCACGCATAATCCAAAATGATCTCCCAAAAGCCTTTTTAATCTTTCCTTTTAGGGTTCTCCCAAATTAGGGCAAAATTAGGGTTGTGCACACAAAATAATTTAATTTCTAATTTTCTCTTATTTTCCCTCAACAAGCCCCCTTGTGCACTAGGTTCAACCACTTAAAGTTATTTTATAAAGTGGCCCCTTTTTACAACGTTATAAGTGACCCTTTATAATATAAAGTACAAACTTTATAAATATTAAAATAATGTCACTTAATGAAATTAACTTCGGCCATTAAAATACTGGACCTCCGCTTGTCAGAATGAAAAACTGTGAACAGTTCTGGATACCCAATTCGCCGAAGTGTAATCCTGCAGCTGACCCGTTGACCGAAACCCTAAAAACGACCATTGCTAAAAATAGAAATCCCGTCAAACGACCTCCGAACGAGCCCAAACGACAGTCAATCAAGAGCTCTCTGGGTTCTGTCAAAGATTCTGATATCTCCAAAGGCTCCCCTACATCCGATTTAGCCTACGGGAGCTCATGTATAGGCTAATCTGCTCTGCACACTGTCTGCCTAGAAAAGGGGACATTACAAAGGCTTAATAGATGGTCAAGTCCTTTTAATTAAATTGGTTATAACACTTACCAATTAATAGGTTTTATTATAAATCAAGGAAGATGACCTTAGGCCATGGTTCAATTAATAGGTTTTATTATAAATAAGAGGAAATGACCTTAGGCCATGATTCTATGTTGACTAGAATAAATTATATTGGACAAATTTGTAATAACTATAGTGTAATCTTGGGTAAAGATTATGGTACAAATTAGGCAAATTTGTAATAACTATAGTGTAATCTTGGGTAAAGATTATGGTACAAATTAGGCAAATTTGTAAGAACAATAGTGTAACCTTGAGTAAATATTATGGTACAAATTGGGCAAATTTTTAAGAACTATAGTGTAATCTTGCACAAAGAGTATGGTACAATTTGTAAGAACTATAGAGTAATATTGGGACAAGATTACAGTACAAAAATTTGTGTAAAATCTTGAGAAAAGATTTTAGAGGGATTTTGTGGAAAGTTTGTGGGAAAATTAGAATACTATTTTAATTATGTTACTTGATTCTAAGAATCAATGAATGTTGAATTATGAAAGCACCTTCTAGATTCATTGGGGAAGAATGGATAGGGAATCCATTCTTGAGGAAATTATGGGGTTTCCTATTGTTATTATATAGTCAATTTGAAATGCAATCGATGATGAATGCATTAGAGATTTCATTTTGTGGAAAAATGAATGAACTTAGAAAGAATAGATGGGGAATCTATTCTTGAAGAGATTATGGGGTCTCTTCTTGTATTATAAGACTTTAGATAACTTTCACTCCATGTTGGATTGAATGTTTTGAAGAATGAATGTGAGATTCATTCTTGAGGGAACTATGAGGTTTCCTTCATTCTCAATATATATGTATCCAGTGAACATTTCATTTATGTGTTTCAATTGTAATGATGACCTGAAAATAGGAATGAGTGGGATTTTCCTATCAATGTATTTAATGATGGTTCGGAAAGGATCTTTGGGATTCTTTGTATCATTGTAAATTGAGACAAAAAGGATTAATGAAATATGAGGATGCATATTTTGAGGTTGGGTTGTTTCCCTTCGGGGTTTTTCCCAGGATAAACATTGTGTTATGGATCTTTATTGTGTGGATTGGTACTTCTTGTTTGTTAACTTATAATATGGATGATGCATTTATACTTTCATGAGATGATTACTAAAGTGTTATATGATGCATGATTTTTGTTAACAAGCAATGTTCAATAAGTAAGATTGGTTTATATTTGCACTTGAGGTTTATTAGATCTAATAATGGATGTTGCACTTACTTTTCCAAAGAATGATTATTGAGCACGATGCAATGGTTTATGCTTTGAAGGAATGAAGCAATCTTTATGCATTGTTTAAAATGTATGGTTTCCGCTGCAATAGAAATAATTGCTTATTCAAATAGGAAGTAAGCTTATAATTGAATTACAATCTATTACTTAAGTTGTAGATTCAATTAAACTTCCTAATTAAAGAAGAGAGAATCAATTAATAAACATCATGAAGGAACGTAAGGTTAGATAGGAGTTGGTCACTCCTATCACAAGAGTTGACACTGACCATGTCGTAAATCTCTTGGCTACTTACTACCCTTGATTGATGTTAGCTTAAACATACTTAGCTATGAACTCTACATTGATGATAGATTGGTTATGATCAAAAAAAAAAATTTACTCTCTCAAGTTGGTCTGGAGATAAGGGTTGTTACAACATAGCAATTGATTGGCATATGAAGTAAGAAAACCCTTCACAGATTGGCCTGAGTTGAAACAAGAATTCAACAAGGAGTTTTGACTGCTTCATGATGACACACAAATTACTGGTGAAATTTACTTCATGGAGCAAAACAAGGATGAGAATTTAAAGTCCTACAATCCTCATCTGAAGGAATTGATTGTAAAGATGGAGGTGAAACCTACTAAAGGGCTACCAAAGTGGTAGTTCTTAGATGAGTTGCTAACAAGATATAAGAAGCAAATGAAGGTGGTCCTGCTAACCACATACCAAGAAGCTTTTAATCGCACGTTGAACCTAGAAAGAGAAATAAAGACAGTAGCAACAGGCAACAGAAGCATAGGTCATGATCGAGATGACTCTGAGAGTGACAGAGACGATCTCAGCGCAACAATCCAAGAGATGCAAAAATACCTGGAGCAAATGATCAATGATGTTAAGGCTGAAAAGAAGAAAGAGGACATTTGGTGTTCAGACTGGAAGTTTGAAGGACATGAATGCAAATTGTCCAAAAAAGGCATAGCATAGTTTGCAAAGTTGTGGAACATGCAACTGCAGAGTGTTTGTTCAACTTAAGAAGTGTGAGGCGCAAGATGTTGACGGTGTAGGAGAAAGAGGAGAAACCAAGCACTTCTAAGAGCATGCAAGGAGCGACCAATGGCAAATTCCAGTACAACTGCTAGGGCAAGAGACAACCGCAATAGGGTCACCAGTCCAATGTAGGCAACAATGAAGTACGATTGCAATACAATTCAGATGAAAGGCCAATCATCTACTTTCAAAGATATCAAGAGTGGGGACACTTCACACGCAATTGCACAAATGCACCGACTAGAGGAAGCGGGAATAATACAACAATGATATATAAATGGTGTCGACCTAGCAACCACAAGGAAGCTAACTGTCCAAAGAAGGCAAGTACCAACGACTTGCAAAATGCCAATTTTAATGACAACGGAGAGCCTCAAATAGACCAGCAGGTGAATAAGGAGAAACACGTGCTAGCAGTCAAGATGTCCAATTTAATTTTTGCAATACCATATCTTTATGCAACGGTCAGAGAAGTGATGTAAATGAGAAAGATAGCAGAGACACATCGCCAACTAGAAGGAAGATCGTAAAGGATCAATACATCGACCCAACGATGTTGATGATAGACAACGGGAAGAAACCAACATTGATCCACATTGACTTGCTCGACCACAAGCTGACGCAAGTGATTGTAGATGGGGGTTCAAGTGTGAATGGTTTACCTACAAAGACCAAGAAAAACGTCCATTTTTGTGGTCGCCCAATTTCCAGCTATATGGCACAAACCAGTATGACATCGAGATGAAAGGTCTCTTAACCACGCAAAAAGTCAAGATAATTGATCAAATGTTCATCTTGGATTTTGTAGTCATTGCCATGCAAAAACCAGCTTATGATGCATTGTTGGCATGTTAGTGGTTACACACAGCGAAAGTAAACCAAAACTAGAGGACTGCACAACATTCAAGAAGGGCTAGCACAAGTACGTGATTTATGAAGAATCAATCCATTAGCAAGGAGTTGGCGACATTTGATGAATTTGGCAACTTCTTGTCAAATGAAGATCGCACTGGCAAACGAGCACAAAATGAAGAAGGCGTGTTGGAGTTAGAAAATTTCACGGAACACAAAGGGCACTCGAACAACAAACTACTAAACTGGTAGATGCAAAACTATGAAGTCTTCCATCCACGTTGCATGTGTATAAACACGAAGAATGAAGACCAGGATGATGGACTTTGTAGTATATACAAATTTGGCAAGAGTAGTCAAAGTGTAAAACCAGCTATAAAAGTCAAAAAGGAAGAGAAGTTGTCTTTCCCACCAAATTTTGTGGAGTACAATGTTGGCGATGTGCAAAATGATGAAAGACCAACAACAACGAATAAAGTATGAAGGAGTGAAGATGGTGCAAGTGAACCTTAATGAAGGCGAGGAATAAAAGATGGTCCATTGTGGGGACAAGTGGGTTCCACCCTTTAAAACTTTCATGCAATAAAAGGTCTTCACATAGATATACAAGGATTTGCAAGGGATCTCACCAAAGTTATGCATACATCAGATTCCATTAATTCCAAGCACACAACCTGTGAGAAGAAGGGTGTACAAAATCAACCCAACGTCCACAGCCTTGGTCAATGCAGAAAATTGAGAAGATGTTGGACACAAGCATAATTTTCAAAGTGACAATGAGTAAATTGTCGCCCATCATCATCAACCTGAAGAAGGAAAGCAATCAGATCCGCATTTGTGTGGATTTTCAAAGCCTGAACGTGATGACAATCAAGGATCCCTTTCCAATCCCATTTACTGATTATATTCTAGAAGATATAGCAAGGCACAAAATCTATTCAATTTTTGGATGGATTTTCAAGCTACAATCAAATCAGTATTGCCAAGGAGGACCAGTTGAAGACCACATTGTTATTGAAAATGGCATTTATGCATACAAATGCCCTTTGGTTTATGCAATGCCCCTACCACATTTCAAAGGATCATTTTGTACATTTTTGAGCAAATGTCTATAGGCAAATTCAAGGTGTTCCTTGATGACTAGTCATTGTATAGGAAGAAGGATGAGCGTCCAAAGGCATTGGAAGAATGCATGAGGCTATACATGAATGCTTAGTTGTCTTTGCCCCCAAAGAAGTGCAAGTTGATGGTACCATTTGAGAAGTTGCTAAGCCATGTGTTGTGCAAGGAGGGATCGAAGACTGATCCCGACAAGATCCACCTCATGATGAGCATGGAGGAGCTATACGACGTAAATTCGTTGAAGTCATTTTCGTGGCATGTCAAGCACTCTAGGTGTTTCATCAAGAACTTTGTACAGATGTCACACCCATTGATTACTTTGATGCAAAAGGATCTTCCTTTTAGTTGGATGGAGGAGCACCAAAAGACCTTCGAGGAGTTGAAGGCGAAGCTGGTTTACAAACCCATTCTAGTGTTTTCATATGGGGAGGAGTTTCATGTCCACGTTAATGCGTCCAATTTAGCAATCGGGTGAGAACTTGCAAAGGAAGGACAATATGGTCTGGATCAACCCATATATTTTTCAATCCTCTATTGTCTGGGGCAAGGAAAAATTACAGCAAGTGGATCGAGAAGCACTAGATATAGTTTACATGATGCAAAAGTTCAAATATTACCTGCTCACGAACCCTTTTGTTTTCTACATCCGTCATCAAGTGCTATTGTAGATAATCAATAAGTCGACCATTCATGGACAAGTTAGCAAGTGGCTCATTACTTTGCAAGAGTTCATGTTTTGAGTGGAGGCAAGACCAAGAAAGAAACACGTCATAGCGGATCAGTTGTCAAGGATTTTCTTGGGAGAACTTGTAGAGGGAGGACTGTTGGATGAATTTCTAGACACTTATATTCATTCATTGTGTTGTCATCGTGCTACAAGTACGTAGGAGAATACTTGTTGACGGACTAGTTGTCGAAGGCGTTGTCGAAAGCCGAAAATAAGAAAATAATAAAGTCAACAACCTTTCAATTAATTGTTGGATTGTCGAAGGTCCGTAATGAACAAGGAAGTGAACGCAACACTAAAGGAGTCTCGTGAAGGGTTGGCAAAAGGACACATGGGGCCAGATGCAACTGCAAGGAAGGTGCTTCTGGCAAGGTTGTGGTGGCACAACAACTATCATGATGCAAAGGAGTTTGTGACCACATGTGATATGTGCCAACGATCCGGGAAGCCATTGCGGAGGGAATTCATACCATTGCATCCATTTCAATCGCAGGAGTTATTCGAACGAAGCATTCTATATTTTCTTAGACCAATGATGACCAGAAAAAAGAGGTGCAGGTACATTGTGGTTGCAACTGAATATCTAACAATGTGGAGGTAAGGACGTCACCAGATAATTCTACAAAGAGCATTACATGATTATTATACGAGAAAATCATTACAAGGTTCAAAGTGCCTCTTTAGTTGACAAGCGATCATAGAGGACACTTTGTCAACAAGATTATTTATAAGTTAATGTCGGAGTTCCAAATCTTGCACTTGTTATCAAGTCCATATTGCCCTGGGGCAAATGGACAAGTGGAGGCAACAACAAGGTTTTGTTTTCCATAATGTACATGAAATGCAAAATTGAGGATGAGGATTGGGAGGAAAAATTGGCGGCGATCTTGTGGGCGTACAGGATGACATACAAGTCGGTGATGAATCACCTGCCATTCCAGTTGATGTATGGTCAAGAGATAGTTGTGTGGGTCAATTTTTTGGTGCCAAGTTTGAGAGTGGTACAGTAGAATTGTCTCAGTGTCCAAAAAAGGTTGATGGCACTCAAGCTAGATGAGAAGAGAGTGATGGCACAATGGGCCACGAAGGTTGCCTAGTGTCAATGCAAGCTTTGGAACAAGCATCTATAAAAGTTGAAGTTGAAGGCAGATGACTTAGTACTAAAGTATAATGGCAAGCATGAGATTATGCCAAGGAAGTTGAAGACCCTATGCTTGGACCCTTCCAAGTGCACGAGTTGTTGGAAAACGGCACAGTCAAATTGAAGAGACTGGGCATGACACAATGTCTTGAGACAATCAATGGTTCGAAGTTGAACTTGTACAAGGTCAAGGTGCATGTGAACCTTGTCAACCACAAATCAAGTGATGGAGAGTAAAGTACAAGCAAGCTAATGCCCGCACCAAATCAATCTTCAAGATCCTTTGGAGGAATCTCGATATGCAAAGTTGGAGAATGTAGCTATATGAGAGAAGATGGTGCGGAAGACACAAGCGACTCTAGAGGGAGCAAATTTTTGTGCAATTGACATGGTTGTACAAGCAAGAAGCCGCAAGTAGCCAAGAGGATAACATGCAAACTATAACGGAGCTGGAAGAGTTGGTGCCTGAACCCACTAAACGCAAGAGGTTGCACGTGTATGTCAAATTTTTAGATGTCAAGGAAGAACGAAGCTTGCTCAATAAACAAAGATCACTCGACAATGAGAACATGCAACAAATGTCGACAATGCATGTTGAACGTGAAGAACCGCTAAAGTAGGAGCCTCAGAGTGATGGAAGTGAGTACCAAGGGATGAGTTTATTGGCAACCTTTAGACGCACACAGTAGAGAAGGCAAGCTGAAAAGCAGTAATTATGCAAGAAGAGAAAACAACTAAATGTTCAGACTAGCCAATTGTGGAGACAGCATGTGCAAGGATTGATGCAACTATGACAAGATGTGCATGCAACTAGCAGAAGAAGTTTCTCAGAAGGAAGAAGTGGAAGATACCCCTAGACGAGCACAACAAACAAGCAAATTTTGGGAGCAAAAAAGGTGGAAAAGGATGAGTCATCTGAGGTCCTAGATAGAGGTAGGCCATCAAAAGTGTAGGGTGAGTTATTTGAAGGAAGAGTGGAGCAAACAGGGTCGTCTAGATGGCCAAACAGGCTGTCTGACCCTTGGGTCGTTTAGGTGAAGAGGAGACAATGTAGTCTAGGCCAACTGACCAGGCCATCGGGATGTCTAAGCAGGTCGTCTAGTTGCCTAGGCAATCCAAGCTGAGGTGTTGACGGAGTCCGAAATGGGATGCAAACATGCCTTCCCAGCAAGCAAACCATGCACAAGGAGGAATAAGGAGCTGAGGCCACATAAGACAAATTTAGTGCTTTGAACGAGCAATTGCATGTAGTTCAGTATTTGATGTTGAAGTGTAAATTAAAGAAGTGGAGGGGGAGTTGTCGCATGCAAACCAAGTGTCCCCCTACCTCCCTCAACTTTAAAAAAGGCGTAAGGGCTCACACTTGATCATTTTCATGCGTAGAGTCGAGGAGTAGCAAAGAGGAGCACAAGGAGAGTGCACCAGTCAACCAAGATTGTACCAACTAGGGCATGGCCTAGGGCACATACCAAGGCATCAAGGAGCAAAACAAAACACACTTCACTGTGTAGAATTTCAAGAGGGGCAAGGAGAGTGTTGAACCAACTGCAAAGGAGAAGATCGCACCGGAGCGTTGGAGCAAGGGCATGCTAGGACAACAACAAAAACAAGAGTTTTGCTGAAAAACCTTGTTCGACAGCCAAAAGATAGTGAAAGTGTGTGCAGGTAAAACACGTGCAATAGAAAAACGCAGCTAGTGGAATGAGAACAACTCCAAACCCTTGTCGGCAAATGCAGTCAAGGGTTTGGAGCATTTTGAGTGCCAAGAGCAGTGCAGCTTTGGAGAAACAAATAAAGGGATGCACGACAAGGACGAAGTGCCTCATCAAAGAGAAGCTTGCACAAGACGAGTATTGGCCATTTGTAGGGTCGTCCAAACATTGAGCAACATTGTACACACCATACAAATTGTATGTAATGTCATCCAAAGCAAAGAGAAATTCGTCAAAGCAAAGTGGCTCAAAGTTCCAAGCAAACAGGAGGTCATCTGATTGACAAAAAGTGTTGTACATGGTATCCAAAAGGTCGTCCAACAGAAGAAGAAAGTCATATGGAAGACTGTACAAGTCATCTAATCGGGAGTGAATCATACAAACTTTCTAGCTGCAAAAGGTAGGCCATGTTAGAAAATATCAAAATTATGTGCAAGCAAAAAACACAATAACACAAAAAAAACAGTAACACAGATTTTACGTGGAAAACCTGCAATGTGCAGGAAAACCCACGGGGCAATGGCAGCTTGATCTTTTATTGATTTCGGCAAAATTACATTCAATCAACTTTTACATGCAAGGGATAATTGCCTTTTATAGAAAAACAAAAATTGCTCGTTTCCTTTCCGAAAAGGAAAACTCCAAAAAATTGTTCGCTTCCTCTTCCAAAAAATTGTTCGCTTCCTCTTCCGAAAACTATTCGCTTCCATAAAATTGTTCGTTGCCTCTCACAACGTACGGACACCCAAAATTACTACGGATATACGGATGCCCATAATTATGGTTGTACGCATAACGGATGTATGGACGCGCATGAGGATGAGATTGTAACTACACCACCATACACCTTGTTGCTGAAGAACATTGGAGATCTGGATATTGACTTCACCTCCTAACAGGCCATGCAAGAACTAAGACGAGTCCATTCGAGGAATGAGGAAGATTGCCTAACAAAATTGGGTCGTCTAAAGCAGGAATCGAGTCGTCTAGAGCAAGAGTCAGGCCATTTCGAGCAGGAATTGGGCCATCTAGAGCAAGAGTTGTGTTGTTTGGAGCAAGAGCCAGGTCGTTTGAGTACGAGTCAGACCATCTAGAGCATACACTGGGCCATCAAAGGAGTTGTATCGACCATCTAGAACTAGTGCCAAGTCGTCTAGAGTTGGAAGAAGGTCATTTGGAGTACGATAAGGAGTTTCACTGTTAGGGCACATGGACCAAGGTAGCAAGCAACATGGAAGACTAAGAGTGCCACGTGGAGTTGCAAGGGGAAGCCACACCAACCAAAAGACAATTGGGCCTATTGGGAGTAATTGTCATTGGAGCAGTTCAAAACTAAACAGCTATAGAGTTGAGTGTAGATGGAATGTAGCATCTGTTGAGGATTGCAGAGCCTAAAGAGTCAAGGAGGCATCCTCCAAGAGTTGTGCCATGTTATGTCGTAGCAAGGAACCTAAACATGTTGGAGGAGTCAATGTAGGCTTCCTAAGAAGTCAAGTGGAGCACACACACCATCGGGATCAAGAGGAGCATGAGATTGAAGCCAAACAGGGAAGAACACAACAATACAAATAGAGTGCATATTACTCAAGGTCGCGGTCACACATTGGAACTCCTTTGAAGACCAACAAGACAACAAGAAAGAGTCGGAAGCTTCACCACAGCGAAAGATGAAGGGAAAGGAGAGGATGCAAATCCCCTTGGATGAGATAACCTAGACCACACTTGCAAGAGAATTTTGCAGGACATGGTGGCATGATGCTCCTCAAGAACGTCCATTGAATGCATCTTTTCTGAGTGCAAGGGTCCACCACATAATGCAAGTCACCAACTTCGATGAGGACTTCTTCAAGCCATACTTATTGTAGATGCCAAAGAAGTACAATGCTGAGAAGAGAAGTAAAATCTTGTTGGGCGATAAGTATGGGTGTCCATTTCACCTAACAATTTTAGAAGAGTATTTGGGCTACCTACCACAAGAAGTAGCAGTCGGTGAAGGACGAAGGAACCGAACCATACAAGATAAAGGTGTTTGTGGATAGATTTACCAATCTGAGTCAGGAACAACGAAAAATTGATGAAGCATAGCAATCAAGGACTGAAGATGCCTCATCTGAAGTCAGAAGAACTCCATTGTGCCATGAGCATAGTTATTTTCAATTTTTCCTACAAATGAGCGTCAAATATGCCCACTTGGCTCGTAGCATACATGGAGGGTATCATGGGCAGTGTGAAGTACAATTGAGTGTCGCACTTGTCAAACCACATACAAAACGTTTTGTAGCGTTTCACCAAAACCCTTTTTATGGCTTTTCACCCCATTGAACTCCTTTTGGATGCAACAATGTATGAGGTCCAATTTCCAAGATTGAGCCTAACTTAGGAGTTACCAAAAGGAGCATTGACCATCTTTTGTTGGATCTTCGTAGCCCCAGTACCCAAAACAGGACCAGCAAGAAAAGCAACAAGGGCCTTACATGATGAAGAAGAGTAAGGCACCATGGGGGCAATAGGTTGAGTTGTCGGAAGAAGAAGATGAAGGGGATGACATTAATGCGTTGGCAAAGGAGTTTGATTCTAATGGGACCGAGAAGCGGCTACCCATTGTGTAGGAACTGGGAAGAGAATAGAAGAGGCAGAAACAAAAGCAATTGGAGCAACAGTGGCAATAGATGGGGCGCCAGGTACAACATCAGCCTCGATTTCAATAGCACCAACCTCAACTCCAACAAGTGAGATAGGTGGTGAAGATTATACCACCTAAGGACCACAACAAACTGCTTCAATGCTTGGCATAGTTGGAGGAAGTTCTATAGGACTCGTTTAAGGCCAGCACTATCAATTGCATGGATGGACTTATATTGCAATGCAACTCCAGCACATTCGAGAAGCCAAGCTATGCAAGGAGGCACATTGTTAGGAGGTGAAGTGAATATCCAAATCTCCAATGTTCTTCAGCAGAGAGGTGCATGGTGGTGCAGTTTATAGTGATCCTTCCCCATGCGTTGTTCGTATATGTTGGGCGCACCGAGGGGGGTCACAGGGGGGAACCTGGCTGGTTCCCCCCTAGGGATTCCCCGACCCAAAATTATGGTCGTCTGTACAACCGTAATTTGGGAGAAGAAACTAACAGTTTTTTGGAGTCTTCCTTTGGGAGAGGAAACAAACAATTTTGGGAGAAGAAACGAACAGTTTTTTGGAGTCTTCCTTTGGGAGAGGAAACAAACAGTTTTTGGAGCCTTCCTTTGGGAGAGGAAACGAACAATTTTTGGAGTCTTCCTTTGGGAGAGGAAACAAACAGTTTTTGGAGCCTTCCTTTATTTTTTCTATAAAAGGGGAATGATCCCTCGCATGTAATAGTTTTAGCGAATGTAAAAAATTGCCAAAATCAATAAAATAGAGAAGTTGTCATTGCCCCGTGGTTTTACCTGCACATTACAGGGTTTCTACATAAAAATCTGTGTTACTTTTTTTCTACGTTATTGTTTTGCTTGCTCATAATATTTGTTTTCTAACATCTGTCAAGTACCATTCTGTGTATCAGAGAGGCTTCACAGGAGGCTGCACAAAGAGAAAAACAGCCAAAACTACCAGTAGCAACTGTGCAAGAAGCAAGGCCAGTGGAGCAAATGATGCAACAAGTGAGAAAAGAAGGAACTACGCAAGAAATGGTGTATTCAACACTTATTGTAGTAGACGACGACAAGGAGATGCATGTTGCACTAGATGCAGTGGACATCTCCCCCCCAAAAAAAGTTCGAGAGGCCACAAAGATTTGATTTAGGGACACCTAGATTGTATGCAAAAGGAGTAGTGGTGGGTACACCAAATTTCCAGCAAGAAAGTTTTGCCAACACACCTGTGCAACAATTTGGAAAGGAGGCAACAAGGTGCGGTTCCCCACCATTGGATGCTAAGGATACAAAAGGGATTGCATCTACTACAACATAGGCGACAATACAAACTTCATCAATGCTAAAAGGAGAAAAAGGGAAACAATTTGCATTGAAGGTTGAGTAGATGAAGCGACAAAGGAAAAAAAAAAGTAGCACAGGGAAAAGAGACAGTGGACACTGCAGCTGATGGAGGGAAGTTGGCCAACGTAAGAAGCAAGTTGAGCCACATATTCAGGAACAAGGAAAAGCTGCTAAATCAAAAATCAACCTAGGAAGACTCTATGGGGAGAAGGAAGGAACCACCACCAAAAATGATGAGCCTAAACTTAGGGAGGAAGGTGAAACGAGCGAGCACTTACTGATTGAAGTGTCAGATTTGAGGCAGGCCCCAACATATGGTGCAGAGATAAATTAACAGATTGATGGTTTCTTTAAGAGACTAGGAGGGGTAATTGATAGGGTGTGGAGTGAATTTTGAGTTAGTGGCAGTTGGGAGTGGATGTTGATTAGGGCAGAGTGGTCAATTGGGCCCAAGAAGAGGAGCGTATGAAGAGGTTTGAAGATATCAACCAAATTCAGCCATAGAAGCATGATGTAGGCAGCAGCACACAGACAATGATCAAAGTAATAATGCAACTAGAGGGAACTCCAATGTTGTATCGGCACCCACCCCGGTGCATATCAATTAGATTTTATTCAACGAATATTGTGAATCACAGGTTTTCAAGAAAGTAAAGCTAGCACCAGAATTGGAAAAACCATATGTCAAAATGATTTTTTTGGCTTATTTGATACAATGATTGGCAGTTGGGTTGGAGACATTCAGGAGATGGTGAACAGACTGAAGTTGAGAGGCAAAGAACAGTCCATTCAATTGAAGGAGACACAAGAGCAGCTTCATTAAGTGCAATGGGAGGGTGGAGCAAGATTGGCCAGGTTGCAGCAAGGGGTAGATTAGTTGAGAAAGGAAAGGGACGTCAGACAACAAAAATTAGAGTGTGTGGTGAGGGAGCAGGCTCTTGAAGCAAAGGTGCAGGAGGTAGCTCACCATGATCAGCTGATTGTGGACAGAGATCAGCAACTTACAGAGGCAGCAAGAAAGGAAGCAAAGTTGTGTGCAAGGCTTGCAAAGATAAAACAGAAGTCACAGTATTATGGCTTCCAATGGGTGAGGTATTAAGCCTATGCCAAGCGCTTGAAGGATGAAACCAAAGCCCTCGAAATGCAAGTTCATCAGTGTAATGTCCCCTTTTCTACGCAGTCAGGTGCAAAGCAGATTAGCCTATACACGAGCTCCCGTAGGCTAAGTCGGATGGAAGGGAGCCATTGGAGATATCAGAATCTTTGTCAGTACCCAGAGAGCTATTGATTGATGGTCATTTGGGCTCATTCGGAGATTTGTTTGATCAGAGTTACTATTTTTAGCCATGTTCGTTTTTAGGGTTTCGATGGACAACAGACAGTGCAGTGATATTCTTCAGTGAAATGGGTGACCAAAACCATTTGCAGATTTCAATTTGGATAGACAGAGGTTGGAAATTTTAATGGTCGAAGATAAAATTAATAAAGTGATTATTTAATTTAATTTTGTAAAGTCAATGACTTTATTTTATTATAAAATCATTTTATACTTAAAAGGGGCCATTTTAAGTGACGACTTAAAAAGTCGTTAAGCCTAGGCATAAGGGGGTGAATAAATTAAGGAGAAATAAGGTGGAATTAAAAATTGATAAAATTATATTTGCTCACCCTAAAAGTGACCTAACCCTAGGTCGACCTATGGAGGAGAAAAAGGAGGTTTTGAGTTCATTTGGAGATATGCGAAGATTATTATTTTTCTCTCTGGTTTTTGGAGGACTCTCTGGCAGAGCCATTTACAGAGATTCTGGAGCTTGTGAGAGACGACAACCTCTTATAAGGACATTGGCTTCGGGGTTGCAAGATTACCCTCAGGTGAATCTGGGCATTTCCACACGGGGATTGCGGTTGGACTTCGGTTTTAAAGACTTCGGAGTTGGGTTACCACACAGGGTCATTCAGAGATTATACAAGGAATATTTGGAGCTGGGACACCACACAGTATTCACATCAGAAGGGTTGAGCCTTCATCATCATTTATAGAGTACGGAGCAGCTAGGGTTTCATCAGCATTTGAGGTATTTGCATTGTAATTTGTGCCCTAGTTTTGATATAAGAATAAAGCAATATTTTTGAGAATTCTAGATTTTAGTTATTTCCTCTAGAGTTTGAGGCCAGTGGCTGAGACTTCTTCTCCGAAGGGACGGAAACCCCAACGGTGTGGCTGAGGACGAAACCCCTTAGATTTTTGGAGCTGGACGAAACCCTAGTTCTCTATTGGTGAATTCACAGGGATTCACACTTGGAGCTTCATCGGTCTTCGAGGTATCTTTCCATGTTTGTCGATTTAGTATATTTCAAGGGTTTGCATACATATTGTGGAAATATTATATTTTTAAAATATTGTATCGAACCCTATTTTGAAAGAAATTTGAAAAATAAAATTGTTAGTTATTTCCTGTTTCTTGGAGTTGTATTTTTTTATTTTAAGAAATGGTATAGTATCCTAAATATTAAAAATATCAGAATAGGGGGGACATTACAGTGGTATCAGAGCTGGTTTTTCTTGCTAGCCTGTTCAGGGTTTGATGAAAATTTCAAAAATGATTTCAGTATTGTGTGAAAAAAAATAAAAATTGCAACAGCCGTGAGTATTTTTCAGACTTGGAAGTTAGGGTTTGGTTGTCGTTTCAAATCTAGGGTTTCTAGTTTCTAGGTATTGGTGATTTGAATACCCATTTGGTTGATTTGGGCTTTAAGAGTTCTAGGTATTGTTAATTCAGAGCTCAACTTATTTTGCCAGCCTGTGGAAGCCTCAGTAAATTTCAGACTCATGGAGTCTTATAATGATTGGTCTAGGAGACAGCGTGATTGGGATAGAACTCAGAGTGAGATATAAAAATCCATCAGTCAATTAACTGCAATGATGCAAATTTCTCTACCTACAAATCTTCCTAAGGTAAAGGTTGAGCCTATAGTCATTGAATTATTTGATCAGTTCCAGCAAGAGTGGAGGGCTCATGATGATGATTTTCGTGCCCTTATGTCTAATGAAGATTATATTGATATGCGTATGAGGCAACAACCCAATGGAAATGAAAAAATGAACTTTCTTGAGAAGATCAAAAATTCGAAACACAATGAAGAGCCTGTTGTCCCAAAAAAGTTGGAGAAGCAAGTTGATAGTGACATAGATTCCCAATCAGCTCATGATGATATTCACCCATCACATTTTAATGGTGACAGTTCAAAAGAACTTGGGTTGGATATTCACACTGAACCCATTATGATGCATGCACTGGATAGCTATATCTTCTTCGGAGATTTGCAAAGTGAGCTGAATATGGAATCAATTATGCATGATACACATGATGGTGTTGTTACAGGTTACGTGGCAGCCCCTTCTGATGAAGACAGACATGATTTTTCAGACCATAACACAGTTGAGATTGTTGCTGATTTAAAATCAGATAATAAGGATATTTTATCTCTTCAAGACAGCCATGAGGACTCCACGGATGTTGAGTTTATTGCTGGTTTTCCCTTTCATTTGTTTTGTGTTATGAGGTCCGAGTGGATCAGCACCTTTTATGGTCCCCTTGTGATATGCCTCTATCTTCATAGAGGGAACCAGTTGTGGGGGAGCCGATGCATAATTTGAAAACTTGGTACATCGATTTAGTCCGCGGCCGTTCCCGAAAACAAATGGGGGAGGGAATCTCAGTGATTTACAAAATTTGAGGGCAGCCTTAGAAACTATGAAGTTAGACTTCATGAACACTCTTGTAGACAGAGATCACTATGCCAAGCTCGTCGAAGAGACCCTTAGTGCATACAGGAGCAAAGAAGAAGAAGTCAATCAGCTAACTGAAGAGCTTGAGTGGACTAGAAGCTCTTTGTCAGAGGCACACTTTTCATTGCATGAGATAGAGTTGAAACTCAATTTTGTTTTAGAATCTACTGAACAGCTAAATCGGGAGAGAGCCAGGAAGATTGGGCAAATTGTTGATGAACTAGATTGCATTCAGGAGGACTATGACTTATCACATTGTCCCATGAAAACAGATTACACAATTTGGGATCAGCAAAATAACCTTGATAAGCACAAGGGAGATAATTGTTTCCGATGGACTAACAATCCGTTATATGAGATGGATCATGCGACATTTTTGGGCAATCCGCTTTTTGAGATGAAAAGTGTTGATTCATTTACTGTAATAGATCATCAGGATACATTGTTTGAGACAGGGTGTCTACTCCGACATGAGTCTAAGGGTGATTCCATGAGCATCCTCCAGCCTAATCCGGATGACCAAGAGTTGAGTTCTCTTACCCAGGATCGTATGTTTGCCTTGATGGGCATCGAGGGCGATGGTAGGAGCATGTTGTGGGCATGACAAATATGTCGTTGTTCGCTTTTCGGACAGCCATAACATTTACATGATGGAGATGGGTCCACAATTTGGTTGGCATTACATGGAGTATCTTACTTCTTATTTGAACACAGTGCCCTCTCAAGGGGTCAATTTAATCAATGAAAGTGCAGAGATAGGCCTAGTTGAGTCACCTATGCATGAGATGTTACTTGGCACAAGGTGCAGTCATAATAGGCATACCAGTTTTGATGGTGAGGCTGAGCTTCTTATTGAGTTGCCAGAGTGGAGTGTGGTGGATCTTTCAGGAATTATACAGATACATTTACACCCAACTTGGTTGAGTATGATGAGGGACATCATATTTCCAGAGGATATTACATTTACTGTAGTAGATTGGGCAACATGCGATTATCTAGGAGATTCCAAGAGTGTGAACGCTGAGTTGAGCCGATTAGGTGATGACTATGGAGGCACTTCCAGCATTGTGTTTGCAATAATCTATGACGTTGATTCCTTTGGTACGTTGTGGTACATGATATTACATCTCAGCTCAGACAAACATGTCAGTGTCAGAATGGAGAGAGATTTCATCATGCTATTGCAGTTGAGACTTCTGCCACTTAACCATGTCAGAGGGGTAGTGATGATCAGAGTGGCGCAGCGTCAGCGTGGCGGTTCCTTTTTGAGGTTGCTATGGGATCTAGGGGATTTGATGTGATCTCAACCGAGATGTAGCATCTGACTGGAGTATGTATATGTATTGCTTGAGGACAAGCAATCTTTGGGAAGGGTGGACTGTAATGTCCCCTTTTCTACGTAGTCGAGTGCAGAGCATATTAGCCTATACACAAGCTCCCGTAAGCTAAGTCGGATGGAGGGGAGCCATTGGAGATATCAGAATCTTTGTCAGTACCCAGAGAGCTATTGATTGATGGTTGTTTGGGCTCATTCGGAGATTTGTTTGATCAGAGTTACTATTTTTAGCCATGTCCGTTTTTATGGTTTCGATGGACAACAGACAGTGCAATGATATTCTTCAGTGAAATGGGTGTTCAAAACCATTCGCGGATTTCAATTCGGATGGGAAGAGGTTGGAAATTTTAATGGTCGAAGATAAAATTAATAAAGTGATTATTTAATTTAATTTTGTAAAGTCGGTGACTTTATTTTATTATAAAATCATTTTATACTTAAAAGGGGCCATTTTAAGTGACGACTTAAAAAGTCGTTAAGCCTAGGCATAAGGGGGTGAATAAATTAAAGAGAAATAAGGTGGAATTAAAAATTGATAAAATTATATTTGCTCACCCTAAAAGTGACCTAACCCTAGGTCGACCTATGGAGGAGATAAAAGGAGGTTTTGAGTTCATTTGGATATATGCAAAGATTATTATTTTTCTCTCTGGTTTTTGGAGGACTCTTTGGCAGAGCCATTTACAGAGATTCTGGAGCTTGTGAGAGACGACAACCTCTTACAAGGACATTGGCTTTGGGATTGCAAGATTACCCTTAGGTCAATTTGGGCATTTCCACACAGGGATTGCAGTTGGACTTCAGTTTTAAAGACTTCTGGAGTTGGGTTACCCCACAGGGTTTACAGAGATTATGCGGGGAATATTTGGAGCTGAGACACCACACAGTATTCACATCAGAAGGGCTGAGCCTTCATCATCATTTATAGAGTACGGAGCAGCTAGAGTTTCATCAGCATTTGAGGTATTTGCATTGTAATTTGTGCCCTAGTTTTGATATAAGAATAAAGCAATATTTTCGAGAATTCTGGATTTTAGTTATTTCCTCTAGAGTTTGAGGCCAGTGGCTGAGACTTCTTCTCCGAAGGGACGAAAACCCCAACGGTGTGGCTGAGGACAAAACCCCTCAGATTTTTGGAGCTGGACGAAACCCTAGTTCTCTGTTGGTGAATTCACACTTGGAGCTTCATCAGTCTTCAGAGGTATCTTTCCATGTTTGCTGATTTAATATATTTCAAGGGGTTTGCAGACATATTGTGGAAAGATTATATTTTTAAAATATTGTAATTTGAACCATATTTTGAAAAAAATTTGAAAAATAAAATTGTTAGTTATTTCTTGTTTCCTGGAGTTGTATTTTCTTATTTTAAGAAACAGTATAGTGTCCCAAATATTAAAAATATCAAAATAGGGGGGGACATTACAATCAGTTGGGAGGTACCCCTATTTAGATGCCATCCACTCCTCAACTGCAACAAAGTCAAAATCCTCAAGAGTAGGAACAGTCGTCAATGAGGACGACGACCAATCTAGAGGGGACGGCAGATGTAGGAGCCAATTCTGACGTGGCGCCACCTCAAGCCTGATGGTACATGTATGGAGCCACGTACGTGAATACAATTTTTATTGTATATACAGTTTTGTCATATTTTGTCATTTTGTAGTTCATATGCAAAGTGTCTGACAACAAGTACAGACATGTAACAAGGATGTTCAGGTAATTACATTGTAAATATAATTCAGATGTACATGTAATGTAATTAGAGTGTGGGGGCAGTTAGTTAGGGTTAGGTATGAGGAAGTTGCAGAATGGCAACTACCTCCTCTTTCCCAGGAAAAAGTATAAATAGACTCCCTCATATTTTTAAATGGTATGTACACAGAGGAGTTAGAGAACATCTATTCAGCCATCTAGTTGTGTGTGCCTAAGAGTATATTTGTGTTGTGCATGTATCTGTAAACAACATGTTGCTGCTTTAAATGAATTTACATTGCTGTCCATACATAATGCAAATTATATAGTGCAGTTTCGTTCCATTTCAGTTCTGATATTTCTTTTCTTGTACGTTCTGAATGCTGTGTACTACTGATTTTCCTATTATTCAATACTTTGTTTTTTCAAATTGTGGAATACCAATGCTGTGCTACAGTCAGATCCCAAATTCTCAATGATTAGTAAAAACCAGATTTTTCTGTAGAACTTTTGACTCTTTAGGCTCACTAAGATTAAAGTCTCTGGGAATGGCACTTATACAGTAAAACAAACATCATAGATATGCACTTGATAAGAATTCACAGAAAACAGTAACTGAGAAATCTAAAAGGCAAGTTCCACAAACAATTGTCAACTGAATAAAAGTATTAAAGGTGGTATAGCACAGAAGTTCGGTGTCTCATGCAATGAAAGGTACAAGGAATAACACAAAGCAATGCAACATTAATAAGAACAATCCATATGTAAGCAAGTGTATATCACACAAATCGAAAATATAACACCAGAAGTTAGCAATGCAAACTCTATAACTGGAACAGCAATACATCAACACAAGATCCACAATGCACTATGTGCTCAACAATAAGATATGATGTGATGCCAAAGAGTGAAGTAGGGACTGTATAAAATCAAACAAGTGGAGAAAGGTAGTTGCACAACAGCTTAACTATTCACTTGACTCATCTATACAAGCAAAAATTAACCCCATATTTTTAGATACAAACTTACGTCACACATTATCATGCAACATGTAACATCCTACATGCAAACCATAAACTATGTACATACAAAACTGTTTGCATGCATATCATACATAGTACATACAAACATATGCTTCATAGCTTGGGTGGCGCCTATGTTGGTGCTACATCAGAACTGCTGTCTACATTTTCCCTCACCTCTAAAAAGGTTTTGAGTTTATGAATATTCAAGAATGTCTTTCCAAGGATGGAAAATTTTCATGCTTCTACTTCTCAATTTGGGTGAACTTTGTCTTATATCTTGGCCAGCAAAGATGAAACAGCTTAATCAGACTTAAAAGGCCTTCCAACATAAGATCTGGTAATTAACGTTGGCTATATGGTTGTGTCAGTAGTACTAAAATTCTGTATCACAACCTATTTAAGATTGCAATTCTTGATGGTTTTCACTCTTCTACCTTTTGAGGACTTTACCTATAGCATAGGCAGCCAATATCCAATGCACTACAAATACTGGACAATGGATACCCTTGAGTTAAGCAGATGTGTACCACGTTTTGCAAAACAAAACTTAGGTCCATCCATACTAGATGCAAGAAAAAATGACCAGTTGCATACAAATTTGGCATAAATGCAATTATAAACAATTATATAAAGCCTATACTCTGATGCAAACATCCATTGAAATTCAACATTGGGAAATAGCAAGAGTATAAATTCAAAACCTCTCGAAAATATCTTGCCATTATTGCATTGTAGATATTTACTGTTGGCTGCATAGTCATTCCTCTCATTTCATCTAATAGTTTGTATGCAGCTTCATACTGCATACATGCAAACAAACGTAATAAGTAAAATATGCTCAGTATGTTATGCTTCAACCAATAATCATAATAAAAGGCATAAGAGCAGTGGCATACACATAAATACTTGGACTAAACATCAAATACATTAAGAGAAAAGACCAAGGTAGATGGTCATAAGGTCAGAAAACTACACATTGATTATCATATTCCCAACATCTTTCTAACATGAGTCTGATGACATGCTAGTTGAGAAAAAATGACATGCCGATTTGTCTTTATTTCCTTGTGATGTCATGTTCTTACAAGTTGGGATTAAATTTTGAGGTGATTTTTGCATAATATCAAAATCAGAAAATAAAGTCATTATTTCCTTCCCTGCTATACCTATCAAGGAAAGTACAAAGAGTGAAAAATTCCCTTCTAGCAGACTCTAGGATATGCATCCATCTATTTAGCCAAAAGTACTTACATTCTTCATCTTCACAAAATAATTGATAACATATTCGAAAGTCTCCAAGGCCTCCTCGTAGTTGTGCATCACTGAATAAGCTGTGACCACCTTAATTTTTACAATGGGAGAAGTATCAGTGTCATTTCAATATATAAGGAAAAACTAACTATTTGAGATACCAGCATATGTAGCTTAACCCTTTCAGTGAGAAAATCCATGCAATTATACACTCATTTTCTTTCCATAAAGCACTCACAGTTAATTTTTATGTTAGTAACACAATATGCTAAAGATTCAGCTTGAGTTAGCAATTTCAAAAGGAAACGAAGCTGGACTTAAAAATAGACCAAAAGCTCCAAAGATACCACAAGCACACAGATTAGACCACATTAGTGCAGTTGATTAATGATAACTTGTAGAGAGGATAACAATACTACAGATTTTTTTTTAAATATGAATATAGTTCTCTTAATTATCATGGATTATATGGGTGTACTTCGGAGGATGAGTTTCCTAGAAACCTTGCGAATACCAACAAAACAGAAACAAGCCATATTTTAAAATCATAACATATTTGTCCACAGCTAGAATCAATCCTAAACTCCTATCACAATTTAGTGTAAAAGCTTCTCCCTTTCAGCCTATGATGAATGTTTGCAGATAGGGTGTCAAAATCCAGGTTTTCTCATCCACTTGAAAGCTTGGTTAGAGACTACTAGACATCAAGTTTCCTTTTCAAAAGAATCAGAAACTAATTTTTTTCTTTTCAAATCAAACACGACACACTAAAATAACAGCTAGAGTTAGCAATTCTACAAGGAAACCAATGCAGCCTTGAAGATAGACCAACATTCTAAAGATATCACAGGCCCACAGATTAAACCACATCAGTGCAGCTGATTAATGATAACTTGTTGCGAGGGTAACTATTTTAGGCAGACAAATTGATACATTTGCATGAATGAATGTGTGTTTGAGCGTAGGAATGTATATGTGTGGATGTGTGTGCACAAAGTTTTTGTAATAAGTTGTCATATAGTGTTGTGTGTGTAGTGACAAAGTGTTTGTAATAATGTGCACGTGGCAAAGTGTTTGTAATAATGTAAAGTAATGGGGTATTTTTAATGTTTTATGTAAGTGGGTAGTTTGGAGGTAGTTGGGTAGTTTCCAACCGCCTACCAATCCCATTATGTCTATAAGTATGCATCTATGTGAGAGATGTGGGAGTGTGTGTGCATGTTGTAGTTGGCTGAAGTGTATTGTTAGTAAGATTACTCATCAAGTATGATGTATTGCAGATAATTGTTGTGCAGGATACATGCTGTGTGCGCAGTGTATCCATTTGCATTTGTAAGTATTCCCATTGTGTATTTTGTTTATATAAGTGGTAACGGAATTGTATTGCAGTGTGTTGTATTCCATTTCTACAACTGTATTACATATTGTTTAGCAAATACTAAAACGGTTTTCCTAGCCACCATAAGGTCATCCATATATACTTAGGAGAATAAATCTCTCAGAACCATAGAGATTACCAACATAGAAAAAGCATGCCATATTTTAAAACCCTAACAACTTATAAAATCAACCCTTCAACTCATCATCATTCAAGGAACTAGTTTCAGCATATGATGATCATTTGCAGATGGTATGCCAAAATCTACATCCTCTTGAAAGCTTGTTTAAAATTTATTGGTTTGTTGCACAACTTGCAGAAATGACTTGCTTAGCTTGTAGCCTTTTGGATTTGGCAAGACAATTCATTTGCTTGAACAAATGGAAAAACACATAATTACATTGAATCCAATGGATCTTCATCAGTTTAAGATCATTATGTCTATTACCTTAATTATAACGAATGCAGGTACTTCTCAAATTGAATGCTCAAGGAGGGGTTGCATGAAAAGGTGGAAAGATATTTATTCCATAGAAAGTCATATTGCATTATCATCAAAGTAATGAAATAAAATTGATTCCTATTGCGTTGCTCATATGCATAATAAGATATCTGAAATTTTATGTGACTTTTACTGGGAGCCCATTGTCCCCCAGCCTGGTTTCATATTAGCAAAAAATGGACGCAATGACAATTCCCAACCTTTACCCATGGAAAAACACACACAGACACACATGAAATAATTACCAAATGCATAGTTTCACTTAAACATTTAGAAGAATGAATTAAAGTTTACAAGGGTATGACACTAATTATACTGAATCCAATGGATCTTCATCAGTTTAAGATCATTATGTCTATTACCTTAATTATAAAGAATCCAGGTACTCCTCAAATTGTATGCTCGAAGTTGCATGAAAAGGTGGACAGATGTTTATTCCATAGAAAGTCATAATGCATTATCATCAAAGTAGTAAAATAAAATTCATTCCTATAGCGTTGCTCATATGCATAATAAGATATCTAAAATTTTATGACTTTTACTCGGAGCCCATTGTCCCCCAGCCTGGTTTCATATTAACAAAAGTGAAGGCAATGACAATCCCCAACCTTTACCCATGGAAAAAATAAACACACACACATGAAAAAATTACTAAATGCATAGTTTCGCTTAAATAAGAATGAATTAAACTTTACAAGTGTCCGAGACCAATTATCCTCTAGTTAAGAATGAATTAAGCTTTGAACAGAATGTCTTTGAAAGATTTGCAGGAAACTACAGAAATATATGTCTGGATAAAAAGGACCCATATTTTGGGAGAATACATAAGGAATACATTCCTAAACAATAAGGAAAAATATTCTGAATGGCACCCCAGTTTAGGATAAGAAATGCATTCTTAAGCAACTAGTTTAGCAATAACCGTACAGAATTGAAACTATAAGGAACAACTTGCAAAAAGTGTGAAAGACATATACCCATGCAATACCAAAGAAAGAATCTTCATGTTGAAAGATGACGATTATCTTAGGGAAATTCTGAACCTCTTAACTTCTGGTCTATTAACTCTAAAAAAGAGCTTAGACATATGCTACGAAATTAGCAAAGGACTAGGCTCAGCAAAACATCGTCAAAAAAATCAGTAACATGGTAAAATATGATTACAATGGACACAAGGCATCTAAGGTGCGCACCTAACACTTAGAAATTTTAGGGCTCCACTGATGCCCAGGTGCGCACAGAAATGAGAGCGCACCCCGACTTCACTGCGAAGTCGGGTTGCGCTCTTATACTTAGAAAAATTATGATCATATCTCTGCACTTCGGCTCCCCAAGTGCGCTCAAACTCAAGGGCGCAGCCCGACTTCGCTGCGAAGTCGGGTTGCGCACTCTAATACTTAGAATTTTTTAGGGGCCTTTTGCTCTTTTGGGGAAATTGACAGAAAAAAGGAAAGGAGGAAAGGGGGGGGGAATGAAGGGAATGAAACTGATGGAAGGGAAGAAAGGGGATAGTGGAGAAAGGGAAAGGAGGAGGGAAGGGAGAGCAACATCCTTACAAGAAAAATGAAGACATGGCACCCCATGCAAAATGTGGCAACAGAACCTCAAGGCCGCACAACATTGTACCCATCACCTAACCCAGGCATCCATCAACCAAGAATGGGTTAGAACATACATACCTTTGTGTTAGCATTTTTCCAAGTATAAAGTTTGATCTAAACTCAGGCTACCATCAAGTCCCGACTAAACCAACCAATGTCTAGAAGACTACCTTTGAGTATTGTAAGGAAGGATTGTTGAAAACGTTGGCCATGCAATTTGGCTTGACTAATGCACTCGCGACATTCATGAGGACAATGAACACCTTTTTGGCCATTCATTTATTCTTTAGTGGTCATCTATATGAATGACATACTCATATTGAACAAGCACTATATTTGGCCAACTCTGACTTTGGAATAGAATGGTAAGAATGCTTTTCAACTTGAATGCCTGATACATGGCTGTTTAGGTATGTTGCATTGAATTCCTATTAGAGGACTTTCAGAAAAGGATGAACGGAAAGGAGGACGGCTGGAATAGAAATTATTTAAGTGGCTAATATCCACTAATTGGCTAATTTTCTCAATTTTTTTGCAAAAACAATTTGCCTCAATTTGTTTTTCTAATGTTCGTTATAAAAAATCACTAAACTTTGTATAAGAATATATATAAATTCATAAGAAAATTAAAATTCTACTTTCATATTTTTGTCAAAGAGTCAAATTTAAGTTTGATAACAAAAAAGATTCTCCACAATGTTGAAACTTCTAAAAACTGATTTCAAAGTAACCCAGAAATCCTCCATTGTGGTTCACAATTCAAATCTCATATTTACTCCATGCCATACAAATTGAGGACTAGGTTTACCTTCTGTTTTATTGTGAGTCCAGTAGTCCACATAGGGGGACAACTAGATAATCCTCTTTGTGAGGTAGATGAGGAGACACAATGCATAAATCTCATTCCCATAGCCATGGGGAAGCATCCCTTAGGGTACTAAGTGTCAGAAATGCATCTGTGGAACAGAGGTATTTACATGTTCATTCATAATCAATTGATATTTTCTAAACCCTTGGTGTTAGATGTAGAGTTCAATAAGAAAATAGTAATTTCTGCAGTGGAAGAGATAACACACTGGCAAGTCATATTGCATAAATACCAAGTTCTATAGCCCAAGAGTAGATAAACTCACAGGGTGAGATATGAGTGTTCCCTATTGGGAAGAAAGATGATATGTCGCAATCTGGTAAGTGGTGTCCTCTCCAATGGGCAAATACCAAGTTCAGTAAGTTGTAGTCGATGGGGCACAATAACCTTTGGGTGGAGAGTTAAAACCCATGTAGAGTACAAGAGGTTTAATATTTTGCTAATTTGGTGACAGTAGAGTTGATGACATCCATGTCATCAGCAGTTGTCCTAGACAAGCTGTCGCTATCAGACTTGCAACCTTTGCACAACAAGCATCTAAATGCCCTAGCACATGCAATCATTGAATTCTAAAGCGCCATACTTATAATTGTCCAATAGATATTGCTTTGTCCTGTTTTGCTGCCCATTTTCTTAGCTGGGAATGAGGGAGCTATGGCAGAGTCTTTTGAAATGTGCTGGTAATACAAGAGGGAAGGTGGTATCTGGCACTGACCTTGAGAACATAATTCTCAGATCTGCTTCCCATGCAGAAGAAACACAAATGAAAATTAAAAATTTTAAATTGGAAAACAATTAAGCTTCATTGACAACAAACCAAGCTACTACTTTTTCAAACAAATACTTGCATGCAATAAATAACTATTGGCTTTGCCATTTGCAGGCATTTAAAGACTGATGTTATTACCAGGTCAAGTTCATTTCTCCTTTCACATTCTTGTAAGATTGGATGGAAAGTTGCAGCAGAAATTTTCAGACCTGCTTTGCACATCTCCTCAAACAAAGCGAGAGCCATGTGAACCTGCGTTTGAAGGAAAGCTGATGAAGCGTCAAGGTATAACTTGTAAAAGACTGTACAAAGGAGAAAACAACAATGTTTTAGGTACATTTCTAATGTACAGTTTTTATGCTCAAAGGCTAAGGCTTTGCTAAAAATTACAAGGGCATAGAAATTTATTAAAATGAAAACATGTGTGATCCATGAGAGCCCACAGGACAAAAAAAAAATGAAACAAAAATCCGGCCAATATCTTGAGAATTTGCTAGCTTCTTAGGTCCTTTACCAATTTATAAAGCTTTCCAAAACATTTGCAATCTGTTATCGACTATATTCAAAATCTATGATATGTAGTGATAATCACTTTGATCACATAAGTTTATGTGAGTAAATCTTTCGTCAACATGCTCAACATATGAAATAGCATGAAGTCAAGATCACAAGCATTGTAAGTCACAACTGAAGAAGAAACATAGCAAAAGTTCCCAACTGGAATATGAGATGCCTGCAACTTGCATTTCTAGCATTAGCTATAATTTTAGAATTGACATCGAGGAAAAAAAGGTTGTGTGTGCGCGCGCGCGCGTGTGTGTGTGAGAGAGAGAGAGGGAGAGAGAGAGAGAGAGAGATAATATTATCAAAATCAAATATTTTCCCAGAGAGATGGCTTCCTTGACAAACCAGGTTAAATAGCAACATCTTCTAAGGCCTGTTTGCATTCTTTTTACTTGATTGAACACCATTTAAGGCCAATAGAACATCATTGTAAGTATCAATTGAGTTTGATAGGCGTTTTGACGAACATCTCTTTTTGGAGTTTGTATTCTGCATTTCTTGATATCTTCTCAAAGCAAATGCCATCCTTTTATCACTTCTTCTTAGAATACATATCTCTACTCTACTGAGGTGCTTACAAAAATGATTATTGCTTATAATTAAGATTACTATTCTCCAACAGACCATAATTTTGCTAAATGTCCAACCTTTCTTAGACTTACAAAATTGAAAAATTATAAATGCCAAAGAGAAAGGATTCGAAAAGCACATTAGGAGACAAATCCACCACAAAAAGGTCCATCATAAAGAAACCACCATTTAAGGATTAATAAACATCAACAAGTTCCTATCTTCCACAAACACAAGTCAACCTTAACAAAACCACAAGAACTGAAAGAACTATGACTCTACAAAGTAATATACCATGAGTGGTTAAAAGAAAAAGAACTAAATAAGACCCTGGAGTTCAACATACGATGTCCAAAACGTTCAACAAGAAAAACAAGCTCAAGATGTCAGAGAAGTAGGTGCACAAAACACCATATTGGTGACAATGTAAAGTGAATCCATTGTAATCTTCTATAGGAGTAGATGCTTACACCCCTCTCAAAACAGCAATAGTACTTCAAAACCAAAAACCAGATATAAGACATAACTGTACATTATTCTCATTATATCACAAAGGCGTAGCACACAAGATATTAATATTGTATGTTGATCGCAAGACTTCCTATATGGTTCTACTAAAAAACTTTTGTGGTGAGCTCCTTCAAGCAATACAAAAATGTCATATTAGATTTAGTCAACAAAAACATTTTCAACAAACCATATAAACTGAAGAATATACAAAGTAGCTCCAACAATTAGCACCATAGACCAAGGGATAAGCCCAAAAAATATACACATGCAAACTCAATTTGTAGGTCTGAGCAAGAACAATCCAACATCACAACTATGTGGGACAAAAATACATTGCACGAAATGTCTAAGAAAATATGTTACCTAGGCCCTATGTTCATGTTAACAAAGACCACTAGTCGATTAGTGTAGGAGCCAGTTCTGACTTGGCACCACCTCAAGTTTCACCTCATACTTGACGGAGTGGTTATGGAGTCAAGTATGCAAATACAATTTTGATTGTATATACAGTTTTGTAATTTTGTGTTATTTTGTAGTTCGTACACAAAGTGTATGATGAAATATGAATACGCATAATTAGGATGTACATGTAATTCAATGTTCGGGTAATTGAATGTACATGTAATTCAAGATGTCATGTAATTAAGTGTAGAGGCAGTTAGTTAAGGGTTAGGTACAAGGAAGTTGCAGGATTGCAACTACCTCCCCTTTCCTAGGAAAATGTATAAATAGACCCCCTCACAAATTCAAATCATATGCATTCAGAGATATTCATATATATGCAGACCTCAAGATAATCAGAGAACATCCATTCAGCCATTGTGTACCTAAGCATATGGTTGTGTTGTGCATGTAATTGCATGTGCCTATGAACAAGTGTAGAGCTGTTGTAGATGAATGTATACGGCCGTCAAAACATTATACAAGTTATTTGCTGCAGTTTTACTCCATTTTCAGATCTGCTATTTCTTTCTTGTATGTTGTGAAATGTTGTGTATTGCAGATTTTTTGTATCATTCATTATTTTATGTTTCTTCAATTGTGGAATACCATTGCAGTGCTACATGTTTGCTCAACTTTTATGCAAATTTCATATGAAAAATAAGATATAATTTTATTGAAGCTGTGCTATCATCATCTTCCATGGGACCAGCCAAATTGCCAGCTTTGCAAGATGTAACTAGAGACAGAAGACCATTTCATCTTTGGATGCCTTATACTATCATAAGATCCATGGCAGATAATACTTCTAGTTTGGAGATTTGGTGAGTTCCCTATCCACCACGAAAAGTCATGAGAACCAATGAAATGTGGATCTCTTCATCCATCACTTGACTTCACAGAAGTGCAACATTTAGTTCAATGGATTCCAAGCCTTCTGAATTCTATAAGAGCATGCCTTAAAAGTTTAAACTGCTTGTACAACAAATTTCCTGGCAAGATTACAAATTAGAGAGGTCAAACTTAGTGCTTAACTAAAAGTGGGCACAAACCTTGGAAAAAATTCTAACTATGCTAAAAGAAATATTTATTCAGAAGAAAGAAATTCTAAAAGCCACACAGCCCCAACTACAAAAGGACATGGCTATTAGATCTGAAAACATTTGGTGAGGACAGAAGGGGGGAAATATTTGGAGGGTTGTTTTTTCTCAAAACAAGTTCAGTTCAGCTTCATAAAATATATATGATTAAAAAATATTTAATTACAAAAAAAAAAATGGAAAGCACTCTTGATAAGCCTCAATGTGATATATGGGTATGCATACAGGGCACGTAATATTTTGGCCAAAAGGTTGGAGATCTTCAAACTAAATGCCTGATAATAATAAAACATGATGTTTTTCAAAATTCTTTTAAGACCAACTGTCAATGGTACATAAATATAAAAATCCACCCTTGTACAAGCACAACATGAAAAAAGAGGGCCCACATCACCTTTCAGCCTAATAAGACCCAAAAAAAAGAAAAAGAACAAACACTAAATTCAGGAACCCAATGAGGAAGGCATGCCAGATGTGGAAACAAAGAGCTAATGGAATGATAAATGGAATGTTGTCAAAGGGAAGTCCTAGGGAGAGTATAAAGACCCTTCTCCCCGATAAGGTGATTCACTAGGCAGTCAAGAATGAAATATACAGGTAATATATTCAGATCACTTGGATCACTCCAACTTAGCCTCTTAGTTCCAAGTTAGCTTCTACACTGAACATTTCTTCAGAATAGAGGATGGCATTACTGGTTGCCCTAATTATATCCAGAGACATTGGACACGTATCCTTAGAATCCTTCCTGTGAGCTCAGAGTCTGCTCCCATCACTTGTAGCAGGCGGGAGAGAGGGCAGACCACCAAATTTCTCAAGGGGAAAGGGTATATCGTCTTTGCTATATCTAGGATGTGGAGACTAAAGAGCATTTCATCTCCAGATGTACTATATATTACGAAATTAAGGGGAGGTACAATTGCTTTTATAGAGTCTCAGGCAGATTTTGCCACGTTTTACCATTACCCTGACTGAAGATGCTCAGCTTTGTACCTTCAAGAAGCTATTGCTCTCCGACATTAGATATTACCAAAGAGACTGTCTACCACTCTAATCACTTTTTTCTTTCACCGTGTCTCTACCACCAAGAGCAATAAGCACTACTCTAAGGCTACAGATCTCAAAATATGTGTGTTCTTATTTGCACACAAAAGCAGCTACTAGGGCTTCAACATATTCTTGCATGCAGCAGGTCGGGACTATGGCTCTCAATGTTTCAGCTTCACCTCACTTATACTTAGAGGTTCAAAGGCAACTTACCAACATCTTAAATTTTTTCCAGTGCTTCCTCAACCATGGATGTTAAGAGAGTTTGCAAGGGTCAAATTCTTGTGGCATATTCCTATGATGGAATTTCATTCCGCTTAAATACCTATTCTGTTCTCCTAGGACTACCCAAGCAGGACCCTTTAGTCCTAGCCACTCTCTTGGAAGCATCACTAGAGCTTGCAGGCTCTTTTGAAATGGTGGTGATGGCAGCTCTGCTCCTACTTCACTTTCTACCACGGATTGAGATCAACTTGGGTTCTTCGCTAATTCTCTATTCCTCTCAACTTCTCATCTCTCTTTTCATTAGACTATTACGTATTTAGGGATTGAACTCATTTCTAGGTCAGCCTCTCGAGGCCGTGACCTGATGGTGTTCTATTGACTCATGTAGTTTACTCTAGCAGAGTTTAGTTACTCCAATCCAATTTATTTTATTTTGACATACTACAGTGCATTCTAATGGTTTCTTTTCTGTGAGTCCCTTGGCCTACTTTGGCCATCCCTGGAGATTAACAGAATTATCTTATCTTATCTTCTAAGGATTAAAATGTCAATGGCGAGCTTAAAATTCCTGTAATAAATTCCTGTAACCTCTCTCTCAAATGCAGATGAGTTTATATCTACTGATGTTCTGCTGCTATACATATGGGGAGAAGATACATTGTTCATAACCTTCTCAAAGAGTGCTAGCACTTCAAGAACTGTATGAGGTTGAATACATGTAATATGATCACAACATGGTGAATCTCAACCCTTATTCAAGCCAGAATGAACCAGTCCAGCTTGGTCCAGATCTAAGTTTCAAAGAAAAAATGAATACTTCTACATGAGTACTATAAATGCACATGGGAAGAAGTTAAAAATAATAATTATATCTTTAAAAAAGTTTGAAGGGTAACCCTCCTACACAATATTTTTGTATGTTTCTTTCATCTATGATGGCTTCGCAAATGATTAGGGTTTTTTATTTATTATGTTGATATAATGTTGCTTTTAAAAAGCCTATATTTTAAAAATATATATGATTGGAAACGGTCAAAACCTATAGAGGTACATTAATCAACTAATTATATAAGGTGAACTTTCCATTGGTCACACAAGGGGTTCTCATATGCCCAAGGCATGGGCTGACTTGCTTGTGATCTAGCAAATAACCTTTACCTTCGCCTTTATGTTAATATCAAGTGTAATGTTAGAAAAATAATTTGATGGGGCTTGTTGCCACATTTTGCACGGGGTGCCATGTTTTCAGATTTTGTAAGTAAGCTGCTCTTCCTTCCCTCCTCCTCCTTTTCCCTTTCTCCATTTTTCCCTTTCTCCCTTTCCTGCAGTTTCATTCCTCCCTTTTTTCCCTTGTACTTCCCCCAATCAAATTCCCAAAACAGAGCAAGTGTTCCCTGAAAAATTCTAAGTGTCAGGGCGCAACCCGACTTCGCGGCGAAGTCGGGGTGCGCCCTCAAGTTGGAGCGCACTAGGGAATGCTAAGTGCAAAAGCAGTCAGGAATTGAGCAGCATTTGACTAAGTGTCAGAGCGCAACCCGACTTCGCTGCAAAGTCGGGGTGCGCTCTTCTTCCTGTGCGCACTTGGGAAACAGTGTTGGCAAAATTCAGCTAAGTGCTGGAGCGCAACCCGACTTCGTAGCGAAGTCGGGGTGCGCTCCCCTTCTTGTGCGCAGTCCGAACAACGGTAAAAACAACTAAGTACCGGTGCGCAACCCGACTTCGCAGCGAAGTCGAGCTGCGCCCTTTGATCGGTGCGCAGTTGGGCAAGATTCATCAAGCAAGCCAGAAATTGGCTAAGGCATGGAGGCCTCCCCAACTACGCTGTTTCCCACCTACGCTACCCGACAGCGCTCTGATCCTGGGCGAAGTTGGACAAACTGCCTTTCAAGGCAAACATGTGTCACTCATAGAAATTCGACAAGTGTCCATCCTCGGGATTCGAGCCGAGATGTAACGGGAACAAGGACAAGCATGGGCCGCACTATCTACGCCAGCTGCCACCATTTAAAGCTGATACAAAGTCCCATCTACCACAACTACCCGCATTCCTGCTGATTAGAAGTTTCACCCGACGCGCTGCCACGTAGCTGTACAGCTTTCAGGGAGACCTTGCTGTAAGTACAGTCCTCGCCGACAGAAGTCAGCATCAGCAGCTCCTTGGCCGCTTTTGTCAACCATTGTCTGGTCTGGGACTTTGCTCCCGTAATTGTAATGGGGGGGAACTTGGGCTATAAATAGCCACATCATTTCATTGTAAAAGTGGTGGAAGGGGAATATACTGCTAGGGAACCATTGTAGCTATACGTTTGCTTCTGAATGCAAGACACATACTTGGCTCTGCTTACTGTCATCATCTTGTATGCTGCCTCTCCTTGTCATTTATGCCTCATGTTTCTTATTTCATTGCTTACTATTGTACTGAACTCTAGACTCCAGTATTTGGTGATTAAGTATTCCTGGAATGCATAGATAGAGGATACATAGGATGCATGATAGCTGTAGTTTCTATGGTGTGTTTTGTGTTTAATTGTTGTTAGTAGTGGTGATTGATCGTTGTCGTGCTGCTTATTCCCCCCACCCAACTCCAATCACATTTGGATTCTCTTTCCGCAATTTATCTCTTTCCTGCACTCTTAGCTAAAGCACTAAAAACCCACAGGAAGTCGGCCTTCTCCGGAGATTGGCACGGAAGGCATTCCTTCCTTTCGACCTTTCAATCTGGTGGGCGAATCTCGGGCGCATTATACCAAATCCTTTCCTCATGGCAGATTCGTAACCAACAGTTTCTCTGGCACGCCCGGTGGGACATGGAAGTTTCCCACCCCAAAACAGAATCGAAGCACTGGTGTTCACTTCATTGCTGTTAAAAATCAGAGCACCTGGCGACTCTGCAAGTACCTGAATACTCTCTGAGTCCGTGAAGACCGGTCCGAACGCCTTCATGCAAACGAGAAGGTGGAGAGCAAGGAATCCGGGAAATCAGCCTGACCTTTACGAAATTGACATTGCCGCTCCAGGAGAGCGCGCCAGGCTGGTTGACCGCCAAGCTCGCATAGAAGAATCTGAGCCCGAAATTGAAGAGGCCGAGGCTAAAGAGCAATCTACATCCTCGAAAGGTACCGATACCGAATATACCATCGGAGGAGAAGAAGACATGGCTGCCCAGCAGAATGATGATGATCTCTTCCCGGCGGTAGACTCCACAGGGCCCTTGGCCCTAGTTGGACAACAAGCTGTGCCCCCCGCTGCCTTAAAATCCATCCCTACATACGATGGCTACGGCAAGACGGCGTACGAACACATCCAGGACATTCTGGCCCTGGCTGCGCTACATTCCATCACTGACGAGAGTGTGAAGACCCGTCTGCTGGCCCTTTCCCTAAGGGGAAAGCTTCTCTACTGGTGGAGATCACTGCCAGAGGGATCTATCACGGGGTGGCGCCAGCTGGCCGGCAGGCTCGTGAAAGGATGCAACGAGTCTGTTGATCCCTCTTCTTTGTTGCATCAATTCCAAAGCATCCAGCGACACCCCCAAGAGGAGGTGTCGGACTTCAACATCAGGTTTGCGAGGTCTTGGAAACGAGTACCTCGCGAACTTCGACCTTCAGCAGGTCAGGCTGCGCACTACTACCTGAGGTCTTTCAACTCAGACATTTGCCTGCTGTTGAAGATAGCCCGAGTCGACTCATTCCCTACCCTGTACGAGGCTGCCCAACAAGCTGAAATGGATATCATTTCCATAGGCAGACTCTCGCACAGGGTACAGCCACCCATTTACCCTGACTTTCCTCAATCCCAGTACCCATCAGCCTCTGGTGTGATGCCGTCGACTTCAGGACAGCATCCCCAGCAGCAATGGAATCCGGCGCCGGTCGTAAATCCCTACGGCCCGCCACAAATACATTATCCTAACCCGCCTCCTCCTCCTCCGCATTATCCAGCACTCCCAGCTCCCCCTCAGTATGCACAATATTCTACACCTCCTCCATTGGCTGCATTACCTCCGCCAGCTCAGTTGCCGCCTCCAGACAATGATATTCAAAACAAAATCCTCCAGGAGGTACGGGCTCTGGCCTCTGCATATCATACCATGTCAAATGACATGACTATACTAAAGAAGAAGCAGGCCCAAATGGACCTCATTCCAAGGAGGCCATATCCTCCTCCGGCATTGACAAAAGATCGAGCTACAGAACAGCAACTGCAGAGGCACCCCCCTGCAAGAAATGCTGCCATTGAGGACCAACCTGGCACTTCTGCCCAGGTTAACTGGTGCACCACGTGCAACGACCCTCATTCAGAAGAAGACTGCACACTGCACCAGCATTACCTCCAGATTCGGCGGGCAGCGCCATAGAGGATGAAGAACTTTACATGATCCTGGACGATGAAGGCAACTTTGCCATTCCAGAAGAAGATCTGGTGTTGCCCCCTGCCAAGGAAGACAGAAAGTCTGCTGAAGCTGCTGCAAAGCCCTTGAAGGTATACGCCAGGAGAGAAAAGGCGCAACCTGCTGGGCTACCACCTGACAAGAGGCTGTGGCCTCACACGGCCAAAGAGAAATTGCCTGCAGTCAAGCCTCCCGTAGCAAAAGCTCCCGCGGCAAAAGCTCCCGCAGCTCAGCCTCCAGCTGAAACCAAAGAACAAGCTCAGGAGAAGCTGAGATATCCGTCTCTGACAAAGAGACAAAGAGTTGAAGCCACGCAGCAATACCGGACGAAGTATGAGCCGGCAAAAGAAACGGAAGGAGCTAGCACCTCAGGCTACAGCATAGTGGATGAGCTGAAGAGGACCCCCGCAAGGATAAGCATGTATGATGCTCTTCTGCTCCCAGGGCAAGTTGATCTGCTGCAAGAATCTCTGAAGAACATGAAGTATGGCAAGCAGATACAGCCTGCTGTTCTGGTTCAACCCCTGACAGTCTCAGCCACTGGGAAGAACATACCACCTCCCTTCTATCTGTCATTACGGATGCAAGGGTACATAGTACACAATTGTATGGTGGATTCTGGTGCCTCCACAACTGTTATGCCGAGAGCCGTCTGCGACGAAATCGGGATGGAATATACAAGGAGCAGCCAAGGTGTGTTGCAACTAGACGGCACCCCTGTCAAGACAGTCGGTGTCATCAAAGATATCCCGATCCGGCTGCACAAGGCTCTTGACATAGTGGTCATTCAAGAAGTCGTGGTTATCGACTTGGAACCCTACTTCGGCATGTGTCTCTCCCGAGAGTTTACTGCGAGGCTGGGTGGGTATCTATCTCTGGATTACTCGCATATGGAAGTGCCCTTCAAAGGAAGGAGACTGAAGATCTACAACGAGAAGCCTTCCACATTTCTAGTGGAGAAGATACCCGGAGAAGAGTCGCAGGACTGCATGGTTCAGCTGACGGAGGAAGAACTGGTGGTGGTGGACATGACGGAGCAAGCTCTTGAGCTGCTGCAAGTAGAAGATGAGTTCTCCTTGCAGGACTTCAACGCCATGATCGAGACCGAGCAAGGCTGCTACACCGCCATTCAGCCTGCGAGGCTTGACCAGTCAGCCAAGAAAGAAGTAGGACCTGCACCAGAAAAGCTATGGCAGCTTTTCCTTGACGGCGCACGATGCAAAAATGGCGCCGATGCGGGGGTGTACTTTTGGTTTCTCCAACCGGGATCCAGAAGGACTACACCTACAGGCTGGCCTGGAGCTGTACCAACAACGCGGCGGAGTATGAAGCCCTATGCTTGGGTTTGCAAAAAGCGGAGAGGCTGGGGATAAAGCATCTGCAAATCTTTGGCGACTCAAAGCTGGTGTGCAACCAGATTAAGAACAAGTGCGCCTCCAAGAAGCACTATCTCAAGGCGTACCGTAATCGGGTCTGGGACCTGATGGAGTCATTCGACTCACTAAATGTCAGAGCCATATCACGTGAGAAAAACAAGCACGCTGACATTTTGGCATCTGTTGGAGCCAGGTACGTTCCGGCTGATGACACTCTCCAGAAGCCGAAGCCGGTTCGTACCATTTACAGGCCTTTTGTGCATGATAAGGACACCCACTGGCAGGTGTTTGACTGTGACGAAGAGATCGTCACATTTTTGGTTACTGAAGCATGTTCAATCGAAGGTAGAAACCCTGATGACGAGCAATATGAGGGGTTGATACAGTTAAAAAATAATCATGTCCCAAAAGGACTGATTACACTAGAAAGTCTCTTTGATCAAAATGACAGAGCAATATCACACAGGATCAAAGTAGACCCCAAGCAGTACGTCGACCTGGAGCTTGAACCTGGAAAGACAATCAAGGTCAGAACGGACTGCACCGAAGAGGAACTCGAGCAGATCAGATCATTGTGCGGAGAGTTCCCCGACATAGTAGCCTGGTGCTACCAGGACTTGAAGGGGTATGATAGACAGATAATCCAGCATACTATTGAGCTAGAAGATGGTGCAAAACCATTCCGGCAGAAACAGAGGGCTGTAAACCCGAAGATCGAAGCCATGATGAAAGTCGAGCTCCTGAAGATGCTGGAAGCCAAGATTATCTACCCCATCAAGCATTCATCCTGGGTTGCGAATCTGGTCCCCGTGAGGAAGAAGAACGGAGACATTCGTCTCTGTGTAGATTTCAAAAATCTAAATCAGGCCTCACTGAAAGACCATTATCCACTTCCCCAGATCGATCAGATCCTCCATATAGTTGCTGGAGCGCAGACATTCTCCCTCCTAGATGGCTTTTCTGGGTACAATCAGATCTGGGTCAAAGATGAGGACCAGCATAAGACAGCGTTCACCACCAAATTGGGAACGTTCGCCTATCAGCGCATGCCCTTCGGCTTATCCAATGCTAGCCAGAGAGCCATGGACCTGGCCTTCCGAGAGCTGCTTAACAAGATCATTGTCATATACTTGGATGACATGACTGTATTCTCTCACAGGAGAGAGGACCATGTTTCCCACCTGCGGCAGATTATTGAGAGATGTCGTGAATTCGGCATTTCCATAAACCCGAAGAAATCAGTCTTCGCGGTAAGAGAAGGTAAGCTGTTGGGACATGTCATCTCTGAGAAAGGCCTCGCAGTGGACCCTGACAGAGCAGAAGCCCTCCTCCGCTTGCCCACCCCGGTCGACAAGAAGGGGCTACAGTCCTTCTTCGGCCAGATCAACTTCGTAAGGAAGTTCATTCCGGACTTGCACAAGTGATCAAACCCATGGCCGAACTACTGAAAAAGAATGTTGAATTCTTATGGACTGATGAGAGAAGGCAGGCCTTCGAGGAAATCAAGGCCAGAATTGCACAAGCTCCGATGTTGATAAACCCGGATTACTCCAAGGACTTCATCCTGTACGCGGTGGGAGAACCCGAAAGTTACGCCGCAGTCCTGACACAGAAGGGAGACGATGGCGAAGAGCGCCCCATAGCGTTCTTGATCCAAGTGATTCAGCCGCACGAAGAGAAATACAATTTTATTGAGCGGCAAGTTCACGCAGTCATGAAGTCTCTCCGAAAGTTTAGGCACTTCGTCTCCCAGAGCCGGACAACTGTCTTCGTGATACACCCGGACGTCCGAAACTTCATCATACAAGGGGAGCCGGGTCACAAGAGAGCAGGATGGATTGCCAAGATCCAAGAGTTCGACATTGAGGTGCGTGTTAGTCTCACAATGACACTGAGAGGGGGGGTGAATCAATGTAGCTCTTTTAAAACTTAAATCTTCAACTCTTAAAGCCGAAACAATGAAAACTTAAAACCAAATAAAGCAAGTATAACAAGAGAACATCACACAACACAAATGTACCGAGGTTCACCGATTTGGCTACATCCTCAAAATGGCTGTTTGGACTCCCATCCAAATCCAGCCTTTGCAAAGCACCAACTTTACAATCAATTTACTAGCACCCACTGGAAGGAGCACCAACCCCTGATTTATATGCACCAACAGAAGGAGCACCAACCCCTGATTTATCTGCACCAACAAAAAGGAGCACCAACCCCTCTACCAAGCACCCACTTGATTTTGATATTGATATTAAAATGACATATATGAATCTTCTCTTCTCACAAAAAAATTGACCGTTCTCTTAGCTCGTTCTGTCAATTGCTAAACACTTTCTGGGTATTGTGCAGAACTTTGTCTATGACCTCCTCTCAAAATTTCAGCCAAAACTGATATCTTATGAGAAAGTTATGCCCAAAATACTAAAGTGACGTTTTTCACCTTTTTCCCAAAAACACGGATTTTCACTCTTTATTTTTCTCCACACACTCTTCTCTCTTCACAAAATAAAATCCCACTCTTCAATAAAACACTTCTCACTTAAATGCACACACTTGCATTCCTTTTCACTTTTCACTTTCTCCAAAGATTTTTATTTAATGAAAACTTCTTAAAATAATATAACTCCCTTTTTTTATATTGAGAAGGCATTTCGTCAAACACGTCACATGCAAAGAATTGACACCTTACTCATTCTCATACTTCGAAGCCAAGTGACAACTCAAACCAAAAACAAAAGATGATCTATTTGATGCCTTGAAGGTGTAACAACACTGAAACTGAAACTCTAGCGACTCTTCAAGGTCGAAACGACCAACTAAAGGATTTTGCACAAGTAGCACAAATTGACATAAAAGAGACCTGTAACGTTTTTGAAAAAATCATAACTCTCACCTCGTAACTCGGTTTTCTCTGAAATTTGAAACGTAGAATCTTTGCAACACTGACTATGTCCAAACCAAAACTCACTACCTAACTCCTTACGGTTCGCCTGTACCACTTCCACAAAAACTGCTACTGACACACTTTTTCCAAAAAGAGCGTTTTTGTGACAGTCTTGCAACGCTTGTAAAATTCGCCTCGTTTCTCCGTTTTCGTTGAAATTTGGAACACATGTTCTTGGAGATAACGACCATCTCCAGTTCAAATTTCGCTGCATAACTCCTTACGGTTTGTTCGCAGCGCTTCTAACAAAACCTGCACTTTTTCAGCCTGTACAACCACTTGCCAAATCATCCACCAAGATACCGGAAACATCACCGATCAATCCAAACACTGTGCTGACATCTCCAATGCTGTTCTGGACTATTTCCTGACATATTGGCATGTTCCAAACTAATCCATCCTGTCCAACTGTGCCCGTGGCGACTTTTGCAACTTTTTGACTATTTTGTTGCTTTGACAACTTTCTCGACGATTTTTTCAACTTTTGCAAATTTGCACAAACAACTCGTAACAACTTCACCCAAACATCAAAAACATCCTCATAAGCATTTAACATCACTGTACATACTCTGAATAACCTCTAAACTCCTGTCCACTGCATCAACCGATCTATCTGACTGTGTTGACAACAATGACAATACTGTCGCTGCACCTTGCTCAACAGTGCGGCCGACAAAGCTTATCAGAGGTCGAGCCTTGTGCCAGGAGCTGGCCCGAAGCGCAGCAGCCGAGATATATGCCTGTAAGTGGGAGGATCCGACAGCAACTACCAACCTAGCCAACTCCTTACCAGAGGAGAGTGACTGGACAGATGACTTGGTGAGGTATTTCTGCACCGGGAGATGTTCAGACCACCTAAATGCCTCACAAAGAAGGAGGTTTCGGCTAGGTGCATTGAAATACACTCTTCGCCCCGAGGGGCTTTACTTCAAGAACATTGACGGCATCCTGTTGTGATGCGTCAAGAAAACCGACCAACCCAGGGTCCTCGGAGAATTTCACTCCGGGATGCCTGGGGGTCACCATTCTGCAAGACCTACGGCCTTGAAAATCATAAGAGTTGGGTACTATTGGCCCACTCTCTTCGCAGACGCACATGCAATCTGTGTGAAATGTGACAAATGCCAGAGATTTGCTAGCAGAAACAGAAAAGCACCCCTGCCCCTCCAACCAATCCAAGCCGAGACTCCGTTTCAGCAATGGGGTCTGGACTTCATTGGGGTCATTACGCCAAACTCTGCAGCAGGGCACAAGTTCATTCTTACCACCACCGACTACTTTACGCAGTGGGTAGAGGCGATCCCCACCAAGAATGCGGACCAGGAGACGGTCATCGGGTTCCTCGAGAGCCTCATTACCCATTTCGGGGTACCTGAATCAATAGTGACGGACAATGGCCCAGGGTTCGCAGGCGCTGTACTCACGGAGTAAACCAGCAAGTACGGCATTTATCACAAAATATCTTCTAACTATTACCCGCAGGGGAACGACCTGGCCGAGTCCACCAACAAGAACCTACTGAAAATCATCAGAAAGACGGTAGAGAGGAACAAGAGAACTTGGCACCTACTCCTGAATCGGGCGTTGTGGGCGGATAGGATATCATTCAAGAAGTCTATCAAGACATCCCCCTATGCGCTCGTATACGGCAAGAAGGCAGTCCTGCCAACCCACATAGAAATTCCCGCTCTATGGATGTTGGATGAAGAGAGAGGCAACGGGGATCCAGTGGACGCCAGGCTGTGCCAACTGCTGCAATTAGAGGAAGACAGAGAGAAAGCATACCAGGCCTTCACTAAACACGCTGAAGCGACCCAAGGCTGGTTTGCGAAAGGCACCACCGCCCAAGTTTTCAAAATCGGGGACCTAGTGCTGAAGTGGGACTCATCGAAGGCAAAGCCGGGCAACCATGGAAAATTTGACGCCCTCTGGGAAGGTCCCTATCAGATTGCTCGGGCGAATCAATTCAATGCATTCGTGCTCCGGGATATGGAGGGACAACTTCTCCCCATTCCCGTCAACGGGTTCCACCTCAAAGTTTATCACCACTGAAGGCGCCCAATGGGTCCTTCCTTGTACAGTTTTCTTTTCATCATTTTTAGTTTTCAGAATGTACATATTCAGCTTTCAGTTTTTTAGTTTTCAAGAGCCCGAGTAGAACTTAAAGCAAACCCCAACTTCGCAGCGAAGTCGGGTGTCGCTCCTTGGACCGTGCGAAGTTCGAGAGAAAGCAACTGACAAGAGGGGCAAAAATGACTAAGTTTGGGTGCGCAACCCGACTTCGCAGCGAAGTCGGGCTGCGCACCGTCTTGGGAGCGCAGTCGGGGAGCAGGAAGCGGAAAATGACTAAGTGTCAAATCAGACTGTGCAACTTTTTGGAGCGAAGTCTGACTGCGCAGTCAAACATGGGCGAAGTCGGAGTGCGCTCATTTTTTGGGCGAAGTCCGAGTGCGCCCTCAATTTTGGGCGCAGCCTGAATAACCCATCACGAAAAACATGAAAAATTCTAAGTGTGGGCCCAGAGCGCAGTACGGCACAGTGCGAAGTTGGGTCGCGTCCCGGTTTAAAATCATGGGCCAGAAATTCTCCCTTGAAAGGTGTGCCCAGGCGGCGGCTATGACATCATCAAAAGCACGAGGTCCAAAGAATGTTTAATGATTGCGCAACTTTCAAGAACGATGTCATTAAGAAAGCAAGGCGCATTTGGACCAACTGCAACTAGGGTGCGCTTTTCAAGATTACACCCATGCACGGCCGCCAAAATATCATAACACTTCCACCAACTTCGAGTTAACCACCTTAACCCCCTCCCTCGCGCCATTAATGCTACAATCTTTGCCTAGAAAAAGGGCCCTGGCATACTCAGAAAATTCAGAATATCGAGCTGTCTCCGAGACTGCAAAGCGCAGAACTGAGAATTCAGAAGCCGTAATTCCCGTCTCTGCCACTTCGAACAGAGAAAATGGACAAGGGGAAAGCGCCGGTGCAGGCGCAATCCAGCGAAGGAGGGCGTGAAGCTGAGGAATCGCCAGAATCAAGTGCTCATGAGAGCAAAATGTCGCAGGAGCAGAAAAAGAAAACCCGGACGAAGAGAAGTCGAGGGCAAATTCCGCCGCCGCCCATCAACCACCTGGCCGGATACAAGGACGGCTCGTTTTCCATCAGCCTCACCAAACTACGGCCGAACATAGCAAAGTGGGCAGACAAGGTGTCGCCCTCACACCATGTTGGAGCTGCGTATAAATCGAACCTGTACTGGTTCTTATGCCCTCTTGTTCATCGGTGCCCGGAGCTGATTGATTCAATCGTGAGATACTACAAACTTGCTACCCGAAAAGTCTGTGACCACAAGGGAAGAGCGTTGTTTACACTCTTCAGAGAGACCGTCCAGCCAGCCTTCGCCCCAGGGCTTCAGTACGACCCCGGCGCAATTGTCAGAAGGATTAATCTGGATGAACAAACCGGCAGATTTACGCAGACAAAGAGGATGAGAGAATTCCTCGACTCGGAGCTGAAGACTCCGCTGGCAGCCGGACAGTGGCCGACAGGCCCCATACCACTGGACAGATTTGAGAACAAGTACATTTACGTCATCCTGGCGTGGGTCCTTGGCTGCGATTCTGACAAAGTGGTGCGCTTGTACCAGCTGGCACTAGCAGAATGTATTCTGCACGGGGAGTTTTACGACTCCACGGCGCAGAAGAGTGGGAAGCGCCCTATTTTCTTCGACTGGGCGGATTGGCTGGCATATGCAATACATTCAAGCCTGGTCAGACTGCAGCAAAAGCAGACGACGGAATTCCGATTCAGTTCGTTCCTCACCTGGCTGTGCCTGTACCACACGCACTACCGGATGCTAGTTCCAGGCTTGAAAAAGGTGAATGAAAAAGGAGAGCCGCTGCCGGTCTATGAATGGACGGAGGACCTATACCGGAAAGGGTCATACTACAAGTTTAATTTCAACTTTCTGGGTATGGTCCTGGCATTGTTCAACGGCGACGAAGGATCCCGCCCCCCGCTAGCCATGACAAATTATTTGATAAAATACAAGTGCGGGGATACCTTCCGGCTGACACAGGGGGTTGTGGTCAGAATTTATGGATTCAAGGGGAAGTCGTTCCTGCTGCCCTACTTCTGCACTGACCACCAGTACGGTATGGAGATTGCGTGTCAGATGGACTATGTCGAAGAAGAGTTCGGCCAGGGCAAGAAAAGGGGCCATATTTTTCAATATCCGATTTGCTGGGCGAACATCCGAGTGCAAGAGATAGGACAACACGTCTACCTCGAGCAAGAGCTCGTCGACATAGGTTTGATAATGCTGCCGCAGCGCTGGAAGTATGACCCAATTGGGGTCAGGGGTAAATTTACGCATATCTGCCCCCGCAGAGATTATGCAGGAAAGGTGTAACAGAACAGGTGCAGACCTCGACTGGCGCATTGATCTGATGAAATCATGGCCTCCATGGCATGAGTTTTACTGCGAAGAGGTAGCGTACGATCCAGAGCGAAACCCGGATCACCGGTTGGAATCAGGGGGCTACAAGAAATTCCTCGCCAAGGTGGCACCCCTCAACTGGCCAAAAGACAAAATCATTGAATGCTGGAAGATGAGGTGCCGCACGCAGCACGATAAATCCAACCGGAAAACGCTGGCCGTTGATGATGAGTTTTCGGCCCTATATGACCAGTACGCTGCCACCTGGCAACCTTTCGAATTCTGAAATTGCATTCCCCGAGGCCCCAGAAAAAGGTATACAAGGAGGTCCCCCTCCCAGCAATTGCCTACTCCCGGCACTTCCAGCGCAACTCCGACAAGCAGTCAAGTGTGCCTAATGCAGCCCCCAACTCCTGAAGCAGTACCCGAAAGGGCACAAGGGTCAGAGAGGTCAACTTCTGAGGTGGCCCCTCAAGCAGAAAAAGCGCCCGTGCTGCCATCTAGCAGACCGGCCGCAGCAAGCATCCTTCCAGCTAGACCCAGGTACAAATTTACCGTGGGGACATCACTGCCTGCCGCCCTGACCTCGTCCCCTTCCTTTGAACAAGCCATAGCGCCAGAAGAAAAGAAAAGGAAGAGAGGTGAAAAAGCCAAGCGGCCTAAGGAACCTGTACAGCAACCAGCCGCAGCGCAGACGGGGACAGCCGCGCCAGAAATCGTCTCGCTGGACAGCCCTGAGGCGGAAGCAAAAACTAGGGCTGCAAGCGTCCCTCAAACAGCGGCTCAGGCGGAGCCCGTAGGTACGTCCACTTCCCCGCTCCCCAAAGTCCCAGTCGGCCCTGCCATAACGCCGTCCCCCATTTCATCAGGGCAAGCCGTAGCTGCGTCTTCTTCTTCCCAGACTGTCAAACCATCCAGCAGCCCCCATTCTTTCGACTAGTTCGCCCAGGACCCTAACGCCTTCCAGTCTCTGAGCCAAACCCTAGAACCCTCACCTGCGGCCAGTGTCGAAGCTACACATACATCACCGCATCGCTCACCTCATCTGTTCAAAACCCCACCAACGCCATCCACTCAGCCGCTCGCTTCCCCTAGGACCCGGTCGCCCTTAAAAGCGGCCACTCCTTCTGGAATACCTCCCGCTTCGCTGTTTGCAGGGAAGATGCCGCAGCAAGACCCGATGCTGGAAGACCTGGACTTCATGGGCGAACAGCTGCAGAGCGCAGACGATCAGCCTTTGGCAGCAAAGGCCGCAGGATGTTCCGCCTCCTTTCTCCAGGGCGTCAAACGGAGGAGAGCCGAGGAGATAGCTGCCCCGGTAAAGCGCACCAAGTACGACTTGGACAGGAGAGTGCTGACAACTGAGAAGTTGATCCCGAAAGTAAAGAAGCCTCTCCGGGAAATGACCGAGGCGGACTATGAGCACCAAAGGAAGGAGAAGAGCTTTGATGACATCAACGAGGAATACGAGATCAATGGTATTCGTCGTAGAACCGATAATCTCCTTGTCAAGCGGCTTGAGACCCAGGAGGCGCTGTTTCAGCTGCAGAATAGCGCAAGACAGCTAGAAGAAGATCTGGCTAGGGCCACCGTGCAGCTGGGGTCTGCATAGCAGGAGATAGACGAACTGAAAGCCCAGCTGGCCGCCTCTTAGCAGGAGGCCGCAACGCAGAAACAGACAGCCGAGCAGCTGTCAGAGGAGAAAAGAGCAGCGCTGGAGCAGGTTTCTCAGCTCCAGGATTCGTTGAAACAGGCTCAGTCGCAGCTTCAAGAGAAACATCACAGACGGCGGCCCTTTCAAAGAACAGAGTCAAGGAGATGCGGGCTGGTCTGCTGCAGGGATGCAAGCCCAACATTGTTAAATCTATATCGGTCCTAGATTTTGCGTCCAGAATCGAAGAGGTATCTGCCCAAGGAAAGCCTGTGGTAGAGGAGGCCGAACACCAAGCGAGGCAATGGCTAGACTTGGCTATGAAACTTGAGGAGTATGAGCGCAAAGGCCTCCAATTTCCCCCGATGTCCCAACTGGCCTCAGAGTGGGCAGATGCAAGGGTAACCTTGCATATTTATTTTGATAAGACAGAGAAGATAAGGACTGCCAGGAAGATGCTGGACGCATTAGAACATGAAATGCGTATTTGCCTGGCCCCCTTTCACACTCTGTCCGAACACAGGTGCCCGAGCTTCGTCAAGGATGGCAAATTTCTGACCCTTGAGCAGGTAAAGCAGAATTGGCTGTTTTTGGAGGCAGACACAGCAGAAATTGATAGTTGGGCGGAGCCAGTCCAGGAAGCTCAGGTCACCCAGATGGTGTCAAGATACTGCAAAATCAACTCCTCCCTTAAGGAGTTGGGAAAAAGATACAACACCATCGACCTGCATGCAGTTGCTGCATTCCACGCAACACTAAAAGAGGTCAGCGACCTAGGGCCCTTCCAAGCAGCAGTCTGGGACCAAGCCAAGGCTGCATATGAACGCATCCGCAAGCGGGAGGCCAACAGTGAAGAACCTTCAGGTTCAGGAGGAGAAACAGAAGAGGCAACTGCCGAAAGTGAACCTGAAGAAGAATAGTTGCCCGAAAGGAAGCCGTCAGAGCAGCGGAAAGCAGGGGAAGGAAGTTCCTCTGCGCCCAAAGGATGAAGGCCTGGTTCTTTGCGTCGAGGCGAGCTCAACACCCCGCGAGCCGCCAGGAATGTTGCCACATTTTGCACGGGGTGCCATGTTTTCAGATTTTGTAAGTAAGCTGCTCTTCCTTCCCTCCTCCTCCTTTTCCCTTTCTCCATTTTTCCCTTTCTCCCTTTCCTGCAGTTTCATTCCTCCCTTTTTTCCCTTGTACTTCCCCCAATCAAATTCCCAAAACAGAGCAAGTGTTCCCTGAAAAATTCTAAGTGTCAGGGCGCAACCCGACTTCGCAGCGAAGTCGGGGTGCGCCCTCAAGTTGGAGCGCACTAGGGAATGCGAAGTGCAAAAGCAATCAGAATTGAGCAGAATTTGACTAAGTGTCAGAGCGCAACCCGACTTCGCAGCGAAGTCGGGGTGCGCTCTTCTTCCTGTGCGCACTTGGGAAACAGTGTTGGCAAAATTCAGCTAACTGCTGGAGCGCAACCCGACTTCGCAGCGAAGTCGAGGTGCGCTCCCCTTCTTGTGCGCAGTCCGAACAACGGTAAAAACAGCTAAGTACCGGTGCGCAACCCGACTTCGCAACGAAGTCGGGCTGCGCCCTCTGACCGGTGCGCAGTTGGGCAAGATTCATCAAGCAAGCCCAGAAATTGGCTAAGGCACGGAGGCCTCCCCAACTGCGTTGTTTCCCACCTGCGCTACCCGACAGCGCTCTGATCCCGGGCGAAGTTGGACAAACTGCCTTTCAAGGCAGACATGTGTCACTCATCAAAATTCGACAAGTGTCCAGCCTCGGGATTCGAGCCGAGATGTGACGGGAACAAGGACAAGCATGGGCCGCACTATCTACGCCAGCTGCCACCATTTAAAGCTGATACAAAGTCCCATCTACCACAGCTACCCGCATTCCCGCTGATTGGAAGTTTCACCCAACGCGCTGCCACGTAGCTGTACAGCTTTCAGGGAGACCTTGCTGTAAGTACAGTCCTCGCCGACAAAAGTCAGCATCAGCAGCTCCTTGGCCGCTTTTGTCAGCCATTGTCTGGTCTGGGACTTTGCTCCCGCAATTGTAATCAAGGGGAACTTGGGCTATAAATAGCCACATCATTTCATTGTAAAAGTGGTGGAAGGGGAATATACTGCTAGGGAACCATTGTAGCTATACGTTTGCTTCTGAATGCAAGACACATACTTGGCTCTACTTACTGTCATCATCTTGTATGCTGCCTCTCCTTGTCATTTCTGCCTCATGTTTCTTATTTCATTGCTTACTATTGTACTGAACTCTAGACTCCAGAATTTGGTGATTAAGTATTCCTGGAATGCATAGATAGAGGATACATAGGATGCATGATAGCTGTAGTTTCTATGGTGTGTTTTGTGTTTAATTGCTGTTAGTAGTGGTGATTGATCGTTGTCGTGCTGCTTATTCCCCCCACCCAACTCCAATCACATTTGGATTCTCTTTCCGCAATTTATTTCTTTCCTGCACTCTTAGCTAAAGCACTAAAAACCCACAGGAAGCCGGCCTTCTCCGGAGATTGGCACGGAAGGCATTCCTTCCTTTCGGCCTTTCAATCTGGTGGGCGAATCTGGGCCGCATTATACCAAATCCTTTCCTCATGGCAGATTCGTAACCAACAGGGCTATATAAACATTTCACATTAAAGTAAAAAAAAATTCTATTATATTACATAAACTACTATAATATTCAAAATTTATCTAAAAAAATATTATTTCATAGTTCAAGTTAGTTCTAATGTATAAATTACTAACAAAATATTGTTTGTTTTACTCACATTAACCATTTTATCATATTGTAATTTGGCCAATTAACACATGCACAATTGCCAAGCTGTTGTAATACCACTATGTGGTCATCATGTAATATGGGTGGGGTAACCCATTAATAATTTAACATAGTATCGTGTATATTTGCTTTTTATAATATTAAACGTAACTCTATATGTTTATATATTTCCAAACTGAAATGAAGCATTTCAAAAATTCTCAACATCCAAGCCTTTCTCAACTCTGAAACCAAACTTTTCTCACCTGATAACTATGCTTTCAAGTATTGTTTTGATGTAATCAGGCATTTTGTGTTCTAGTTGGTTCAGACAAATCCCTGCATTTTCAGCCTTACTAGTGCTTGTCAAAGAATGGTCAACATGTAAGTTTGACTAAACAATTCTAGGAGAAAACGGCTTTGAAAGGTAAATGGTACATTTGCATTGTTTAGCTCATCACCATGCACAAAGAATGCATGGTCCCAGCCTTTCATTAATATTTGTTGCTGTTGTAGCTCCTTTCATTAATATTTGGTCCCTGCTGATACACTATCTTTTCAGCCTTCAGGTAGGTGGAAGTTCCAAAAGCTTAATATTTTTTCTAAGATAACTCTTCTAGGCTTATGTTTGGAGATTGGAATAACTGTATACAGGATCTTTCCATTTATACTTGCAAAAACACTCAATAGAAAGCTTCTCTGGAGATGGCTGGGCAAGGCACACCCAAAAAAAACAATTATTATCTTGGTAAATATGATATGCTCATCCACTTCATGAAACTTCCAATAGATCTGTCTTTCACAGTGACTTTTATGCTCAAATTTGTTAATCCTTCATATGTGAAATCTTTGGGATCATTATTTTTCTGCTTTGGTACCTATTGGTAACACTAGACTCATAGCCATGGCACATTAACAGGAGAGTGTGGACAACCACAACAGGAAGTGATAATTCTCAGCATCAAGTGGAGAGCCCAAAATACCATGCAGCATCCTGAAGCAGCACACAACAAGAAGCCACCCTAAGGAATCAAAAAATCACTGGGGACTAGCACCCCACCCCATCCACATTTTCAGCCTCTTCAAAGAGAATCCACATAATCAGAGCAGTGCAAGCCCAGCAAGGGATCGAACCCAAGTCATCATTGCAGCAAACACTCCCCCCTTTCTGCTAGACTAGGCCTACTGGACATCTTTGTGGAAGTCTTAGAAAATGTTATACCACTTAATTCTACAGAAAAATCATAGTTTTATGCCGACATAATTTACTTATTCCTCTCCAAGGCTCAAATGTAATTCATACAAATTTATTATAACCCGTTTCTTTTATAAGTTCATTCTACAGCTCACACATTTCTTTTGTTTTCATAAGATTTGATTATAAAACAAGATATGATTTCTCTAACATTCAACTCTGTGACAATATAAATTGTTTGCATTGAAGGAATCGTATGTTCAAAAAATGTACAGGTAATTAACACATATAACACTGAAATTCTCCTTGTCATCGACAATGTCTCCTAGTTAAAGGAAATGTACTCTACCTTATTTTTTGTCAGTTTAAACAACCTCAAGACAACAAATAGGTTCTAAAATGATAGAATTTACATACCTCAAACATCTCACAACAGTACTTAATAACTTTGTTGTAAGATGATGAGGATGGGTGTACTCCAAGCTTTTTGTGCATACCCTTGAAAATCAATATGACCTTCTCAAGCTACACATTTAAAAATAAAATAAATGAGAAAATCAATAAACCAAAATGTTAGCTAACATAAATCAAAAAACAAAGCCCATCATCTAAGAAGTAAACAAAATCCATTACTGTGAACAAAAAAAAAAAGCAATTTCACAAGGAGGTTGTGCCTACGTAGTAAATCAATAGGGATTTCATAGCAAAGCCCGAGGTTCAAAACCCTTGAGCCATCATCTAAAAACGTTTGGTTTCAAAACAACCATTTGAGTAACATAATGCATATATGTCTAGGTATGGTATAACTCTATATTTGACTGAAACAGTTATCTTTCCATCATTGTATCTTAGCCAAATGTAAGGCTGCTTCATGCATAAAAAAATGGTCATCTATGAAATAAAAAAAATGAAAACAAAGTGATTTTGCCACATTGACTAAGTACAAAACCTAAATGATGGAAAAAACTCCCACACAAAATGGGGAACATAAAAAGTGATAATCCTAGAAAACCCTTTAAATATTTCAATATAATATTCGACAAAAAATATAAATGAAGTATTTTCAACAAGTCAATTACCACAGGGGGGTCCTTAGATAGGCAATACCTTATCACGTTGGTGCATAGTGGGAGTTTTAAAATAAATAAAAACACTTACCAATATGTTGCCAAGTATTAAGGGGAAAAGGATTAATTTTAATCTATTTACAGATGTATGTATTGAGAGTAGGAGAATATGTGAAGCAAAACTTTATTTTACATAGCTGTGAATATTATGATATCCATGCATAGTCTTTATACATTTTAAATAAATATCCTTAAGTTTATCATGATCATGCTTGAAAATAATGATATTGACATTTCATCAAAATAAATTCATATTAATACTACATCAAAATTAATTAATATTACTATACTAAAGTATGACATTGCTCAAATGGAGATAGCTCAACTGGTTAGATTCCTTAAGATTCAAGGAGGAGACCTAGGTTCAAATATTGCCAAGCGATACATGGATAATATCCAAGCTGTTATAATACCACTATGTGGTGATGATGTAATATGGGTGGGGGCCGTTTCAATCCCACATAACCAACTGAAGAAAAAAACATATGACATTGAGTCAATATTTTACACAATTTAATGTATTAAACATTGGATAAAAGAGCAGTATTCATGACACATGTTTCGATCAATATGCAAAGGGTAGAAATAAAAAGAGATCAAAAAATTTGTACAAAAACCCAATACATATAATATCTATGAAAAATAGGGGATGTTTTAATTAAAAGCATGTATTAGGAGGGAGTACTAACAATAGAGTATTGGGAGGTAAAAACTGACAATAGGAGAATTCCTTTATATGCCATGAATGCATGTGCTATAGCATAGGTTTATACTTCTAGAGAGAATCCCCTGCATCAACTACTTATGTTACAACAACACTTCAGTTGATGGAAAGGAATCTCTCCACTGAATAATAATGGTAAATATGATATCAATGAAGAACCACAATTGCAACAATGCAAAAGAGACACACTAGAAATTGTATTATGTATATTTAAAGAGTACGAGAAGCTTCTAAGAGAAGAAAGATAAGTACATAGAAGCTTGTTGGAGAAGGAAGAGGTCTTACTTCCATATCAGTCAAGTCTAGGGCATAGTCGCAGATGAAGAGTGACAAACTGGAATGTTTAGAACCTGCTTTACATTGAATCCATTGGAGTATGATGTTAATTAAACAAAAGTGGCATATTCTGCAATTCAAATTAAGCCAATGTACAGCAAACTTTGCACTCTATCATATCCTATATGTTTACAAAGGTGCCACTTATCTATGGTGTCTGAAAACAGACTGTTATGTCTCTATATAGTCCCTTGGTTTAGGACCACATAAGATTACATTTTTTTCGTCCCACTTTGACACTCATATTCGAAAATAGCAAGTTGTAGAACACATTTATAAAGAGTCCACTAAGGTTTTTCCTCCCATTTTCCTAATGTGGACCATAATGTTCTACGATTAAAGGTTTCATAAGCCTTTTTCTTCTTGTGGATATGTGTTTATTGGTCTCTTCAAAGGAAATGCCTGGAAGCAGGCTTTCTAAGTGATTTCCTTATCCATAGCTGAAATATTCTGAGCCTGGATATTGAGCTTTAAATGCATTCACCTACCACAAAACAACTAATCAGAGACATCCATTCTTCTTGTGGGACTTGCTATGTTACAATACCCCATTCATGAATATCAACTTATCAAGTACATTCATCATAGGTACAATTGAAGAAAAAGTGAAATGTTAGCTCGTATGTGTAACATGTTTTATTTTGCACCAAAGGCTGTGAGCAAAGAAAAATTAGATATATTAGTTTTAAACATCGATCAGTTAGAATTAAAAGTATATCACGCTGTATGCCTGAATACTCTTTTTTGAACAGGTCATGTCAGAGCATTGTATTTATTACAGAGGGTCTTATGCAATTTAATGGTATATTCAGAGATCAAATGGAAGCTTGAACATCAGAACATCTTAAATATAAGATACAATAATAATGCACTAGCAATGAATCATTTATATTGAAGTAAAGTTTTGTTGGATTTCACACCTATTTCCCAAAACAAACAGAAGCAATCCATCTACTCGAATCTTATATCATAAGCGTAAAAAATGACGAAAGAGAGAAAGATATAGTAGGCACCATAAATAATCACTATATTATTCATAGTTAAGAATCAAAACACTCCAATACAATGGATGGAGTGGCAGGGGGCATTTAAACCAATACCAAATCCCAAGTTACATAAATGAGTTTAAATTAAGCCAACATTACAAGAGGGCTTTAAGGTTAATTACAAATTATAAGATATGTTTAATCAGCCCATAGGGCTTACATAATAAAATATTTCAATAAATTAAATACAATTGTACAATGCTTGCTCTTAGGCCTATATAAGATTGTATCATACAAAGTTGGCCTTGGCTGTAATATTCCACCCCAAATCTGGATAATAATTTTTTTTTTTTTTTTGTTTCAATTTGTCTTGCAAAACTATGACTTAATTTGCTACATGCATTAATACCCAGGTGAGTAAAAACCATAACTATAACATGCAATGATACCTAGATGATTTAAGCACTGAATAATCAATTTTATGCAATACCCATAAACATGCAATAGGTTTAATAGCATAAACACTGAATATTTAGCTTTCTTGAGGAAACCCTCAATCAAGAATCTTATAATTTCAAATTTGCAAGTTTATAGCAATTATTTAGAATACTTATATGGGTAAATTTCCTCAAAATATCAAATTAAACATACCCATTTGTTGTTGTTCCAACTCTGTCAATACCCACATGCAAAATGGTGCCCCAAAACTTTCACCTGCTAAAACTGTATGGACCGGTACCGGAAAAGTACAACAACAAAGATGATACTCAAATCTGCCTGAAAACCCTTGAAACCAACTTCAAAATCCACACTAGGTCTGTAAGAGAATGGCACCCAAATTAATGCTCACAAACCCTAGCTCGAATCCCAATGAAATGCTCTGAAAATAGGCTGAAAAGGTATGACCTTTACTGAAATGATGCCAATAAAATGTATCTGCAATTAATCTGATGTTTGCTCCTCTAAAACCCTCAAGAATCATCTGTAATCAAAGCACAATACATTCCCTATCACGGAAATGCTCTAAATCACTCTGAGGATGTCTTCCAATCTCGAAAGTGATGTCCTTGTTGGAGGATTTCGTCTCCGAACAAGCTGAAAACCCTTGCCAAAAAACTCTGCAAGTCTCCACAATGTTTGCTCCAGTAAATAACAAGACAAGAATGCCCAAAATGAAGCCTTGGATGTGCTTTTATAACTTCTCCAATGGGTCGACCTCCTTGGTGGGTAAAATATGAATTAATAATGTTTTTTTTTAATTTCACTTTATTTACATAATAAAACATTATAAGATTCATATGAGTGGCATTCCCTTTTTTTGCTAGGAAAATAAGTCACTTTATAACATTATAATATAACTTAAGTGACATTTTTTTAATAACCTCATAACTCCATATTATAAAAATATTAAAGTAAACTATATTAAATTAAATATTTAATTTAACTTAATATAATTAAACTTTGTCCATTTAAAACTCTAACCTCTGCCACTCCAATCCACAAACTAGAAGTAGATTCGGACACCCATTTCGCCAAAGAGTCTCACTTTACTTGTCCAATATGTCCGAAACCCTAATCCACCGACTTACTAAAAATACTAAGTCCATACTCCAAGGCTCGGATAGACCCAAAAAGCTGGCAACTAAAAGCATTATGAAGACTGAAGACGACTGCAAACCCTCCAATGGGCTCCCCAACACTTGACATAGCCTACGGGAACCCAAGAGTTGGCTAGCTCCATGTGATCCACTAACTGGCTAGGAAAGGGACATTACAGTCCGCCCTTCCTAAAGATTGATTGTCCTCAAGCAATACTCCAATATACTCTAGTCAAATATCTGCTCCCGGCTGTGTAGTCACAAAAATACTAGGATCCCAAACAATCCTCAGGAGAAATCCACCATGGTGACGCTACGCCACTTTGATCTCAACAGGAAATCCATTGTGCACCAACTGCACTCCCTGCTCCTGCAACCAAATAATATACTCATCCTCAAAATCTGAATTGGATTTCCTGTAGCGGCCAAGCTCTATGTCATGAAAAGTATCATGCAAAAGTATCTCTGTATGAACAACTCCAGTGCTCCCACTGTCCAACATGGTATTGTGCATCCAATAATGCAATCTGCTCATTAGAATAACATGTTGCTCTGCAATTCTCACCTCGGTGAACCGATGAAAGCACTGATCAATCTCCAACAAGAAGCTGATATAGAAATGGGTTGCAATGGCAATTCTACGAATAAGCATCTCGGGAATGCTTCCGCTAACAAGGTCCGAAGGTTGAATGACCCGAAAATGATCAAAACTAAAGTTGTCCAAGTCTGAAATTTGCATCTCAAAGTCTGATTTTAGAAGAATCAGCGTTCCATGAGAAGCATAACTGCTGCAAATAAGAGACCTACCGAATAGAATGCAAAGTTTGATCATACCATCAACTGAATTAGCCTCCTAGAGAGTCACCAATCCAACAATTCTCTAGTTCATCTTCAGAATCTCCCTCCAATCCATATAGTCGTTCAAAAAGCAAACAACAACATCCCTTTCACTCTTTTGGCTAACCAACTCCCAAGGCACGCACCTTCCATCGTTCTCAATGCCTGGAAACACCAGCATGCGATCTTGGGTGTAGAAATTCACCTCCTCAAAGGCTCTGACATACTGAGGCTGCACCCTACCAAACATGATATAAATGTCATCTATATAAGAATTAGGAATGTTTCTTGGTACATCACAAAGCCTCTCCATCACATCAGCTGTTGAATCTTTATTAATCTCCTCTCCCTGTGGTGAATCCACAAGGTTCAACACCATGTCACAAAGATTCGACCCAACATGATCCGTCAAAGGAAGTAAATCATTGTCATGATGCATCTCAAAAAGTGGATTGTTACAGGTTGTCTCACTATCCACCTCAAACAATAGATTGTCAATCCACTGGATCTCATTACTGTCCTCATGCTCGAACCAATCAACCTGCTGCTCTAAAATAGTGTCTTCTGATTTCGTGGGACAGTGGACTAATTCAAAGTCATCCTGAATGCTATCAAGCTCTTCAACCAACTGCCCAATCTCCTTGGCTCTTTCCTGATTCTCTTGTTTAGTGGAATCTATTACAGCAACAAGTTTCATCTCTGTTTCATGCAATGAAATGTGTGCCTCTGATGAGGCTATCAACCTCTTCCTCTTTTCCTTTTAATGCACTATGGGTCTCTTCAACAAGCCTGATATAATGGTCCCTGTCTGCAAGTATGTTCATGAAATCTGTTTTCATAGTTCCCAAGGCTGCTATTAATGTCTTCAAATCTGCAATAGTGACTAACCCTTCAACACCCTTCTTCCTCTTCTCAATTTGGACCTTCCAATATAGTTTTTCAGTTAATTTGTGGGTGTCATCAAAACGAGTTAATGCAGCAACAACTATGTCTTCACTAGTTCTGACATCAAAATCAGATTTATACATTAAGTTTCCAGAATTATTTTCCTGATGATATTCTGCAAAATCAAAATCTACTGGGGTTTCCTCTTTGCACATTATATGCTCCATTGTTTGTTCTTTACTTGAGATAAGAGGAATTTCACTCCCAAGCGTTTATTCAACAGTATTAGGTGTCAACACACCCAGATCCCAAGGCACTGAGAGCTGATCTCTTAATTCTGCTTCATCATGCATGTCTATCTCAATACGTAAATCGCTTTGTAGATCATCAAAGAAAATGAAGTTACCCGGCACACTTACTTTCATAGATTTAGTTTCGAAACTAAACCCACATCCATCTGTAATGTCATCACCGAAGTGTGATAGGGAAGTGTCATCATGTGCTGATCGGAAATCTATATCACCTTCAACATGCTTAGCATCTGAAAAAACATTAGTGAACTCATCATAATAAGTTTTTGTAACAAATTCATCATTCTTTGTCTCTGCATTGGCATTAGTAAACTGAACAAATTTGTCATCATTAGCACCAATTCTAATAGTGCCATAAAAGCATTGGTCAACCTTAGAGCTTCCTTTAAGTGGTCTAAATCAGCAACAAAGTTTACTGTAGTGTTCTTTTCCCCTTGTTCAGTTTCATCAACAATGAGTGTATGCATGTTATTAAAATCAATCTGAGACTCATCCATACATACCTTATGTGTGGTGTCATTGCCTTCATGAGAATTTTCTGATTTAAGCTCCTCTTCTTCTCTATGCTCATCCATAATCAAGAAGGGCTGCAACCTTTTTTCACACTCTTGAACTACACTGTTGACCAAGTCATGTGCTGTAGGTGAAGCAACCAAATAATGTTTCCAAACATCCATTAACATAGATATGAGTGGTTGGAAAGACTCATCACTTATATCACTTTGGTTTATATCCAAAATCATGTCTCTCATGGCTGCAATAATATCATCATCATGTTCTTCTTTGGCTGTAGCAATAAAATGATGAAACATTTTGTAAATCAGCTTATCTATGTTCAAATCTAACATGATGTTGCCCATTCTAGCTCCTGCAAATGACTCAAGTATGATAGTTCTTCTGGAAAAATGTGAACTTGTGACTTTTCCCAACCCTCTAAAACTGTCAACCAACATCTGCATAACTTGCCTCGAAGTGTCATCGCTGTAAGAAGCTTTAGGTGCAGATATTCTCAAGATCTCACTCAAGCAAGAAGCAACCATGAGTCTTACCTTCTTAACTGAGTGTTCCAACAACTTCGGCTCAACCAATGAAAACATCTAAGGGTCCATAGCTTGTTTCATTATATGAGAAGGTGAGCTATCAACAATGTCTAAACATTTCTCCACATCCCTTAAGGTACTGAGGAGGATTTCTTTTGACAAAGAGGGATGTTCAAACTTCTTACCTGCAATGTAAAGCTTCACACACAAATTTTCAGGGTTCCTTTTCAACTTCCGATCATACTTTACCATCATATCCATGAAATCTGCAAATGATATTTCAGCTTGATACATGGCTCCCATTGATTGGTATGTTTTATAATCTTTCCAAAAAATATCTTCTTTACTGAGTGGCTCCATGGAGCTGCCACTAAATATTAACATGCAACTGTTGCAACTTCGTTATGGAAACATAAATTTGAAGACCATGCAACAAATCTCAACTTCCCAACAGGCTGGCAGGGAAACTTGCTCTGATACCACTGTAATATTCCACCCCAAATTTGGATAATAATTTTTATTTTTTTGTGTTTCGATTTGTCTTGCAAAACTATGACTTAATTTGCTACATGCATTAATACCCAGGTGAGTAAAAACCATAACTATAACATGCAATGATACCTAGATGATTTAAGCATTGAATAATCAATTTTATGCAATACCCATAAACATGCAATAGGTTTAATAGCATAAACATTGAATATTTAGCTTTCTTGAGGAAACCCTCAATCAAGAATCTTATAATTTCAAATTTGCAAGTTTACAACAATTATTTAGAATACTCGGATGGGTAAATGTCTTCAAAATATCAAATTAAACATACCCATTTGTTGTTGTTCCAACTCTGTCAATACCCACATGCAAAATGGTGTTTTTTCAGCCCCAAAACTTTCACATTAACTGCTAAAACTGTACGGATCGGTACCGAAAAAGTACAACAACAAAGATGATACTCAAATCTGCCTGAAAACCCTTGAAACCAACTTCAAAATCCACACTAGGTCTGTAAGAGAATGGCACCCAAATTAATGCTCACAAACCCTAGCTCGAATCCCAATGAAATGCTCTGAAAATAGGCTGAAAAGGTATGACCTTTATTGAAATGATGCCAATAAAATGTATCTGCAGTTAATCTGATGTTTGCTCCTATAAAACCCTCAAGAATCATCTGTAATTGAAGCACAATACATTCCCTGTCACGGAAATGCTCTAAATCACTCTGAGGATGTCTTCCAATCCCGAAAGTGATGTCCTTGCTGGAGGATTTCGTCTCCGAACAAGCTGAAAACCCTTGCCAGAAAACTCTGCACGTCTCCACAATGTTTGCTCCAGTAAACAACAAGCCAAGAATGCCCAAAATGAAGCCTTGGATGTGCTTTTATAACTTCTCCAATGGGTCGACCTCCTTGGTGGGTAAAATATGAATTAATAATGTTTTTTTTAAATTTCACTTTATTTACATAATAAAATATTATCTTTTTTTGCTAGGAAAATAAGTCACTTTATAACATTATAATATAACTTAAGTGACCTTTTTTAATAACCTCATAACTCCATTTTATAAAAATATTAAAGTAAACTATATTAAATTAAATATTTAATTTAATTTAATATAATTAAACTTTGTCCATTTAAAACTCTAACCTCTGCCACTCCAATCCACAAACTAGAAGTAGATTCGGACACCCATTTCGCCAAAGAGTCTCACTTTACTAACCAATATGTCTGAAACCCTAATCCACTGACTTACTAAAAATAGTAAGTCCATACTCCAAGGCTCGAATAGACCCAAAAAGTTGGCAACTAAAAGCATTCTGAAGACTGAAGATGACTGCAAACCCTCCAATGGGCTCCCCAACACCTGACATAGCCTACGGGAACCCAAGAGTAGGCTAGCTCCATGTGATCCACTTACTGGCTAGGAAAGGGACATTACATTGGCCATAAGTCAGATTACACTTTCAACACCCCCTCATAATCTAAACTAAGGGGCCTAGGAGTGAAGATGTCTGTACTCTAGTGGGCCTTCGCTCTTGTTACGAAACTCGGCGAGTTTATAAAAAACTCGTTGAGTCCGAGTCCGAGTCGACCTTTTTGAGCCACTCAAAATTGACTCAGCAAGTTTTTTTTAGCTCACCAAGTTTTTTTTTTTTTCAACTTGCCAAGTTTCTAGGACTTGCAAGTTATAAAAAAAAAAACTCGCCACGAAACTTGGCCATCTGCACATGCTTAGAGGAAAACAACATAAAAAAATTATTTTTTCAAATTCCCCCCATATTTGTTGTTTCTAGTTAGAGAGAGAGTAGAGACAAGCTGAAATCAGACCAACAACAACACTAAATTGCATCCTAAATCCAAATTTTTTTAGTTTTAAAGAATCTAACAGCCACCCAACAGTTACATTTGAGGTAAAAAAACTTGGTTTCAGCTGTCAATGCTTAAACCCTAGGGCCTTTTTTTTCTTTTTTTAAGTTTCTAACTACTTGTTTATTGTTTCCATGTGCAGCCACATTGAAGCAAAATGACAAGAAAAAAAGACCAACATGGAAATATGCAAAGGAGGGAGAAAAGAAAGGGGAGGTTTACTGTAATTTTTGTGGGGACAAAATTCATGGAGGCATAAACCGCCTCAAATATCACTTGGCAAGGTGGAAACGCCATGATGTCAGGCAATGTTCAAAGGTGCCTGCTGAGGTTGAGAGGGAATGCAATGTCCTCCTAACAGACTACAATGAAATAAAAGAACTAAAACTAAGAACAAGCAAGGGCATGGCTAGGTCCCCTTCTCGACCTCGTAAAGAGGGTAATGGTAACACCTTTCGCTAGTTTCAACGGTGCCAAAGTGGGCTCAATCCATTAGTTGCACCAAGGGAGTGAGATGAAGGAGTCCTTTTTTGTGGAACATTTCAAGCCAAGGTCACAACCCATGCTTGAGGGTATGACTACGTGGAACGAGGAGAGGCACAAGGCCACAAGGAAGGCTTGTGCAAGTTTTTGGTATTTTTTGACATTCCCTTCAATGTGGTGAGGTCTCCATATTGGCAAGGAATGGTAGATGCCCTAACAGTTTGTGGCCCAAGATTTAAGCCACCAACTTATGATGATTTTAGGGGCCCTCTCCTTCATGAATCCATGGAGGATATTCAGGTGTTGGTTGAAGAGCAGCGCAAGGTATGGAGGAAGAAGGGTTGCACAATCATGTATGATGGGTGGACCAATGGGAGGAATCGAACACTAATTAATTTTTTGGTTGCTTCTACAGGAGGAATTGTATTCCTCAAGTCAATGGATGCATCTGCACAAGTTGAGAGTGCCAACATGCTTGAAGAGTTGCTACAAGAGGTTGTGTTGGAGGTCCGTCAGGAGAATGTTGTCCAAGTCATCATGGACAACGCAGCATCGTATGTAGCAGTTGGTAGGCTTTTGGAGGAGAGATCCCCCACTATTGTTTGGACACCATGTGCAGCCCATTGTCTCAATTTGCTTCTCAAAGACACTAGGAAATTACCTCGAGTATCTGAGGTTGTATAGAAGGCAAAATGTATTACAAAATTTATCTAAACCAAACGTGGGTCCTCCAACTAAAGAGACAAATTCACTAATGGGAGGGAGCTTGTGCGGCCTGGAGCTACACACTTTGCCACAAACTTCGTTACATTGCAGAACCTCTTTGATGAAACTAGGGCATAGAAGAGGATGCTTGTGAGCAATGAGTGGAGTGTCAAAGACGTTGCTAGATACAAACTCTCCAATGAGGGCAAAGTAACGTACGATTCAGCTATACATGGGCATTTAAGGTACAAGACTATGTTTTTTATTTTTTTTATTTAAATTATTTTTCCAATTGCAAGTTTTGAATTGTAAATTATTTTTTTATTATAAATTATTTTTCCATTTTTTTATTTATGTGTCAAAGCCTTTGGTGAGGGTTCTTCGTCTTGATGGACAAAAATCACCAATGGGATATGTATACGAGGCTATGGATAGGGCAAAGGAAGCAATTGCCTCATTTTATAATTATTTCGAGCCAAGATACAATCCCATTTGGGACATTATTGAATGGCGATGGACTTCTCTGCTCCATAGCCCAATTCATGCAATGAGGTACTAACTCAACTCCAATTTTTTTTATGAAGATTCATTCAAGACCGACTATGAGGTGATGTCAACCCTTCGACAATGCCTTGACCAAATGGAGCCAGATGAGCACACCTGCAATTTGATCTAGGATTACTTGCAAGATTATAAGATATGTGAGGGCGTCCTTTTCAAATCCACACAATGCATTCGAGCAAGGTCAACTTTGAGGCCAAGTAACCCTCATTGAATTATTATTGATTTTGTCTTTTGATTTTGTTTTCAAAAATAATCTCAATTTACAATTTTACATGAATTATTAAATTTCCTTTTTCTTGGCTTTTTCTAGATTTATGGTGGGAGGACTTTGGTGCGTATACACCCAATCTAAAGCACTTCGCCATAAAAGTTTTATGCCAACCATGCAACACTTCAGGTTGTCAATGCAATTGGAGTATGTTTGAGCACATTCACTCCAAGAAGCACAATAGGTTTACGCAACAAAAGTTAAATGATCATGTCTTTGTTCATTACAACCTTCACCTCCACCATAAAAAAATTGTGGGAACAAGTTACAAAACCATTGATTTAAATGAGATTGATCCATCATATGAATGGATCACAGATCCAGAGCAGGAGCAGCAACAAGAGCCTCTCTTTTCCATGGATGATTTTGAAAGCATGGTGGAGTTAGCAGCAAAGGCACAGGCACAGGCACAGGCATAAAGATAGGACTAGAGCTTTTGCTAGGGCAAAGGGAAAAGGCATTGCAAGACATGGATAGTGGGCCTATTGAGGCATTGTCATGACACATTTTGTAATTTGTACCTTTTTATATTATAAGCAATACAAGAATATTTTAATTTTCGATGTATTACAATTTCTTTAATTGAAGTATGTTTTGTCACTATTATCATTAATTTTGGATTTGTATAATGTTAATTAATTGTAATATGCATGAAAAAAAAAATCCAATGAAAATTTGCATTTTCTTTGGTTTGATTTCAGCCAAGTACGAGTCTGAATCCCAATTCAGCCTTGCCATGTTTTTGTCGAGTCCGAGTTTCTCCACTATGGCCTCCGCACTTGAGGAAGACTCATCCAAATCCCCCTCATCATCTGAAATCGATTGTTGCAAAAATGCCTCTACACAAGAATCTCCTTAGGATGGATCATAATCATCACTACCACAATCAGATACTCTCATACATCCAAAGAACACTTCCGCCAAGGCTCCAAATGAGGAAGAGATCAAGAGCACCACCTCTAAAGAAAAATTGTTTCAATCTTCTATAGTTGCACAAGGTAAGACTTGGAGGCATAGCTTTCCCTTTAACAACATATGTCATATTATTTGGAAACTTCAACTTGCCCTTAGGCCCATTGATTTTTGTCACCAAAAGAGGCTTTGCATGGACCTGTTTATGAAAAAAGCCATTACAAATTTCCAAGAGCACTTGGCCAAAGAATGGAAGAAGAAAGAGATCATGAAAGATCAGATATTCATAAATAAGTTGAATCAATAGCCCAATGTGAAGGAAAGTGAGCATTACCAATTGTATTGAGAAGAATAAATAATACATGCTTTGATAACTTCCCTAACCACCTAGTGTATGCGCTTACCCTAACCACCTAGAGTATGCGCTATTAACATAATGTAATAATATAAATCTACGCTAACATCCCCCCTTATTACATTATTTTGAAATACAAAGAGTGTTGCGAAACAACTCAAATTTGACACGTGCAAGTGCCTTAGTGAAAATATCCGCAACCTGTTCATCGGTGGGAATGTACTTGGAGCTGTATCTTGTGTTTTGGAACTTCATCTCGAATAAAATGACATTGAGTGTCAATGTGTTTGGTGCGTTCATGAAACATTGGATTCTTGACGAGCTTCAAAACACCTTGGTTGTCGCAAAACAAGTGGATTGGAAGTTTCTTGGGAAGACCCATACTTGAAAGAATGCGACGTAACCATATCGCCTCGCAGATTGCTCCACGTGTTGCGCGATATTCTGCCTCTGTAGATGATAAAGCAACCACTAGCTGCTTTTTACTGTGCCAAGAGATAGGACCGGAGCCAAGATGAAAAATGTATCCAGAAGTTGATTTCCTATCATCAATTGACCCGGCATAATCATAGTCCGTGTAACCTTGCAAGAAGAAGTTGTCATTCTTCTTGTATTCTAGGCCATATTCTGTACTACCACGGACATAATGAAGAACTCGTTTCGCTGCTTTCCAATGACTAACCTTAGGTTCCTGCATGAACCTCGAAAGATAATTCACAGACAAAACTGATGTCTGGCCTGGTGTTGGTCAGATATATGAGACTCCCAATCAACTGGCGATAGAGAGTTCCATCTACTTGAGGAGAAGTATCATATCGTGATAATTGTAGCCCTGTTTCCATTGGAGTTGCTTTAGGCTTACAATCAGTCATGCGATATTTCTCAATCAATGTCTTGGCATATTTCTTCTGTGTCACTCTGATGTGATTCTTCTTCTGTTCCACTTCTAAACCAAGACAATAATGAAGAAGTCCTAGATCTGTCATCTCAAATGACTTTTTCAAGTCACCCTTCACTGCATCTATCAATTTTTCTGAACTGCCAATGATAATCAGATCATCAACATAGAGTACTAGAATCACTATTTCAGAACCACTTTTCTTGAAATAGAGATTAGCATCCGAAGGACTTCTCTTGAAACCATGTTGCAATAGGTGATTGTCAATTTTTATGTACCAAGCTCGTGGAGCTTGTTTTAACCCATACAAGGATTTAACCAATTTGCAAACCTTTTGCTCTTGGCCTTCAACCACAAATCCTTCTGGCTGAGTCATATACACTTCTTCCTTGAGATCACCATTTAAGAAGGCACTTTTTACATCCATCTGATGTAGCTTCCATCTGAACTGTGCTGCCATAGCACAAAGTACACGAATGGTAGTCATTCTAGCAATGGGTGCAAAAGTCTCTTCATAGTCAATGCCTTCTTTCTATGCATAGCCCTTTGCAACAAGGCGGGCCTTATGCTTATCTATAGTTCCATCTGCCTTATACTTCACTTTGTATACCCATTTGCAGCCAATGGGCTTCTTTCTAGAAGGCAGATCAACTAGCTTCCAAGTGTTATTTTTGATGAGAGACATATGTTCTGCATCCATAGCTGCCTTCCACTGAGGCTCACTAAGTGCATCTTGGACTGTGGTAGGTTCATGCTCATCCAATGAAGACATAAAAACCCTATCATCATCCACATCCATATCTTCTTCTTTATCTTCCTCTGCATCTACAGAAAGTTCTTCAAAGTGTTGGCAAAGCTCGTCAACCTCTGAAGTCGATGCTTTTGCTCTCTTTTGATGAGTCATACTACGTGTACGAGGTCGATCTAAAGTTAGATCTGGAGGTGTAGTCACTTTTGAGTCTCTCATTGTGCTGGTATACCATTTGGGAATCTTCTTTTGTGGGGGAGGAGTCTCTTTCTTAGGCTCCTCATCATCCAGGTATACAGCTGAAGATGTGTTATCTGGTGTGAAAGCTTCATCAAATACCACATCTCTATTGATGTGAGTTTTCTTGGTTTTAGGATCTATCAAACGATATCCCTTGGAATGCTCATCATAACCAAGAAAAATACACTGCAGGGATTTCTCATCTAACTTCTTTCTCTTTGCTTTTGGAATGTGCATGAATGCCTTACACCCAAAAATCCTGAGATGAGAAATGGAGGGCTTTCTACCACTCCATGCTTCTTGTGGAGTCATTCCCTTAAGAGCTTTTGTGGGTGCTCTATTCAGGAGGTACGTTGCTGTATTGACAACTTCTGCCCAATACTGTTGCTCAAGATGTGCCCTTGTAAGCATACAGCGAACCATTTCCATGATGGAACGATTCCTCCTCTCAGCAACTCCATTTTGTTGCGGAGTATAGGCTGTAGTAAGCTGCCTCTTAATCCCATGTGTACTAAGAAATGTGGAAAATTCTTTGGAGGTATATTCCCCCCCTCGATCTGAGCGGAGGGTCTTAATAGAACTTCCTGATTCCTTCTCAACATATTTCTTGAACTGCTGAAAAAACATGAAGGCCTCAAACTTCAGATGTAAAAAGAAAACCCACATCTTCCGTGAGTAGTCATCAACGAACAACTGAAAATACCTCTTTCCCCCATAACTGTTTGGCATAGGACCGCACAGATCGGTGTGTACCAACTCCAACGGTCTTTTGGCTCGTGAGGAGCTCAACTCAAAAGGTACTCGGTGTTGCTTCCCTGCTAAGCAATCCGAGCAAACTGGCAAAGTAGATGAAAGGGTGGGAAGGCCTTTCACCATCTCATATTTACTCAACTCAAGTAAATATCCTGAACTTAGATGGCCATATCTTTTGTGCCAAAGAGAAGTGGCCTCTTTTGTGTTTACCGCCATGGCAACATGAGGTGTAGAAATGGCATCTAAAGCAAACAAGCCATGCTTGTAGGAAGTTGTTGCTACATGTTTGCCCTTCCTTGTGATGAAGCAACGCTTCTTTCCATCCTCAACTCTGAAATCAACCACCATGTTTTTATCCAAGATTTGAGGTATTGACAACAAATTGTTTGCCAATCCTGGAACATAAAGGACTTTCTCAATCTGACATTTTCCATCTGGAAGAGTGACTGAAACATTTCCTTCACCCTGGACTCTGTAGGTCTTATCATCAGCTATGGTAACTGGTTTGCCTTCCTTAGCCTCAAATGTCTCAAACCACGATTTATCACCAATCATGTGTTTACTGGCTCTGGAATCAATATACCACACAAGATCCTTTTGTTGAGAATTTGTGTGAGTCATGAGCACCTTGTGTGCCCTCTCAGAATCTGAGTCTGATTCCTCATAAGCAACATGTCCCTTTGGTTGCTTATTCTTCTTTTGTGGTTTGTACTTGCCCTTTTTCTTTTGACCTTGGTCATGTGGTTGTTTATTTTTGAACCAACACTTGTTGGTGTCATGGTTGTCCATATCACAAATTTTGCAATACTTCTTTTGTCCTTGTTGAGGTTGTTTGCCTTTGGAACCTTTGGAAGAAGATCCCCCCTTCTGAAAGTTACCCTGTTTTCTTGACCCCTGTTTTGAGTAAAGTGCATTATCTGTCACTTCATCTCTTTGAAGTTGATTTGCCTCCTCAGTTTGAAGCAAATTTACCAACTCCACAAAAGTAACTTGTCTCATGGACACTTGAAGGGATGTGATCAACACCTTGTAGGAATCTGGCAAAGCTCTCAAAATGACTGAAGTCAAGAGCTTATCCTCTACTGTTTCTCCCAAAGCATTCAACTTGGACTTCAATTCTGCCACTCTACAAAGGAACAATTCTATTGTTTCACCAGACTTCATACTGAGAGTATGAAGTTGGGATTGAAGGTTAAGAATGGTGGATTGATTCTTCCCTTCATATATGGTAACTAATGCATCCCAAGCATCTTTACCATTTTTAGCATCACAAATGTGAGGTTGTACTTCATCAGTAGTAGCAAGCAAGATAAGCATGAGGGACCTTCTATCCTTTTTATCATATGCTTCCCGATCTGTACCTGCTGTAGTGGGACGTTTTGTAGTGCCAGTCACTACATCCCACAAATCTTCAACCTGTAGAATGGCTCTCATTTTGGTTTTCCATGGAGCAAAATTGGAACCTTTAAGCAATTGTGTATCTGAAAGATATTTGTGTATAGTGCCCATTATGAAGGTTCCTTATATCACCAAAATGGTCTCTCTTTCGATATACCACAAATGAGTACTGAAAGAGAATTCACTCAAATTGATGGCACCTGCCTAAAAACCCTTCCGAAGAAGGATGATCAGTTTGAGGAAATTAAGCCAAGCAATAGGAGTGAATTAGGGTATATGATGGAGTGAATATCAAAATAAAATTGGCTTTCCTTATTTCTCCCCGACGATTTATAGAGAACAATAGCTCAGACGTCGTTGTTGCAACTATATTAGGCGTTAGATACAGTAGCCCAAAGCACGACAACTTTACTTGTAAGTGTGGGCCAAAGGTACCATAAATACCGAACGTTGTTGTGCAATAAATTGCACAAAAAGGTTTAAAATTTGGGGTCTTATGTGCTTTTGAATTTTAACTTATGATGTAAGTGCAAAAAACAGGAAATTAAATGCAACATACAATCAAAAGTGCCCACAAATTTTAAAGCATAGGTGTCGGATTCCACTAACAATGCACCTATTTTTACAATGCCAATTTTAAGGTGTCGAATGCAATCGAAAATGCACCTTTTTAAAAAAATGTGCACTTTTTGTTTTGTATCCCTCCTTTTGAGAAAATCAACGAACAATGTTGTTTTTGAATTTGCAAAAACAAAAAAAATACCTTTCTTTGTTTTTTTTTTTAGCAAAAAATGGATTTTCGTGTTGTACGGGGTTTGAACCTCCGACTTCCCGCAACTTAGCGCTAGCGTTGGCCCGATCAAATAGTCGGGCTAGCACTCCCGACGAAACTGAATGGGAAGCGTTGTATATTTGTTTTCGTCAACGCCTTAGAGTCAAAAAAAAAATATTTGGGATTTTTAGTCCCACATGCACCTTGTGGTGCGATTGTGAGGGAATAAAAGAAACGAGTCGCACCTTTTTCTTCGATTGCCTTCGGGCAATCGACGAACGACGAAGATTGTTTTGCCGCCACCGACAACGAACAAGACTCTTCCACGTCAGTCGATGGGTCATACCTCCACGTCAGCACTCCGCCTCGTCAAGCTGCCACATCAGAGTTTGATGAGTCACACCGCCACATCAGCTCTCCTCGGGATCCGTGTTGTTCGTGGTTGATCTCGTCATCGCCACAGTGTCTGCCAAGGTCTGTCAGATCGTGTCACGTCGGGGTCGGTCATTGTCAGTCCAGTCTGGTTCCAGTCCGTCCGATGGTTAATCCGCGTCCAGTTGCGTCAGTCCAATCTGTTTAGTGGTGTGTCAGGTCAATCCAAGAGGGTCTTGCGCCTCGGGATTTGTGCCCCCTTGGTATCTGGTCCGATCGCCTTGGAAAATGTCGAGGAGTCCAGAGACAACAAACCAACTTTCACACCAAACGAAAATCGCCTAACCGCTCCCACTCTGATACCATGAAGGAAAGTGAGCATTACCAATTGTATTGAGAAGATTCAATAAATAATACATGCTTTGATAACTTCCCTAACCACCTAGTGTATGCGCTTACCCTAACCACCTAGAGTATGCGCTATTAACATAATGTAATAATATAAATCTATGCTAACACAAAGGATAAAGAGGGATTGACTAAAGCACATGCTGAATACTTCTCCCAGATGCCTCCAAAAGATTCAAAACCTATTGCTACTGTCACAAATCAAAATGCATCTCCTATAAATGTAGACCAAAGATTTTGATTGCATAACATATGGTAAATTGCCCTTTCAAAATAGAGAAATAGGGCTTGAGGACTATCGTCCACAATTAGGCCCCTAACATTGTAACAAGTCCATGAATTGATGTCCCCAATTCTTAGAGCTCAAAAAATTGTGCGATTTGAAAATAAAGAAATCAAAATGCTTCCGTATGCAAAAGTTATGGCCTCTAGAAGATTTGCCCAAAAAGCCCTCAAAAATGGAAAAATTGAAGACCCAAACCTTAGAAAAAACAACATCCAATTACAAGCCACCACGTGTCATTCGCAGATTTATTGGATTTTGCCACAATCTACACCACCTAGATGGCACTATGTTGTCGCATTGACATGTGTTGTGTTCTGATTGGCTAGAGGGGTATTTATAGGTAAAAAATAATGTTCTGTGGCATGAAAAATGGCCACGTCAACCCTATGTCTTCCAACCAAGTGTGCCAAGGAGCTCAAGGTGAATCAAACCTGGGTCGTTTGGCTTCTAAAACCTTTGCACCAGCCAAGCCACCAGTGCTTGCATTAAGGCTTGGTGAGCATTTCTTTTTACAAAAGCAACCAACTGCCCACAACCCATAGGCAATCAAAAAACCCATCGCAAGGATTTGAACTCAAGACAAGTCATGACTAAAACCCTTCTGTTGACCACTAAATACACAACCATGGTTGAGAGGAGGTCATTGATGTCTCCTCGAACTACATCGTCCAGCTTGGTAAAATGGATGATTGTGGAACAAAACAAGGAGGTGTTGGTTTTGAACCCACCATCATCTTGCTCCAATGCACATGCCACCACTAGTTTGGTCATCTTGCCAAACCTCCCAACAAGTCAAGAAGATGCCTAGGTACCTATCACAATCATGTTGTTTCTACAAAAATTAAACCAAAAACAAAGGGCCCAAAGCACACTCATGACCACCCTGAGCATTGCGACTTAACGACGTCATCAATCTATCTTGAAGCCTTTTGTGGATGCATAGATGCACATGTCCTCTCCTTGGAAAAGGACACCACGTCCAATGTGAGGCACCAAAACATCACAAAAGGGGTGCATGTGTTTTTTAAAATTTGCAAATTTGAATTCTAACAACCAAAGCAATCCTCCATTTCCAATCATGATGTTGTAGCCCTTTTATGAGGAATAAAATAAATGCTTAACATGCAATATTGAATATAAATCTACATACCAACCACGATAACAACGAAGTAGGGAGTGGAGAAGGTGCAAATGTTGAAAATGAAAAACACTTCTTGTTTATTCTATTGAAGGAACTTTGCTTAAATAGCAAAGGTGTACAATCTGATCCATTGGATCATAACAAACTGAGTTGATCTCAGCCACACAAATTATCCTAGTAACAACTTAGGATATGATATACTCTAACACCCCCCTTAAGTGGTACTAGGATATCTCTAACACCCCCCTTAAGTGGTACTAGGATATCTCTAACACCCCCCTTAAGTGGTAGTTGGAAGTATTGAAAAACAACAAAACGAAACAAGTGGCATATCCACAGATATGAGTCCCCGACAACAAGGCCTAATAAGGTACTCATGTACAATATATGCATAAGAAAACTCTGTTGAAAGATGATGAAAAAACATAAGGGAGAAAACCACCTACCAAAATAGAAGAGAAAAAAAAAAATTACAGGGAGGATGGAGAGGAAGATGTCCTCTTCAACCCCCCTTAGGACAACTTTCATCAAGAAGGGCCTGCAAAGGATCCATGAGATGTCTCAAAAAAAGTAGAGAAGCCTCATCGTCAAACTGAAAGAAATCCCACTCCAAGATTGGTGCTTGTAATAATGAACAAGGCTGTGAACCATGAAAAAAGTCACTAAAGAAAACCCCTTGAAACCAAAGTGTCTCACAAAAGGAGAGTGTGAAGATAGTGTGGAAAAAGAAGCACCACAATGGCAAGGGTAGTCCAAAATTGACCCCACAAGCACATTTATGTGGTGTCCACCTATATAAACACAATGGGTTGATAACAAGGTCCAAACTATGTGGACAAACAGCTTAAAACAAGGGAATCAGAAAAATGAAAGGACACCATTTTGCTCTCGAACGTGTCCTTATGGTGACCTCATCCTACCGGAATGCATGGGTAACCAGTTGCTGCATCTGCCAGGTCCTATAGAGAAGATGACTAGATATTAGGATCACATACAAATGCTATGGGAGTGTCGGGTACAACCGAGATTGCACTCCATGATACAACAATCTTCGAGCTATAAAAGAGAATGGAAAAAGGTCTCAAAACTGAAACGGACACCACCATTGTGTCCGGCTCGAAAAATTCTTTCCGACGACTATAAATACCTCTATGATCGGGTGTAAATGAGGCCTTCATCTACAAGAAAAAAGATCAATATTCTCCATTCCTTCAGAAGGAATCTTTCGGAATAAAGCATGGTTAAAATATCTCTAGCAATATATAGGGCCCTTCCACTTCTCAAGTGGAAAAAAACATTTTTTGAAAAAAAAAGGTGCCCCTATGTTTTGAAAGCATAATATCCCGTACTGCAAAATATAAAAGTGGCCCTCCCTTTTGCACTTTCTATGTGAAAATAACATTTAAAAAATGTTGAGTGCCCCCTTTAAAAAAAAGAATGGGTTACGTGGGCCATCATTTTCCACTTAAAAAATTGAGTGCCTTCATTAAAAAATGTTTGTGCTGACTATGAGTGGGTCCGCTTTAAAATGCCCATACTATAAGTTTTCACTTTAAAATAAAGGCTAAAAGAGCCTTGTCCATACTCCATATTGGACAAAAAGAAAATGATGCTTTTAAAAAAGCAATTTGAGGATGGAGAGAGGTGGCAACTTCGATGTGCTGGCGGCATTAATTGGAGAGCAAGATACGCTGTCAACAAGCGGCGCAGGTCGTGCATAACTGACAGCCTGCCTCAAGCGGCTCGTGGGACCCATGGTAATGATGCCTCCAACTCCAACTAGTCGTCATCGGAAAAAAATCCGACTCCTTTGGAAAATAACATTTAAAAAATGTTGAGTGCCCCCTTTAAAAAAAAGAATGGGTTACGTGGGCCATCATTTTCCACTTAAAAAATTGAGTGCCTTCATTAAAAAATGTTTGTGCTGACTATGAGTGGGTCCGCTTTAAAATGCCCATACTATAAGTTTTCACTTTAAAATAAAGGCTAAAAGAGCCTTGTCCATACTCCATATTGGAAAAAAAGAAAATGATGCTTTTAAAAAAGCAATTTGAGGATGGAGAGAGGTGGCAACTTCGATGTGCTGGCAGCATTAATTGGAGAGCAAGATACGCTGTCAACAAGCGGCGCAGGTCGTGCATAACTGACAGCCTGCCTCAAGCGGCTCGTGGGACCCATGGTAATGATGCCTCCAACTCCAACTAGTCGTCATCGGAAAAAAATCCGACTCCTTTGGACTCCAAAATCTACCCACATGACAGACACTAAGTTTCCCCCATATTCGAGGGCAGAAAAATTCGATGCAAATCTCGAAATATGGGTTAAACTTGCGAAAAGGTTTGGGGTTTAGCGGAGCCTCTAAAATTACTTGTCACCGAGTAGCATCGACGTCAGCCATTGCGACAAATTCCCTGACCTGAATACCGCTAGTCTGCAAGCAGCAATTCGCGCGAAGGGTGAAAACAGTATTTCACAAAGTGTAATAGATGTTACGGCTTAGAGCCCAAATGCTTGGTTTCATTGCAACGGTTCAATACGGTTGCATTGAATCCGACGCCGACTTCATCGAAGCCTCCGCTCCTCGTTGCTCACAAGGTGATTTCCGATCCCCAAAAATATCTTGGTCTCCTCAACACCACATTTCGTTGCTCGGAGTGGTTCTTGTCAATGGTGGCTGCGACCTCCTTGGGCATGTACTTCTCATCGTGCTTCGCTAGAACTTCCATTGCATTTTTCGTCACAGCGTGCCCAACGAGAATATCCCTCCGTCAATGGCACCATCATGTTACAGAGGCGTATGAAACCCTCCACAACACTTCCTCCATTACGAGCCCTCAAGGCGGAACTGGTAAAAAAAAAAAACTGGCTGGAAGTGCTCCGCAAATGATCTGCACGCATCTCGCTATTACAGTACAAGAAGGTAAATTCAACAGGCAATTTTTATCGACCTCGAACGCGGCATTAGGGGATCAAAAAAATACAGCAACTCTCCCGTGCGTCGTCAGTGTCCGCCTTTGCCACGATGAGGTCAAGCTCTTCTTTCGAGGGATCGTGGCTCGATGACCTCATTACGTCGTGTAGATGGGCCATTTGTTAGGTCTAAAAGGTTGTAGTAGAGCACTCAGGTGTCTAATGTGGAGTCTCCGAAGTTGAATACGATGGGGAAGCTGCAACCAGCTTGGCACATTGTTGGCAACAACACCGCAAGCACCACTACGATTAAACACAGCCGACCCCCCATATTTATAAATGACTCAAACCATCTTCCAAACTTTTCCTACGAGCTCTGAGGCCTCGTCAGCACTAAAAACTGAAAGCAGACGATAGAGATGGAAACCGATCTCGCAGAAGTACTCAGAAATATGACGCTCAACTCTAGTGATTGACAGACACGAGCCCTGTTCATTTTTTCTATGAATGCAGTTGCCTATCGCCTAGATTTGAAAACTATGAGGCTCTAATCTTGAGATCATACTCCGGCATTACTTTCTTTCTGTTCGTGAAGAGAACACCGACGAAGGGTGCTCACTTACGGCCTGAAAAATGGCACCGGGAACCCCCGATAGATAGCGAGATCACATCAACAACAACAAAAAAAAAAAATTACACCCTGCCTGCTGGCAGACTTTGTCCGCTATTCACATTTTGTGTGACCGAAGACCTCCTTGGCTCTCGATGATTGACGCAATTATGTTGCTACGTCCCTATTTGAGACAACTGGGTGTCTTTCAATCATCGAATCTTCTCCTGAGCACCACCAAGCAGTTTTGCATATGGCACCGAGGCCACAAAAAAACACCTCCATTTGTTGCTCCTTCGCCACAGATCTATGGACTTGGGGATGTACGATATCTTCTAAAAAAACAACGTTAGCAAAAACAAATTCCAGTGATGTTTTTACAACGGAGAGGGCGTAATCAACGGCCCTAACTACATAGCCGCCCTCCACATTGCCCAACGAGAACTGCAAACGTCCAGAAAATGATGCACACATCATCGCGGTAGCGGCTATGGCACTGGATGTCGTAGTGGGCACGGAGAGGCCGCACAAGAGGTCGTCAACAACGGCTCCTTCCACGTCTGCGCTTCAAGCTTCCTCAGACTGATCTTTCATCGGGGCTGCAATCCGAATATCTTGGATCCAAAAAGAACCCAAGTCTTTTGATTCAAATCTGAATTGAACCCTCCAATCCAGAGTTTTTCCTCGATCCTGCAGACAGCATGGCTTTTAAAAAATTTCAACAAGGAAACAGCACCAAAATCAGACGCCCAACAGGCTCAGATTTCACACTCCAAACGAAGGGTCGACACACAACTCCTTAAACCAGAAACTTGACTCCCTATGGACTCAAAAACTCATCAGGGACTAAAAAACAAAAAAATGACCTCCCAAACTGTAGATTTTTTTTTTAACCATCTGGTTTCTGATCCATCAAAATATGGAGAGCATACTCCCTCAGTATTTTAAAAACAATTAGGAAAAAAATGATGGGGAGAAAAAAATGAGAGGGGGATTTCCATGAGGGAAATCCTCCCTCAGGTTCACAAGGCAGGGAAAGCCCGCTCTGATACCATGTTGGAAATGAAAAACACTTCTTGTTTATTCTATTGAAGGAACTTTGCTTAAATAGCAAAGGTGTACAATCTGATCCATTGGATCATAACAAACTGAGTTGATCTCAGCCACACAAATTATCCTAGTAACAACTTAGGATATGATATACTCTAACAGCAAATTCTCTAGAACAGCATACCAACCTCGATAACAACAAAATAGGGAGTGGAGAAGGAGCAAATTCTCTGGAACAGCCAAAAGAATAAATGAATATACATGGAAGATCTCCTCTTTGCCTCTTATGTTGAATACACTTATGAAGATTTGTAGTAATTCGCCCTAAAACTTGGAAGAAGGATCAAAGGCTCCAAGCTAACTTTCTGCGTGACCAAGCAACATTACTCCACATGCACTCTAACACCATGTTGGATTTCACATCTATTTCTAAAAACAAACAGAAGCAATCCATCCACTCCAATCTTATACAGAAAACGTAAGAGAGATATAGTGGCACCCGTAGGCACCATAAATAATCACTATACTATCCGTAGATAAGAATCACAACACTCCAATACAATGGATGGAGTAGTGGGGGGTATTTATACCAATACCAAATCTCCAATTACATAAATGAGTTTAACCTAAGCCAACATAACAAGAGGGCTTTAAGGTTAATTACAAGTTATAAGATGGATAACAATGTTAACCAGGGCTTACATAATAAAATATTACAGTAAAATAAATACAGTTGTACAATGCTTCCCCATATACAAGATTATATCATATAATGTCGGCCTTGGCTATAAGTCAGATTAAACTTTCAACAAGTTTGACCTGCTTAACAGTCTGTTTACATTCATAATATGCACTATGCAATTTGAACTTTATGCTTGCATATCATCTAATTAGAAAATCACATAGTTGATTTTTGTAAAACTCGAGTGGGCCTAACAGTGAAGACCTTGCTACTCCAAATAGAAGGTCCAAGGTTCAAATCCAGAAGGAGCTAAGGTTGTACACCAAACTTTGTTATCTAGAATAACAGAATTGGGGTGGATTAACATATATTAAATAAACAACATTGTCTAATATGGATGACGGCCTTGTGGACGTTAAAAACTACTTTCCCTTCCTTTTCTAGGCTCAAGAACAATTTTTGTTCAACATTAATAAAATCATATGATGTAGCTACGCGGACTGTCAGTCACATTGGTGTGTCTGCATTCTCCATGTCCTTTTGGAAGTGCTTGGCCATCTCAAGACCCTTCCAAGTATTTTTCTGGATCACAGCATAATACATATAAAATATCTTTTAACAGTTTAATAATATTCCTAAAAACTGAAGCTATGAAAAAAGTGATAAATGGGTTTTAGGATTTAGCAGAGAAAGAACTTTAAATGACATCTTGTCATATCATTTCTTTTCCTTTCACCCTTCACTGGCATATTTCTTTGCTATAATATCAAACCCAAGGTTTTTTCTTTTTTTTTCCCAAAATGTACTGATCAGATGTACACCAATGGCTAATCATTGGATCACTTCACACAGACTAGTTTCTAGATTCTCTGCCTTTGGCTTATTATCATAAGATTTCTAATCAATCTTATTTTTATGCACTTTGTAAGGTGCTTAGGATACTTTGTGAAAACAGTAACCCTCATTGAAACTTCAATTTAGTTAACGTTATCCTTAATAGAGTCTCACAACAATTTCTTTTGTGAAAACTGAGTAATAATTTGACATTTGTACAAAATAACAAATGGGGAAGAGTTATGTGTTTGGTAGATCTTTACTTCCCCTCCCTACCAACATAAGGAGGATAAGCATCTCTGACTGGATCCTTAGGTCAGCTGATATGAGATATCGTCTAAGACAATGGTGTTTAACACAAATCCTTGTTGCAATGTCATTTCTAAAATAACAAACATCTGTAGACTTCTGAGAACACACCAAAAGCTTTGTTGCCTCGATACTGAACCACAGTTACGCATTGGAGAACATGTCCACCTGAAAATGCTGTTGAATGATCTCAGCGAGCACTGTACAAAAAAACGTTTAGCCCTCCTTTCTGCATTGTGCACAAAGCACATCCATCAAGCTTGTCTTGAAAAATCCATCTGATTGCCAATCTCTCATATAAGAAAAACCTGATGCACCCTAGCATAGAAAACACATATCTAATCCAAATGTAATGAATTCTGCAATCTAATCTATGAAATGGATTGAATAATGAGGATATCCAGCCACATTGAATGAACAATCATATGCATATGATACTTTAGACACAGCCACATCAACTATATGTGTTTTATTTTCGCTGAGGAAAGAGACATTTGCAACCATGTATAAGGGAGAAACAGGTAAGAGAATAAGTCATTTTTATTAATGACCAAGAATGACCAAATTATGCCAATGGGGCGCATCAGAAATAAAGTGTTGCAATGAATTGTAGCTAACAAGAAAAACTAAACTAGAGTATACTATAATGAAGTGGAACTACTGGACAGCATCGTGGAGTGGACCCAAAAATGGGTAAACCCTAAACATGTTGTAAGTAACAAAGAAGTGATGAGAGAATCAAAAGACAAGATAGAAAGAAAGATAGGGAAGAGAAAAGCACAAATGGGTCCAAGTGTTGACTCTAATTGGGAATGCAAACTAGAAATTGAGCCATTCTCATCACAAACCATCCCAAAGGAGCCAACACAAGATCTAATGGTGCTCCCAAGAGAATGGTTAAGACTAAAGGATCCTGGTTGGAAAATCCTAGGAATGCATAGAGCCCGAACCCTCAAAACTCTTAGCCTCCATGGCTAAGGAACCAATAGAAAAAAATAAGAAACTAGTAAGTTGCATTGGTCGACAACTCCTCGGTAAGGGGAGGCCAATACCCAATGTCGTCGAGCCATAGTCTTATTTTGCTAGATGGATGAAGAAGGCACTAGAGTCCTAGTAGTAAGTCTCATACCTCGATCTAAGATAATTATTCTAGGATGATGTATCCTTGGATGAACATTTTTGCCCCCAACAACAAAGATAGGGTGAAAAAAATTGTGATTAGCAGAGTGGTAATCAGTTTCTTCTATAACGCCTAATGTTGAAGAGTGATAGCCTCCCCAAGGTAAAGAACCAAGCATCTTTGGTCACAATAGCGGAAGAAAATGGCAAGCAATCCACCTGCATATTTGTACAAGGAACGGTAATTCCCCGAATCTTGAAATATAAGGGACAAATGAAGATGTGCTCCACTCTCCACTTCCCAAAGAAAGTAAAAGCAAACAACCCTATCCTCTCGAGGAATATGGTTGTCAACCTGCACTCGCAGCTAATGTAATTGGACTCTAAGGTGACCAAGAGGGATCCTAAGGCCATGTTTCCAATTTTGCTAGACATATTTACGTTAGGCAATAATGCCATCCTCAATCTTCATGAAATGTATATAAAACACTAAACTGGGACTAAGAACCTGACGCAAAGTGATCCAAGTGGTTTAAATATATTGTTGATATATGTCATCCTTGACATCTTGGTTATCATCTTCTTTTCAAGAATAAGGCAAGGAGGAGCATTCGGAGAATATTTGAACGAAGGTAGTTGATATATAGAAATGCCAATTGACTGAAGAAGTTAACTAGCCTATAAATACCAACCTCAATGACAACCAGAAATGTTTCTAAAAGCAATTCATTCTAAATAACGAAGTGTAGTCACCCATGGATCTAACACAATAAAGGTGAAAATGTATTCTAAAGATGCTCTCAAGGTGAAGAAAATGAGCGCCAAACTCAGATTAGACAATACATTATGAAATTGTTTTTTACATCGGACGAACCATTTAAGCAAAAATAGTCTAAACCCTCTCAATACGATCAAAATTAGCACACCTTAGACACAGGCACCAAATCTTAGATCCATTAGGATTGTGGGTTTAATTATGCTATCAAGTAGGAACATCTTAACATGTATGTCTTGAAAGTGGAGCTAGAAACATTGACATTTTAGGACTAAGAGAGATTTATCTCTTACAAAGTTATCATTGTGAAGCTAGACAAATATTAAAAGGACCTGTAAACCGAACCACTAAGTATGTGTAAATGATAATAATCTCAATCTGTTTGTCCTTGTAGAAGTACAAAAACTTGGAAAGGGCACTTTTTGAGGTGTTCAAGAAAATCACTTTACTCTTACTAGGGTTGACCACCAACTATCTTGAACCGCAAAAAAAAACAAAAGCATCTAAATTGCCTTTACAAGCCCCCCTCAAATCCATGAGAAGGGACAATTACATTATCCACGAAAATCAATACACATGACCCAAAAAACAACCATCCTCGACATGTTTGTTTCAACGAATGAATGTGGAAGAAATAGGGCATATTTACTCTAGTTAGCTTATTTTTGAAGTAATTTGTGGCTTACTACAATGCATTGTACTTTGTAACAGCTCTTTTCAATGAGTCCCATTGGCCCACTTTGGACATTGGTGGACATTAATAGAATTATATTATCTTAGATTAAAACAAAACAATAAAAAAAAAAAGTCTACAAAAAATTACTTGGATGAGGACCTCACACATCTTCAAATGGAGGAACTACAAAAAGCACGTGTGCAAGTGATAGCTACTCGAAAGGACAAGTGGGCAATTATTCATGACCAAAAAGTTGTGATTTGTGACTCCCCTCCTTCATGGTGGTCACGTCCTTGGCCTGTAAAATGAAGGTGTTCTCGGGTCCCAGTAGGTAACAATAGCCTCTTTGTTGCTTGTTGGAACTGTAAAGGGTGATATGGTCTTCCCCAAGTACATTCCAAGATGTTATTTCTTCACAAGGAATTGTTTTTATCACAAAGACCCATGAAATCCCGAAACAACCTCTTCCACCAATCAATGGCTATTTTTGTGTTTCTTTCTACTTTTAGGCATGTCACACATCAATCAGGTGGGCATTCACGGTTCAATTGGTGTGGCATGCCTCATTCGAGACTACCTTCGTCAACATCTTTCATTGGTCGCATCAGGTAAGCAATCCAAATATATGTGGTTTCAGTTCGAGAGGGGCCCACCCCCTCTTAGAGGCATCTTCATAGTAGTATGTTATTTTCCTCCAACGTCATCAACTTTTGCCATCCACTCTAATGGTAACCCACAATTGAAACTCTACTTAGAGATTTATGCATATTCATCAATGGGTGATGTCATTCTTTTAGGTGACTTCAATGCCCACACTAAGACCCACAAAACACATTTTCATGATCTTACAGATAACGAGTTTTGTCTCTTCGAACTCAAACCCAAGGATCTTGCATTCACTAGGACTTCTACAGATGAGAAGCATCCTATTACAACTTATGGAATACACTTGATTCAACTGTGCAAGTCGCATGGCCTCTTGGTTCTCAATGGCATTCCTCAATTTCCTAACTCCTCCAAGTTCATTTGTTCTCCACATGCAAGAGGTGAGAGTGTGGTTGACTATGTCATCACCAACAAGACTTTGTTTTTTTTATATTCATAGCTTTCAGGTATCTAGTCAGCCTCCCTTGGTTGATCATGCAATGTTGACCTTCTCCATGAGTTCTTCCTCTTTTACCTCTCCATATCCTCTTCCATTGTTGTAGCACGATGATGAGTATTCCGAGAATGGAGCACAAGATGACAGATTAGAGGCCAAAAAGACTAACAAGACTGCAATCAATGTAGTTCTGCTCAACATTCTGCACTAGAACAGCATCAACACTTGACTCGTACGGCAATATGACTTGAACGACACTTCCAATAGAACGGAATGCACTAGAATGGTAGTGTATTGGAACGGCAAGTGCTAGAACAAAATGCACTAGAACAGCAGTGTGTTGGAACGACAGTGTGGTGGAACAGCAAGTGCTAGAACGACACTTGCTAGAACGGCAAGATCAACTTTGCTAGAACAGCAACTTACTCTACAAATACTGGAATGGCAACTTGCACTGGAACGGCCACAATCAAGCTCATAGAACGACGTAACCAACACCACTGGAACGGCAACCTCAACAGTTCCACTTGTACGGCGTTCTAGACTGCAACTCCCTTGTTCCACGTTCGGATTGCAACAATAATACCTGCCCATAGAGAATCCAACACACAATTATGACTACCAACAACAATCACACTTGTACACAAATCACACACATCATGGATAGAAGATGAGTCATATGCATTATTTAATAGTAAAGCATTACAGAGTCCTATACAATGCATACATAATCTGCATACATGCTACACTATCTGCACATACATATGGTTTGCCAATACATGACTCTAGTCTATTTATATGTTGCTAGTTCCTATGCTTCGTATACGTTCTCTCCCTAGATGTCCTAGATAGTCTTGAATGACAGAGGGGGGGTCTATTTAAGCTTGTGTCTTGGTTGTTACCAACAATGGCTTCCAGGACAATCCACCACCCAATCATCTCCCCATTCGAACATTCACATAGCACCCTCGATGCAACTATAGTCTATTGCAATTTATCAAATCACATGATTAAATTGCATTACATTGATATTTCATTTACATTTGCATTTGCATTTCACATGCATTTGACTCACATTTACATTACATTTCATTACAATTATTTACACTTAGTGCATTTTGCACTTATTCCTACTATGTTCACTACTTTTTCTTTTGAGGTCCAAAACCAATGCCTACATTTGCCCTCCCCTTTACTTTGGTTGACGTTTGTTTCGGTTCCTGGGGACTCGGCTGCTGATGTTGAGGTGTCGGAACAGGTACTCTTCCCATCTCCATGATCTGCAACTTCAATGCCTCCTCATCCTTCAGTCTCTTGGCATAATTATGGTATCTTGCTCCTATACCATAATGATTGGCCCTTTGTTCCATCTCAGCCAATTTTGTCAAGAGTTCTTTCTCCCTCTTTGCAAAGGCATCTTCGGCTTCTTTCTTAGCTTTCTCAGCCACTTCTGCAAGTTGCTCATCTCTTTTTGCAATCAGCTGCTCTTTGTGCTTCAATTCCTTGGTCTTCCAACATTTGTTCTCTAATTGAACATCCGGATTTCAACTGCACAATTAGTACACTTTGTTCCTCTCAAGTCTTTGTCCTCTCCTCTACCTCATGCTTCAAAACAACCAGTTTTGCCTCAGCCTCTTGCTGTAAAGCAACTTGTTCTGTGTCAGTTTCCTCTTTTGCTCTCTTCATCTCGTACCGATTAGCGTGTGCTCCTTTTGACTAGTGGATCTTCTGCAATCCAATAGCTAACCACTCAATCCAGTATGCTAAGAAATTAATTCTTGCATACATCACTAATTCAAGTGCGATCTTCCTGTACTCCAAACCTGCTCCATCTTTTGAACAAGACATCAGGTCTGTTGCATCCATATATATATTATGGTTGGCTGTTTATAAATTGTCTGCATTCCAGCTGGCAATTCTTTTATTCCAACCATATTCTGGATGTCCCCAGCCTGCAATTCCCATGGCTATTTCTAATGAATTTCAATGAGCTTCTTTGTCTTCTCTTCATCTTGAACCCATTGTTCAATTGTCCAACGCTATCCATCCTAAACTCTAGTCTAGATCTATCCATAATTTTCATCATCTTTCAAAGAGTACATTAATCTTTTCCTCCACATGATCTCTTAGGTCTAACAGTTGTCTAAGATTTGGCACTTCGATCATGAAATGCTCACTTGTCTCCTCTAGTATGTTGACCTCAGTTTCTTCCTTGGTGAGGATCTCCTCTCTGTCTCCTTCCCCCTCACCTCGCAGATTGATGGTTTTCTTTGTTGCCTTGCCTCCCAATATCGGTTGCTCCATAGTATTAGGCAACTACTTCATTCTTTGGTTGTTACCTCCTCTCCTTATAACTTTATATTTTCTTACGAGCTGCCTTCCTTTCTCCATTACTTTTGTTGGCACTCTCTTCCTTTGCCAGTTGTTTCCCTTCCTGCATAACTTCGGCTGGCATTATTTCTTCCCTTGCTAGCTCCTCTATTGTGGATGTGATCTCAAATGGTAGCTTCTCTCTCAACTAAGGTGATGCACATGGATCTATTTGCTACTGAAACTCTGCAAAAATGTCAAGTGACTCCATTCACATTTCTTCCACTATTTCCACCTGAACTGCATCCTCTACATTTCGTATCTCTCCATCCATACCCACCACTCCTGTCAATCTCTACGCCTGTTGCATAGTTCCTCCTTGTTGTGTATTCTATTCCCCAAACTATTGTTCTCTCTCTGCAGCATCTTTTTCGGTCTCCTGCTATACCAACCTTCTTTACCTCTTCTCTTCTACCGGTTGTTGCTCTTCATCATCTAAATCCTCACTTGTTTCATCGTCCAGCAAGTCCTTCCTCTTCATTATTTTCTTCGTTCTCACTAGAGTATTTGTATTTGTCTTTGTGAGTGGCATCACATTGATCCACCTGTTGATCGTTGGCTCCTACACTACTTCCCTTGGAGGATTCAATCCAAGAAACTGCAACTTCTCCAATGCCACAGCATTCATTAACAATGCAATAGCATGAAACACCATTGAAAAGTTCTTGGAATACCAAATCAATATATTCTTAATGCATTGTGATAGATATGATGCCCAATCATACGCAATACCCTCCAGAATACCTTGGACATGTGGTATTAACCAGGTGGGCATTTCCATACATCGTTGATCTCCTGACAGCTTAGACATTATCACATTCATGGCACACTGCGATTCCATGTTCTTCAACTGTTGCTTTATTCCACGGCTTCCATGCTTCGTTAGCTTCGCAACTTCTTTTGGAGTTATATTGGTGATGTCTTGGATCATTTCATTCCACCAGATCTGATATATTGTCTCATTTATGACTGGTAATCCATGATTTGGCAATTCGAATGTTCTTTGAAAATTGCTAGGTGATAACACCACCTTTACCTTTTTGTCGCCGATCTTCACTTTGTTGGCATTTTGTTGTAGATTGTATGTTTCTAACATCTGCAACAAATAACTCTTGAAGAACTCCCCAAAGTTTCGAATCTACAGTATGCAACTTACACCTACATTCTTGAACGCAGCTCTCAACGGGTGATTTATTGCGCTTGCTTTCCACCAGTTGCACCAAAATTCTCCCCCCAGTTGTTGCCATGTAATGTCCTTCAAAAGTATTTGCATCCTTCCCTTCCCCTTTTGAGGCAAAGCCTCCACTCTCTCTTCCTTTGGAGTGCTATCTCAAGGTTGTTCCCACGAGTGTCCACTATGTTGCCTACTACCTCATTTCACATCAAAATTGTGTTCCTTCTCTCTTTCTTGGATGCAATAAGCAAAATATTTTCTCGCACTACTTCTACCATTTTTTTCTTGCCTTCCTGATTTGGGTGGATTCTTTCTCAACTCCAATTTCGCTTATTCCAATCTTTCGCAAATACTAGGCCTCTACATTTTCATTGACTACAATCACTCCTCAAACTCCAACTCCTACTCTACAACCCGTCATCTACTTCTAGCACTAGTACGACACTTGTTGTTTGTTACTAACTAGTACAACAGATACACTTGGCTTGCAATACAATCGTCTAGTACAGGCTTGTACGATAGTCGTATGGCGATTTCACTTGTACAATAGGCGTTAACTTCACTTGTATGATAGGCGTTAACTCCACTTGTATGGCATGGCTCCCCGACGGCTTCCTCGCATGACTCGCTCGACAACCTCCCTTGCATGTCTTCTACGTAGTCTACATCACTTTTGCCTATCAATCTTCCACGTTGTCCACATGCAACTTATCAACCTTCCCATGCCTGCAAGTGAAAAAAATCTCACGCTTTCTCCCGTTCGTATGGGTGCTGCAATTGTTTTTCAAAAAAAGAAAATCCTTTTGTTCCCTTTCAGCTCTCCATCTGCACAAAATTTTGCCTAGGTATCGTCTTTCCTCTGCAACCCGTCGATGACAATAGTTGTCTCCATTCCTCTGTCTATTCGCAGCTTGTACGTTAGCATGGCTCCAACTTCAATAATATTCTATGCACTTTGGCATGGCTCCTCCTCTGACAATGCTCTACGCACTTCTCCACCAAACCACATCTTCCCAATTGCTACTCCTTGGTGAAACCTTTGTCCTCCCTCTCCGTCCGACATTGAGTGTAAATGAGATACTCAGGCCTCCCCAGTTGCCTCTATTTATAAGATTGGAAGGGTGGTTGCCATCCATGCTGAACTACTCACTAGCCGCCACCTCGCCACCCGGCATGCAACTACCACACTGTCTTTTTGTATGTTTTCTCTTTCTATTTTTTTTTATTTGTTTATTTTTTCAAAAATGGAACACACCATCTAAACCTAACTATGTCATACAATTTGTACGACCACTACAACTGCCACTTCTATTGCAAATCTGTAGACAAAACTATCTCTTCCTACCATCGGTGACCGTAATAGAAGCAATGTAACGGCATCTAGTAGTTCTTGCGAACTACTCTAATCTACTTCTTCAACAATATTTACTGGCACACCATCTACTCCCCTTCTTGTTTGCCTCCCTTTCTCAAAGTGAGTTTGTTATTATTTTTGGCTTAGGAACTGGTTGCAGTCTTGACGCATTCCTCCTAGATCGCCTTGTAGGCAGTGAACTTGAACTACCACTACTTGTGTCGAAATTGATTGTGTGCGAGGTACTACTCGAATCAGTAGAGCTTGTTGACATACTGGTGGTATTTGTCCGGCAGTGCCTTCCATATCCTTCTTGAGATGTCAGTGCTTCAAAAACATCCCTCCACGGTACCTAAGTTGCTTCTTCTCTAGTCCATCTTTGTTGCTCCATTTCATTCAACACTTCCTGCCTCCTTGCTTCTATTATGTCAATATTCTAAATTGTCCTTCCAATTTCCTAAGCAATTTGTGCCCTCATTTGCGCATTATACCTTTGTAACTCTTCATACTCCTAAAACATTTGTGTTTCCAGGCATATCCTTTGTTGTTGCACACCAACTTGTGCTAACAAGCTCATTTCCTCATGCTCATTGCCATCATTCCAAGGTTCATGCTCCAATTGTTCTCTACTTACGAACTCTATTCACCACACATCAGCATTTGAAAATGATCTAAGTCGCCTTTCTTCTTTCGTGGCTGAGAATTGTACATGCACCCGTAATTGTTTCTCTCCATAGGAAGAGGTTCCAACTCCTCTTGCTCTATCACAAGCTACTCTCCTGCATTCCCAAACAATCGCCTCAATCCTAGATTACTCTCTTCTCTTTCTTCTTCTACACCTTTTGCTTGTTTGTCATGTTATTCTTCATTTGCCTCTACCTGAATGGAGACAAGTTTGCAAGAACAACTCGTAGTCTTCCATCTACCAATGGAGAAGTCAACTATTCGATTGCCCTTCATCTTCCTTACTCGCTTCCAAATGCAACACTCCTTCCTCGTCCGATTCATGTCCATTATTCTTAGCACCATAGGAGTGAAACAAGGGTGTCGCCTTTCCCCGACACTTTTTGGGATCTTCATCGACGAGCTTGAGACTTTTATTAGGGAGAACGCTCGCTCAAAGGATGGTTGCCTTCTCCACTATGTGCTGATTTCTATTCTCCGCTTTGCTAATGACGTTGTTCTTTTGGCCTCATCCCCTGAGGGGTTTCAGCATCATCTAGATACACTAGCCGCTTTTGTGACTCGAGACAATTGATGGTTATTCTTTCTAAGACCAAGGTTATGGTGTTCAATACTACCAAAGAGGCTCTATCCCATCTCCACTTCTTTTTCCAAGGTCAGGAGGTTGAGATTGCCACCTCATATGTATACTTGGGGGTTCTCTTCACTAGTCCCACTTTGGGTATGAAACCCGCCGCCCAGGCCCAAGTGTGTAAGGGGTATGCAGCTCTGTCTTTGCTAGAGAGGAATTGCTTCAAAGCACATTTTCAGGATATACCTGTGAAGATGAGGATCTTTGATGCCTTGGTGAAGCCAACTATTACTTATGGGTCAGTGGTTTGAGGCCTTAGTCTTGGCCCGACTGAGTGGTCTCAGGTTGAATGAGTACAAACACTCTTTCTTCGACGATTCATTCGTTGCAAGGGCACAATCCCCTACTCTATTATTCTAGCAAAGTTTGGGGCCTCTCCTCTCTAGCTTGAGATTATTTTCTTGATTATTGGTTATCTTCACAGGATTCGTACTTTAGGAGATATCCCTGGGGGCTACAGTTGGTACCCTTACCTCGCCCTTCGATCCTCGATGGAACTCTCTCCGAGTTCTCAGGGAGACCGGAGGAGCTGGTATTTTCAGGTCTCTGCCCTCCTAGCCAGCATTTAGATATGGATAGACTGGCTCCCCACTTATTCCTTTGGTGTTCTCCCCCCCTCTTGGCATAGTAAGGAGAAGAAATTCTACGATATCCAAAAGGATGTTAGTCTCCAGTACACTAGATGCACATGGATCTCTCCTATTGCCCCTCTTTCCTCCAAGCTATCTTTCTACCATGAGTACTTATAGATTTAAGAGGGTAGAATAGTTCCTCCACAATACCTTTAGCAACACACAATGCATAGTCTTTGGATCCTGATTGGGTAACTTAGGGTGTGTTCTCACCAACTCTGATTGAGTCAAATCACCATCTTTCGATGGAGGAGCAAGTTTGCTTGTTTTGCTCCTTGGGTGAACTGAAACCCTGTATCACTTTATTTTTTTTTGTCCCATTTATTACGAGATCCGAGGTAGATTCCATTGCCTTTCCAGGGACAACTCTCGATTTGTTTCTACCTTCTTCAGGTACCTGGACCAGTGGTGTCTCACACTCCTCCTTAGGGAGATAACTCAGTTTCGTCAACATAAAAGCTCTTCTCCACATGGATCTCACCCCCCTCAACATCGGCTCATCACATCATACTTCATCAGCTCCGACAGACTAGTTGACATCGGACGGAAATGCCCCACATCATCCAGTTCAGATGGGAGGCAAGGTCACTAGACAGCGCACCCTCAGTTTGTTAGGATCTCGAACTAGTGATGGACAGAGACATATCATGGACTTCTTCAACTCTGATACTTCAGCCTTGACTGTTATGAGAGATTAGTTTTTGGAGGGGGTTTGGAGCTTGCCCCTCCCGGGTTGCTCCCTCCCCTCTCCCTCTCTCTCTTCGTTCTTCTTGGCGTGCACTCCACTCTTATGGACTACAGCCCTTCCCCCCTCTTCTCTCCCTTCTTTTTCTCCACCTCTCTCTTTGGCCCGATTTTCCGGTTACATCTTGTATTTATCTTAGTTCTTTTCTTTGTTGGGCTTTTTATCCGGCTAGCTGGCAATCATTTTTGTCCTTCTTATAGTCCCTTGGGTCTTTTTTGGCCCACCGCAGACATTAATAATATTTCATTTCATTTCATTGTCTTCCTCCAAAGACCAACTTCCGGACACATTTGACATCGTGATATCTTCGCTTACAGATCGATTCTTCAAGTTGATCATATACTTGTGTTGTCCTTTCTTGAAAGTGAGTCGATCCTTCTCCCAATTGTGATTGACCTTTGCCATGCGCAACCATCCTCTCCCCAACAATGCATCATATGTTGGTTTTTGCATGGTTATCACAACAAAATCCATCACAAACTCTTGATCGATGACTTTTACCTTCTGAGCCATTAAGACTTCTTTCATTTCAATCCCATACTGATTTGCACCATACAACTTGAGATTTGGAGACCACAAAGATGGTGCTCCAATTTCCCTCCATGTCTTCTTAGGCAAGGCGTTGACACTCAACCCCCTGTTGATGATCACCTGCATCAACTTATGATCTAGCAACTAAATATGAATTAATGTTGGCTTTTTGCCAACATTAATCATCAATACAGTTGGATTAATGAATTGATCCTTTCTCTTTTCAGTTCCTTCCTGCTGACTTTGTAGCTCCATCACTCTCCTTGGTTGCATTATTTCTTCTACCATCGCATACAACTCTGGTATAGTGCTAAGTAAACTCAACACTTTAACCTCCACTGTCATATTGAGTGCTTACGTTGCCAGCTCCTGGGTTGACGACTTTTCTTTGGGCTTCTTAAACTTCTTTTCTTCAAGGAGTCGTTCTTGCCTGTTCTTCCTCATTTCATCTTCAATTTAGTCATGTGATTCCTACCATCTCTCCTTCTCCATAGAAAGGTTGGGGTACTGGCCTGCCTTCTTTGCTTGACCCCTTGTAACTACAAGCAGATTGCTCTCCTTTTGTTGTTGGTTTATTGGAGGCTCCTCAATGTCAATAAATTGACATTCTGCAAGTAGCTCGAGCTTGCCTTCTTCAAACAGTTTGCCTCATGACTACCCGGTCCACACCAATGACACATTAAGATATTATTATTTTCGGAGTTGTCTTCGATTGGCTAGTTCCGACAATTACATGTGAAGTGCCCCCACTCTTGGCATCTTCGACACTAAATGATTATTTTGCCATCTGCATCATATTGCAATCGACTTTGTCCTCCTTGTTGCCAATTGCCTTGTTGCGGTGGTCTCCCACCTCAACAATTGTTCCTGTATCCGCCACTTGTTGTTTGTCCATACTTTGATGTACTGGGTTTTTCGTCCTTCACTTCTTGTTGCACCAACAATGTCTGGTGTCTCGAACTCCTTATATTGAATGGACAATCTACAACCACATGCCCTTTCACTTCACAAATGTTGTAGTAGGCGTTCTTTAAACAATTAATATGTATCCCTCAGTCTTACAATCAAAACACCAAATAACTTGTCTCTCCTTTTCTTCCTTAGCATCTCGAGCCATCCTTTTCAAGCCCTTCCTCATGGCCTGGATTGCCATGTATACATCGTCACAATCATAGTTGACAAAATCGGGATCGAAAAAGAATCGACAAAAATCGGGAATCAACAAAAAATCAGGGCAAGAATCGGCCAAAAAAAAACCCGAAGAAAACGAATTTTTGCATTCAAAAAAAGTTTTTTCATGCATATTACAATGAAATAACATTATGAAAATCAAATATTATAATAAAAGCAATAAGTCATGTCAAGTCATCATACAAGGCTCAAGCTTTAAGTACACATGAAAGTGACAAAACACATCTTGTATTGCATATAATATGAAAAGGTACAAAGTTAGAAGTAACAACAAGGAAAAAAGGGATTCCTTTTTTATACGTCTTCACATGGAAACAAGTAACAACAAAGTTACAATCACTTGAAAAAAAGGAAAAAAACCTAAACCCTAAACCAAAAGGCTAGGGTTTAGGGTTTAAAATTGAAACATTGACATCTGAAAAATGGGCTTGCATACATTGTTATCAGGCAACAATATTTACTTAAAAAAAGGAAAAAGAAAACCTAAATCCAAAACCCTAGGGCCTAGACTAGGGTTTAGGGTTTAAACTTCAAGTTCAAAGCTTCAAATTCAAACATTAACAGTTGAAAAATGGGCTTGCATACATAGTTACAGGCAGCAATAGTTACTTAAAAAGAGGAGGAAACAAAAAAAAACCTAAACCCAAAACCTTAGGGTTTAGGGTTTAAACTTCGAAGTTCAAAGTTTCAAACATTAACAGCTGAAAAATAGGCTTGCATACATAGTTATCAGGCAACAATATTACTTGGAAAGACGAGGAAAAAAAAAACTAAACCCGAAACCCTGGACTTTAAACTTTAAACTTCGAAGTTCAAATATGAACAGCTGAAAAATGGGCTTGCATAAAAAAAACCTAAATCAGCTGTAGCCTCAAAAAAAAAAAAAAGGTACAAAGTTACAAGTAACAACAAGGAAAAAAGGGTTTCATTTTTTATATTCTTGCACATGGAAACAAGTACCAACAAAGTTACAATCACTAGAAAAAAAAGGAAAAATAACCTAAACCCTAAACCAAAAGGCTAGGATTTAGGGTTTAAAATTGAAACATTGACAGCTGAAAATGGGTTTGCATACATAGTTATCAGGCAGCAATATTTACTTTAAAAGAGGAGGAAAAAAAATCCTAAACGCAAAACGCTAGGGCCTAGACTAGCGTTTAGGGTTTAAACTTCAAGTTCAAAGTTCAAAGTTTCAAATTCAAACACTAACATCTGAAAAATGGGCTTGCATACATAGTTACCAGGCAGCAATATTTACTTAAAAAAAGGGGAAAAAAAAACCTAAACCCAAAACCCTAGGGTTTAGGGTTTAAACTTCAAAGTTTCAAACATTAACAGCTGAAAAATGGGCTTGCATATATAGTTATCAGGCAACAATATTTACTTAAAAAGAGGGAAAAAAAAACCCGAAACCCTAGACTAGGGTTTCGGGTTTAGGGTTTAAACTTTAAACTTCTAAGTTCAAACATTAACAGCTGAAAAATGGGCTTGCATAAAAAAACCCTAAATCGACCGCAGCCTATATAAAAAAACGAAAAAAAAAAAATCGACAAAGAATCGCCGACTCACCGATTCTTTGTTGATAAAGCCCGATTCTGTCGATTTTTTGCCAATTTTCTCAACCATGGGACAAAGTACTGAAACTGAAATAGCTCAGAAGGCAATGATCACAAGAAAAACAGTTGTTGCGGCAAGCTCAGAAAAGGCCAACCCCCAAGCTCAGCACAAGAGGCCCAGTGAAAGAGTAAAGCGGAAAGAGCATCCAAGCACTGAGAAACAGGAGGCAATAAGACCAGCCAAAAGACAAAAATTAGAGCAAGAAGTACTGAGGACTCAGACGCAAATTGCACTGACACAACCGTCCAGGAACCGACTCCGAAAGCGAGAAGAACAGGTACGTCTCCTTTTCCTTCTACTTTAGCTAAAGTTGCTCCACCTCCTCAACAGCCTCCACCTAAACAACCACCCCCACCATCTACCCCTGCTGATGAAGCCACTCCCTTGCTTAATATGTCTCCGGCAACAATTGCCACACCCCATGTATAGGAGGTGCAAGTAGCCTCAACCAATGTGTATATGTGAACCCCTATAAATACCACCACTATAGCATTAAACCCTTCATCCATGATTTTCTCACCTTTCCAATCTACCTTCATACCTTCCCCTGCTATTGGGCATCCCTTGCCAAAAGCATTCTCAAATATCCAAAGCTTTGAGACAAACACTCTAAGATGGGCAGAGCAGCAAGAACCGTAGGACGGAACAAAGCTGGCAACCACCCGAACATATGATGGAGTAGATCCAATTGCTGGAGAACAAGTCAAGATGGTTGCATATCCGAAGGTCAAAAAGCAAGTTGCAAAGATGACAACGAAGGATTATCATATTAAGGTGCAGAAGTATAATATCTCGAAAATCCCCAAAATTGATGCACTTCGAGCTCTACGCACTAAAGCGAATACTATGTTCCTTCAAAGCAATCAATCGGATGTAAAACTTGCGGCTGCAAAAAGAAAGATCAAAGCTCTAGACCAAAAGCTGAGCAAAGAAAAGGTTGAGGAGGACAGTCTCAAGAATGAAATTTTGGAGCTGAAGCATATAATAGACAAATCTCCCACTGAAGAACAACCGCAGCAGAGGGATGAAAAGATCCAAATATTGGAAGAGCAATTGCAGCAAGAAAGCAACAAAATGCATGCACAAGAAATGTCATTACAAGAACTGAAGTCAAAGCTCCAAGGCCAAGTACAAACCGAATTGAAGGAAAGAGAGAAGCCTCAAGGCCATGTAATCTCCAAGGATATGCTGAAGCAATTCAGAGGCCAATACTGGATCAAGATCAAAAATGTTTCAATGACAGCTTTTCCTTTTATAAGAAGGATAGCCAATATTGCAAAATTGATTTAGGATGTTAAGGAAGAGTTTAGCAGAGGCAAAGAAGAGTTGAGGAACAAAGTGCAACAGGCAAAGATTGCACGACATATGCTGAGGAAGAAAGGAGAATACCACTAGCTGATCAAACGCTCGCAAAGATACCTAGGAGAGTCCAAGTTTCGCACAGATTAGATCATATTTGGAAGCTGGCTAATTATAGAGGGAGGTGAAATAATCAGCATCCTCAAGGCAAGCACTAATAAGGTAAAGTTGGCAGTCCAAGAAGTCACAAGTCTTGGCTTTCCAAGATTTTGGGATGCAAATGGGCAATTCTATAATGAGAAGCAATTGAGCCAACTTCTAGACCAACAATTAAATAACGAAAGTGAGATTGACACACTGTCTGAGCCTCTAACGATAGATCAAATCATTATATTCTTCCATAGACTCTCTACTCTGTTGTCAAATACTAAAGACCTAGCACGAAGATATAAGGACCCCTCCGATGACCACTATTTTCAGCTGCAAAAGATCCTCAACGAATTTAGAGCAATACATGTTCCTTCTCAAAGGACATGGGACAAAATGTGCAAGCTATTTCAGCTGCTAAGAGTGCCTTCAGCAGCCCAAGCAACCAATCAACAAGGAGAAACGGTTAGAACAGCTTTGGAAGGGCAAGAGCAATCCAGTGGCACAGCTAAGACTTCATAAATGGGAAGCATTTAGAAAGTTGACCCTTGTGCAAGCAAATTTTGATTTCATTTCGTCTTTTTTGTTTCATTTTGACTCCGTAGACCAAGTGGATAAGGCTAGATGGGTTCGATGCTTTTGCAAGCAGAAACCCCCTCCGAGGCACCAATAATGTGAGTAAAATTCTTCACCCACATCCATCTCTAAAGAAGGAGATGAATTTTGTCAATAGAGTACCTTATCATTTTTGCTAAGAGAGGTTGTTGGATACCTGAGAGAATCACCTGATCAGAAGACGACAAGGAAGGCAAAAACAATGCAAAATTTTGCAAAGTATAAAGAGCTGCCGGAAATTCGGAGATGATGACATCAACAACAACCACGAAAATATTCGACACCCGACAGTTGAAGACAAGATAATCCGGATTGAAATTTTAACTAAGCAAAAAGGTTGGCCAGACATTTTGAGTGTTGATGTTAGCAGAGACAATAAAAATCCGACGTCCAACATTAAAACAAAAGGCAAAGGAAGGAAGCACGCCGAACGGATAATGATGATGATGTCAGCAAGGCAGCATATAAAGTCCGACACGACTTGAAGAAGCATCTAGAACATTGAAATAGAATTTTGGCTAAGTATGAATGGAAGTCTGGCACCCAACATAGTAGCAAAGTCTGCCGGGTACAATAAACTTCCGCTACAAAGCAAATGCAATGCTCGACGGTGTTGAGTGTCTATGCCAACAAGTGTATCACAAAAACCCGACACAATAAAAGAATAGAGCAAAAAATTCTAAGGCATGGAATACATCCGGCATCCGGCAAAGCGCTTCACCAAGTTAAAAGATCAAAGAAGTGTAAGACATTTTGAATGTTGATGTCAGCCTAGGGTGCATAAAGATCTTATAGAGAAAAATAAAGTATCGGGCAGAAAGGGACATCAAACAAAAAAAAAGGAGCCTGAAGCGTGTGTAATCCAAAAGAAAGATTGAACCTAGCTGGAATGCCCAAACATGCTCCCGACAAGCAAAATTTGTTGTCAGAGAATCTTAACATCCCCAGGCTCTCCTAACTGACACTTGTACTACTACAACTAAGGCAGTAGTGGGACAACTAAAGTAAAACGAACCTATCAAAGGATCTTGCGCATCAGATGAAGACATAGTAGTCACCACTCCCTAGGATGGAACAAGAGCAAGCCACATCAATGCCATGATGGCAGATCGGTTGCAACAAAATGAGTTGAAGGAGACGCACACGTGCTGCAGCAACCTATCAAGCCTACAATCCACTCTTAGAGCAATGATGTTAGGATAACTAATTGCATTTGTAAAACTATATATACTTGAATGTAAGTCATTCTAATGGTCGGCCCTTTAGCATTTACAATTGCATAGTTATATGATTGAGGCTATATGCCTTTTGAATGAAGATTAGATTGTTGTCTATCCTATTGCTCAATTCTTTACAAAACATGTATGTATGTCTCATTGAGCGATTACATATTTCTGTTAAAGCTATGAATGGATAATTCTATTACAATTATTCTACAATCTGGATTTCTCCTTGGATTTACTGTTCTAATTCAGGAATGCTTTATAATTCTTAGAGTTTATTATGATTAATTGTTTTGTTATAAGGAAAGTAAGTTGGTTTGTTAGGCAATTTAGTTTAAATTCAGATTGCGAGACTCTTGTGCACTATCTCTTGATGTTGCTAAATCCGCACCACTTTTAGCTTAGCTTCTAACCCTTTGCATTCCTTACTTTAGTCTGCAACCCCATTTTAGTTAGATTAGCTAGGACCATAGGAGCCGGCCTACTCCGGAGGTTGACTCAGAGACCCCTATTTCTGAGACATCCAATCATGGCCAAGGTCTTAAGGGCGCAACCCATCCACTTAGGCAGATTTCAAACCAAGAAGACCATATGTGATCATGCCTACTGGCGCTACCTCCTCCTCTACTACACTCTGTCTTTGTGCATGGCTCTGGCTTTTCCTCATCATCTGAGTATACCTTAATAAAGTGTACTTGCCCCTTTCCCAAACACCTATGTGATGGATCCCAAGGTTCCTTGCAGTTGAAACATAATTATTTCCTCTGTATGCTAACTCCTAAACGATTGTCCCAATCCCTGTTGACCCACAAGTCGAGAGGGTGTAGCTCCCAATCTCTATGGAAAGGGTTTGTGAGGAACCTTCAATTGCTGCTACAGCATTCCTATACTCACATTTCTAGTGGTAGATCCTTGAAAGGATCTACTGGGTGCAGAAGTCTCTAGTGTCAAAGCCGTTTTGATGGTTGCCTATAATGACTCTAGGTCAAAGGCCTTGATTAGGCCTTTAAGGGGTTTTCTCAACCCTTCCATGAAAAGGTATGTCAATCGCCTCTTAGATATCTTTGGTACCATTTCAGCTAACCTTTGAAAATCAGCCACATATGTATCAATAGAGCCATGGTGTTGCAATTGTGCCAATTTTCTAAAGTGTTTCGCTGGATCTTGCCTCTCAAATTTGTCAATCAGCCTACTACAAAACTCTTCATAGTGATAAGATTACGTCCTTGAGTGACTAGCCCGTGATACCACCACTCATGTTCCACTCCTTCCAGGTGAAAGGTTGCAAATTTTATGGCTTCTTCCTCATACATGGCTCAATGAGAAATATGTATTCAGTTTCTGGATCCATGCTCGGGCTGAAATTTCGTTGGACCCATCAAACAACAGGATAGTGAGCTTTCCCAATATGTGTTGTAGATCCTATGAGGCTGGTTATGGGTGGCACTTTGTCCATTTCGAGCCTTTGGTTTAGACTTCAAGTTGCAAAAGTCTATGAAGGAAATATCCCTTTGGAACTCTACACTCTTCTCAGCATATTCAGCATGGAGGGTGTTCAAGTCATCCTCTTGCTAGTCCACCCCATCCTCTCCTTGTTGCATGGCTTCCCTCTGCAAAAAAGTGACTCTCAATAATCCGGAACTAGTCATTGATTTCAGTAGTGTGTTATGGTTTGCCCTGGAAGCTGAGATTTCCCCTCGTTCACCATGTCCTGAAGGAATAGTGACAAGGTTTGGAAACTATACTAGCTGAGTGAAAAGATTGATTAACTGCTGCTATCCGTCCTACAAGGACTTCAGTGTGCTGGAGAACTCTCTCTCTCTCTGTTGGACATTTCCTATAACTTTTCTTGTTCCTTTTGATACCACTGTAGCTTCTTTTGTTCCCTTTGCCTTAGTCTTTGTGTTCTAATGTTGTCTAGCATGCAATAGCTTTTCCTCTTATATCTCCCCTAGGCTGACCAGATCTACGCTCTGATACCACTGTAATGAACCTGCCTAAGATGCAAAATAAAAACACACAAAAGTAGACTGCAACAAACTAATTATATATATAGATAGATATAGATATAGATATATATTTTTGGTATTTTATATATATGAAACAAACACAGTAATAACTAAACTGATAAAAAATTACAAATTTCAGATTTGCAAATGAACACAGAACCTTCCTACAATTCCAGCTAGATGAGGATTTTCGTTCTCAATGGCTTGCACTCGACACTTGGGGTTTCCATCCACAAAATGCCTTGGAGAAAGGGCTCAATGACTTGACATAACAAGAATGATTCCTCCCTTTCCTAGCAACCCCTTTTATAACCTTCCTCTTCTGTTGTATCCCTAATTAGCTAAGTTAAGAGTTCGTTTTGGGTTCGGGTTCGGGTTCGAAGAACCCGGTTCGCCGATACGGCAAAAAAAAATTTTGTCTTGGGTTTGTTTTGGGTTCGACCGTACAAAAATAAATAAAAATCATATATTAATTTATTAAATCAACATTTTCATTTACTAAATCAACATTAAGCATTTCACATTGGTACAAACACTATCACAACTGGGATGCCAACATTTCTAATGAACCACATCAACACTATCACATATTGAAACAATGAAATATCAAATATTTATTATTTTAATATTCCTCTTCAATGTCTTCATCGAAAGCATCAACATCAACATGTGATTCATTAGAACCACAAGCAGTAGCAGTAACACTAGCACTAGCACTAGCACTCCCACTCCCACTGACACCAGCACCAGCACCACTCGGTTGGCTTGGCGAAGCCAAAGCCTCTGTGTCAAGTAATAAATGATGGGAGTGGGAAGCATCTAAATCAACATCTTCTGCCCTAACATCCCAATGCTTTGTTGGCCCTTCCTTGTAGTTTGATTGCATATGCGATAAAAGGCGCAAGTTGGAATGCACATAGACCAACTCCTCGGCCTTCTTTGCTGCTAGCTTGTTGCGCTTCTGCGAGTGGATAAAGGAGTATGTACTCCAATTCCGCTCGGATGAAGACGAACTCGCAACCTATTAAGAAAATCACAAGGGAAATTTTTTTAAAACCAATGCAAAATAAAAAATTGAAGAGTTCAAAATTTAGAAAATCTAAATTTAAATTTTAAAATTTAAAATCAGACCTGTGATAATATTTTGATTGCAAGAGATTGCAAGGTTGGGGTTGTTTGCCCATGCAAATACCACCACATATGGGCATCCTTCTTGTATTTGTCACGACAAGCGCTAAGGCTATGTCCTGTAGAGGAAATGAAGTCTGCGAATTCAGCTGAAACTATGTCCTCAATCTCAGGATCGGGATAGAGCCTTTTGAATGCTGCCTTGTACCCTTCACTAACTTCAATATCCCTATATGGTGCCACTCTACCGGGCAAAGAAAGGATTTCATTGCTATAAAATCTGGGACTCAATGCGAAGGCAAGGAGATGCAATGGAGTTGTCATTTTGTTCCACCGCTCAATTAGAAATGACTGCACTTGTTTGAAAAATGTCTCATGGGGATCTTGCTCTTTTGCATTGATGATGGCTTTGATCTTCTCAATCATTGAGTCAATCCCATCATATACCTCTCCTAAACATGGCTGATCCATGTCTACGAATCGGATCATGCTTATGATAGGCTCAGTGAAACTGAGCAAGTAATCAACACGACCCCACCAATCATCATTGAGGATCAACATCTTTATTTTTTGTGCCCTCTCAGTGCTTGATTGCCGCCATATACTCCAAAGGTTACTAATAACCATATTTTGCAATGCCTCTCGCACTTCCACAAGTCGCCTCAAGACGATTGTGTGCGAGGCAAATCGAGTCTCAGCAACCTAGTAAAATAAAAATAAAAATAAACAACAAAACAAAAATGTTTTCAAAATTTAAAACAAACTAAACTGAAACATAATCATACAAAATTGTTACCTTTAACACCTCCAATTTTGAGAATTGTCTGAAGATAGCTTGCGACATGTGATGGTTTGTCACAAACATTTGAATGTCTTCAGCCTCAACATAAATTTCTTTTATCCATTCAATTTGATTCCCCAACTTTTGCAGCATTAAGTTGAGTGAATGGACAGCACAAGGTGTCCAAAATATATGCTCGTACCTCGCCTCCACCAACATCCCCGCTGCTTTACAGTTTTTGGCATTGTCCGTTATGACTTGGACAACGTTTTGAGAGCCCACCGATTCGATTGCTTCAATCAAAATGTTAGCAATGAATTGGGCATCTTTCACTTGCCCTTCACAATCAATTGCTCTCAAAAACATTGCCCCCTTGGGGCTTATTGCAATGACATTTATCAAAGGACGATTTTTTGCATCTTTCCATCCATCAGAAACGATGGACAACCCTGTCTCAACCCATGAATCTCTGACGGGCTGCAATGAATCTTCTACAATTTTTTTTTCCTTTGTCAACAAAGTGGTGCGCACCTTCTCATAACCTGGGCCTTGGTACCCTTTTGGAGCCTCATTAATGGCTTTCACCATATCTTGCCAATATGGTGATCTAACCACATTGAAAGACAAGTCGTTGGCATACACACAACGTGCAATCGTCTGATCTACAATGTCCCTAGACTCATTTTGGAATGCCTTTTCCAACGGTCCTTTTGTTCTTTTCCGTGAAAGAAAAGAATCCTCTTCATGTGTGGAAGGTGTGGCTGAAAATGGATGGGGTGCAACCACAAATGGGCTACCAGCAAGAGGTGGGACAGTAGGTGGCTTCTTTGATCGAGATCCTTTCTTTGCCAAAGGATGACCCGATTGTAAGGCAGCTAAAGCATCTACGTCTTCTTGTTCTTTTATGTATTCCATAATCACAGATGTTGGCACTGGTGCATCTTTTGACCCTAGGCAAGCTCTGATGCCTTGGCCAGGAATTGCACACAAATGAGCTTTCACTCGGCTGTATGAGCTGCTATATCGGACATTGCAAGTATTACAAACCCATACGTAGCCCCCACCCCCTGGAAGTTGCTCTAACATAGTGACATATTTCCATAGTGGGGCTTTTGGATCAATTCTAAATCGGGGCTTGCCTATAGAGCTTTCACTTGTTGCCATTCTAATTTATAATCTGTAGGTGAAAACTGAAAGTTTAAAAATTTGTCCTTTACTTGATGAACTTTGAACCTGAAATAAACAATAGGAGCTAAAAAATTAAAATGGCAGCAAGCTATGACTATGAGGAAAAAAATTAACGTAATTTCAGCTAAATTTTAGAATGAACGTAATTTCACAAATTCACAGATATATACAACCCTAAATTTTAGAATGAACCTAAAGTTTAGGTATAATTTCGCAACAATTGTTTCGAAACTTTTTGTTTCTTTTTGGTGTCCTCTGTTTTTAATTCAGATTGTCATATGTCATAATTGACATAATACAATAGTTATTCATATGTCATAATAAACTCGGAGTTTGATTTAGTTATTCCCATTTCTAAGCTTTAATTAAAAAAAATTTGAAAAAGGTTTTTTATTTTATTTTTTATTTTACTTAAATTTTAAAATTTAGTATAATCTTATCTAATATTAAAATATTAAAATACAAAGACTAAAAATATTAAAATATTATTACTACAATATCTCACACCAAACACCAAACTTATTTTTTTAATGAAAACAATTTTTGTAGACCCGGAGATCCAGTGCTCAAGTGCAAGGTTTTTTATTTTATTTTTATTTTTATTTATATTTATATATTTATTTACAAAGTTAGTATGTTTATATATTTAATAAGCCATTATAATATTATATTAATTAATTAATATATTAACTTAGACTAACCGAATCCTAACAAACTTATATTTTTTAAATATTAAAAATTTAAAATATTAAAATTGTTATTTAATATTTAACTAAGTTACTAAACAAGAAAATTTAATAAATTATATTAATATAATTACAAAGAGGATTATTTTATTTTTTATTTTTATTTATATAAATATTTACAAAGTTAGTAAGTTTATATATTTAATAAGCCATTATAATATTATATTAATTAATTAATATATTAACTTAGACTAACCTGATACGGACCCTAACAGACTTATATTTTTAAAATATTAAAATTGTTATTTAATATTTAACTAAGTTACTAAACAAGAAAATTTAATAAATTATATTAATGTGTAACATGGAACACCCTATCTTTTTTTTTATTACAAAGGAGAGTTGGTTACAGCCTATCTTAACACGGTTAAAGAAAATACAAATAGAAAATATATAACACCCAGCATTATCCTTATAGAAAATATATAACACCCTCGGGCAATTCGAAGTCGCTTCATAAATTTCAATTTTGGCTTTAGGCAGTGCGAGCTTAGCAGCGATGGAGGCCACATATAGCATTATCCTTATAGAAAATATATAACACCCTTGGGCAATTCGAAGTTGTTTCATAAATTTCAATTTTGGGTTTAGGTATTGCAGAGCGAGCTTAGTAGCGATGGGGGCCACAGATATGGACGTGGAAGCCCTGAGAAAGCTAGTGATGGAAAAACAAGGCGCAGTGGAAAAGCAGGGCGATGCGGTTCGGGCGTTGAAGGCATCAAAAGCAGCGAAGAAAATATATAACACCCTATCTTTTTTTTTTAATATTTATCTAAGATTCTAAACCAAGGTTTGTCGGGGGAGTAGATTAAAAATTTATTAAAAAATTTATCTAAGAGGCCCGTGAAGTGTGAAGTGCTACGTGTCGGAGATAGTGTCCGAGGACGGCGAGGAGATAAACGTGGCTTAATTCAAAGGTTGTTAGAAAAATGTTGTGGTTTTCTAAATGTTTAAATGTCTATAGTTGTGGTTTGCCTACATATTAACAATAATGTTTTGCTACGTTCGTTTCATATTGGTTTTGCGTATAGAGATAAAGTTGGTCTTGCGTATAGAGATAAAGCTTGCATATAGAGCTGCTAAACATACCTCACCTCTGCGAGCAACTAAGGTTTGCGACGGTTTGACAACTACGGTTTGGAGGAGAGCCTGCTACGGTTTGGAGGAGAGCCTTCTGCAATTCTGAAGCACACTTTGCCAGGAGCCTTCTGCAATTCTCAAGAACGCTTTGACAACTAGGGTTTGGAGAAGCCTTCTGCAAGCGCGCTTTGCCAGTAGGGTTTGGTCTTGAGGAATAGTTTATTAGCTAAGTAGTCTTGTCTTTTAATTCTCGGAACGATGCCACTTGCAACAAAGTACAAAGTAGGTGGGCTTTTACAATCGCAATAGGTGGGCTTTAGGCGGGCTAGGCGGGCTTTTACAATGCATGTTATTATTAAAAAATTTTAAACTTCATATTAATATTTAATTTTAATTTTCCTGGGTCTGTCCAGGGTCCTGTCCGGGGGAGACGGACCCGATCGTATCCAGGCCCCCCGGGCAGGACCCTGGACGGACCCACAGGCATACGAACCGTACCAGGTTCCGAGGGTCCTAGGGGGCGAACCGGTAACATAGCTAATTAGAGCCAACTAATTGCTACTACATTACTGCCACCAACTGGCAAATCTGCCTTATTAACAACTTTCTAATTATAGATTTATTCTTCCGCTTTAGCTGAACTGCTGCCAACTGACAACTGTCTTATTAGTTCACTGCTGGCAAATCTGCCTTATTAACAACTTCCTATTTTAAGATTTATTCTTCCACTTTAGCTGAACTGCTGCCAACTGGCAACTGTCTTATTAGTTCACTTTCTATTACACTCTTTTTTGCTGCAGCTGGGTATAGTGGACCCCACATATGGATATGTCAAGAAGGGGATATTACAACTTAAAAAAAAAAAAACTGGAAGATGAGGAAAAAAAGGAGCAACATAAAGGATAACTTTAAAATAAAATAGATCAAATGGCATTAGCTCAAATGGTTAGATTCCTCAACATTCAAGGAGGAGACCTAGGTTCGAAGCTTGCCAAGAGATACATGGATAATATCCAAGTTGTTGTAATACCACTACATGGTGATGATGTAATACGGATGGAGCCCATTTCAATTCTTAATCAATCAGGTCCGAGGTGTAGACCAATTGGTTTGACCAAATCCCGTAAGGAGGGCGGAGGTCCAATGTTCAAATCTCGGGCCTCGTCGGGCTGAACGCTTGTCCCTTTCCTGGTGCTTTCAGCAGCGTAAAAGGCTTAAAATGATTGTGGCATGGTAGTTATAGGGGCGGACTACGCGAAGATTTATGTGGCGGCTTTCGGGGCAGACAACACAGAATACTGTGGCGGCCATAAAAACTGGACAGCCTGCCCGGATTCATGGCGGCTACCAATTCCACCATTTAAATTCAAAAAAAAAAAATTCTTAATCAATCAAAAGAAACTTTAAAATAAATTAGAAAATCTACATATTGTGCATTCTAATCTTCATCTTATAAGACAAAAGAGTAGAATAAGGGAAAATAAAGCATTAAGGTCTGAACCCTAATGATCTTGACTTGGATATATTCTTGGCCACACTTGATATTGAGGATGATAAACATCCTTCTCATGCACCTTCTATTGGAGCTAACGGAGTTGGGTCTTATGGTTTTTGTTGATAATTTTGACAAATTCAAAGACTGATAGCTAAGTCTATAATATATTCTATGTCATTATTTTTTACAAGAGTTTTGTAGCCTCCTAAATAAAAGCCAACTTATCACATTAAGCATTGAAATCCTATATGGCACTTAATTATTTTTTGTGTATACATCTGTACATGCACACACATATAATGTCTATATTTTTGAATTAGTTGTTTCCTTTAAAGTTTCCCCATTTCCAGAGGCTTCTGGCCCTTGTGCTTCCTACAGCATTTCTGTCTTGGAAACCTTAAACTTTTCCAAGTTTTGTGCAATAGAATTATAAGGTCACACTGCATGAGTTGGATAGAAGATGCTAACAGATATTGAAAGAATGCTCAAGGCCAGAATCTTTTTAAAGTACGCACGAGTGAATGGGCATCCCTCATCATAAGCAATCTCAAGAGATCTGTACCTATGTTAACGTTAGAAGCCTCAACACCATCACAATTAAAGACTTGTTCCCAATTTTCTTCACCAGTTCAATTTCTAAAGATAGAAAGGCATGAAGTGTATTCCTTTCTTAACAGTAGATTGACGAATCTACAACAAAAGATATATGCTAGATTGACCAATCTCATTTTTTCTATTTCTTAAACCACCTTGAAGTTCGCACTCCAAAACCGAATTGGAAATACAATTAATTAATTTTTTATATTATTTTAACATTGCGGTGTAATGCAGCTAATTATAGACTTTGTATTGAGTGTTCTCTTGCACTAATTACCATGCAAAGGGATCTCTTTTCTTTTTCTTATTTTTTCTCCCCCTTTCCCACCCTTCTTAACTTCCTAGGATGATAAGAAGTTATTTGCACAATTACTAACTAGAAAAGTTTTATTTAAGGCATCTTCACTTCAATAACTGAAGACTAACAAGAGATGCAACATGGAGGGAACTATCAACAGTAATATGACCCAAAATAAAAACCTAGTAGAAACCAGTAGAAATCCAAATTGCTTACCTTTAGCCTTCAATGCCAGAATGCAGTTTTCTGCCATCTCTTGCAGTTTGGCCCTTCCGAAGCATTTAAAAATATTACTCAAGCATGCTTGAGATGAAACTTGTGTGATCTTTACCTTTTCTAATAGTCCTACAACCTCCTCTGTCCAGTCATTTTCCGACAAAGCCAACAGGAAACTATCTGCAAAGGAACGAAAAGATTTCATTGGCACAATCCTATGCGAGATACTGCAAAAGTCAAGGTCGAAACATCTGTATCACTAAACAAATAAGCACTATACATGAGTTTGAAGTGAGGCTCCATGCATATAAAAAAATTCTTAAAAAAGAGTAGTAGGCTTTGCAGATGCTAGTGTTAGGGAAAACCTAAGAAAGATGAAGAGAACATTGTAGGGATCTTCTATTACATAATAATGTCCATATATGTAGATATAGTTTAGATTTGTTTAAATTTATATTTTAATTATTTATAAGTGGGGTCATCTTATTAATGAGATTTGTTATATAATTGAAGATCAGATAAATGATAAGTATAAAAACCAAACCCAACTTGAGTAATGCATAAATTTGATCATAAAATTTCAATAAGATGACTCTCTTTAGACTCGATTTCAATATATTCATTTTATTAAGTTTTTTTTTAATTTAAATCCACATTCTATTAGGGTATAAGAACCCATGGCAAGTGTGGGGAGTTGTCAACACTGGAGTCTAAGATTGAATATTATGAAATAAAACCCAGACTGAAAGACAGATAAGATAATTAGTAAGACCTGAATTAAAATCTACAGCCAATTACAATCTGTCTAAATAAATGAATTAAGTATCATGATCTGTCACAAAGGACGAAAATAAAAACACTCCCAAACAAAGGTCAAAGCAGACATGAGGTTTTTGTCATTTTCATTTATATGGTGCCTTTTCTTTCACCCTTTTCTGAACTAATCTGGAGAGATTTCAAGTTAGGAATGCAACTATGTAAAAAAGGAGTCTAAATTGGGTTTGAAATCCATTGAGAAATTTCATCTTTGCTTTTCAGAAATGTTTCTCAGTAACAACAATGCTTCCAACAACACTTTCAAGACATACCTACAAAGATGCACCTCTTTGATTGCATCATCAAACCCACAGTCCTTTATGGATCTGAGATTTGGGGTCCAAGTCTAGGGTGTGGTGATTAGGCTTGCATTGAGAGTGTCCCGACTATTTTGCTTTAGTGATTTATCCGATGTAAAAGAACAATTCCCCAATGCATTGTTCAGGCTGAGTTTAGTGTTCATCCTCTTCGTTTTGATAACATCTTTAGAATTATTTTTCAACTTTGTCGCCTTAGATCCATGGGTGACTGCACCTCAGGCCGCGAAAGATACCCATATATGCGCTTTGCTCCTCATAACGCATTACCTCTAGGGGCTCTGGTCCTCAACGTGGATGATATTCAAAAGTTATTTCTCTTTTTCAGTCAATTGGCATCTCCATAGATCAATTACCTCCTTTCAAATACTCTTTAAATGCTCCTTCCCACCTTCTTCTTGATAAGAGGGTAATTAATCAAGCAATCAAAGATGATGTTTATCGACAATATATTCAGATCACTTGGGTTGCTCCATCTCAACCTCTTAGTCCTAAGTTGGCCTTCTACACTAAGCATTTCATGAGGATTGAGAATGGCATTATTACTCATCCTAATTATGTCAAGAAACGTTGGACACATAGCCTTAGAACTCCTCTTAGCCAACTCAAAGTATGATCACATCAAACACAAGTGGAGACGAACCACCATATTCCCTGAGGATAGGGTATGTTGTCTTTGTTCTATTCAAGAGGTGGAGACTAAAGAACATTTCATCTTTGGGTGTCTTGTTTATTATGAGATTCGAGGGACTCGGGTAGATCACTTGCAATTTTTTTCAGCTATCCTAACCAAAGATGTTTGGCTCTTTACCTTAGGGAAACCATGACGCTTTGGTGTCAATTATTACAGGGGAAACAGGTTATTACTTAACTAATCACCTCATTCTTTCACTCTATCTTTGCAATTGAGAGTAATAAGCGCTCATTGGAAGCTACAACTATCCAAAATATTAATGACAGATCTATGCGCCCTTGTCTGCATACAAGAGTGGATACAAGGGTTTTAGTTCTTTTTTCTTGCTCGCGACAAGACAAGACTACAGTTTTCATAGAGTTTCGACCACCCCTCACATATCGAGGAGTTGTAGACAAGCGCAACTTACTAGTTTCTTGTCCTCTTCTAATGGTTCCACAGCCATAGATGCTAGAAGAGTCTTGAGGGGTCAAACTCCATGTCCTATCAGAATTATCCAATCAGGCCCTCTTAGTCTTGCCCATTCTCCTGGGACCATCATTAGATCATGCGTTGGCCTTTTTGGGATAGTCGGTGAAGACAATTGTGCTTCTACTTTACATCCCACTATAGATTAATGTTGGCGCTTGGATCCATAGGAGCTCTTTTCTATCTCTGTTATACCTTGACTTTTAGCTCTCTCTTAATCATTACTTTTAGCACGTTAGGATTTATCCATTTTGGGTAACCCTCGAGGCTGTAATTTTATGCCATATATTTGTTCCACTTTAGAGTAGTTTACATTAGATTCTTTACTCTAGTTTAGCTTATTTTTGTAGTCCTTTATGGTTTACTACAATGCATCATAATTTGTAATAGTTCTTTTCAATGAGTACCATTGGCCTACTTTGTCCATCTATGGATGTCAATAGAATTATCCTATCTTATCTATAGTAATTGAGAACAATGTAAAATACAAGAGCAATCTAAAGAAAATACATAAAAAGCTTTACACTGATGATTTGACATGGAGAAACCCTCTTCAAAATTAAAACTTGTTTGTCTCCCCTATAATAACCGATGTCGAAGAGTCATAGCTTCCCTAAGGTAAAGAGCCAACCATCTTTCGTCAAGATAGCACAAAAATTTGGCAAGCGATCCACCTAAGTCTCTATACAAGCAATAGTACCTCCCTCAAATCGCATAATAAACAGGACATCTGAAGATGAAATGTTCTTCAATCTCCACCTCCCAAATAAAGCAAAGACAACATACCTATCCTCTCAAGGAATATGGTGGTCCGTCTCCGCCTGTAACTAATGCGAGCATACTCTAAGTTGACTACGAGGAATCTTAAGGTTGTGTGTCCAATGTCGCTCAACATAGTTAGGGCAAGTACTAATACCATTTTTTATCCTCATGAAATGCTTAGTGTAGAAGGCCAACTTAGGACTAAGAGGTTGAGATGGAGAGACCCAAGTGATTTGAATATATTGTCGATAAACATCATCATTGACTACTTGATTAATTACCCTCTTATTAGGAAGAAGGCGGGGAGGAGCATTTAAGGAGTATTTGAAAGGAGGTAATTGATCTATGGAGATGCCAACTGACTGAAGAAGAGAAATAACTTCTGAGTACCATCCACGATGAGGACCAAAAGAGCCCCTAGAGGTAATGTATTCTAAGGAGCAAAGCGCTAAATATGGGTACCTCTCTTAGCCTGAGGTGCAGTCACCCATGGATCTAAGGAGACAAAGTTGAAAAATAATTTTAAAGATGCTCTCAAGACGAAGAGGATGAACACCAAACTTAGCCTAAACAATATATTGGGGAATTGTTCTTTTACAATGGATAATTCATTTAAGTAAAATAGTTTGGGCCCTCTCAATGCGAGCCAAATCAACACACCCTAAACTTGGACCCCAAATCTCAATTCCATAAAGGATTGTGGGTTTGATGATGCAATCAAAGAGATGCATCTTTGTAGGTATATCTTGGAAGTGTTGTTGGAAGCATTGGCATTCTAAGACTGAGAGAGATGCATATCCCTTGCAAAGACATGACTATGAAGCTGGCCGAAGATTAAGGAAAGGACCTGTAAACTAAACCCCAAGAAGGTGTAAGCAGTGGTGATCTCAATGGACTCACCCTTATAAAAGAAATGAAACTTAGATAGGGTACTCTTTGATGCATTAAAGATCATCACCTTAGTCTTGCTAAGATTGATTGCCAGCAGTTTTAAATCACGAAAGTGAGCAAGAGCATCCAATTGTCTTTGTAGGCCCTCAAGAGTATGAGAAAGAAGAAGAACACCAATAAAAAGCAATATAGCTACCAAGACATGATGTAGAAAGCAGCCATCGTCAACATGTGTGTACTGACAAATAAATTCTTCAAGCTCATCAATGTAGATCCCAAAGAGTGAAGGAGAAAGAGGACAGCCTTGTTTGACACCAATGGTGCTCTGGACATCCTCTGAGAAACCAAAACCTGTCTGAAAATGGTCAACGACTACCTCATATAGTCTCTTGATGGCAGTGCTAAAGAACTCCGAGATGCCAATGTCACGTAGTCTTTGAAATAAATTACGCCTGGGAACGGTGTCAAAGGCCTTTCTAAAGTCCACAAAACAACAAAACATTTTAGAGGACCTTTGACGAGCCGCCTCAATAATAGCCCTGATAGTGAAAACATGATCAAATACAGAAAATATGAGTTTCACTAGTAACTAAACCCTACGGTTCTTATGACTTCAGATGAGAGTTTGCCAAGAGCATTTCTAATCTTTCCAGAGATCTGTTTGATGAATCCATTAATGGAAGATTTCAGATCAAGGCATCCTCACTCAACATTACAGCAGCACTTTCTCCTGCATTCCAGACATCTCTATTAGCCTCATTTGGAGACCCAAACATTAGGATTTTGGTTTCTAAAATTTTAGCATCATGTGGCTTCTGATTTTTGGCTCTCTGGCCTATATTTTGCACGATTTCCTTGCTAAACTCTAGCTTTCTCACATCTTCGAGGAAGATATTTGTTTTGTGGGTAAGGCAGCCTGCATTTTCAGTTTTCATGTAGCTAGAAATAGGGAAGGTGATTAGAGAAGCTTTTTTCTTTTTTACTTGTAGCTACAAATTTAATTCACCCCCATGCCTGCTGTATTATCAACGAAAGCAACTGACTGATCAGATTGGAGGAAGACCAGCATACACTAAATATATTAGAGTGACAAAGCAGTCATGCAGAAAACTGTTATATAACTGTCCAAAACTCCATAACAGAACCATTTAACTAAAATGGTATGTTTATTAATTCTATGATCTCCTATCCCCCTTATTAGCCAGATCAAATCCACTTCAAGTTTATCTTTGAATCTAAGAAACTTGTTTGATTCAAGTGGTTTGGTAAGTATATTTGCAGTCTGCTCCTTTATGGCATAAAATTGACAACACATATACTCGCCAATATACTAAAGTTATCATAACAAAGTAAGGTTGACTGTGATTGTTCTATCTGAAGATCAGCCAATAGTTTCTCAACCAAACATCTTCACAAACAGCACTGACTACCGCCCTGTACTTGTAGATAGGGATAATGCATACTCATGAGTCATGATATGTTTTGTTATGTTTTGTACCCAAAATAAAAGAATAAATTGCATTGATGTACATTTTTATTTTTCTTATATGAATGTTTGTGAAGTGGGTATGAGCATTGCCTTTGCTAACCATTGTCTTTATGAGTCACTCATGATGACATTGAATTGTGTCAGAAGCGCCGTATTGGATCCTCCTTCTTGTTCTTGTTGTGCTTGTTGAAGAATTAATACAAACTCATGCTTCCCTATATCCAATGATGGTACACTTGTGTGTGTTCTTTATGTTGTGTTCATCTCTCTTTGTATGTATTTTATAGTAAAAAAACTTTCCACATGCTACATTTCTAGTGTCATCTATTCAAATTTGGGTTGAGTATTCAATAAATTTATAAATAAGAATCCTATTGAGCAAATTGTTTGGAGAAGTAGGCAGTGATGTCAATATGAAGATAAACCCGTAATGAGATCTTAGACAGATATGTTAGGTTGCATGAGGTGATAACTAGAGGTGACTCACACTCGGAACACATGCTGGAAGATGTGAGTTCATCCCTTCCTCCATGGGAAGGAAATGTAGAAGGAGATCCTTCTATGGTGCCCCCTCAGATTGAGGAAAGATAAGACTTCCCTGAACCAAGAGAATTGCTAGAGTAAAAAGAGGATTAGTTAACACCTCTATCTCTTTAGTGGGAGGGAAGCTAGGGACATTTGGAACAAAGTGGTGCAGAATTTTTCAGCCCGAAGACAGTTTCACTGTAAGTATATGGTCAGTTCAATCAAGTAAAAGGAAATCCTCCGCCAAAAATTTGAGTCTACATACTTCTTCTCAGACAAGGAAAGGAGCACGTATGAAGAGAATGTCATCCAATTGCAAAAGCTGGTCATCTTCAATGACAAATGATAGACAAAAAAGGGGTTGCCCGAAGTTACTGCAAGGATCCTTCAAGGTCCAAGGGAGAGTACAAGGATCAGTGTACCCAACAGTGCAAGTAGAAGACTATGGAATGGAAATGACCAATAATTACTACCTAAGGAGAAGGATCTTGAAAGCGTAAAGGTGATAAGAGGTTCAAGTAGTATTGGATGAGTTTGGGAGTGAGAACAAGTTCCAAAGAAAGAATTTTCAACCAATCCAATGCCAAATCGAACAAGAGCAATAATGGCAAACTTTGGGGAAAAGCAAAAGTACCCCAAGTTCCATGGCAATGGAAAAAAACCTATGAGAAATTGCTGAACCTACATCACCATATTGAAATTAAAAATGGAAATTCGACAAGGCGAATTGAGTGAAGACATTCCTAATAATCCTTGAGGGAATTGCAGCTAATCAGTACAAGAAATTGCCATAAAATAATTGTACCAAACATGGAAAGAATTGAGGGAAGCATTAGATAAAGAGTTAGACTCATGGACGACAACAAAGAGATCAAAGCAAAAACATAAAATACAAGAAAAGTTGAGATGGAGTTTGTTCTACCATACAATCACAAATTGATGGAATTGCTAAGTAAACTGAAAAAGGCATTGAGAAAGAGATGTTTCATAGAAAGACATCATCCCATATACAACAAGAAGATGACAGAAGTTCCTTTAACATCTCACAAGGCCCTTGATAGCGCAATGAATATAAAAAGCATGACTACAATAGTCAATGGTTAAGGTTGTGAAACAAGTAACTCTAGTGATGCTAACAGAAACAAAGAGACAACTTCAGATGATGCTATTCAAAAATATATGATGCAAATGTTCAACGCATTTATAGGAGAAAACAAGGAGGAGAACATGATATGGTGCACTAACTATACCACTACAGGCCACACCAGCATGACATACCTAAATAAGGCATTCAATATATCTGATATTAAGGAGCAGTCAACTAAAGAATACCCATTTAATTTGAACAAAGATCAGTAAGTCCTAAATCCGCACACAATCCATAAATTCTTGGCATCGCTTATTTCTTTGGCATCAATCTCTTTTTAGTGTCTTTATCAAATAATGTTTCTCTGACAGCTTTTATGAGCTTCTTCATTAGTTTGCTCACTAGATTCTTGCCAAGTTTCTTGTAGCCGCTACTGATATTCAAGCTGTTAGCTTTTGATGCTTAACTCTTAATGTAAATAACCACAGAATCAAATATAAAGTTGCAATATAAAATACTCAATAACAACAATTATTTATTCAAATATAACTCACAAATAACTTCATAAATAACTCATAAAATGGACCCTAATAAATGCTCTCGAAAATAGTAAACTGACATAGAATAAAGGTCACATACATCCTCTCTTCTTTACAATGCTCAGTCACATATATATATTAGATTGTGACTCTACATATGGAGTACTCTTGGCCTTCACTCTTCTATAAGACTCTTCACTTTCCTATTCTAAGGACACATGTGCACTCTTACATAATGGATACTTGTGCACATTTACACTCACCACACTTGCACACTCAATTACATGACACTTGTGCATTTCCTGCACATTATTACATTACATAAAATATTTACTCACACTCTAATCTAAAACACACTCCTAATCTAATGATGTACCCAAGGTGGTACATTAGCATGTACCAATTAATGTAATATACTCCAACACAAGTGACCAAGCATTTTTGCAATGCAAGCTATGCCATTGATGATGTTTATTTTTTTAGAGATATATATCAGTCTAATGTGTGAATTTGTGATGGAATGAAAACCATCTTATCTTTGTCAAATTTTTAAGTATTTTTCTATTTTTTATCTATATTCCACTAAATCTCCTTTTGGGTAGGATGCGGAAATGTGGGGGTGCAAGAAGGTGACACCTAGACGCCCCTCTAAAATTCCAGTAAACTAAGGATAACAAAGGGCATGTTGGAAATAATAAATAAGATAATAAAATATATATACTTTTATGAATCCATGGTCCATTGTTACTATAAATTATGCATGGTTGAAAAGTTCCAATAAAATTTGAGGTGACTCCATGAATAACAGGAACTACACTTGAAAGTCCATGTCTCGCAAAAGTATTGCTTGAATGGCAAATAAAGGAAACGCATACGCCATGGAAGACAGTTTTTTTCCAAGTATTGGAAGATAGTTTTGGCATTCCAAGTGCTAGAATAAATCTTAAGTCCTACTAGGATATTCTGACTGGAGTTATCACTCTTGCATGAGGTAGGTAAACTCCCAGTTAAGCATAGCTCAGATCTCTTGGGTTGTTGCAATCCAACGGCTCAGAGAGATCAACTTTGCTATTTATACAAAGTTGATCCCATGGAATAATCAATCAGTTCTAGTTTTTGCCAAATATTTTCCAAGTATTTGATAAGTATTTACCCAAATACAAATCAGATTCTTACTTTTCAGACTCACCAGATCCAAGTCATATGACTTTAGTCCTAGTTAATTTGATGAAATATATTTAGGATTTTTGTGAACTAATCCATGTGCAGCCTGAGTGGGCCTGACAGTGAAGGCATGGATACCCAAATAGGAGTTCTAAGGTTTGAACTCGAAAGAGGTAGGATATGTATGCTCTATAGGCAGATAGCACAATATGAATCCTCTCCCACACATACTGGGCCCAGGAGAGTACAGAGTGGTCTGATATGCCCAATGTTGGTGGACCTTCAAAATATATATTTGAACTTTTATTTAAATATGGAAATATCTTTAGATTCCATAGAAGTTCGAAAATATTGGTATAACTCTGGGGTCTGCCTTCTATAGCTTTGTTTTTTAATTATACGGCCTTGTGTATACTAATTTGTCTAGAGATTACTCAGTTAGACTTGCTCGTCTTTTAATAGGTTAATTGCTCCCTAGATTTAGTTCTAGGTAACCTCATCCTTCAGTTCTTGTTTATTGGAGTTACCTTTTGCACTTTTGATCGGCTACTACAATTTGTTGTATGAGACATTCCTATAACACTTTATTTTGGAATGTAAAGCTTATAATAATATTTGTTATGCTGATACAATAACTGTGGATTTTATGTTTGATTATCTGAAGCAACAAAAATGAAGAAGTTAGGAGAATTTATCTGAAAACTCAATAGCTAAAGATCAGTTAAGTCAACTTTAATTTTTGACAAAAACTTATCTCCTCTTTTAAAGAAACAAGTAAGATGACATATTATGTTTGATAAAGAAACTTTATTTTTCCATAAATTGTTTTGGCCAGACATTAAAACTTTCTTATTCTTCTTTCCTTTTATTTGAAAATAATTAAGGAAGAGAAAATACCATGAGAAACTAAAACTCAACAAAAGCACCTACCGACCAAGGCAGACCTCTTCTCCCTCCCATATTGCAAAACCTGTTTGCAAAGCCCCTTTACCTCGTCTCTATTCCCAGCGTTAATCCTCAAAACCATTTCAAAGTACTCGATCTCTGAAAATTCCACATTGTTCTCCTCCATATGGTCAACAAGGCACTGAAATTCGTACTCCATCCCTTCATTAGCAACATATGCAATGAGGGGCGCATAACTAGACCCATCTGGAACCAACCCCTGTTCTTTTATACTGTCCACCAGTTTATAGGCTGTCTGTAAATGCTTCTGCGACCCCTCTTTATCTGCAGTCTCCTCTGCCTTCTTGACACACACTGCTATCATGGCATTGTATTCCCTCACACCACTATCCCTCCCAAGCTTGCTCAGTATGTCAAGGCTGACGTCAACTTCCATCCTCTCCCCATAAGCTTTTATAAGCTCCCCAAAGCGGTGTCCTTGCATGGTTTTGATGACCCTCCTCTTCTTCCTCTCCCTGGAAAGCTCCTTCCGACGGGGGGACATGCTCTCATGTTGTCTTCTGTAAAGGGCTGAGTATGTCTTATCATAATCAACGTCTACGCTTTCATCATAATCAACGTCTACACTTTCGGATGGGTGAGATAACCATGGTATGTCCAATACATTGTCCAGAGGAGGAGTCTTTTGTTTTGAGTCTTCTGTTTTCTTTACTGTTTTCTTGGGAGCTTTCTTCTTTTTGGGTTGTGTTTTTGAAGCACCGGATGCTTGTGGCTCTGCAGCATTGTTGGCTGTGTGAATCATGTAAGTCTGATCAAATTGTGCACTTTGGCGCAATACATATATGTTTACGTATAAAAGCCAAGCAAATAGGTTTGAAAATGGATACCTGTTGAATAGTGGAGGGAGAAGACCTGGTTGAAAGGGGTTGTTTCCATTGCCCTTCGAATACCAAGACACAAGGGCGCCAGCGCCAGGCCTCTCATTGAACCCGATTGTATCTTTGTTTCTCCACCAATTCAAAAGCTGTAGCACAACTTTTTATTCTTAATCACGCATAAGAACCTGACACTACAAAAGATATAGAGTAAAGTACTTAAATCCCCACTCGTCGCTCCGCACTCTGCCATGACCACCGCACTTATTCCATAATTTCGCTTCGCACTCTGCCAAGCCATGACCATTCCACCTATAGACTCAAATTTAGTACAATTTTCCCAAAACTAGCAAACATTTATGGGTCAAGCCGTATTGTTTTACCCAAACAGGATATCAATCAAGGCAAACCCCGCTCAGGACGAGCCTCGGTACTTTCTGTTTCAGTAGTGGTGATTTTACCATTCTATTTGAATTTCTAGTTTGTTGTGTATAGATAAAAATAGTATATTTTTGACTTTTCAGAGAATCAAAGTGATGTTTTCTTTCCATTCCATTTGAACTTCTCAATATGGGTAGTGTTTTCTTTCCATTTCATTTGAACTTCTAGTTTGTTGGAAAACTTGACCTTTCAAGAAATCAGAGGACAGCCTACTCAGCCTACTCCTCTATCATGCGGTCTATATATTTCAAAATAAAACTGATTGTTTTTTTTCAATTCCAGTCCCTTCACCAATAGTTTGAGAAACCTTCTTTACAAATTTAACGTAAATGTTTGTTTAATTATTTATTTATTTGAGGGCCACGGCAGGGAGTTGCCTGTCACTGTTCAAGTCTCAAATCAACCAGAACTTTTGTGACATCGGCGCTTGATATATAAGCTTTCGGAAGTTCCAAGTCAGCCGTGTATATTATTATTAATAATTGTTTATGTTTTGAAAATTATTTTTATTCATAATTTTAAATAAAATAGAGAATAGATTGAAGGCGACATCTGCGCTTGATATATAAGCTTTCGGAAGTTCCAAGTCAGCCGTATATATTATTATTGTTTATGTTTTGAAAATTTATTTTTATTCATAATTTTAAATAAAATAGATAATAGATTGAAGGCTGAGGTTTTCAACTCAGTTTTAGTGCTTACAATTATAATAAAATTAAACCCAAGTATGTGGGAGTGGTGTTTGTCTTAAGTTCTTGCACATAATTTAAAATAAAATTTTGAAATTTCGAAAATCAAATTAATAATACATATAATTTTTTATTATGGCTTTAAAATAATTATTTTGTTAGTATATTTTATGTGTTTATTAGGTTTTAAGAAATATTATAAGTGAAAATGTAGAGGTTAAAAGATGAAGATGAGTTGGGAACGACTACAAATAACGGAGGGAAACATTGTAAAGTGTCAAACTTCTCTGTGAACATTTAAGATACGATCAATTTGCGAGCGTTCCGACGTCGGATTGTGTGGTGTTGGTGATCAGATCGGACGACGCTTGCTCACACGGACCTGCTTGGAAGGGACTTTCGGATTTAATTCAAGTTATTCATGAAGAAGGTGTGGCAAAATTATCTCTCTTTGTAACCCTAAGCCTAGTGCTAGGTGCTTATTATTTGTTTTGGTATAGGTTCGAATTTTCCTGTTATCCTTGGCTTCTAAAAACGAACAAGTTATTTGCGAAGAAGGTGTGGTAAGATTGTGTAAGGTTTTTATAGATGGGTTTTCAGATTTTTGAGCTTGGAATTGAAAAATTAGGGATAACAAGGGAGGAGAATTCAATGGGAGAATCCTTGGTAGGAGAGTTCACATAGGGGACTTATGCGGGAAGGACTCAAAGTCTCAAGGGACCTAATACGCAATCCTTTGTGGAAGCGGTCAGAGGTAGTAACGGAAAGATGATAGAGGAGAACAGACCTGAAAAATCCTATAAGCCACGGGTAAAAGCAAGGAGACTGAAGCTGAACAAACCAAAAAAAATGGATGTTTACCTCAGACAAAAACAATCCCAGTGCTAGAAATTGCAGAAGAACTCATAGCAAATGAGATTGTGTATAAATCCAAGCATGCCTTAATATACAATTTTGTGGGACTTCAACCTTCTACAAGGTTCTTGTAGTCCTGGGCCATAAGGCATTGGGCACCACAAGGGGAATTGGACATCTTCACATTATCTAACGGATACTTCGTAGCTGAATTCATAATGTTATCTGACAATGATAGAGCTTTAGGAGGAGGTCCGTATAACATAGGCCCTACAGGTCTATTCATGCAACCATGGCGACTCGCTTTTGATCCTAGAACTGAACCCTCAACAACTCCAATTTGGCTAAAATTATTTGCACTTCCTTTAGAATACTGGAAAGAGGAAATTTTGGAGTTGATAGGTAATCTGTTGGGCAAATACATAGGCAGATCAAGAGAATCAGCGAAAGGAGGATCAACATCGTATGCCAGAATTTGTGTGGAGATGGACTTGGGAAAACCATTGACATCAAAAATTGACCTCAAAGTCGAAAGGAATATATGGAGACAACAAATAGAATATGAATATGTGCCTTTCAAATGTAGACCATGTCATGAATACGAACATTTAGTGTGAGGTTGCCCCAATATAGCCAAAGGAGAGACAAATCCAGTGAATCCAAACCCAGGAAACCAACCTCAGCAAAAAGAAAACGAACAAGGATTTCAAACAGTCATGAGAAAAGGAACAAAAAATAATAACCAAGAAAGAGGAAGATTTCAGCAGAAGGGAGGAAATACAAATCAACGCCAAGAAGGAAGGGCTACATCCAACAAATATGAGATTCTCAGGCTAGATGATCCAATGGAAGGAGAGGAACTACCGCACTCAAATCAAATAGAAAATCTAGAGAAACCAGTAGCAAAAGAGGTTCATCATCCACAACATACATATACAGAAAAACAACAATACCTAAAAGTAATGAGAGGGGTAGAAGAAGGACAATTTACATAGGTACAAGTTGCATCAACCAAATAACAACAAATAGAATATAAAGAGCAGCCACAACCAGATACAGAAGGAGCTCTAGTATTGTATGATAAAGAGCCACATACATCTAAGGAGGTAATTATGGGAATAGTAGAGAAAAACAGAGAAAAACCAATCCTTGGGATAAGCCAAATGGAAGAAAGGTTGAAAAATGTAAATTTTCAAGGACTAGGTAGAAAGATAAACAAAGAAAAAATACAAGGAGAACAATCAAAAGAGGTAGGTGTGGTTAAACCCATAGCCAACTTCTACATCACGGGTTCCCAATGATTATACACACATGGAATGTAAGGGGATTAAATGGCCATCCCAGACAATTGGCTATTAAACGTATGATAGAAGATAACCACCCATATGTGGTTTTATTACAAGAAACTAGAGCATCATTGGAAGCAATGCAAACAATATCCAAGATATGTTGGAGGAATGGAGACTATAAGGCCCAAGCTTCCCATGGTTTTTCAGGTGAAATGCTCATTTTGTGGAATAGAGATACTTTTCAGCAAGTGGGAGCAGCATCAGCTAAAGGGATCTTGATGACCAGATTGAGAGATAGAGAATCAGACTCAGTCTGGTTGATTATTAACTTTTATGGGATAAATGAAGTACAGGAACAAAAAACCCAATGGAAGTCAATCTAGGCTATTAAAGAACCTTACCCAGAAGATAGGTTCCTGGTGGGTGGAGACTTCAATGCCAAGATGTTAGTGAATGACCAAGAGGAAGGCTTTAATCATCTCAGTGAGAATGACAAACTCCTGATTGTCCAAGCTAATAATTTAAATTTGATTGACATTCCACCTCTAGGATGTGGTACTACTTGGACCAATAAAAGGAAAGGAGACCAAGCAATAAAATCACGATTAGATAAGATATTGATAGAGGAAGAAATTCAACAATTATGGAGTTATCATTCATAAATCATAAACCAGTTATCTTTTGACCATTTCCCAGTATGTCTAAATATCACAAATTGAATACCCCAATCCAAAAACCGCCCTTCATATTTGAGAACTTTTGGCTTCTAAATGAGGAATTACCAGAGTTAGTTCAACAATTGTGGCAATAAGAGAAACCATCATTTGTAAAGGCACAATTTTAGCTACACTCCATATTGAAATATATCAAATATAAATTGAAAAACTAGAGCAAATTCTAAAGATCATATTTTTAACAACGAAGAGCAAAGCTAGTTGAGAGAATGCAAGGAGTTGCAGAAAGAATTCGTTTGGAACCCCTTTAATAGGAATTACTCTCCCATGAAAAGACCTTAATGTAGGAGGAAGAAGAGCTAGATAAGAAAGAAGAAACCTATTGGAAGTAAAGATCTAGAATTAATTAGCTTCAAGAAGGAGATAGGAATACAAATTTATTTCACCAGTCGGCCACAACTAGAAAACACTATAACCGGAGTGATGCTTTAACAAATGCAGGACTCCTAGAAACCACCACTTCAGGTATGCAAAAAGTAGTTAATGATTTTGAAGAACACAAGCTTATACTGAGAGTGGGGGGTGAATAGTATAAGATCAACTTTTACTTTTCTTTCTCAAACAATATTATCTAATATATCAATGGCAATATCAACAATAGTAATCAAAGCAATGCACAAATCATCACACACAATAGAGACACTAATTTAACATGGTTCACCCAATGTGGGCTACTCCACGGAGAAAATATTTCACTAAAATTTTCTCAACAAATCTCTTGGGAATCCTTCCCTATTACAATGTTTATGGACCTCTGTACAAAGGAGACATCAATCCCCTAATCAAGTTCATAGACACTAATCCACATGAGACACCAATCCCCTCTATTGGTTTGTAGTTCTCTTATCCATAGGAGAACTCCTTCTCCTTTACTCTGGTTGATGATCTTCTAGAAGACTACTGCCTCCACTACATTGGCTTGTGGATCTCTCTCCACTGAAGACCTATGTTCTCATTGCCATTGCTAATGGATCTCTATCCACTAGAGACTACTGTCCTCTACTCTATCACCTCAAAAGCTTGCTCTCAACTCTGCTCAATATCTGTCTCAAATCTGCACTAAACATTGTCCTTGATCTAGCATAAATTTGCTCATAAGTCTATCTTTGGTTTGGCACAAATCTGCCCTCAAATATGTACCAAATTCTATTCTCAAATTTGTCCTCAAACCTTAACACAAAGTCTAATAAAATCACAAATCAACTCTGCTCAGATCTGCCCCAAGCATTAACACAAAGCTTGAACAAATCAATCAATCAATTCTGCTCTCAAGTCTTCTCAAAGACTTGTCTCAAATATGTCCATAAGTCCTCTCAAGAACTTGCTCAATCTGCTCAACAAGTCTTCACCAAGAATTACCTCAAATCTGCTCAACAAGTCTTCACCAAGACTTGCCTCAAATCTGCTCAACAAGTCTTCACCAAGACTTACCGCAAATCTGCTCAACAAGTCTTCACAAAGACTTGCCTCAAATCTGCTCAACAAGTCTTCACCAAGACTTGCCTCAAATCTGCTCAACAAGTCTTCACCAAGACTTATCTCAAATCTATCCTTAATATTTCACAAAAGCTTACTCAAATTTGTCCTTAAGTCCCCTCTAGGACTTACTCAAATTTGCCCACAAGCTTTCACAAAAGCTTGCTTAACTCTGTCCTAAGCTTTCACAAAATCTTACTCAAATCTGTCCTTAAGTTCCCTCTAGGACTTACTCAAATCTGTCCACAAGCTTTCACAATAGCTTGCTTAACTCTATCCTTAAGCTTTCACAAAAGCTTACTCAAACTATTGTAAATCTTGCATACAAAACTCAACTTAATCTATTTCAAAAAAATCTCTTCAATTACACAAACAAGTTTCACTTGCATACAAAACTCAACTTAATCCATTTTAGAAAAATCTCTTCAATCACACAAACAATTTTCACTCAAAATATTGTTTAACCACAGGAACATATAGAGAATGGTCAAAGACTCAATATGTTTCACACTCACTAGGTTTTGTACCCAAAAAAACACTTTATCACTTTCAAACTTTCTTTCAAATCAATTCAAAAATAAAGTATAATTTGTTTCACAAAACTTGAACTATCACTCCAATGCTTTCAATCAATAATGCTCTTTCAACATCACTCAAACATTCACTCAATGAAACACAACTTTCTTGCAAACCCTAACCAAGTGTTTCACTATACTTCCAACCACTTACACTATGGGTCTCAAACCTTGGCTTAAGATGATTCCAATGTCACATAACAATAATACTCATGTTCTTTCAATAAACCCTAGCTCAAGATAGTTCTTAATCTCACATAACAATGATACTCATGTTCTTTCAAAAATCCTAGCTCTAGATTATTCTCAATCTCACATAACAATGATACTCATGTTCTTTCACAAACCCTAGATCAATATTATTCTTAATCTCACATAACAATGATACTCATGTTCTTTCACAAACCCTAGCTCAATATTATTCTCAATCTCACATAACAATGATACTCATGTTATTTCAACATCCACAAATCATGCACATGAAAACTTACTTAAACATTTCCAACAATGCTTATCAAACAATCCCTTTCACTCCAACTTTGCATTTCATAAATTCAATCAACAATATTTCACTCATAAGGAAGATGTGCCCATACCTTTTATTTTGATGGAGATATGTCTTCAAAACCTGTCTTAATCACAATCAAATCCTCTTTGTCAATTTCAAGGTTAGATAGCAACAACCTATCTCAAAATCTCCACACAAATATTCTCCTCAATTGTTATTTCACCATACAAAAATATCAAGTCTCAAGTACACCTTATGATCTCCAAACTTCTCAAAATATAATTAGCAAAGATTCCAATAACTCACTTTCACAATAATTCACTTTAGAATTTAATGCATAGAATAATCAAAATTACTTCCTTATATCTCCCTACTCAAAGATGCATTTTCAAAATAATTAACACCACTATTCAAAAATATTCCAATGTACTTTTCAAACCAAAATTTAAATCATTCAACACTTTCAACCATGGCAAAAATAATATTTATTTCAACCACCTTATAACTCCTCAAGGCACATACCATCAACTTTAGACAAAACACAAATTTAAAAATTTAAAAATTTGCCTCGATGGAATTCAGTCCCCTGTCACGTTGTTGCTAGTGCTCTAGCCACAGCCTAATTGTTGCATGAGCTAGAGGCTCACTTGAGACACAAAAGCACCTCGTGCGCTTTGTTCCTTCGCTCAGTGCCAAAACCCAAAACAAAACCTTTGCCCCTTTAATTATCACCGAGACTTGAACATGAGACCTCCGCTCGCCCAACACGTTACACAACCATGCCTTGTTACTAGCCCAACCACGTGGTTGGTGATAAGGCTTTAAACCTTAGTCGATTTAACCACCATGTTTTTTTACCGCCTTTTAAAAATTAAAACCTCTTGCCTTATGCGCTCACGAATTCACATCAAACCTTAGCCAATATTCACACATGCATAAATTCGGAGACTTGCCTTAATGTTGCAAGTCTTATGGTATAAATACCATTCTTTTTCTTCGAACGTCGACGGGGGATATTTATTTAAATATTTTTGTGCCCAACCCTAACTTAGGTTTTAATTAATTTATTTTATAAATTAATTTATAACATAAATATTATAAATAACCTTAGGCATTATTTTTAAACTTTAATATTATAATATTATTTCCTTTGGGCCAAGGTATCTCCTTCCTTCAGGGTATTTAACCAACCTTTTGACCAATCATGTGATGATTTTAAATCAAATCTCTTGGGCTTAAAATATAAATATTTTAAGCCTCCTTTTGCCAAATCCTTGCACTGATCACTGACACTGACTCTTGACATAAACGACAACACAACTACTCAAAATTTCCAACAGATTTTTTCTCCACTTTGTTTACTGCAAATTCACATCTGTCAAAAGAATCCTAGGAGGAAATCTTGGGAAGTATCCCAGATTAGTCTCTCAAGAGCAGAATGAGGAGCTTATGAAAGAGATCAAAGAAGAAGAGGTGAAAGAAACAATCTTCTCCATGCAATTAGAAAGGCCCTAGGTCCTGATGGATTACCAATATAATTCTATAAAGCTTTTTGGGATATTATAGGAGAAGGTATAACTAGAGCGGTAGAAGAAGCCAGATCCAGTGGTAGGATTCTCAAATTCCTCAACCATACTTTTATAGCTTTGATTCCAAAGGGAGGAGAGATGGAAAATCTAACCAATTACAGACCAATAGCCCTCTACAATGTGATCTACAAGATCATCACCAAAGTAATAGCCAACGAGACTAAAAGATATATTACCAAATATCATATCTCCTGAACAAGGGGGATTTGTATAGGGCAGATAAATATTAGATGGGATTGTAATAGCATAAGAAACTATACATCAGATGGGCCAAAGAAAGAACAAAGGAATTTTCTTGAAGTTAGATCTATCCAAGGCCTATGACAGAGTGAGTTGGGAATTTTTGGATCAAATTTTGCAAATATTTGGATTCCAGAAAGATTGGATCAACTGGATACTTGAATGCATCTCCACAGTCTCCTTTTCAGTGCTCATCAATGGAACCCCTTCCCCACTTTTCAAGGCCAGCAAAGGAATTAGACAAGGAGATCCTTTCTCTCCACATTTGTTGATTATTTTTGCAGAAGGACTGGGAAGACTCATACAAAAGAAAAAAGCATAGAACAACATTACAAGAATTCAAATAAACATAGATATAACTATCACTCATCTACAATTCGTAGATGATACAGGATTATGGATGGAAGAAATAATAAAAGAAACAACCTATATCATAGAAATATTAGATTGCTACACTGCAACCACTGGCCAAATTTTAAATAAAGAAAAATCTAAAGTTGTCTTCTTTAATGTACATAAGAGAATCAAAGATCAGATAGCAAATATTCTTAGGTTCTCAATGGCTTCGTGTCCATTAGATTACTTGGTAATTCCCTTAATAGAAAAAATCCTAAAAAGGAAAGGTTGAAAATCCATAAAAGATAAAGTTTTCTCAAATTTGTCAGAGATGGTCTCATAGATGGTTAAGCTTCGGAGGCAGAGTCACACTTTTGAAGTCAGTGTTACAAGAAATGCCAGTTTACAAATTTTCCATTTTAGTAGCCCCAAAGAGCATACTCAAAGATTTGGATAAACTGATGAGAAAATTCTTATGGTCACGAGCACAAGAAAATTAGAAAAATGCTTTGGTAAGTTGGGAGAAAGTATGTCAACCAAAGGAAGAGGGAGATCTTGGAATCAGAGCTGCAACAACAAATAACCTAGCACTAATAGGGAAGTTCTACTGGCGGTGGATTACAAACCCAGATCAGTTATGAAGTCAAGTTCTAAGAGCTAAATATTACCTTGCACACAAAATGGAGGATGTCCCATGGTTGCCAGTTACAGGTGTGGGATTAGAGATATGGAAAACACTCAAAATGGGGGCCTCACTGATTAAGGAAGACTTACATTGGAAAGTAGGTGATGGGAGAAAAGTTAGTTTTTGGGATGATTCTTGGAAATTTCCCCCACCCCATTAAGAAACAATATCCTCATATTAGTGGCATCAAAGAGACTCTTCATAATCATGGTCAAACTCTTATATCTCAGTATCTCATCCCCCCAAGCCAACAACTAGCAGCTTCAGAAAGATGGCAAAATTTGGACCAGTGGTTAGGTGAAGAATGGGAAGCTGAAAAACGTGAACTGAAAGAAATCCTAGAAAAAAGAACATGTCTATGGAAATATGGACCTGACCAACTAGCATGGGGATATGGTAAACAAGGCACTTACATAGTGAAAGTAGGCTACCGAAAGGCTCACCAAAGTAGCAAGAACTAACCCCAACAACATTCTTGGAAAGAAATATGGCAACCAAAAGGTTGGTCGAAGGTTAATTGTTTTATATGGCAGGTTACTCACAAAAGCATTATGACTCAGGATAATATGAGGAGAAAGGGGTTCATTGGACCCGGTAGATGTGTAATGTGCTTCCAAGAGGTATAAACTATAAACCACCTCCTTTTTTATCGCTCCTATGCTTACACAATCTAGAATTGGTGGTACTCCATATTTAGCAAAACAGAATGGTATCCTCCTAATGGTAGTAATTTTTGGTACTTTTGGTCACATAACACCTTCAAATCCAAAACTCTAAGCACACCTTGGAATTTAGGGATTGGATTCATCTGCTGAAAAATATGGTTGGAACGTAACAACAAAAATTTTAAAGAGGAATTTGGTTCAGAAGAGAGGACCTAGGGGATTATGTTAAGGAAGTTATTAGAAACAGTGCAGATCAAAGTATAGGAAGAATCTCCGATGATAGAGGTAAACAAGGCATTTGGGAACAACTATGGAATCAAATGCAACATGAAAGCTATCGGGAATAGAAAAAAGAAAAAAGAGGGCTTCAATAATATTTGTTAGAAGAGAACATGTACAGTTAAGAAGGAGATAAAGTTTAAAGAACAGGGGATTCAGAGATCCTAGGCAGATAAAGAAAACAAAAAAACTACATTTTGAGCCTTGCTAGGAAAGGCAGGATATCAAAATGGATTTGTATAAGCTGATTAGTTTTTTTTAATAGAATATTTACATTTTACTCAAAAAAAAATATGAATATGAGTTACTTCAGGAAAGGAGAAGCTTACATTATTGGGATTAGAAGAGAGGAATGAGAGAAATTACAAATTTGTAAAATAGTTAAAGTTTTTAAAGAAAAATAAAGGTTTATATTGTGGGTGTAGAGGAATATTTAAAAAATGTTATCATGTGTAGTTAATATAAGATATTATTATTAAAAAGATTCAAATGAAACTATATGTTATTAATTTTCTTTATTTTACTCTTTTTTTAAAACCTTGTTGAAAATAATTGTAATGTGAGTAGAAACTTTGTTGTGAATAGAATAAAAGACTTTTAATATCCCTGAGTGTTGAATTCGAGAATTGTTTGATTTCTTATGCGCCTTCAATCCTAGATTCAACAAGATTAAACGGAAGGGTTAATGTCTCTTCCAACCTCTATATTTAGGTAGACTTCCAATCCTTGCTAACTCTAATTAATCTAATCTAATTGCAAAAAATAAGAAAAGTTAAATTACATAAAAGAAATTTTGTAAGTTCAGGATGCAAGAGATTGAAAGTAAATACACTCAATACCATAGCAAGACAAGTGAGTGATCAATCAACATATGAGGAGATCAAATATCAATAATGTATTCACATTCATATGAGTTGAAATTGTGAGAGGAACGACAAGATGGATAAAAGAGCAATGCCACAACCACCGTGCATTCCACAATCTAAGAGGACAATATCATCGATGGAAAGTAAAAGATTTGTCAATTTTATTAAAATAAGAGCATAGTGTGTCTTATAAAGTGTATATTTGAATTCTTTAAGGCTAAAGGAATATTTTACCCCTGAGTTAACTTGGATGAGAAACACTTACACTTAGTAAAAGTAAATATCTAGGGTATCTCTAACAAAATGATGCACCTCCAAATGCTACATGCCTCTAATTATACCTCTAAAGGGCTTAGAAGTATTCTAAAATGAGTTAAGGTGCCACTACATGCCAAAATATTGTTTTCCAAAGATCTTCCTCAGGATCTATGCTTCTTTTTTTGCCCTTATGTTTGTCCATGTGCAATTCACTCTAGGAAGGGAGTGAATCACTCAATTTTGCTAGCACTTTGCTCTTGTTTGCTAACACTTTACTCGTGGAAGCCAATTACTCCTCCTTATTAGTGGAACACTCCTATGAGCAAATTAGTCCTTGTAGAGTCAATTAGTTCTTGTCCTTCACTTAGCAAAATTTGAGGGGTTTTCAAAGGTTTTAGATAATTGATTCAAATAGTCTTATAACCTTCCAAAATAGCAAAATTTCCAAGGGAGTGACTTGTCATTACATTTCTAGCAATTTCATAGGGTCCCAAAATCGATTAATGAGAGATCTTGGATCCTGCCTCCATCCTTAGACACAAACTCTTCAAAATTGGAATTTGCTACAAAATAAAAAATTTGTTGGTCCTTCTTGTCTTGTTTTTATGGCAGTAACCCCAACAACTTCTTTCATTCCTTATTTCTAGGCAAGCAAATATTGGTGAGGTCTTCTACATCTCTTGTCAAATCCTCATACACGTTTTCTAACAACCATATTATTTACCCATCATTTCCTACAACTTAGTAAGTATTATGTCAAGCCATTTGATATGTTCAATTGTAATTTTAGCTCCAACCTTGGTCTTCTCCTATTTGATCATAAAATAAATAATTTCATCATTAAGGATTTTTGTCTAGGTATAAAAGACATCAGGTAGTCCAACAGAGATTAGCCCTTGAATTTATCTCATTTTTTTTGTATTGAGGTTGTTAGCTTTTGAGGATATATGTAGTGGGAGATATCTATCACAGGTTCTAATAAGATACAAAAAATATGAAAGAAAGTACAATATGACTGAAATCTACTATAAATAGAAAGTGGCAAAAATACAATGCATTATGGAGGTGATGGTCACTCTATGAATATAAGCTAAAGAACTACATTGTACTCCATACCAGAGTTCTACCACTATCTACTACTCTCTACTATAATGAACTTGATACATGAACTTGAGACTTGAACTTGATACTTGTGATATCTTACTATGAGGCCCTTTATATATAAAGATATATTCCTTGGCCAACACTCTACCTAGCTGTACAAGGAGATATCTTGCACATTGATATTTGTACATTTATTACATTGCTTGAAGTAACTAGATAACTTACTCCTAAAGTAATCTCCTACTCTAACTATATACCAAAGGTGGTACATTTACATGACCCAAATGATGTAATATACTCTAACTCTAACACCCCCCTACATTACATTATTTGGGTATTGAAAATTTTAATCTTCAATATGGTTCTTCTTCTTGCAGAAGATTTTTGGCTTGCTCAAGGATATTATCCTCTTCTATCAATCCTCCTTTATTTTCTTCTTTATGGGTATCTTCATTTGGTTATGTTGCTTCTTCATATTGTAGATGGCTGAGTAGAGCATAAAGTTGTTGACATCCCTTATTTTTTATTTTGATTCTTCTATGCTTGCCTTTACTTCATTTTCTTCAACTTGTTCCTCAGGAAATGTGTTAGTATTATTTTGAAATACAACAATGTCTTGTGAGATTTCCATTGAGTCTAGGATATATGTATTTCCATGAATTGATCTTGTTGCTTCTATCTGACTTTGATTCATGATAAGGCATGTATTGATCCCATTCATATGTATGAAATTGACTGTCCAATTACTTTCTATTAATTTGCTTACTGAAATGAGATTGAACGTTAATCTAGAAACATACAATACTTTTTGTAGTCGAAAGCTTGGAAATGATTTGCTTGGTGTTACACATCCATATCTATGTATAGGATAAGTTTTGTTATCTACAATTCTTAGTGTGTAACCATTAATAACGAACCATTGTAGATTTCCAGTCATGTGATGACTAAATCCCGAGTCAATATACCATGTATTCTTCTGCTTTGTTGAATTCACCATGCTAGGATTATTTTTGCATTTGTGGCATGATGTAGTGTGTGTGCCTTGCTCTTGTTTCTTTGTGTAAAAATATATTTTTCTTTCCATTGTGGTATAATATAACCTTTGTTGTAGTCTACCTTATGACTCCCTAGTAATTAAGTACTTGATAAACTTTGATAGATGTTGTTATTATCAAGTTTTGTAGAATGCCTTATGACTCTCTAGTAGATGAAATGTAGTATTCTTTTTTATCTGATAGAACCTTTATAGAACTTAGGTTTTGTAGGCTTCCCTATATCTCCTTAGTGCTTATGCAATATGATTGATAAAGTGTTTTTTGAGAATAGTAGTGCAATTTTGGGTTGATTTTGTAAAGTTTTGTAAATAGCAAAAATCAACTTCTATTACACCTTATTTCTCCTATTGAACTTAAGCACTTTCTAATTTGATGAAGTTCTAATGGTTGGATTTCTTTTGTCCCTTTAATGTGATTTTGAGACAAGTATACCAATTAATTCCAACCCTTAATATCCCTTAATGAACTTCCTTTTATACATTTTGAGATTTAATAGATTAATTTTTATAATTTCCAATAATTTACTTTGGTGTAGTATTCCTTTTAACTCCCTAATTTGGAATATTAGAAAATAATAATATTTACAATAATAGAAATTTAATTTCCAAGTAGCAATCCTTATTTCTCCTAAGTTTTAAATTGTAAATATTAAGCTATTTTTGATGTATGGCTGCCCTTTAATTTTTGCTTTCAAATGTGGTTGATTTCCCAATAGTTTCAACCTTTTATCATAATCCTTATAACTCCCTTAATGAAAGCAAATTTAATAAAGTAATTTCTTACCTTTATAATGTTGTGAACTCTAAGTATTCGATACAGAATTCAGATGTGGATGACATTACACTTTAATGCTATTCTTGAATCCTTTCTATGGTGGATGACGACAAACTCACCTTTGACTGCAATATTTGGATAATGGTCACATCCACTTTAAATGCTTTAACCAAAAGCTTTGAATGCTCTTTTCTCCTCTTACACATCGCGCACCTCTACTTTTGCAAATACGCTTCCCTCCTTGGTCTTTGGTGCTTCAAATAGAAAGAGGATCTTTTAGAAAATGCCAAGTGTCATGGTAGTTTATTTCAATGCTTGGAGATGGTAGATGTTATTTGACACTTGTTGAACTTGTTGTAGGAAGGAAGATAGATGTTAGAGTCTTTATGTGAGCACCTATATATCTTGGTGACCAATGTCACTTCTTCTCTAAGTAACGCTCTTTTGTGTAACGCTTCTTTGGACTATTCCTTTCAAGCATGTAGAATTTGAGTGTTATTTTGAGTGCTTGTATGGAAGGTGTTAGGGTTTCTTCAAAGGTGACAAGTGACACATTTTCCCTTTTGCATGAACCTACCTTCTTAACATATTCTTGCAAGCTTCCTCAACGTATTATTTTCAACTCATCTTTTGTTGTGTTTTCTCCTCAATGCTTCGACAACACTTTGTATATGAGTTGGTTCCAACTGAGATAATGAGCACTGCTTTGATGGATTTAAGTTAGGACTATGAGCAATGCTACGATGGATTTTGTGATACTCCAATGGTGTTTTGAATACTCCTTGTAAATGTACATCTAGCTCTTGGGTATTTCTTTCTTTATGCTTTAATTTTCTCCTACTTTCAATCTATTATATTTTTTCCTTTGTAGATGATATCTTCTCCTTGTGCTATGCTATGTATGTTGTGCAAGTGGTTGTCCAAACCGTGGGTGATGTGAGCTCCTTGAAGGTTCTTTTGACCTTGCTGAGATGATGCTTCTCTATGGCTGCTTTGAGATATTTCTTCCTTGTGAAGAATGTATCTTTGTGACACTTAAACCTTGTCCACTTTCCTACGTAGGACATAATATCATGGTGCAAGACAATGTAAGTAAACTTGTAAATAGAATACCTTATTTTTTGCACCTACTTTTGCAAGATTTTTCTATTGGTTTTAAAGGCAAACTTCTTGTAGGCAAGGGTTGATTTTACGTTGTCACCTTTGCTAGACAACTCTCTCCATTACTTGGTTACTTTGGTAATAAACCCAAGCTAATAACCACTTAGATAGAATATTTTTTAGAAGTAATGTTTGCACTAATTTTCACCTATAAAAAAAAAATTAGTGCACCTCAAATATGAGATTCACCAAGTCTTGATTTGCAACTTATTTTGCTGATTATGATGGTGGCTTTCTTCTCCACTCCTTAGAGGAATTTTATCTGATTTTGGTGCCTTATTTGGGCCACAAAATGTTGTAGGTTTTATGCACCAAATAGTGTCTCTAGACACTTTGATAATCTACTAGTTTTGTGCACTTGATCTTAACAATAAAAAACACAAACTAATGCTTTTGAGAGTAACTACTTAAAGATCAAATAGTATAGTGTAAATAAATTAATAATGCACTTTAATGGTAACAATAATCTCACCTTATTACTCCTATAAATAAACTCTCAAAATAATGCACTTAATATTTGCAACTTTTAAGAGTAATCTATAAAGAACCCTTAATGGATAATATGCAATTTTCACTACAATCAATATTGTAGGATGTAGTTTTCTTGCTTTCTAGATAGATAATAGGTAGGTTATAATTTTATTTCTTTCAAAAAATATCCAACTCATATTTAATGTGCAAATATATCTTAAAATGAACTCTCCTTTTTGCACTTTCTTGAATACTATAATATAAGCCCTTTTTCTTTGCAACTTTAATCCAAATATGGTGCTTAATGGAATTTGATAATGAACCCTAATTTGAAGTTCAACTAATTGCACCCAAGTTGCTTACCTTTAATGGCTTTTGTAGTAGATGTAGATCTTGGTGTTTAGATTCACCAAGTTGTTGCCTTGTAATGGATGAATTTGCAACTTCTTGTTGGTTGTCCAAAACAGCTTCTTGTTTCACCAAACTGTGGTCTTGAACCTTTTGTCTTGAGCCTAGGGTTTGGTGGCTTGATCCTTCTAGTACTCTTCAATTTTTTGTAGTAGATTCATAAAGTCCTTGCTTATGAAATGTGACTTCTTGCTGTGAGAGGCAATCTTCAAATCTCTTGGATTTGGTAGGTTTCTTCTATATAAATCCTCCTTCAATATTCTTATTAATTTGTAACTTCAAACAAGATCTTCTTCTTCTCAGGATTCTGAATGTCTTGAGGTATTCATTGGATTCTTCTACAAGATTTGGCACTCTTTACCAAATTCTTATTCTCTTGGTCTTGTTGTCGGATGGAGAAAATTGTCCCAAGTCCTTCACTATCAGGAGCTTCTCCATGGTAGTGGATTTCTCCAATGACTCCTTCTAGGAACTCCTTTGATGATGCTTCTATGAGCTCTACAACAAGGCTCTCCAAGCCTTCTTATTTTTCCTCCTTGAGACCTCTCCAAGGTATTCAATCTTAAAACTTCTTTGGTCTTCTAACCAAGATCTTTCCTTCAACCTTCTACTTTTGGAAGTGTTGGTGATGAGATCTTCTTCTCGGATCTCTAAAATTTGTTGTTTATGTTAGAATTAATGTAATGTGCACTATGCCTCTGTTTTGAAACTTGTTAGTTTATATTGACACTTGTCAGTTTATCATATAGGCCTTCTGCCTATATATGTAACTGATTTCATGAATAATATATCCCATCAGTTTTATTACTCCTAACATTTGGTATCAGAGCAGGTTCCCTCTCCTACCTGTGAAACCTTTGAGGGGGGATTTCCCTCATGGAAATCCTCCCTCCCCCCTCATTTTTTTCTCCATTTTATTTTCAAACTAGGGAATATGCTCTCCATCATTGATGGATCAAAAACCAAAAGTTTGCAAAAGAAAAATGGCTGAAAAATCCCCCCTTATTTTTTTTCCTCTCCATTATTCCTATTTTTTTATCGAGGGACTTCGAGGACCCAAACGGGACTGAGTTCGCTTCTTCTGCGGAGAGATCAGACGAGTAGGAATATCTTATTATGACATTTTAAGATTTCCCATAGTTTTATCCGACAAGAATTTATGGCAGGCATCTGCTAAGTGGCTGATGTTAGTACCAGATGAAGCGTAATGCTGCTATGTTTTTTTTTAAGAGGGCAGTGCTTAGTGGCTCCCCATGATTTTGTACATTTCGCTGAAGCACCAGTTAGTTCGATCTGCCTCACCATTTCCCCCAGCTCCGCCATCACGCAATCCGCCCTTCGCATTGCCTCTGCAGGCCGATAAATCTTCCCTAACAGTTTATTTCTTGAAAGATCCAGACATTCCAGGTCGGGCATGCCTTCCAGACTTTTAAGTCTGACTCAAAATGATTTGCAAGGTGAGATAACATGAGAGGAATGTAATTTTTTGGCGTCGATAGATGCGTCCGTGATCAGCGTGCAGTAATACATTTGAACGAGGATTCTGGATGTGGTTTTTTGAGGAGCTGCGTGTGCGGAGGAGGATGCCACACTTGCTGTGGCTCGTTTCACGGCTGAAATGGCATGGGCTGATGCAGGACCTGACGTTTCAGAACCTCAGAGAAAGATCTAGAGTGCATTTTCTCAGTCATCTGTAACCTTGTGACAAAAGCATGAAGTCCAGACGAAGCATTGGCTATGACAGAGCAAATGCTTCACCTCTCGGCATCGAAACCAGGGTAGCTTCTATGACGGTGATAGCGGGGACAAGTCCAAGCATGTGAGAGGGCCTTTATTATAATATGCTATGAGAAAACTATAATGAGTTTTTTCTTTAAAACATGGAGGTTTGCTGAGATGGGAGCATGTTCGGCACGGCGTGTTTTGTATTTGTTGATGGAGATCTCAATACTGTGATGACTACAAATTCTGCCTTTGGAGCGGGGCTCATGTTATCGGAAAAATTACCTGATGACTATAAACTGGCAGTGAACTTTGAGAGCTTAGAGATCGTGGTGCAGTACAGATGCAGAGCGATGTGGACAGTGGAAGCATGGAGAAGGCCATGGCCACGCAGATGAAGGCGATGCCCGTCAGTTTTGTCAGCTGATCCTGCGGCGCCAGCATCAGGGAGGACAAGTCCAACGGGAGCTTTGTGGCCACGGAGAGGAGCGTCAGCGTCGTGGCGTTAATGGGGAACAACCTGCAGGGGAACCACAGCCGCCTGTGCCGGAGGCCATCCACGATGTCGACGCCCATCGCTGTCGTGCACAGCAACGAAGCACCCGATATGTAGACATTGACCCAGGGCAACGGTGCGTTGAATTTGTTGTCGTCTGAGCATACGTCTCCTACCATATTCTTCGAGAACTCCGGTCTGAGAGCGTCGTTGCTGTTTGGAGTGGATCTTTGTATGCATTGTTGCCGTGGCTTGTGGTTGCGAATTGACCAGAGCGAGTAAATTTTGCTTAGTTTTTTTGACCATTGGAGCTTCTCCCTGTTCGGATTTTTCACGTTAGTACCTTCGAACTTTCTAGGGAGTAGTGGTTTTACTGGGCCGGTGGTACCGTTGTCCCTTTCGAGCAGAAGCAAATGAAATAGTGAAGAATGCCCCAATGAAGATGGACATCATGGAATGTGGAGCCCACGCTGTCAATGGCTAACGTCATACATTTTGCAGTTTTCCAGACAAGTTCGAGCGCTTTTGCTGTTGCTGCGAATAAAATCACGCTTGACGCAGTCTGCGTTTTGCCGTGTTGGACCAGTCTGTTGCAGCAGTCCATTGGAGATTTGATAGCAGATAAGTTTCTCAAAGTTGAGGATCGATGTGACAAGGCTGACGGCCAATCGGCCAGTCGCACTTTGTTAGCAGGACTATTGTTAAGAGATACGAATCATCACTGCATCACCGATGAAAACTTGGCGAGCGTTGCTGCCAAAAAATCAGATTCTATGGCGATGATGGTGGAAGGCTATGGTTGGTAAGCACATCGTGGACGCAGAGAAAAGTAAAACCCTTAAGCAAACTGTTCATGGCCTGATAAAAGTTGTTTTTTTTTGCGTTGAAGTAGGAAAATGGTGCTGCTTGATCTGCGAGCCAAACTCAGCCCAATCAGATGATGATCTTGGGATAAATTTTGCATGAGTTTGACTGGTGCGAGAGGTGGTTGTTTGTCGGCCCATATCTCCGTGCTGGTTTGTGTGGTTGCGTGGAGTAGTCGTGGATGCCTCGAAACACACCTGTGACATGGTGGAAGTATTCACCGCTAGCAGATGAGTCGTTTTTCTAGTAATACGCCAGATGAAGTGAGAGTTTTTTTTTAATGTTGCAATACACCTACCAGATTCTCACGATGTAATAGAGGCTACAACAAATTTGGTGACATTGGGCTCTGATTACGGAGGCACCAGCCTGTGGGCACTACATAGCAATAACGCATTACAACACTCTGCTAAGATTTAAAACTGCCACGAGATTTATGCGCAGCCGTTATAGCTGATGGATACTGTGTTTACTTCTACGTATTGGAACTCTGAACAAATTGATGAGGACTGCTTGATGGGAGCTAGCGCAGACCAAAAATATCATGAAGACCACCATTTTCTACTTTGGATCTAGCGAATGAATAGTCAGTCTTCACGCCGATGCAATTTTTGAGCTCGTGTCCTTTCCTATCTCATGGGCATTTAGTGATAGGCGCAATGCCAGCTGTTCGTGGAGCGGAGAATCGGCAGTGCAGTTTTGAGACACCGCAGATGTAGTAGTAGATGTTGTTTCAACGGGCCTGCAAATTGTTGCAGTTGCTCTCGGAGGTGGCTCCGTCCAAACGGCCTGTTTCCCATGTATTGCTACGTACCTCCTCCTCTTCGTGGCGTTCACGGAGCCAATATGATTTTAGTTAAAGTGGAGGATTATTATTGTTTTTGAGTTGTATGGTGGGTAAGTTTTCAAAGCATGAGGGCTATTTATTTTATAATAGTGCGGGGGCATTTATGGCCATGGACCACCATTGTATATTTTGACCATAAGGGATGGGCCATTAATTGTGAAAAACCACGAGAGGAAATAAAAAAAAAAATTCACATGGCTGATTATTGTAATTTGAAAGATGACGACCTACATGGTCCCTGTTATTCCCCAACGTGGGAAAATTGAAAACTATCTGTTTTTTATTCCGCTTCAGTGTGATGATTATTTGCTGCCTTAGATAGGCATGATGGTTTTTCCACATGATGAAGGCCCCTTTGATGGTGGAATATAAGGGTATTTATAGTCGTTGGAAACGTTTTTCCGCGACAGACACATTAGTAGTGTCCATTTGTAATTCTGAGGCTGTTTCATTTAAGTTTTTTAAGCCTCAAACTTTTCTACCTTGGAGTGCACTCTCGATTGTACCCGACACTCCCAAGGCACTTGTAAGTGAACCTAGTATCTAGTATTATCCTCTTTCTACTTGGCTGATGCAACGACTGGTTACCCATGCATTTTGGTAAGATGAGGTGACTACCATAAGGACACTTATTCTAGGGACTATAGACATAGACACCCTAGACTCTATTCGAGGTTTTTTCGGATCTACTTCTAAAGACTACAAACGAAGACACTTCAGAATATTCTCTTCTATTCTTTTTTCTTCTTCTCCTCCATATTTGGCTTCTATGGCTCATTTTATTGTATTTCATGGCTCATTTTTTCTTATGTATTAAGGTGCATTTTCGGCAGAGATCGACACCTTATGAAAAAAAAAGAGGAGGGATTTGGTATTTATGGTGGAGGTAGTCAATGACCTACGAGAGGCAACATCCTTTGAGGATGACCTGCAGAGGCAATAAACCTAGAAGTGGCTGACCCTGAGGCACCCATGATGACCCTGAGGCACTTAGACGGCTGACCCAGTGGCAACAGACCCATGGAAGTAGATGACCCTCAGGCAACAGACTGAGATGTATACATAGTGAATCTAGCATTATTTACAGTTGGAGAGCCAAGCGCAAAGAGCACGAGCCTAGACCAAATCAACAAATAAAGGAGGATGTAGAATTTTTTATAGAAAAGTCAACATTAAGGGGGAATGTTACCTAATGTTGACTTGTTTTTTTTTCTTTAGTTAGGATAGTGCACATTAAGGGGGAATGTTACCTAATGTTGACTTGTTTTTTTTTCTTTAGTTAGGATAGTGCACATTAAGGGGGAATGTTAGAATTAATGTAATGTGCACTATGCCTCTGTTTTGACACTTGTCAGTTTATATTGACACTTGTCAGTTTATCATATAGGCCTTCTGCCTATATATGTAACTCATTTCATGAATAATATATCCCATCAGTTTTATTACTCCTAACAGTTTCTCTGATCAAGAATAGGACTTTGTTAGTCCCTCTCTATCTCTCCCAAGATTGGAAGTTTTACAATGAGATCTTCTATGGATCTCTTTAGCATCTTTTGACGAAAGTATTTAATTAGTAAAGGAGATCACCAATATCCTAAATCATGGACTCTTCTCTAGAGTCTTCTTCGAGAACTCTTCTCTAGAGTCTTCTTCTGAATCAGGAACTCTTATTTTGAATCAGGAACTCTTCTCTAAAGTCTTCTTCAGAATTAGGGCTTCTATGGTCTTCTTCTTATGGATCAAGGATTTTGTGGTCTTTTCTTCTGTATCAAGGCTTCTATGGTCTTTTCTACTTTTGCACTCTGCAAGTAATGATCTTGAATGAAGATCACCAATATCTCATCTCCTCCTTGACTCAACTTCTGGAGTCTCTTCTTCCTTGAGTCTGCTATAAGGTTGTTGTGGCATTTTCTTCACTTTTGCAATCTACAAGATTTGCAACTCTTGTAATGGGATATTTTTTTGAGGTCTTTGAAATCTTCAGTCTTCTCCTTGTTACTGCAAGTGCTAGAATGATTCTAAGAAGATATTATTCCTAGGTCTCTTGTAGGAAGCTTCCCAACCTTTTTTTAATATTATTTTCCTACAAAAAGCCATTAGAAACTAGAATGGAAGAATTTATAATTTTGGAGATAATAATCTTCACTAGTTGATTTGTCAATCTAGTGGTATGAATGCACCGAGTCCTAGTATTCACGAGTTTTCCTGCAACTCTATGGAAAGACTCTAGCCAAATGTATTCTCAATATTTTTGTAACTAAGATTTATTTCAAAATTTTCAATGTTTCTTATGACTCTCCCTAATCCTATTGACTACTGTGGCTTTTTCTATCAATTTATTCCTAACGGTAACATTTACATGCAACGACGCATAATGGCAGATCCAATTTGCAAAGATGCAGACCAACAATAGTATTGGCAACTCTCCCTAATCCTATCTTGACTCATCGTGGCTCTAATACCACTATTAGCTTTTGGGGATATATGCAGTGGAAGAGATCTATCATAGGTCCTAATAATATGCATAAAATATGAAAGAAAATAATTCTACAATATGACTGAAATGTACTATAAATAGAAAGTGGCATAAATAAAATGTAGTATGGAGGTGATGGTCATTCCATGAATATAAGCTAAAGAACTACACTGTACTCCATACAAGAGTTCTAGCACTATCTACTACTCTCTACTATAATGAACTTGATACCTCAACTTGATACATGAACTTGATACTTGTGATATCTCACTATGAGGCCCTTTATATAGGAATATAGATTCCTTGGCCAACACTCTACCTAGCTATACAAGGGGACACCTTGCACATTGATACTTGTGCATTTATTACATTGCTTGAAGTAACTAGCTAACTTCCCCTTAAAGTAATCTCCTACTCTAACTATGTACCAAAGGTGATGCATTTACATGACCCAAATCATGTAATATACTCTAACTCTAACAGAGGCTTCCAAAGCAACCATCACATCTTTGGATGTCTAGAGGTCTCTTTGGATGTCATGGATTTTCTTCAACTTTTTAACAAAGTCCTTTATATCTATCCCTAATTGTTGGGTTTGTGGTACCTTTCTTTTGTAGCCAATTCCTCTTTAGTTTACTTGATAATTTCAACCACCTAGTTGAGTTTGTTCTTCACATTGGCTACAAATTAAAAATACGTCTTAGCACTTGCTTCCTTCATTTTGATGTTGTCCTACAAAGATTTCATTATTTCAACTTTAGATACATACCCTTGATCTGTTGTTGCTTCTTTCAATATAGTGATTTCTTCCTAGAGTTGAAAATTTCCTTATCCCTTCCATGTTGGGCTTCTTCCATCTGCTTTACTTGATATTCTAGTTAAGATTTTTTTTGTTCAATTTATTTCTTCATTTGGTTTTTGCCCTTATGAAAATTGTGATAGATCTTCCAGCTACTTATTCTTATCAACTTCAACAAGTTGGAACTTGAGGTCCTCAACTTGTTTCTAGAACTAGTCTTTCTCTATGATTTCTTTCTTCAAAGTCTTATTTTCTTGTTAGAGTTATTCCTTTTTAATTTTCAATTGGATCATCACTACTTTTATTTTTGTAACTTTTGGTGCATCACCCTCCATCGCCAATTGAACAAATTGCAAGGTCATTTATATTGAAAGTTGCTATATGAGTTGGCTCATTTGATATGAATCCATTTTGCTTAGATCTAGCTTTAACAATTTGAAAGTGAAGTCATTAGGTGATACAATGGGTTTGGAAGGTCCACTTGGGACTACTTCTGCAATGAGAATCTTGTCATCTACAGATGCCAGCTAGGACTACATAATAACTAAAGCCATAAAGGTCTTGTTCTCTAGCTCTTTGTATTCTTTTTAGACTTTTCTCTCCTTGTTATGGAGAGAATTACGTATTTTTTGGATATTTATTTTCTAGAATCACTAGCAATGCTCCAAACAAATGCCTAGTTAGGCCCTATTCCTATGTTAGTTTTTAGAGTTGCTTTTGCAAATTCAATTATAAGAGTTGTTATGGGTGATGTCATGGCCTGAATCAGACATTAATTTGCTTGTGAGATGGGGTGGTATGGATGAGATGACATGACGTGTGAAGCAAATTACATGGAAATAGGAATGAATGATGATGCAAAGATGGAGGTCCCTGTTGCTAATTAAGTTAGTATTGTAGCTAGTAGATATATTAGTTGTGAAGGGGAGGGCCTCATAGTGTAGACGACTAGGGGTTATGAAGCGATGACTTGGATGGTAGGTGAAGGGAATAAGGTGATTGATATGATGCAAAAAATGAGAGTTATGTTTGGAGGCGAGATGCCTTCAAGAGAAGCAATAGCCATATTGGTTGTTGTGGACATCATTAGACCTAGGCTTAGTTTATTTTATTATTTTCTAAAGCTTAAGTCCTAAGTCTAAGTTAGAAATTGCAAATCCAATTCCAACTTGTAAATATCAGTAACATTTGGGCGATATAGTCTTTGGGTTGGATTTGTCTTCTTGTATGAGTTAGAAAAGTTGGATTTGTTAGCTTAGTTAAGTCTTGTTAGCATCTTAGCTTAACTTTAGCTTTTGGTTAAGCATCTTCTATTTTGAGAAGATTATGGTTGTAATTGTATTATTTAAGCCCCTTACATGAATAAAAATTCTAGTTAGAATTTTCCAACTCTAGTTGGATGGTGACGGATGTGTGGCAAAAGAATGGATGGGAGAAGGAGTAGAAATAGAAGAAGTAGAGATAAGAAAAGAAGCAAAAGTAGTATAAGGGGAAAGGAAGGTGGTAGTGAAGATGGTGTTGGCATAAGTTTTGATCATCACCAACCAAGGAGGAGTTCCTCCTTGGGGAATTTATCCTCCTCACGCTTGTGTATTTTCTATTATTGTTATCATATTGTTAGCTTCTTAGACATTGACCCATCTGGGTTGCCTTCCTATTTTTACAACCTCTCCTTGGTTGTCTCTTAAACTATAGTGCTTAGAATAGCCAAAAAAACAGATATTGTGATTTCTAGCACCAATACAAGGGTGGACTTGGAGATATTTATAGGAATTTATATACCATTTTATCCCCCTTGGTACTCTTTGTATGTATAATATTCTAGATAGTTGAGAATTACTCATTGAAGGTATCATCACACACAAGCCTTATTATCATTCTAATCTTATACCATATCCTTTGCTAGCAAGGATCTTCCTCCTTGAGTATCCTAGTGTTTTCAAGGCCTTAAATGCTTGGTGATTAGATTTAATGTTAATACCAAATCCATTTTTAATCCTTGCATTAACATATGTGTACCAATTTGGGGTAGGCAATGTACCAATGTTGGACTTCATCTTTATACCCCCATCTGCTTTCCAAAGTGGTTGTCTACTTTTTTAGACGGGTTTACCTTGTTCTTAATTCTATATCTCCTTTTATGTATGAAGAAGGCATGCAAGCCCTTGTCATCTAATTGCTTTTATAAGTAACCCTCTAGAATGTAGGAACAATTATCTTGAAATTTTTCTAGTCATGTGTCCCTAAATTTCTCCTTCACTACCATGTCAAAACCCTTGCAGCTTTGGAGTGATTCTCATGATTTATTGCTCAAGTGGGTAGGCCATTTGTTTCTATCCCCTAAAATATCTTAGATCCACATAGTCATCTAATGTATTCAAGGTTGAATAAATAGTCAGTTGCATATGTTTGCATCTCAAAGAGCTAGGGTAAAAAAGTTAAGCAATCATATGGATAGGAAAAAAAGTAGAAGTAGTATAAAGAGGAAGGAAGGTGGTAGTGAAGATGGTATTGGCAAAAGTTTTAGTTATCACCAACTAAGGAGTTCCTCTTTTGGGAATTTCTCCTACTCAAGCTAGGGTATTTGTTATTATTGTTATGTTGTTGGCTTCTTAGACATTGACCCATGTGGACTACCTTCCTATTTTTATGGCCTCTCATTGGTTTTCTCTTGAATTGTAATGCTTAGAATAGCCATAATTAGGAGATCAAAATAGTTCCACAGAGTAAATCGGGAGCTAAAATAAGTAAGGAAACAAAATTAAAATTTCAAAGTGCCCAATTTTTTTTAAAACTTTCCACATTTTTGAAATGCAAGAAAAACCATGCAACCTGTACAATAAAATTAAGGTGAATACATAGGAATCATAACCACCATAATGAAAAATAGTTAATAAGAAAATGATGCTTTTTATTAATAAATCAATTGTTCCTTAGATCGGTTACAAAAGAGATCCCTCTTAGGGATTTGCTACCACTTTGATACAATAAGTTACATTCATAAACAAATGGGTGCACCATGCAGGGTTCTTCTCGCATCCACAAACCATCCTGCAAAGGGTTTCTTTGTGACCTCCACAAGGGGTAATAGTCATAAAAATCTTGCACTCCTTTTTTATTGTAAATATTTTGCAACCTGCACATAGGGAACATAAAACGGGTTAATAGCATATGTGATTGTAATAGTAAATAAAAGCAATAAATTATTGAAATATAAGTAAATATGTAGAATAAAATCTAACTATGCTAAATCAGTAAATGTAAATATTGTTAAAACTAATTATGTAAAGAAACAATAAAGTAGATCTAATTACGATTTTCCTGAAGAGGAATCTCTATGCAGGACAACCATACTTGTGGACCATCTTTAAGTGAGACGACCATGAAATTGTAAGTAATTTTATGTGGCCGATGCGAGGCAATGTTTAGGTTCGATCAGGGGTTTTATCGACAGATTATTGTGCTTGGTGGATCTGGATCAGTATTTGAAGTTGGAATATTAGTTGCACAGTGGATGGAGATGTGACCTTCAACTCTTGGATCGAGCAAACAACATAACTTAGTGAGAAGAATGTAAAATGCTCGAAGGTCTGTGGTGAAAATCTGGCAAAGACTTCGTTGCTTGAAATCCAAAAGCTCGGTATATGTTTGAATGAGGTGTGGGTGCTATTATATAGACTTCCCGAGTGGAAGTTAATAATGGAAAAAGCACTCTGCATGATTTTTCATTAAATATTTGTATTTTATTAAATATTAAATATTTGTTTATTATTAAATATTTATTTTTTATTATAAATATATATTGTTATTAAATATTTAATATTTGTTTATTATTAAATATTTAATATTTGTTTATTATTATATATTTATTTATTTATTAAATATGAGAGGTGGAACTATGAGTGGAGTGGCGATGACATGGAGGGGGATGAAAGGGTGAATGCTCCCATGGGGAGGGGTGAGTGGTTGTGTAGGCTAGGTAGTAACTAATTAATTAATTAATACTTTTGCTAGGTTGTCCAAGGTGGGTCATATGGTCTTTAGGGAGTCCATATAGGTAATCTCCTCAATATGACATGTTTTAGGTGTCTACAAATGTCCCTTTTTGGGATGCATTGTGTGAAATCACAACGCGAAGCAAAAATAGATAATCCACCATCAAATTGAGGGTTGATGATTTTCATTGATCTTATCAATATTAAATGTCCCAATCATGAAAAGAGCATACATTTTCAAACCATTGCTTTTGACAAGTTAAAGAATTTGGTTTTTAGTAAACCTTTCAGCAAAAATTACAACTTTGAGGTATACTTGACCTTGGTAGACTTTTCATTCATGGGGAGACACTATGGGTCTATGAGCCTCCATGCTGCATGAATGCCAAGAATTTGTTTAATTAAAATTTTTGCTTTTTCCCCAACAAATAGGGAAGTGTATGATAGTCTCTAGCAATGATTCTTAAATGAATGCAACTTGCATGATTGAGTGTTTAATTATTGATTTGATTATAAATTTTATGATGTAATGACTACCCTCTCAAGTAACGAGTTTATGAGAAAATGAAAAAATGATAAAAGCTATGAGTCGCTTGACCAAGATGTTTTGATTTGGATTTGCTATAACCATTACAAAATTTTAAGGGCTCATGTCCCATTGCAACCTTGATTTTGACCGATTTATTACTTCTTTTTAGTGAGTGATCTTATGGTAGTTTACTCATGACAACCAATCACTACAATCGTTAGGTTTATAGAGTAAATCCGTAGATATGAAATTCACTCAAATTTTATTTTTAGATTTTTATGTGACCAAAGGGATTAGGTGCCTTTGGAGCCTTTTGATGTTGACCAAAGGGCTTAAGCACCTTTGGGGCTTTTGGATGGTGATTTGACCAAAGGGCTTAAGTTCCTTTGGGGCTTTTGGATGGTGATTTTACCAAAGGACTTAAGTGCCTTTGGGGTGTTTGGATGATGATTTGATTAAAGGGCTTACGATACCTTTAGGACATTTGGATGATGATTTGACCAAAAGGCTTACGGTGTCGTTGGAGCATTTTGTATTGCCTATGTGACAAAGAGCATAAGTACCTTTGGAGCATTTTGAATTGATGTGATCAAAGGGCTTAGGTGTCTTTGGAGTGTTTTGGATGCAGATTTGAATGCAATGGTGGATGATGGATGGATGATGCCTGGAATTTGTAGGATGGATGCATAAATGTATGGATGTGATGTACTTATGACAGCCAAAATATGAAGGTCTAAGACATAGTAACAACTAAGTGTAAGCACCACAGATGTATAAAAGTCATCAATCAAAATGTTAACCTTTCACAAAAGTCATACATTTGAAAGCCAACCATATGTAAGATAATAAAAATGTAGATGATGGATGGGTGACCAATAATATGCTATGAGGGAACAAATATGGTTTGCATGAGAATCAAACACCCTAGTTGAATATGGACTACACATGACTTGAAAAGATAAAAGTCTACTAGGAAGACCCAAATATACAATATCCCTATGTGTGCATGTGATGTTCATTAAGGATGCATAAGACTACCCCATTGATAGGTCGGTTTCATTCAACCCATTGTTGCAATAAGAATCATGTTATGGTCATCCTTATCCCAGTTTTGGATGCGGTTGGACTAGACTACTATGCAATACAAGCCACCAAAAACAAGCTCATCCACAAACTGACATTGGTCGGTATAAAAGAAGATTGCTAATGTGATAGACATATCGCCACATGGAAGAATACTCCATTTCCAGATAGATTTCATTAAACCCATTGTTGTAATGGAGATCATCCCACAACTTTTTGAATAACTAAGGATTCCAGGGATTCAAGCTCATTACTTCCTTCTTTTCTTTTAATTTCTTTGATTGGGGTACTTGCTCATTTTTAAAGGTGAAAACCACATTTTTTTTTGATACTTGCTCATTTTTGTTGAGCAAGGGATTTATTGCTTTGGATAGGGGGAAGCTTGTCCTTTTGTCAATTCCTAGCATTCTAGACCATGCACATAATAGGATGAGCAAGGGAAACCTTTTGCTTAAGGGGTAAGGACTACTCTGTAGTTTCATCCTTCCTTGTTCAACACTTGGATTTTAAATGTGTGAATGTGTTTGGGATTTTGAGATATGCAAGGTACTATCAAAGCAAGACCCTATCTTCTAAAATTAATATAGCTTTCAAAATACTTGAAAGGAAAACTAGGAATGGCTGAATGACTGAAACCCTAGTGAACTCCCTATGTATTGGTTGTGTTGAAAAACACAATTACTCGCAAAGGAGAACATGGATGATGTAATATGAGAAATGTAGGGGTTTTCCTATGAAAATATACAAATACAGATGCTTAATAAGGTTTATTAAGGATTATAAATACATAGACGTGGTGTTAGACCCTTGTATGCAAAAACAACATATCCCAATGCTAATGCAATGAATGAACGTGCCTAATGTAATTAGTCAATGAATGCAATGATGTAAAATTCATAATGAATATAATGCAAATGCAATGTTTTTTTTTGTTTCTTTTTCTGTGATGTTATATTGTTTTTGTTGATTTTTTTATTCCTTTTAATTAATTAATTAATTTATTTATTTGACCAAAGGGCTTAAGTACCTTTGGATCTTTTTATGAATTGACCAAAGGGCTTAAATACCTTTGGGGATTTTTGTGAATTGACCAAAGGGCTTAAATGCCTTTGAGGTTTTTTTATGGGTTGGGATTTATGTATGAAATGCATGTAGGTGGAGGATGTTGAGAGGTTCAGGTTCCGTAGCACCCTCAAGAGATGCTAACCTATACATCCCAGACTCTATCTTTTGTGTGATGATAAAGGGGCTTCACCAGTTTATCGTGAATTATCTTGCAAGTGCGATGACAAGTTGGAGTTTTGTTGATTTTATTTAAGCACAAGGTATCCAACCTTAAAGTCTCGAAGATAGACTTTCATATCATAAGCTCGCTTAAGGTAATATTGATAAACACGGAGGTGCTTGAGAGCATTAATGCATCATTCATAAAGAAGGGTCAATTGATCAAGATGAGCTTGTCACACATTATCGTCATCTATGAACTCTTGGAGTGATATACGCAACGAAGGAGTCTCTAATTCTAAGGGTATAATGGCCTCAATGGCATATACCAACAAAAAAGGAGTTGCCATAGTGGGTATCATAATGCTAGTTCTGTAAGCCCATAATGGCAAAGGTAGTTGAAGATTCCAATATTTATGATTATATTTGATGGTTTTATTAAGGATGGCAATGATTGTTTTGTTTGATACCTCTACTTTCCCATTGGCTTGCAGATAATAGGACGTAGAAAAGTTGTGTTGAATGTTATAATTTGCAGTCAAAGCTCGCACATATTTATTCTTGAATGAAGGTCCATTAGATGAGATGATCTTGGATGGAATACCAAAAAGACATGATATTATGGAGGATAAACTCCACAATTCTTGGTCCAATCATAGTGGTAAGAGGGATTGCTTCCACCCATTTGGTAAAATACTCTATGGTCGTTAAGATAAATGGTGACAACTCGACGATGGGGGCAAGATTTTCCCAATTAAATCAAAGCCCCACTACAAAAAAGGCCATACAGAATGAATTAATTACAAGGTCTAAGAATGTACGTGTGAAATATTAGCATGATGCTAACATTTCACTTACTTCTTGACATAGGTGCAACAATATTTCTCCATAGTAGGCCAATAATAGCCCATTCGAAGGATGTGCTTGGTGATAGCCATACTGATGAAATAGCCATTGCAAGTACCGTTATGAGCTTGCAAAACTTCCCAAGTAGATTCGTGGGGCTCTAGGCAACGAAGGAGAAGACCATTGTAGCATTGATGATACAAAATGTCTCCTAGAAAGACATATTTTATCGCTTTTTTCTTGAATTTTTGTTTGGTGGCATGCAATAACCCCAGAGGGATATTACCAAGCTTCAAGAAATCCTTGCATTGGGTGAGCCAATCTTGATATGGTTGAGTCTCAACTAAATGAATTACTTGCTCCCTTTGAGAGTCATCTTGCACAAAAGTTGATTGGGATACAACCTTAATATGAATCATTGTGTTGTTCTCAAAAGGACCATGTGGGATCAAAGACCCCCAGGAAGCATTTTTTAAAAAGTCATGTATGTGATAGAACCATTCTGGATACGACTCAATATGAATCATGTGGATAACTTCATGATATTTAGAAACCTCATGTGGAATCATTGATTGTGAAAGCATTTTGACATGAATGGTTGTAATATCATCTGAAGGATTCAACAAAAATAAAGATTTCAAAGAAGCCATGGTATCCATAAAATGATTATATGTATGAGGGATTACCTCGATGTTATACCATTCAAGTTTAGATAAAAGCTTATCCACAAGGGCTTTGTAAGATTGTAATATTGGATACCTGCATTGATAGATCTCTTTGAATTGATTGACAATGAGCAAGCAATCACCAAATATATTTAACTTCTTGATTTTCATGCTGCTTGAAGTCCCAAAAGGAGGGCCTCATATTCACCATTGTTATTGGTATAGGGAAAATTGAGTTTGAATGATATTGTGAAGAACACGATTTTCGTGCCACCCCCTTGCTCACATTTGGAACCATCAAAGAATAACATCATATTAGCTTAATTTTTTGGTTCTTATGGTTTAGGTGAGTTGGATAATGCAAAGAATGTATCATCAGACAACTCGATGGTAAGAGGTTTATTGTCTTGAAGAGGAGCCTTGACTAATTGATCAACAATTACTTGACCTTTGATAGATTTTTAACTTATAAATTCAAGGTCAAATTTTATCAATAACATGATCTACTTTGCAATACAACTATTATGATATGTTCGAATCATAATGTACTACAAAGGATTTTCTTTAGATATGACACACGTGGTTTGATTGAGCATGTAATGGCACAACTTCTTAGTGGCAAATACCACTGCTAGGCAAATCTTTTCAACGTATGCATATTTAAGCTCGTAGATCACCAGGGTGTGAATGATGTAATAAACAACTTGTTCCTTATGTGCTTCATTCTTTTGGGCCAACATGGTCCCTAAAGCAAAGTTAGTAGCTGAGATGTATAGCAAAAATGGCACACCTAGTCGAGGTGGAGCTAAAACTAGTGGGGATGCCAAGTATTGTTTGATATCATCAAAGGATTTTTGACACTCCTCATCCCATTTAAATGGGACCTCCTTTTGTAATAGTCAATTCATGGGTCAAAATTTATTCGATAATTGCGCTATAAAGCGTTTGATGGATGCTACCTTTACTTGTAAGCTACAAATATCCTTAGGGTTGGTAGGGGGAATCATGTCAAGTATCACCTTGACTTTGTCGGGATCAACTTTGATGCCTTGCTTGGAGACAATAAAACCCAGGAGTTTTCTAGATGTAACTCCAAAGACACACTTCTTGGGGTTAAGTCTAACATTATACACGATGAGGCAATCAAAGATCTTCCTAAGGACATCTACATGCTCATGACGCAATAGAGATTTAGCTAGTAAATCATCTATGTAATCCTCTAGGATCTTATGCATGTAGTCATAGAAAATGTATGTCATGGCCCAATGATATGTGGCACCAACATTTTTGAGACCAAATGACATGACTTTGTAATAAAATATCCCCCAAGGTGTGGTAAAGGTTGTTTTGGGCTAGTATGAGGGATTGATCCAAATCTGATTGTAGCCTAAAAAACCATCCATGAGGGATAAAATTTCATATCCTGTAGTTGCGTCGACTAGAGTGTTGATATTAGGAAGGGGGAATTCATCCTTAGGAGTCGCTTTGTTGAGATCTCAAAAATTTGTGCATGTACGAATATTCCCATTGAGTTCCCTGATGGGTACCATGATAGAGACCCATGGAGGATAATCGATGAGTTGAATGAATCCAACATCCAACAATTTTTCAAGTTCATATTTTACCATTCATGCAATTGTTGAATGCATCTTTCTAGGCTTTTGCTTGAATTGTTTAAACTTTTGGATCGAGTCGGGTCAAGACCCAACATATCCGTATACAACCAAGCAAACATTTCTCTCTTTTATTTTAAGAGAGATGTGATAATGACTTGTTCCTCTAGGGACAAACTGAGTTCCAACTTGACAATTCTAGGAACTGTGGTTTTAGTGCCAATATCGACATCAATTATTTCCTCAATTGAGATGTGGGATCACTCCTAGAGCTGATGAGACATAAGGATCAAATGGTTGTTATCAACTAAACTTAGGGAATCGATCTCTTCATCAGGTTTGATCTTAGTTTGACACACATCTTCGAATGACCCTTGGAATAAATGAAATGGTTGTAATATCTCTTCACAAGAGAAGAACTCTGTAGATGATGGTAAAAGTGTGGCACAATCAATATCAATGGCCTCGTGGTTGAGGTGTAAATATTTTGAAGGGTCACTGGTATTACGAAGAGGCACAATAAGGTCAATGTAAACCATATTGATGGATGGTAGATGGTTTTTAATCTCTGGTGGGAAGAGTCGATCATATATGGGTGATCTTACACACGTTGAAGGTGGCTGGGGTAAGGGTGAAATGACTAGATGGGGCCTAAGAGGAGCTAAGATTACTGGATATTATGGTGGTAGTAACTATTGCAAAATGGGCATCCCAATAGGGAACATATGAAGGTAAAATTTATCAAGATCATTAATAGGTGCAATAATAGCTGATGCATCCTCTGAGTTATCTGAAGCAATGTACATTGCATCAGACTCATGGTAGGAAGAACCAATGGAAATGTCATCCTAATCTTGAGTAGACACACCACCATCTTTAAGCCAATTATTCTTAGGATCATTAGTTGGGCCATGCCATTATTACTTGTCTATCTCTTATTTTGTAGCAAAGATCCAACCACGCATGTGTTCTTGATTAGAGGATAAACGAGAATTTGTGTGAACTTGATTGCTAATCCACTGCATGTGAGAAAGGCCTAGATATACCAAGTTTATCTCATCCTTTGAATCTTTGAAAACCTCACTAACGAATTGAAGAGGTTGTCTACTATGGTGAGGAATGAGGTATGTAAGTTTTGTCTCATCCTCATACTCTTTTGGTGTCTCATTGAGGGAGTCAAGAAGCTGGACAAAAATAGTTGTAACAGGGATATGATCTCCTAATAGATGAAAATATCCTAGGTTGGCGTAATCATTCTCATTGATCTCTTCCACAAAGACTAAGGTTAGGCATTGGAGAGAATCTACAAGGAGTTCATATGGCATATATACGGAGTACCCTAGGCCAAATGTTTCTATAGGGAGTTGATATTATGGCTGGTAAAGTGTTTGAAGACCCTATTCATACCAACCAAGACTATTCCCATGCCAAAGATAGTGATGAAAGTATTACATGGCAAAATATGGATTTGATAGATAAGTGATATTCCCTAAAAATGACTCATCATCGTCTGCCACCATAGGTGACAAAATTATGGATTCAACAAGACCCCCATAAATAAAGTTTATCTGGTTCGGGGGGACTCCCAAGGGCACAATGGTACCAATGCATAGTGAAGGCAAGCAAGGCCTGCCCATGTCTTACATGAACTCAATGAGTGGAGTGAATATAATATTTTATGCCAAATACTCAGTGAGTCCAGGTTTGGCCAAATGAATCGTGACCTGTGGTGGGGTGGATGATGATGATGAATGTATGGCCTAATCTGACTCATCCATAACATCAAATGATTTTTATGCATCCATAGGAGTTGGAGCATATTTTGCTAGGATGGTGCAAATAGAGGGAGGAATCTCTTTGATTATTCCTTTCAAATTTTTCTCGATCGAAGAATTCAAGGAGGAATAAGGGATATTGGGAGAAACTGATGGAAATGGTAGGGATGGAGATGTTGTAATGGTGGAATGTGGCATCGGATCTAGACTTTGGATGTGATCATTTTTTTAATATAAATATGTATATATGGCAAGATAGACTCCTACGGGTGGTGCACCACATTACAATACTTGAAGGGCTTAATATCGGTATGAACCACATGGACTTGCCCTTCATGTATATATTTGAGACATTGATGCAAAATGGAGGGGATGCATTTCATATCTCGCATCCAAGGCCTTCCCAGTAATATATTATACTATATTGCACCCTCCAAGACATGGCATAATGTAGAAATAGTCTTTAGCCCAACCTGAATAGGAAGGACTATTGTGCCAATGGTAGAGCATAAAGCATCGTTGAATGCTCGAAGGGTGAATGTAGATGCTACGATATGTGAGGTTGGAAGGCTAAGGTGTTCTAGTGCATCAGTTGTTACGATATTTATTGAGGAACCTATATCGATTAACACCCGCTTGTAGGGAATCCAATTCACACTAGTGATGATGTGCAGTGGAGGATCGAGCCCAGTATTAGGAGTTGCCTTGATCTCATGATAATTAAATGTAATGACAAACTCTTTATAGTGTTGAATATGCCCCACAAAATTAAAAATTGAGTTGGGGTCCTAGGTTTGCAATTCAACTGACTTCAAAATTTTCATTAGAGCTTCACGGTGTGGCTGGGACTACTGTATTAGATCATACATGGAGAGTATGACTGATGTGTCTGTAGGCTTTGAGTAAGCCTACTCTTAATAGTCACCATCAGGCTAGGTGGTGGACCTTGAACAATATTTGTTGATAGCATAGGCTGTGATGTGGAAGGGATATTTATTAGAGCTGTAAGTGGTGGAACTTGATTTGGATACCTCCTATTCTATGTCACAATACCGATCATCTCTACAAAACCTTGAGTGGATGAGGCTATATGAATTTCATTTACCTATCAAATTTGATCTGCAGGCACCTCTTGTGTAGGCAACGAATCCTTAAAGATGCCCATTTGTTGGTTGTTGGCTACGAGAAGATTATAGATTTGAATTTTATTTGCATCGAACATATCCTATACTATGTTCTTAAATGTGATACATGATTAAATTTCATGTCCATTTATCATATGATAAGCACAGTATTGGTCCTCTCGATACCACCTGAGATTTGGCCTATTAGGATCTAAGGGGCAGATCTCTAGCAAGTCGATAGCCTTGGCCTCACATAATTTATTAAAGAGTGATGCCAAAGACTTAGGCAGTGGTGTATAAGTGTGAGGTTGATGGCATTGTTACCTTTGCCCCTAATTTTATTGAGGCCAATTATACTGTGTAGGAGGGGGTTGGACCTGATAATTATCCTGTTGTGGCATATTTAGCTTTGTAGATCTTGGAACATTTAAGACAACTTGATTAACCATTATGGGTTTTTATTGAGCATGGTTACCTTTTGGGTGTTTGTTCCAATCCTTATTTCAAATTTGGAGTTCCCATTATTGAATCTTGATATCTTCTACGCCCTTACCCTGAGCCAAAGCTTCCTCAAAGTTATGATACTACTGGAGTTGTAACAACAATGAGATCTATTTTGAACAACTATTTGTGAATATGTGAGTGAGCTATGTTATAGGTAAGGCAAATGGCAACTTTGATATGACCGCTCACCACCTATTTCCATAATCCAAGATTGGTTCATTATCAAATTATCGAAGATAGTATAAATCAGTCAAGGTATCTTTCTTCTTAACGCTGAATGCAAAGTGTTATAGGAATGCATTGACAAGTTGTTCAAAGCTAAGAATGATGTGTCTTGTGATGAGGCCTGGAAATGCCTCAATCATAACATGTTTTGTACACTAAAAATGCCTATAAACTCTTATGTTTTATTTGATATGTTAGTTAAGTTGATTTAATATGCTGTATATTAACCATTTTGCATGATCAATGTATTTGAGATATTATATGCTTGATTTTACGACTTTTTGCATAGTTTTGTGTTCTTTTTGTTATGATTTGCTACAATGAGATATGCTTAGAATAATAGCAGCATTTCACTAATCATATTTTGATTTGTTTCAAGCATTTACTTCACCTAAATCTGGCAACAGTGCAAGCAAACTATTGCTGTGCAGCAAAAACTGGTCTTTCCCATATAAATTCCAGCCAGCTGTCCATAAATAGCAAGGCATGGAATTCACATGAGGAAAGGGATGAAGACCATTAGAATTTGATCTTAGGAGATAACCCACCTGAGAGATGCGAGAAGAAACCAATGGAAAGCATACATTTGTTCATTCGAAGCATCTTCGGAATGAACAGATATCTTCGGAATGAAGAAAACACGAGCATCTTCGGAATGAGCGGATCTTCGGAATGAAGAATGCAGCGTCTTCGGAATGAGCGGATCTTCGGAATGAAGCATGCAGTATCTTCGGAATGAGCGATCTTCGGAATGAGAATGCAGTATCTTCGGAATGAGCGATCTTCGAATGAAAACTGCACTGTCTTCGGAATGAAGCCACTTATCTTCGGAATGAAGAACAGAATGTGATTTTGACCTTTTTGACCGATTTTTGAAGACGGAAAAAGGGAAATAAAGGTTGGAAAAAGTAAAGAGAAATATCCTCCATCTGTCTTTGCCGTCATTGCCGACCAAATCCATCATTAAGGGAAAGATCAGGTTTTAGTCCTCTTCTAGGATAAAACCGAGAATTTGTTGCAGCATTTTAGGATTAGATCTTTTGAGATATTCTTTGTTTGTAATCAGATCATAGGATAGATATACATATTGCTCCCATTTAGGTTGAGCTATAGATAGAGAAGGGGGTAGAGAAGTAGCAGAAGATAGAATATAGAGAAAGCTAGTAGAAAATACAGAGTATAACTAGAAATTAGTTGTTACAGTCCTGTAATGATTTTTCAGTGAATTCTTGTAATCATGTCTTTTGATCAATAAAGTGCACCAGTTCTATTTCAATTTACTTGTAAATGAGTGTGATTAAGATTTAGAAAGAGAGAGAGACTTACACCTTCTTATGGACAAAGAGGCTGGCCACTTCCAGACCTAGGAGGAGGACTAACAGAACGAGGTTTTATTACGATTTTCTTTGCGATCAGAATGAGTTGCAGAACTTGTTATGTAAATTGCTTGTGAATAAGTTGACAATATTGCGGTATTAGTTCATTCATGTTAAAATAAATCTTGTGCTTAATGTTTTAGTTGCAATCTTACTTTCATCCAAGCTTTCACTTTATTTTCAAAACTGTTATTTCCAGAATTTACTGTTTTTTAGCAATTTCCTGCATTTTTGTGTTTCTTTGTCAAAATACGAGCAGGAGGATTGACAACCTTCTGTTACAAAATTTTGATAGTTTTATTTCCACATTAGATCTAGACTTTCTTTACTGCAAAAGTAATTAGATTTCCTTTACGCAATTAGGATCAGACTTTCAATTACTGCAACTGTTAATTCGTAGTATAATTAGGTCTCATTCTGCAATTGTAATTAGGACTTCATTTCTATAGTTAATGATTAGTTTCCAATTCTGCAACTTAGATTAAGATTTAATTCATGCAATTTAGAGATAGGAATGCTCCAAAACCCCCCACAAAATCGGTTCCACCAATAAAGACTTGTTGCCCTAGATTGACCTAAGTTATAGCTGTTTCACTTCTTCTTTCGCAGATAGCCTTGTACACTGCCCTGGATTGATAGATTCTTTGAGAATTAATGATGGTATAACGACTACGCATCATTTTGGCACCGTTTTCGGGGATATAGTGTTGCCAGAAGAAAACAAATAGTCCAATAGCTGTAATCAGACTAAACTGTGAACATTCAGGTTAAAATCTGAATATAACAGCAGAGTAAGATAACAACTATTGACTTAATTTATGTCATTTAGGAGTAAACATGAATGAGTAAGTCTAGGGAGACCCCAAAGGATCCCTGGCTTGTCCCATTAAGGAGATCTTCACGCCTAAGGGGTGAATCACCTGTGTTTGAACTACCTGAAAGAGCGATAGAAAAATCACCGATCTCACCATCAGTAGGACATTTTGAGAAAGGAAAATCACCAATTGTATCAACGAGAATATCTTAAGGAAGATAATTCATCGAGACTCATCAACGAGAAAAGCTTGGACCTCTTGAGAGAACAATTTGGGAAGCTTTAACTTCTCCTAAGAAACAAGAAACTATGGCGAAGGAGGCAATGTAGATGGCCAGCATGGCTATGTTCATAATGAAGGGGATGATCAGGATGTGCTCCAACCATCCAGAACATTTGAATATCCTATTCATCTGAATCCAACACAAAACTCTCCCATGAAGACCATTTCACCTTCAGTACTTCCCACCTTTCGAGGTGTTGTATCTGAAGATCTCGACCAGATTTTTGTTTGAATTCAAGGTAGTGTGTCATACTTATGATTATATAAATGACAATAAAAAACTTAAGGTTTTTCCCTCAACTCTCAAGGATTCGACATTACGTCTGGTTCATGAGCTTAGAGCCAAATTCCATAAGAACACGGGATCAAATGGAGGCTGTCTTTTTAGACAAATATCGGGAATACTTGCCGTGTAAGGAATAGAAAAGATGAGTTATTTAGAATCAAGCGGGGAAGATGATGAGACCTTGGAAGATTACCTTGATAGGTTCTCCTTTGTTCAAAGGAGATGTGGACTAGTAGAACCGAGAATTGTGTAAAACTATCTTTTTGAGAGGATTGCAAGATGAATCCAGAGAAGTTCTAGATTTGATGGGAAAAGGGGATGTAACCACTCTCGGTAATGAGGAAATTATGGATCTCTGCAGGAATTACTATCGCACTAAGCAAAGAAGAAGAAAAAGCCGCACAAATGGCATGCGATGTAAAGGACACGATAGAGGAACTAGCAAATTTCAAAGCTGATATCCTAGTGCATCTAAACACTACTTTAGGGGAAATCTCTGCAAAAGCTAAAAATACGAGAACCTTTGGCAATTTATTGCCCAAGATGTAGAAGTAAACATGCTTTCCGGGAATGTCCTTTGAATAAAACAACCATCTCGGCCATTTGTAGTATCTGTTCAAAAAGGCATTCAACCGATCAATGCCACCTGCTACCACAACTCAAAGCTGTGTTAGAAAACCAGGTGAGGAACTCAACTATATTGGACCAAAACAAGGGGGAGAATTTCTCTCAATATCAAAATCCCCCTCGTTTTCCTACAAATTGGGGGCATAATCCTGGTACTATGCCTTGGGGACAATCAGAACCACCCCAACGTCCTTGGAATTATCCTCAATGGACAAATTCCCAAGAATGGCCACAATCAAATTGGAGTAATCCAGCCTGGAATCAGAATCAAAACAACCCCTCATGGAATCAGAATCAAAACAACCCCTCATGGAATCAGAATCAAAACAACCCCTCATGGAATCAAAATCAGACTAATCCACATTGGGTGCAAAACCAACCACAATGGAATCGACAATACCAGTCCTATCCAAGGCAGCAAAGGAATCAAGGTCAAACTCGGCATTTGTTGCCTGCACCTAATCAGAATTTTCAAGAAAAATAGCAAACACAACAAGTGAAGCAACCTCAATTGCCAGCTCAGCCAGTCACTAATCCCAATAGTGTAAGACGAGACACCTCCTGTCTATGTGGCTGAAGCTGAAGAAAATATTGAAATTAATGTTCTTGATTGTAGTGATATTCAACTCCGTTCGGGAAAAGTTGTACACGAACCGGTTTTAATGGAAACCAAAGATAATGAAGAGCAAGAATCATCAGAATCGGAGAGAATTCAACCAACAAAAGAAACAGAAAAATTGGATCCAACAATAGAAAAAGAGACACAAGCAGAACAATTACCAAGGATAGTTCCATATCTTGAAAGACTTAATGTAATACCAGAAATTTTTGAGTCAGAATTGGTCAAAGAACTCAAAAAGTTGACTATCTCATTGCCCTTATTGCAAGCCATTAAGGAAATACCGAGAAATCAACGATCTTGTCCAAAATTTGTGCATTAAAAGAGCGAGGAAGAAAGAAGAAAGCATTCCCCAAGGCTGTGCGAGGTTGAAGGGAAGATAGGCGATCTCTTATACGGAAAACTACTACCTCCAAAGTATAGTGATCCGGGGAAGCCCGATTATCACGGTCACCATAGGTTCGAGTACCAATATCAAATGTTTTAGTGGATCTAGGAGCTGCAATAAATGTCATGACTAAAGATACAATGGAACAATTACGAGCTCAAACATCTCGGCCCCACATTTACGAGTTTTAGAAATGGTGATAGGTCGGTTGCAAAACCTGAAGGAATCATTGAAGATGTCCCTATAGAAGTTTCTTCTTGGGAATTCCCTGCAGATTTTTTGGTTTTACTGACCAAGAAATTCAGCACATGGATATCCCATTATTTTGGGAAGACCTTGGCTTGCAACTACAACAACCTTTATAGACTGCAGATCTGGAAATATGACTATTTCAAATGGTATTGAGCTGAAACAAATTTCTTTATATCCTCCTGCAAAACCATCTAGCAAATTTTCAGGCCGGTTATGGTTTTCGACTCAGATGAAGAACCAGAAGAGGTCATTTCTACACTAGCTACCTTAGTAGTAAGAGAACACACAGAAGACCTCAGTGACACGAGAAAACTTAGAAAATGAAACAATCCTGATGAATGTTCTGCATGAACAAGGTTTAGAAGGGGAAGCAACAAATACCCAACAATTGATAAGTAATGAGGAGAATCAAAAATCTGAAGATGAATCATCTGTGCTATCACAAGGAAACTCTGTTTCACTATCACATGGATGGCACCATCATCTGATTTTTCCTTCTCATCTGTTCCATACAAGAAATGCTTCCCTCAAGCAGCAATGAAACAGAAGCGCCTCGTTTCTCCAATCACGGCAATGTCCTCTTAATCCCTTAATCACCAAGTATGAAGGAGTGAATTCGGTCCTTCTAAATACAAAACAAATAGAAGTCCGACCGGGCAAATTTTTGAATATCTACGACCGACTTACTAGGGAAGAGGAAGAAAAATTGATAGTTGTTTTGACGAAGCATGTTCATGCTTTTGCTTGGAACTACAAAGATATGTCGGGAGTTCATCACGATATATGTACCCATAAGATCTATACCGAAGAAGTCAAGCCAGTCGGACAATTTCAAAGAAGATTGAATCTTGCCTTAAGAGATATTGTGAAGGAAGAAATTGAAAAACTCCTGGAAGTAGGATTCATTTACCCAATTTCCGATAGTCAATGGGTTTCTCCATTGGTAATAGTTCCTAAGAAAAATGGAAAAATGAGAGTATGTGTAGACTAAAGAGAATTGAATAAGGTGACATACAAAGACCATTTTCCATTACCTTTCATAGATCAGGTGTTAGATACTCTTACTGGAAAAAGATACTTTTGTTTTCTTGATGGATTCAGTGGATATAATCAAATTCAGATTGCACCTGAAGATCAAGAAAAGACAACTTTTACATGTCCATGGGGAACATTTGCCTATAGGGTTTTACCTTTTGGTTTGTGTAATGCCCCAGCAACTTTTCAGCGAGTAGTCCTAGCAATTTTTGCTGATCTGACCACCAAAAGTGTTGAAATTTACATGGATGATTTCACGAGTATGTGGACAAACTTTTGATTTTACATTGGAAAATCTTGACAAAGTCTTAACTCGTTGTGAAACATACCACTTATCCTTAAATCCGGATAAATGCTTCATGATGATGAAGGAAGGGATAGTTCTTGGTCATCACATCTCTCCTGAAGGGATCCAAGTTGATCCAAAGAAAGTTGAAATTATCAAGAACCTCCTTCCTCCTAAAACTCAGACTAATGTCAGAAGTTTCCTAGGACACATTGGTTTTTACCGCGGGTTTATTCCCAACTTTAGTACAATAGCCAGTCCATTGTTTGCCTTATTGACTAAAGATTCTGAATTCTCCTGGACTGCAAAGTGTCGGGAAGCATTTGAAGCTACGAAAGAGAAATTGATAACTCCAACTGTGCTTAGAGGACCTAATTGGACATTACCATTTCACATTCAGACTGATGCCTCCAATACAGCAATTGGAGCAGCATTAGGACAAATTGATAATGGTGAACATTATACCATCTACAACATTAGCAAAAACTTGACGGAGAGCAGAGAAAAATTATACAACAAGCGAGAAAGAATTCCTAGCGGTGATTTATGCCATCAACAAATTTAGGCATTATATCACGGGTTATCAAATATTTATTCACACGAGATCATACAACCATTAAGTATTTGATGAATAAACCTATGGTAAGTGCAAGAATTATTCGTTGGTTGCTTTATTGCTTGCAAGAATTTGATATTACCATAATCAACAAACCGAGGAAAAGCTAATGTTGTAGCAGATTTTTTGTCCGAGGTTGCGAGAACACGGATGAAGGGGAATTAGTTGATGACACTTTTCTGATGAAAAACTATTTGCTATATCGGTTCAATCACCTTGGTTTGCGAGATATAGCCAATTATTTGGCCACGGGGAAAGTTCCTCCACATTTCACCTCAAAACAGAAAAAACAATTGATCAAACAGAGTTCTTCTTTTGAGTGGATTAAGGGTATGCTTTTTAAGTACGGTCCTGACCATGTGTTACGTAGGTGCATCCGAAAGGATGAAGTGTATGATATCCTTAGAGCTTGTCATGATGAACCCTCGGGTGGACACTATTCCGTAAAAAGCACGGTTAGAAAAATCTTAGGGATAGGATATTATTGGCCATCTCTTCACAAGGATGTGAAAAAGTACACGAGGCATTGTGATGCATGCCAAAGAATGGGGAAACCCACTCATACAAATGAGATGCCATTGCAGCCTCAAATGGTTTTAGAACCATTTGAGAGGTGGGGGCTTGATTTTGTAGGACCTATTGATCCACCTTCTCAAGGAAAGGTGCATATTCTAGTATGCACTGATTACTTGACAAAGTGGGTAGAGGTGCGTGCTTTCAAACATGCTCGTGAAGAGAAGGTCGCTGATTTCTTGTATACTCAGATTTTTCAGAGATTTGGAGCTCCACGGTCTATCACCACAGACCAAGGACCCCAATTTGCATCCAAAGTCATAAAAGTATTTACAGAATTGTATGAAATCAAACATAGGAAATCATCACCTTACCACCCACAAGCAAATGGCCGAGGTTGAAGTAACAAACGAGAGAACTAGAACGCATCTTGACAAAAACAGTAGCTTTTCATAGGAAAAATTGGCTAGACAAACTACAGAAGCGGTTTGGGCCTACAATACTACTTGGAAGTCCACTCTTTGGATTCACACCTTATGAACTAGTCTTTGGTAAAAAGCCTCTCTTACCTATTGAATTTGAGCTACTAACATTGCGCACGACACTGGAAATTGGAATTGACTTGTCGCAGGCACGGATAGACAGGATTCTGCGGTTGAATGCATTGGATGAACTTAGATTGGATGCTCTGCACCAAACTAAGGTAATTCGGGAGCGAGAGGAAGGCTGTGGCATGACAGTCACATTCAGCGAGAGGAAACTCCAACAAGGAGATTGGGCTTTCTTGTTCGATTCTCAATATGAGGACTTCCCTGGAAAGCTGAGAACTAGATGGTTGGGACCTTCTTTGGATTGAAGAGGTATTCAACAATGGAGCGGCTCGTTTATCCCCCATTGATGGGTCACGAAGAAAGTTGGTAGTGAATGGACATCGCCTCGGGGTATACCATACACCTCGACTAAAGAAGAATTCTTGCGGCAACTTGATAGTTTGGATACACGGCGAGTGGAAGAGAATCCTTCTTCCACTTCAAAACAATCAACATGATCAGTGGATTTCAAGAAAATAGAAAATACAAAAAAATCAAAAAAATAGAAAACAAAAAGATGAATAAATTATGAGTATGAATTCCTTCATGGGCATGGTTTCAGGGGAAATCATGAAATTCCTTCATGGGCATAGTCAGGATCAAGAAAAAAAAAAAAAAGAAAAAAAGAGAGAAAAGGAGAGGTAAAAATAAAAAAAATGGGGAAAATCAAAAAAAAAAAAAGAGAGAAAAATGAATAACTCAGCAGTGAAAACCTTTTTAAGGCACTACTGGGTTGGTATGCATGAAAACCGGTTTTCTGGCATGCATAACCTTGAGAAATTTTTGAATCATCATTGTACAAATTCACCTAGTGCACTTGTTTTGAAATGTTGCGAGAAAATCTCAGTGAGAATATCAACAAAAGCGAGTCATTCTTCAAAGCGGCATTAACTTGTTTTTATCAGGTATATATTTCTTACATTTCTTCATTGTAAAATGATTGGTATATAGTATGTGACAATTAACCATTAGCATAAAAGGTATTCATAAGAGTTGGCATACTTAAAAACATGTTTTAAGAATGATAATATTGATTTATGCCTAATCTTCGGAACAAGAATGCCAAAAACAATACTTGCTGTATTATCTTCGGAATGAAATTGTCTTCAGAATGACAGCAAAATGAATGTTGCACTTTATCTTCAGAAAGAAACTTTGTCTTCGGAATGACAATTTGTCTTCAGAATGAAACTTGGTCTTCAGAATGACGATTTGCTGCATCATCTTCGGAATGAAGATTTGTCTTCGGAATGAAGATCTATCTTCGGAATGAAGGTCTGTCTTCGGAATGACGATTTACTTTCACAATACAGCTTGATCTTCGGAATGAGGATTGATCTTCGGAATGAAGATCTATCTTCGAAATGAAAATTCTGCAAAGAGGATTTGTCTTCGGAATGAAGACCTGTCTTCGGAATGAGGTCATAATCTTCGGAATGAGGATTTGTCTTCGGAATGAAGACTTGTCTTCGGAATGAGGTCATAATCTTCGGAATGAAATTTCATTTGCATTTTTGAAAAGAGCATTTCCACGTGGCGTCCAAGAAAATAAGATACGACAAAATTAAGATTTTTTCTTAGTTGCATGCGAAGAAGGGACACGTGTCAATCAGCACATGGTCTGTTTTTGCACTCATTGGAAATACGGAGAATCTGCAACCATATGCCACCGGTTTTTAATGTCAATTAACATGCACGTGAGAATCTGCAAAACGATGACGTGGATCTGACGGCAAGGACATCCATGCAATTATCAACGAACAGGTGTACGGTGCGAAGTAGATATGTGTGCCATCCTTCTTTCCGAAGACGTGTTGCGAGGTACAGTGCAGAGAATACGGCTCATTCCGAAGAAGAAGAAGAAGGAGAAACGGGGCAGCGAAGGTTCTAAACTCCGCAAATTAGCAACGAGGAAACAGCCAAAAAATCCTGCGAGTAGGACAGCGACCGCGGTGTACAAGTTTTAAACGAGAGAAAAATGGGACGCAAGATCGGAACGAGAACTGCGAGATACCAATTTCCTCCGAGAAAATCTAGCGGTTGTGCAGATTTTTGAAGACGGAGGGTTTATGACATTTATGGACAAATTCAATGGGTCTTCGGAAGATTTAGGCGGCATGTTTGCCCACACGTTCGAAACAACCGGAGCACATGTCAACGGCATGTCTATTGAGGTAAGCCCTAAAATTTTAAGTCAAATTACAGAGCTGCCATTAGAGGGAATTTCAATTACTAGATCTGGCAAGAACACATTGGCAAATGTAGTTAATCAGTTTGTAGAAGAGAATGATAGAGAACCTGAATATTTAACCCATAACAACACATGCAAGGGGTTAAAAAGGGCTAGCCTGCAAGAACCCTGGGATGAAGTAGCCACCTGGGTGATTAAGTTTTTGACCTGTGAAGGGCAGTATGTGCTGTTGTCAGGGCATCATCTGCGAATTTTAAACCATCTCAGACATGGTAGACAACAACCAGAAGTTAGGGTTAATCTTCCCCTGTATTTGTACCAAGAGTTAAAGAACATGGCAAAAAGATATCAGGAGGGTAAAGGAAGCCTTCGCCATCATGGCCTTATCAAATTAATTTGCCAACATCATTTCAGAGGAAACCCTAGGAGTTTTGACAGGTTTTACTCTAATTTAAATGATGTCATTTTTGGGGATGAAAGTGAAGAAGAAGAGGAGTCAAATACTGCTGATGTTGCTGTAGAAGAGGAAACAGTTGTTGCAGAAAATATTGCAGAAGTTGCTACAAAAAATGTTGCAGAGGTTGCTGCAGAAGATGCCCCTGAAGCTGTTACAGAACTTGCTCCTGAGCCTTCAACTTCACAGGCTAAGAGACAAAAGAAAAGAGGATCTGGAACTAGCAGCAGAGCAGAAAAACAAAAGAGAGTTCGGTTTGCTGAAGCTGCAACTGACTTGTCAGAACAGAGAAGTGAAACAAGGGAAACAGAGGCATCAAAAACTGACCCCATGACCCCTGCTGTCACCGGAAAATAGAGCAAAAAGAAGAAGTTTGCATACGGAACTAGGAGGTCTACAAGAATCCATTTGAAAGAGACTGCAGAACGAGGTCATGGAGGAAGAAGATAGACCGGGTAGCCCGGATGTCACGGAGATACAACCGACATCGACAATTTTCCAGAATTCCCTGAACAGATGGTGAGGCGAAAGCCGAGCAAGTTGGTTTGGAAGAGGCTACAATTCAACGAGGCTACAGATATGGTGGATGTCCTTGTAGACAGTCTCACGAGCCTCTCGAACAAGAACAGAATGTTGCAGCAGAAGAGGAAAATTTGGTTGAACAGCCAACTGCAAGCGATTTGTCTGTATCAGCTTACGAAGCAGAAACAGAAGTGGAAGACATCATCGAGCGGTTGAGGGCAGCAAGGAGTGTTGTCAAGACACGGACCGGGATGGATCACGAGAGAAAGAAAGCATCATTGAGATGCAAGAAAGAAAAATTGCAGAACTCTAGCAGGAAGTGGCAGAACTAAAAACGTTGTTGGCACAATCTGAAAAGCAGCCAGTTGTGTTCCATGATGAAGATAATTTGGCTCAATTGCTTCAGGTTTATCAAGAGCAGATGATTCTGTTGAGGTAGACATAGAAGTTCATCCTGAAACAGCACTCCTTCATTCTGAAGAAGTGCCTGTTCATTCTGAAGCAGTGCCTTCTTGTTCTAAAGATGCTTCAGAAATGGTGAGGAATATTGCAGAGGATGCTGAAAATGAGCCACCAGCACAAGAACAGTCCCAACAGCAAGAAAAAGTTCAAGTAAGTACTCCTACTGAGGTCCCTGCATTTCAACTTGTTACACTTCCAATAGAAACAACAGATAAGGGGGTACAAGTAGAAATACTATTTGATGATAACCCCATAGAAATAGCAAATAAGGGGGTGCAAGTAGAGATATTGACAGATGAACGACCAGTGGAAGTGGCGAGAAAAAGGAGTTCAGACAAATCTGGTGCCTAGGATCCCCCTGTAGTAAGACCACCTAATATTGTGTCCTTAGAGCAGTACAATGCAGACATAGCTAGCTGGATGATTAGATATGAACAGCTTGCCAATAAAACTGAAAAATTCAAGCTGGAAGCAAAACGGCTAGAAGCCAAGGACACGAGAAATTCGGGCATTGAAAGAAAAGGTATCGACCTTGTGCCAAATTGCTGAGTTTTTAGTCCAATTTAGACGGCCGGCCAGATTTTACTGACCTTATTTTGAAGGAAAAATACCTTAGATGGCGAGGTCATGAGGATTACTTCAAACCTTCCATACAAATTGGACACTATTAAAGATTTTTTGGAGGCATATTTTGACAGTCCCTTTGAACAGAAAAATCTCCTGTGTGAAGCTGTTTTTGCATAGTTTCTTCATTCCGAGAGGAAGTTGACTCTCATCCTCAAATCTACATTGGAGATGTTCGGTTGAGAGCATTTATGTCTACCTTGCAAAATCAGCTTTATTGGGATCATGAGAAAAGGCAGAATAAAGTGATTGAAACAAGGGCTGAGTTGTTAGTCAGAGCAATCCAGCCAAATCACCTAAATATCACTCAGCAGCACTTTTCAATGATGAACGGGGATGATATTAAGAGAATGTACTTGAACAATTTGAGGGACTGTGTGACCAGATTTAACAATTTTTGTGATCACAATTTCTTTCCAGCATTGTCAGTATGCAGAGACAGATGGAATGAACTTTCCATGTCTTTAAGAAAAAGAGAACCTATCTCCCCCATCAATCTAGAGTGGTCCGAGAAGAAGAGCAGAAGGTGTAGTCCAACTGATCCGGGTCATGCGGCATAAGCTTGGATAGGTCTCGGGTTCGGGGCCTCCAACCATCATTACTCCAGTTCCATTTTACTTTGAAGAAGATGAACAGCCTGATGAACAATTTGAAGATTGGCTTAGAAACATTTAGGAAAACAAAGGATATTACATAGGCAAGAAGTTATTCTACAGGTCATGGAATCTGAACATGGACATATGTGATTCCATAGCCCAACAGAATGCATGAGGGCATGCATCAATATAAGTTGGGGGGAAAATGATGAGGCACTGGAAATGCCTCAATTATAACATGTTTTGTACACTAAAAATGCCTATAAACTCTTATGTTTTATCCGATATGTTAGTTAAGTTGATTTAATATCTCTGTATATTAACCATTTTGCATGATCAATGTATTTGAGATATTATATGCTGATTTTACAGCTTTTTGCATAGTTTTGTGTTCTTTTTGTTATGATTTGCTACAATGAGATATGCTTAGAATAATAGCAGCATTTCACTAATCATATTTTGATTTGTTTCAAGCATTTACTTCACCTAAATCTGCATGCGATGCAAGCAAGCTGTTGCTTGTGCAACAAAAGCTGGTCTTTCCCATATAAATTCCAGCCGGTTGTCCATAAATAGCAAGGCATGGAATTCACATGAGGAAAGGGATGAAGACCATTAGAATTTGATCTTAGGAGATAACCCACCCGAGAGATGCAGAAGAAACCAATGGAAAGCATACATTTGTTCATTTCGAAGCATCTTCGGAATGAACAGATATCTTCGGAATGAAGAAAACACAGCATCTTCGGAATGAGCGGATCTTCGAAATGAAGAAAGCAGCGTCTTCGGAATGAGCGGATCTTCGGAATGAAGCATGCAGTATCTTCGGAATGAGCGATCTTCGGAATGAGAATGCGATATCTTCGGAATGAGCGATCTTCGGAATGAAAACTGCACTGTCTTCGGAATGAAGCCACTTATCTTCGGAATGAAGAACAGAATGTGATTTTGACCTTTTTGACCGATTTTTGAATACGAAAAAGGGAAATAAAGGTTGGAAAAAGTAAAGAGAAATATCCTCCATCTGTCTTTGCCGTCATTGCCTACCAAAGCCATCATTAAGGGAAAGATCGGGTTTTAGTCCTCTTCTAGGATAAAACCAGAATTTGTTGCAGCATTTTAGGATTAGATCTTTTGAGATATTCTTTGTTTGTAATCAGATCATAGGATAGCTATAAATATTGCTCCCGTTCAGGTTGAGCCGAGTAAGGGGGTAGAGAAGTAGCAGAAGATAGAATATAGAGAAAGCTAGCAGAAAATACAGAGTATAACTAGAAATTGACTGTTACAGTCCTGTAACAGTTTTTCATGAGAATTCTTGTAATCATGTCTTTTGATCAATAAAGTGCACCAGTTCTATTTCAATTTACTTGTAAATGAGTGTGATTAAGATTTAGAAAGAGAGAGAGACTTACACCTTCTTATGGACAAAGAGGCTGGCCACTTCCAGACCTAGGAGGAGGACTAACGAAACGAGGTTTTATTACGATTTTCTTTGCAGTGAGAATGAGTTGCAGAACTTGTTATGTAAATTGCTTGTGAATAAGTTGACAATATTTGCAGTATTAGTTCATTCATGTTAAAATAAATCTTGTGCTTAATGTTTTAGTTGCAATCTTACTTTCAGCCAAGCTTTCACTTTATTTTTAGAACTGTTATTTCCAGAATTTACTGTTTTTCAGCAATTTCCTGCATTTTTGTGTTTTGCTGTCAAAATATGAACAGAGGATTGACAACCTTACATTACAGAATTTTGATAGTTTTATTTCCACATTAGATCTAGACTTTCTTTACTACAAAAGTAATTAGATTTCCTTTCTGCAATTAGGATCAGACTTTCAATTCTATAACTGTTAATTCTGTAGTATAATTAGGTCTCATTCTGCAATTGTAATTAGGACTTCATTTCTGCAGTTAATGATTAGTTTCCAATTCTGCAACTTAGATTAAGATTTAATTCATGCAATTTAGAGATAGGAATGCTCCAAAACCCCCCACAAAACTGGTTCCACCAATAAAGACTTGTTGCCCTAGATTGACCTAAGTTATAGCTGTTTCACTTCTTCTTTCGCAGATAGCCTTGTACACTGCCCTGGATTGACAGATTCTTTGATAATTAATGATGGTATAACGACTACGCATCATCTTGGAATATGATTGAACCACTCTAGGATTGGGCCTGAGAGCATTATCAAGAAGGTTCTTAGTAACAAGGCATTGTTATCCTAAATTTGAAAGCATAATTTCATGAAAATTATGACATGCTGCTGTGCATCATATCTCCTTTAAGCTTGTCAAATTTGGGCATTTCAAAATACTCTAGGTATGGGGGATATGAGACAGAAGGATGTAGCGATTTATTACAAATTTGACTTAATGTGGATTTTTTGTAACCCATTTCTAAAGATTATTTTTCCAATGATTGAATATGCTCAGTGAGCACCTTGTAAGATTTGAAAGAAATAATTTCATCTTCTCACCTTTGCCCTCGAGGAGGGGGAGGTGGAAGATGCCTGATGGGATGAGGTGGTTGATTATGATCATCAAACATGTCCTTATAATGTGACTCGAGGTACCCCTGATCTTGATATTCTGTCCCTAAGTCCTCATAGTCTTATTGCTCCTATTGAGCATTGGTGGTTTGATGTTGTAGAGTCCTATGGTATTAAGGGGGTGCATGTGGAGGACGATTCTAATTGGGTCTAGGTGGTAGTCTTTGCTTGTGCACCATGCACCTTTGTGGGATCTGTTGCCTATGTGTGTTGGGTGTAGGAACCACCTCTTGCATGAATTTTTGTAACTTTTCCTTGTATAACACTTCTTGGTACACTCTATCTTCTTCGAGTCTCTAATCACTTAGCTAATATTGTTCATCTAAGTGCTATTTATCCAATCGTAGCTGGTTTAGCATCACTTGTTTCTCAATATTCTTTCTAAGGGCTTGCTCTAGTTGGTAAGTAGTATGGGATCGATTGAACCTCGTATTAATATGAAGGACTTTGGCCTACTCTACAACTCCAAAAGGGTTGGCTATCAGTTTTCCAAGATTGAGGGCAACTCATTGACTTGATATTTAGGCTTATAAGTAAGCTCGACATATTTAGGTGGTGTAGAAGCACAACGTGATTTCAAAGAATACTCTTCTTGAGGAGTATGAGGATGATCAAAATCCTCTCCTCCTATTTGACTAGGATTATGTGAGTCGACATAGGTGTTCGAATAGGACGACAAGGGTCATACCTTTCTAAAAAGGCATATTGTTGACTCCTCTGTGGATGGTCTAGAGGAGTGGCATTGTCATCCAACCTTATTCATGGTGTATATTCTTGGTCATTCTCGTCTTGGTGTATAAGGTGAGTCAAAATGTGAATTCGTAGCACAACCCTACTAGGACCTTCCCCGTGCTATAGGGTTTGTCTATGATGAGCACATAAAGTACCTTGACTATGGAGGTCATCATTGTAATTATACCTAGGAGTGGAAGATGCATCCTAAATGGGGATTTCCTCTAAGTCAGACTCTTTATAGTAACCATAATGCCAATCTAGAATGGCCATATACTTAGAACTGATGCAAAGGCGTTCGATGCCTCCTTGAAAATTTGCTACAACACTAGCCCTTGATCGATCTTGGTCGTGTGTAGTTACCATGGTATTTGTTACCTCAATCAAACAACAAGTAAACACAAAATCAAACAGTGTGGTTATCTCTTTTAAATTTTAGATGTGAAATCCTAAACTATTTGGTGTGTTTTGATGTGTTGCTCTTTTTTTTCTCTTTTGTGTGTTTGCTTTTCATTGATGATAATACTTAGTTTAATGGTTTTCACCTAGATGCTCTCACACACTAACTTGGTGATGAAATCCAAGTTGTGAAACCCACCAAGGCTTGGTGATGAAATCCAAACCCGATGAGGGAGCCTAGGTCCTACTAGTCCTCACCCAATTCACCGTGGTCAACGATACACCCTCCAAAGAGGAATGCATGCTATTTTCCATGGCTATTATGATTCTTGGATTAGCCTTGGCCAAAATAGGGTACAAATTGATAATATGCAAGCCAACAAGGTGGATATGAAACCCACCATCACTGGTCTTGATTAACGGTTGGTGATGAAGTCTAGCTCATTAATGTTTAAGATGTGTCATGGTGTGTGGGGGTTCTTTTTATTTTTATGCAAAGAAAAATAAATCACAGAGCACTCTATGAATTTTTACTACTACATAAATAACACTTCAGATTACTATGTAAAAATGACGTTTAACTTCAAAAATATAAAATATGTAGATTCCTACATGATCAGTCTAGGGTCGAGCATCAAGCAAACAATCCAATATGCATCAGAAAGGGGGTCATCTCAGATAGAAATGACTTCAAACAGGGGTCTCCTTCATAGAGGTGGTCACCAACAAAGGTCGTCCCACAGAGTGACGATCGTAGATAGGGACCATATGGGCTAGAGGTAGTCGTAGACAAAGAGCCTGACACTTATGATTTTTCCTATCTATTCTCTATGAATTAAAACTTTTCTACAAATTTTATTCGAAAACATAGAGAAGTAGATCAGGTGCTTACTGGGAAAGCCTACATTTTATGAAGATCCTGCTGTTTACTTTTATTGTTTTCTAATTCTAGGCTTGTAACCTGCAAACAAAAAAACAAATAGTAATTAGTAGAATAAATAAAAATAAGGGACTAGGCCCAACCGTGATCACCATTGAACTGCAAGAAAAACCATGCAACTCATACAATAAAATTAAAGTGAATACATTGGAATCATAACGTTAAATAATTAATAAGAAAATGATGCATTTTTTATTAATAAATCAACTGTTCCTCAGATCGATTACAAAAGAGATCCCTCTTAGGGATTCGCTACCACTTTGATAAAATAAGTTATATTCATGAACAAATGGGTGCACCATGCAAGGTTCTTCTTGCATCCATAAACCATCCTACAAAGGTTTTCTTCATGACCTCCACAAGGGGTAATAATCATTAAAATCTGGAACTCCCTTTTTTTGTGAAGATCGACAACCTGCACATAAGGAACACAAAAAGGGTTAATAGCATACACAATTGTAATAGTAAATAAAAGCAATAAATGATTGAAATATGTTAAATATATACGTAGAATAAAATCTAACTATGCTGAAGAAGTAAATGTAAATACTGTTAAATATAATTACGTAAAGAAACAAGAAAGTAGATCTAATTACGATTGTCCTAAAGAGGAGTCTCTGTGCAAGATGATCGTACCTACGGGCCGTCTCTAAGTGAGATGGCTATGAACTTGTACGTAATTTTTTGTGGTCAATGCGAGGTAATATTTAGGTTTGATCAAGGGTTTTGTCGGTGGATTATTGCGCTTAGTGGATCTGGATCAGTATTTGAAGCTGGAATATGAGTTGTGTAACGGATGGAGATGCGACCTTCAAATCTCGGATCAAGCAAACGACATAGCTTCAATGGTGAGAAGAATATGAAATACTCGAGGGTCCATGATGAAAATTTGGCAACACTTCATTGCTTGAAATCCAAAATCTTGGTATATGTTTGAATGAGGGGTGGGTGCTATTATATAGACTTCCCGGGTGGAAGCTAATAATGGAAAAAACACCCTGCAAGATTTTTCATTAGATATTTTTTATTAAATATTTGTATTTTATTAAATCTTGTATTTTATTAAATATTAAATATTTATTTATTTATTATACTAGAGGAATCCATAACTTGTTACAATTTTCTACACCTCTTCGTGGGTTCGAATCTCGCTCCTTGTCGCCACTATAACCTCCAATTGCATCGGGTAAACCTTTTACGTAGTCGGCTACGCTAACGTGACACACCCACCAGTACTACGGGTAAACCTTTTACTAAGCGTTTTGACCGTTGAACCAAGCCCTCAGACCCTTAAAATTATTTAGGGTAAACACAGGGTTTTTAGAAGGGCCTAGATCCCTATCAACAAGGTGGGTGTAGAGGAATAGAGCCTTGTCGGCCTCTACCAGCACATAGGACATTCTCAACTACACCGTATATCTGCAGTATGGAGGCAAGGAGAATGGAACCTGGGTCAACCTCTACCAGCACCCAAGACTTTCACCAACTACTCTACACAAGCAAATATATTTGTTTATTATTAAAAATTTATATTTATTTAATATTTAATATTTGTTTATTATTATTAAATATTAAATATTTGTTTATTATTAAATATTTATTTATTATTATTATTAAATATTAAATATTTATTTATTTATTAAATATGAGAGGTGGAACTATGAGTGGAGTGGTGATGACATGGAGGGGGGGATGGAAGGGTGAATGCTCCTGTGGGGAGGGGTGAGTGGTTGTGTAGGCTAGGTAATAACTAATCAATCAATCAATTAATTAATTAATACTTTTGCTAGGTTGCCCAAGGTGGGTCATATGGTCTTCAGGGAGTCAATATAGGTAGTCTCCTCAATATGACATGTTTTAGGTGTCTACAATTTCTAATTTGGCCAAATAGGTATTTAGAACAGTTGCAAAAGCTAGAAAATTCATTGTTGATCAAAAGATACAATATTTTGAAATTTGTGGACTATTATGAGGAATTGGTGTTGTTGAACCATATTTTTACCTAAATTTTTTGAAATATTAATTTTGTGTATGCTAATTTGGTACCGTTGCAAATATTTTTTTGAGAGCTTTCCATCAAACTTTGAATTGTGTCAAACAGAGCTCTCTAGCAAAAGTTATGGTAGTTTCAAGCTTACAACTAATTATAGGAGGAAAAGTGGTAAAATTTTGAAAAGTACTAACAACTTATAAATATAATTTTCCAAACCTAATTTAGGACTTTATGTGAGTTCTAAAGAGGCTTATATATCATTCTAATGCAAAGAGAAAATTTTAGAAGAGAAAGAAGCATTCCAAAATCTTTAAGAGAACTCTTGAGCACCAAGGAAGGAAAAATTGAGTTCGCGAAAGAACAAAGGGCAGGAAAGACATCAGAGTAAGGGGAGCAGAGTTGGAGAAGAAAATATTACAGTCTAATACAATAGTTAAGGATTGTAATCAATGCATGTTTTTTCAAAAAAATATTTGCATAATTTGTTTTATCGTGGTTTTACCCATTTTGGGGTTTCCACATAAATTTGGTGTCTCTCTTTGAATTGTGTGAATGTTTGTCTAAGATTATTGTTGTTTATTTTCCTTTATTACTACAATTATTAGATTAATACTAACATGCAAAAATTACAAATTAATCAAGCATAAGTATTAAGCAAGATTTGTAGATATGTATGTAGAGGTGAATCCAAAATGTGGCACTTTTTAGAACAAGTTTGGTATCAAAACAATTTATATTTGTGAGGCTTGTGTAAGCAAGGTAGAATATCCCTAAAAGGAGAGTTATTTCCTTGTAACCTTCAGATTGGGAGTAGAAGAATAAAATCTAGATAGATGGTAAATCAAGCACAAACCCGAACCATGTCATAGGAGGATTTCCAACAGAGGTTCCTGGTAATGGAAGATACCCTCCAAAGCTTGATGGAGATGTTGAAGAAGAAGTCAAGAAATATAAGGAAAGGATCAGATTTTGATTTTGATTCAAATTATTCCAATGATGAAAAAGAAAAAGAGGTTGAAGGATTCACATCAAAACAATCTAAAAATTCCTCATCACAACCCTTGATCCTAGATCCATTCATAATGGAGGTCAAATTAGATATTCCAATATATAGTCGAGAACTAGATCCTAAGAAGTTGGATGGATGACTCAAACAACTAGAAGTTTACTTTAGGACCAAGGGTTATATAAAGATACAACATATTATATTTGCTAGGTTGAAGCTTTGTGGTCATGCTCTCATATGGTGAGAGGCATGTGTTGTTGGATTGGCAAGAAAGCAACAACCACCAATATAGACATGGGCAAAATTTTCCAAAGTCCTCAGAGCCCAATTTTATCCCATAGAGTATCAAGAAAGGCTTGAGGATAAATGGCAATTTTTACAGTAGAAACAAGGGTAGAATGTTTAAGAATACACCATTGAATTCAGGAAACAAGTAGTGATGTTGGGCATAAATCTGCAAGACCCCCAAATCTTCAAGAAGTACAAGCGTGGTCTATACTTTTAGATTAGTACAAAATTGGTATTTTTATTGTCAATAGCATTGATGAAGCATACATCAAAGCTGGTTACTTGGATATGAAGATCCATAAACCCATGAAGAAAAAGCAAACCCCAAACCCTTCAAATTTTTCAAAAGTAATAAAAAATTCCAAGGGTTCCAACAACAAGGGTAAGAAGAAATCTAGAGTAACAACAACCAAATCACAACAAAGTGAAGAGTATTGCAAGGAATGTGATGTCAACACCCATTCAAGTGAAGATTTTGTTGGACATTTTGAGCTCAGTCAGTTTTCATCGATATCAAGGTGAAAAAGTCATCATTGATGCCAAAGTGAACATATGAAGCCATTATCAACACCATGGAGCACACCATTATTAACACCAGGAACAAAGTGAGGAGTTGAATAATAAATTGGCAAAATAATATTTAATGAGGGTTTAATTAAACCCATGGTGGCAGAATATTTTTAATCAAATCAGTGGAGTACAAGTTGCAGGTTTAAATTTACCCCATGGAAGACTTTAATTTTACTAAAGTCAAAGGTTTTAAAATATAATTTATAAAATTTAAATTCTATTGGAATTTAAATAATTTATAAATTATATAAAGGTTTAGCTAGCATCGACGTCATCAAAATAAGAAGCAACGATGTCTAAATTCGAATGGTGGTTTTGTGTATAAATAAATGTGCAAAGGGGCATTCGAAACTTACCCTTGACGAATTAATTCCCATGCGAAAAGGTTGAAGGTATTTCATGCATCGTGAACATTGAGGAAGAAGACAAAGAGCTTTGTCTTATTAGTGCCAGGGAATAAGACAAAAAGAGGACAACGTATGGTTTGAACCACATAGGACACGATGGTCCATTGGTAGTGCACGTTTTACGAAGGCATTGGGAAATGAAGAGCCCACATTCGATTCTCATGGACGGGCCAAAGGAAGGCTTTTTGTTTGCATTCAATTCAAGCGCCAGGTATAGAAGAAAGAGCACAAAGTGATCGTTGGTTTCAAATGTGCGTCTAGTGCACGCGATGTCAAGCCCATGGCTAGAGCACTCACAGAGGCAAAGATCGTGGGGTCGAATCCCACTAGTGGAAAAGGTGTTTGTGGTTGTAACAGATTTATGAGATCCCTTCATCTTCAAGAAAAAGGTATGAGCACATTTTTCCATAGTTGAGTTGATTGATTAGTTTTCTGGAAAATAAGTTTAGAGTGAAAAGGAATTGATTAGGGTTTCCTTTTCGAGAGTGTTTGAGTTAATGCTTCAAGATTTTTTGGAATAAAGAGTTGTTATTAAAACCTTATTTTATAAGCATTGTTGTTGAAGCCATTGGTTGTGTGAAGAACCTGAGTTAGGGTTGTGCAAAAGAACATGAGTATCATTGTTATGTGAAGATTATTTTATAAGCATTGTTGTTGAAGTGAGTTATTGAGCAAAGAACTTGAACTAGGGTTTGAAAAGAACATGAGTATCATTGTTATGTGAGGATTGTTGTTGAGCATTGTTGGAAATATTTTGAGTTGATGTTTACATGCTTGGACTAGGGTTTGTGAGCAAGGGTTGTTTCTTTGAGTGATTGGTTGAGTAGAGTTGGTTGAGCCTAGTCAAGTGGGTGTGTGAAGTGATTGTTCAAGTTCCATAAAATAAACTATTCTATATTCTGATTTGAGTTGAGAAAGTGATTGAGCATTGAGTGTAGGACATATTGAGTCTCTAACAATTCTCTTTATGTTTCTTTGAGATTTGGATAAGTTTGTGTGAAATTATTGAGTAGATTTGAATAAGTTCTATGTGGACTTATTGAGCATATTTGAATAAGTTCTATGTGGACTTATTGAGCAGATTTGGATAAGTTCTATGTGGACTTATTGAGTAGTTTGGTAAGTTTTGTATGGACTTGTTGAGTATATTTGAGCAAGTTCTGTGTGGACTTGTTGAGTATATTTGAGCAAGTTCTGTGTGGACTTGTTGAGCAGATTTGTATAAGTTCTAAGTGGAATTATTAAGCAGGTTTGAGCAAGTTCTGTGTGGACTTGTTTAGCAGATTTGGATAAGTTCTGAGTGGACTTATTGAGTAGGTTTGAGCAAGTTCTGAGTGGACTTGTTGAGAAGATTTGAGCAAGTTTTGAGTGGACTTGTTGAGTAGATTGAGCAAGTTATGAGTGGACTTGTTGAGCAGATTGAGTAAGTTCTGAGTGAACTTGTTGAGTAGATTGGACAAGTTCTAAGTGGACTTGTTGAGAAAATTTGGGCAAGTTTTGAGTGGACTTATTGAGCTGATTGAGCAAGTTCTGAGTCGACTTGTTGAGCATATTGAGCAAGTTTTGAGTGGACTTGTTGAGAATAATTGAGCAAGTTCTGAGTGGAATTGTGAAGTAGAGTTTGGTGCAGATTTAAGGATAGGTTTGTGCCAGACTAGAGAGAGATATTGAGCAGATTTGTGCTAGACCGAATGGACTATGTTTAGTACAGATTTGAAATAGAGCTTTGAAGGTGACAAAGAAAAGAGGACAATGGTCTCCAGTGGATAGAGATCCATTAGAAAGGGTAGTGAGGACAGGTCTTCTGAGTGGGGACAAGAGTCTTCAATGGAGAGATATCCACAAGCCAATGCAGTGGAGGTAGTAGTCTTCTAGAGGATCACCAACCAGAGCAGAGAAGGAGTTATCCTATGGATAGAGATCCATGAACTTGATTTAGGGGATCAACATCTCCTTTGGACAAAGATCCATAAAAATTGTAATAGGGAAAGGATTCCCAAGATATTGATTGAGAAAGTTTTAGTAAAATATTTTCTCCGTGGAGTAGCCCACATTGGGTGAACCACATAAATTTGGTGTCTCTATTGTGTGTGATGATTTGTGCATTGCTTTGGTTATTGCTATTGATATTACCATTGATTATATTGGATAATATTGTTTGGGAAATAAAATTAAAAAGTGGTCTTATACTATTCACCCCCTCTCAGTATAAGCTTATGTTCTTCAATTGGTATCAAAGTTGGTTTCTTCAAAAAAGGTTTAACAACTTGAAGGAAGATCTTACAAGAACACAAATGGCAAAGAAAGGAAAAAGTAGAACCATGAGACACAAGAAGAAAAGAACACACATGGTCATGAAAAAAGAAGAAGATGAAGTTGATATTGTTGTTTTGGGAGGAAGAATGGAAATAGATTCAAGAGATGAATCAAGTAGTGGAGAAAAGATCATATTGATAAAGTTTTGTATTAGATGTAGGAATACACGTCACCTTGCAGCTTATTGTCCATAAGAAGGTGAAGAATGTTTTGTTTATGGTCAACTCGACCATGATGCAGGTTATTGCAATGGGTTTAGTAGCAATGAATATGAAGATGATATTTTTAGAAATGAAATCCTAGAGGTTGGTTCAAGAAAGGATAGCAGGGACAATCAAAACAGGTATGAAGAAAAAACTCTACTTTCAGTATTAGAAGAAAATGCTCCTATAGAAGATCAAAGAAAGAAAGAAGAGGAAGACTCAGAAAAGGAAAAGGAGGAAGCTACTCTTAAGGAACTTGTTAAGTTGAAAAAGGAAAACTTAGAATTAAAAGCTCAAATACAAGAGGATGAGAAATGTAAGACAAAGCTTCTACAAGATCTCTCTGACTTGAAAGATAAGATTGAAGAGGCAAGTAAAGTTGAAAAATATTTGGTTGAAAAATCAAAGGTAAAAGATATAGAATGTGAAAGACTTATGGTTACTTTTAAAGAATTAAAAATGGAGAAATTAGGATTAAGGATTCAAGCTCAAGAAGATGAGAAAGCAAAAGCAAAGTTTTTATAGGAACTCACCAACTTCAAAATCAAGGTTGAAGAGGCAAGGAAGATTGAAGAAGGTATGGCTGAAAAATTAAAGGTAAAAGATCTAGAGTGTGAAAGATTAGAACATGAGATAGTATCACTAAGGATGGAAGTAAAAAGTTCTAAGGACAAGCTACACAATTTTGAGGAAAAATAAAATACTTTAGACAAGATTATCAATGCACAAAGGTCATCAGTTACCATAACAGGCCTTACTTCTAAAGAAGAACAAGGGAAACAAGAAGCAGGAAAAGAAGATTCAAGCTCAAACACCAGAAAAAAAGAAGCATCAAAATAAGTAAGTAAAAGAGAGAGTGAAACTTCTAAGGATAAGTTGGACAATAAAAAGTTCAACGAGGAAAGGAACAATGCACAAGTAAGGAACATATGGAACATGAAATAGGTAGAAGAGACTAAGAGACCAATGGGGTCTAGTCAAGGTTTCTTTAGTGGGAGATGTTTTTCATGTCATAGGTTTGGACACATGACTTCACAGTGCAAGGCACATGAAAGACAAGAATATGGGAATAGACAAAATTTTCATGGATATTTCTACTCATGTAATCAGTTTGGTCATAAGGCAATGAATTGCAAGATTCATGATAGAAGAGGATATGGATTCACTAGGAGAAATCCTAAGATATTTGTACCTTCAAGGAATAATAACATTAAGTGTTACAAGTGCAATAATGATGGTCACATAACAAAGTGGTGTAGAGTAGATATTCCAGAATCAAGCAAGAACAGGAACAAAAATAGGAACATGGATATGAACAAGAATAGGAACAGGAACAGGGACAGGAACAAGAACATGGATATGAAAAGGAACAGGAACATGAACAGGAATAGGAACATGGATATGAATAGGAATAGGAATAGTAAAAGTACTTTTGACATGGATAGGAACATAGACATGGATAGAATCAGTCAGAGGAATAAAAAAATTTAGATAAGAAGAGAAGAGGATAAAGGTAAAGAACAATGCTTTTTGGGAGTAGAAATACTCCCACCCTAGAATTAACCACCTTAACAGAAGGTGGGGGAGGGGCTAAAATAAGAGGCTCATTCTTAGCCCCGAGCCCCAAATGTTACCCTTTGCCATTGATGTCAAAGGGGGAGATATTTGAGTAAGGGGGAGAGATTTGGTATTTGAGAGAGAATTGAGCCAGGGGGAGCAATGTCCCAGGGGGAGTAGAACAAAGGAAAGTTCAAGTGTTCAATTAAAATAATCTGGGTTACCATCAATGACAAAGGGAGAGATTGTTGAACATTTTGAGTTTAGTTAGTTGTCATTGATGTCAAAGTGAAAAAATCGTCATTGATGCCAAAGTGAACATATGAAGCCATCATCAACACCATGGAGCACACCATTATTAACACTACGAACAAAGAGAAGAGTTGAAGAATAAATTGGCAAAATAATATTTTATGAGGGTTTAATTAAACCCATGGTGGCAGAATATTTTAAATCAAATCATTGGAGTATAAGTTGCAGGTTTAAATTTACCCCATGGAAGACTTTAATTTAATTAAAGTCAAAGGTTTTAAAATATAATTTATAAAATTTAAATTCTATTGGAGTTTTAATTTTTTATAAATTATATAAAGGTTTAGCTAGTTCCAACATCATCAAAATTAAGGAGCACTGATGTCTAAATTCGAATGGTGGTTTTGTGTATAAATTAATGCCCGAAGGGGAATTCGAAACTTACCCCTCGACAAATTAATTCCCATGCGAAAAGGTTGAAGGTATTTCATGCATCGTGAACATTGAAAAATAAGACAAAGAGCTTTGTCTTATTAGTGCCAGGGAAGAATACAAAAAGAGGATAGTGTATGGTTTAAGCCACATAAGACACGATGGTCCATTGGTAGCGCATGCTTTGCGAAGGCGTTGGGAAAGGAAGAGCCCACGTTCAATTCTCGTGGATGTGCCAAAGGAAGGCTTTTTGTTTGCATTCGATTCAAGCACCAGGTATAGAAGAAAGAGCATGAAGTGCTCATTGGTTTCAAACGTGCGTCTAGTGCACGCGGTGGTCAAGTCCATGGCTAGAGCACTCGCGAAGGCAGAGATAGTGGGGTTGAATCCCACTAGTGGAAAAGAAGTGTTTATGGTTGTAACATATTTATGAGTCCCTTCATCTTCAAGAAAAAGGTATGAGCACTGTAGCACCCTAAAATTGGTGCAGTAAAACCTTAATAATTACGCTTACTCTAGTAAATAATTCAAAATCAAATTTTAACCTCCAAAACTGCTCCCAAACCGTCGCTTAATCCATTTCCTCATTTCTCGCACCATTTTTAGAGTTTGTTTTGATCGTTTGATGATATCATCGCCGATCAGACGATATTGCCTCAGATAGGATGATTTCGTCTGGGCTAGGACGTCCAGACGATCTTGTCCCAAAACTAATTTTTCATAATTAGCTTCTATTCCAACGGTGTCTCTAATCCGGGCAAAAGCGTGTCTACACCGTTAGAGACCCTCCCCGTTGGAGATCTCCCAAATAGGGATGATCTCCAACCTCCTAACCTCCCTCCTAAGCCTATTTAATCCTAGGCCCTCCCCTTAGCATCCCCCTGGCTGAATTTTCCTATAAATTGACCTTCATACGCATTAGAATAATTTGTATTACCATCTACATTTGTTGCATCCAATTTTCTTGTAGGAACCTTGTCATTTTTCAACCGGAGCAAGCTTACATCGTCGTAGACGATCCTGTTTAGATCGGAGACGATCCTGTCAAATCAGAGACGATTTCGACTGCAGTTCACATTGGGGGCAATCAGTGCCCAGAGTTTGCATTTCTTCATCCTTTTTTCGTTGCTTTATTCTACATTTAGTTAATTCTATGGTTATTCTTTATTATTCTGCATCTTGGAGTTCACCCATATAGCTTATATGCATAATATAATCATGATTTGTCAATAAGTCATTATATTGTACTTGTGTCTTAGTTTGTTATTATCATTTTAATGTTCTTACTGTCATTTTACATCATTACCCTCTGTTATCATAGTTGCATTCTCTATATTTTGCATCTATTTTTCTGTTTGCAGGTCTCTGACGAATTCGTCTGACAAATTCGTCAGATCTCAGACGATCTTGTCAGATAGGAGACAATCCTGTCGAATTCCAGACGATCCGGACTGCTTCAAAAATTAGAATCCTCATCAGACATCTGGATCAGGTATGGGTCTTTAATCCATCTTGTTCTTTCTGTTTTTCTGTCCAAATCTGTTTCTGTCTTCATTTAAATCTGCATTTCATATAGAATAGCTTAGACGCATTTTGGCAAAACCTAGGACTTGGATGATTAAAGCTAAAACTAAACACATCAAACACATTCCCAACCTTGGCGTGTGAATTGCCATTCAAACTTTTCTTGGTGAACCCACCATCCATTGAAAAATAACCATAATACACCTCCCTCGAGAGGCAAGACCTTCGCAAGGCCTCTCAGTCTGAGGTACCGCACCATCCTTTTCACATCCCCCTTTCGGGCACGGATCCTATAGCTTGAAGGTAAGGGTGTGAAAAATTTGGAGCGATACATTTTGGTGAACCCGACATGAATGCATTTAAAACCTTTTGAAAATAGAAAACAAAAAATAAAACAACCAAAACATAGATGCATTTCAAATCATTTAAAATTAATAAGTTGCATATCATGTTTAGATGGTAGCTCCTAAGAAAAGATTAGCAGTTACTATAAATGTTGAAAACCAATTGGCAGCCATAGAAATCAATTATGTGCTTAGTGTGCCTGAAAAAGATAGAAATCAACTTTTGTGGGACGAACTTGATAGAAGACTAAGTGCCATTTCATTTAGGTCAACAAAACTTAAACAAATCAAGAGGCTTGTCCTAGATAGAATCCTAGATCCTCATCAACTCGTCTTTTATCATGAACTTCAGAGAGCCTGCCATAGATGGTTAGCTTATAGGAGAGCTCTTGTGTCTTCAGAATTGTTCACCTTCGAGGAATACCTCGAGAACGCAGCCATTATACACCAGTTCCTAGGTCGTGTAGAATACCAAGAGGTTGTTCTTACAGATAGGGGAAGATAGAATAGAGTTCCTCGAGCTGTGTTATATCGAGAGTATTGCCACGAGATTTACTTCTATCAACCAAAATCTGAGACAGATAATATCACTATAGCTCTTTTCATTAAATTTTTGAAAAAAAATTTTCAATTTGAAGAACACTTCATGACTCCTGAAGAACTCGAGCCCATTAATGATATTTATAAATTGTTTATAGAAAACTAGATCATTACTTTCAGTATTAGTTCTTGCATTTATTGTGTTGTTTGTTATTATTACAAAAACAAGAAAAAATATAAAAAAACTAAAAAACATAACAAAAACCAAAACATTTCATTTTAAATATTGTAGTAGGTATATAATTAATATATACCTCTTAAGCTTGTTGCATATATATATATTTGCTGAAATCTAAATTAAGAACAATGCCTAAACTTAGGAATGGTAAACAAACTGAAGGAGAAGAAGAAGATTGGTTAGAAGATAAAACTAGAAACCCAAATCTCCTTCCTGAAGATCCAATTCCGGAAGGAGAAACTCTAGATCAACGAGAAGATGACCTAGGTGAAGACAATGAAAAAGAAGAAAATGTTAAAGAGGATGGATCCTCATCCCCTAGAGTAGCTCCAGATGGAACTATTGCTTTTGACAACTTAGATCATTTTTGGAAATTTTTCAATAATAACATTGGCGCTCTTAATATGGCGGTTCGTATTGATAAAGGGAAAATTAGTGACACTCAAGAAGCCATGGAACATATGTTTGATGTGCACACTAATCCCTTGTCTTTCATTGATCAAGAAAGTGATAATGCTGGACCATCCAATAGAGATATGGTCACTATGATTCAGAACATGCCAAAACAACATGTTACCCAACCTCCTAAGGAACCTGTTATTCAGCCTAAAATCATTCCCACACAAAAGAAAACTTCCTTCACTGCTTTACTTCGCCAAACTATTGATCAATATGCTTCAAGTAAACAAAAACCTAAAATGAAGCCAAACACCAATTTTCAACAATCTGGAATACAACATAATACAACTTCAAAATTCCTTCATAACACCTTTCCTACCAACAATTTACACAATAGCAACATAGCATCTAATCTTCATGTCCCTCCATCATATGCTCACAAATCCCATATCAATGCCCTATCGAACCAATATGGTGGGCAAACTAGTAACCTAGAAACCATGGTGAAACAGTTAGCTTCGCGTATGGACCAGATAGATCCTTACCATCCCTCGTACAATTATCGAGAGATATGTAGTCAACCTTTGGATCCCATAGTTGTAGCACAACCGTACCCTAAGCATTTTCCCATGCCCATCCTGGCCTATATATAAAGGAACCGAAGATCCCATAGAGCATCTTCGCATGTTTAGGATAGCATGTCATGATATATCACATGATGACTTGCTATTACTAAAAATGTTCTCGAAAAGTTTAGGTGGAATGGCATTAGAGTGGTACTATCAATTGCCCACTCATTCTTTGAGAAACTTTGAAGAAACAATTGAATCTTTTGTCCATTAATTTAGTGCCTACATCAAGAGGCATGTAACCATTAAATATTTATACAACTTAAAACAAGACAAGGATGAATGTTTTGTCGATTTCTTAGCTAGATGGAGGTAGTTGACAGGAAAACTGCACTTTGTGCTACCTTATAGGGAAATGTTGGACATTTTTATTAATAATTTACAAGAACAAATATCTTATGAGCTATCAACTGCTACTTTAACTACCTTCGATCAGGCTATAGATTTAGCTCGAAGAGTAGAAGATGCCCTCATTAGGAGAGGCCAACTTAGGAAGAAATATGATGAGAAAACATCTAGAAATCAATATAAAAACAAAAAAGTCATAGGTGACGGAGTCATTGACAACAGAAATGTTGCTAATATCAATGCAACGAAAACAACAAAAAAATTTATATTGAAATCGCCTGATAAGCCTCCTCGAGAATTTACTAGATTGAATCAACCCTTATCAACTATTTTACCTCAATTACTCGAAAGAGGTTTGATCCAATTACCAACTATCCGGGAACCTGATCCAACTATACCTGGATACAGAGCTGACTTACACTGTGATTTCCATAGAGGGCCTGGACACTTTACCAACGCTTGTAAAAGGTTGAAACATAAAATACAGGATCTGATTGATAATAATGAAATGGAGGTGCAAGCCTTCCAACCTAAACAAAATTCTCCTAATAATCCTCAAAAGAACATTCTCCAAAATCAAAATCAAAATGCTAATCAATCATTAGACATATTTCAACACCCTTTACCAAGACATGGTAAAGAGGTGGCCAATCAAATCGAACATCATAATGTTCCTCCTCCTACCCGATATGTAGGAACTATTAGTGGACATTTACTTAATCATGATCCTCAAATATTTGACACAACTTTATCCATGGTCACAACTAGGCCCCTACATAATATTCAAACTCTAGATCCTAGTGATATAGAATCAGATACTGAAAGTGAAATAGACATCACTTCAAACCAATTGAATAGTTCTGAAAATGAATTAGATCCTATTCAACCCATCACAGATGCTATGGTTCCAAAAGAACCATTTCCTAGAAGAGTTACTACTCGACCCTCTTCTAATCAATTCATCCCAAATGAACAAGCCATAAATGCTCAACCGAGACCAGTTCAGTGTCTTCAATATAACATTGTAGGTACCATTGGAGTCATTACCCGACAACAGGTTCAAAATTCTCAACAAGAACCAAACCAGAATGATGGATCAGCTCCATTTGTTTTGAAAAATCCCAATAAAGGGAATTATGCTTCTAATGTTCAACCTAAACCCCCTTACAATATTAATGAGCAATTATCCAATACTACAACCAGAATTTCCCTTTTGGATTTATTAAGATCTTATCCTACCCATAGGGATGAGTTGATGCTTACATTAAGCCAAATGATGGTACCTCAAAATATTCAACCTGAAGCCATGGCCAATACTATCATCACTCGAGAAGTTGATTGTATTGACTTTCAGGATAAAGATATCCCACAACACAGTTTACATAAGGATAATCCCTTATATATTACTGCTCTAATTGGAGATGTAGCTGTTAAAAGAGTCCTGATTGATAATGGTTCATCTCTAAACATTTGCACTTTTGACTTCTACCAACGATTTGGATTTAGAAGTGATGAAATGAAGAAAACTGACATGATTATCAAATCTTTCAATGACGAAACACAAGAAATGTGTGGAGTTATTACCATCCCATTGCAAGTTGGTCCTTGAACTCTAGATACCACCATGTTTATTGTACATTGCCCCACATCGTATAATATACTCTTGGGTCATCCTTGGATCAATGCAATGTGGGTTGTCCCATCAACTTTACACCAATGTGTTAAATGCGAATTTAAAAATTAGTTGGTCACTATCCACGGTGATCCTAGACCATTTGATATGTGTGCTTTGGCAGAACCTGTTGGAGTGCAATTTTTCCCTGCTCTGTCATCCACACATCCTAATTCTTATTTTTCATCTAAAACTGTGAAACACACACCCATAGCTTCACCTATTTCCCCTCCCTTAATTTCATCCTCATATATAGATCAACAATCTTCTAAACAAACCACTCTAGAACCTCAAAAAGATCTTCAATCCACAACCAATCCTTCATGTTCCATCCCTATAATTTCAAAACCTATAGACCCATCTCTTAACACTTCCACATTATCAACATCTATCATACCTTCCACATCTAAAGATATAGGGAATGATCCTTCTACATCTTATGCTCTTTCTGATGAACTTTTACCAGATTTATCCACAATCTTAATATAAAAAAAAACAAATGCTTTCATGCAAGATTCAATTCTTTTAAATAACTTGTCGCCATCTCCTTGTACTTTGGGCCTCCCATAACCTATGGGAAGTATTTACCAATTTGGGAGTTGTGCCTTCATTTATAAAGGATATGACTAGGGAAGAATCCCTCGGAATATCAAACCTCATCATGAGGGATACGCTCGATGTTATTTTACCAATGAATATATTAAAGCTAAACCCATAATGCTTAAAATGGGATACAAAGGGAAAGGCTTGGGACCTTTCCAAAATGGCATGAAATAACCTTTCGAGATAGAACCGTGGCCTGCCCGCTGTGGTGTGGGCCTATTTCCTAGTAAGGGTCAACCTTTTCCTTTTGAAGATGATGATAAACTTATATGTTATTAAGATTATTTGGATAGGCATGATGATTTGTCTCCAAAAAATCAGCCATTTACATGTAACATGCTATCCATAGCTTACCCTGAAATGATTGCTGACTCCGATGAGGAGTTGGAAGGAGATATCTTCCACGATGTCTCCGTTGAAGAGATGTTACACAATGGATTTTATTTTGATGGTTCTATACCAACTATAGCCCAACTTGAGACCACTAATCCTCAAGATGAATTATCCAACTTAACCTTACAAGAATTGGGTGTTTCACCCGCCCCACCTAATTTTGAAAGAGATCTACACATGGAGGTAGAAAACGTCATTAAAATTAATATTGGAACTGAGGATAGTCCCCACATAATCAATATTGGATCAGAATTAAGTAAAAAAAAACAAGAGCAATACATTGCATTCCTTAAAGAGTATGAAGATGTCTTCGCTTGGACATATGAAGATATGCCAGGTCTAGACCCTTCTGTAGTCATGCATCACCTAGTGGTCCATCCAGATGCTAAACCTGTTAAACAAAAACTTAGAAAAATGCATCCCAAAGTGGCTTTGCTAGTCAAAGGGGAGTTAGAAAAACTCCTGAATGTTGTTTTTATACAAGCTATTGATTATGCTGAATGGATCTCAAATGTAGTTCCAGTTACCAAGAAAGAAGCCACCAAAGTTAGGGTTTGCACAGATTTTAGGGATATTAACACTGCATGCCTTAAAGATGATTTTTCTCTTCCAAACATGGATCAAATCATTGACTTTACAGTCAAGAGTGCGATGATGTCCTTAATGGATGGATTCTCTGGTTATAATCAGATCAGGATAGCTCCTGAAGATCAGGCTAAAACAACCTTTATTACCCCCTGGGGTACTTTTTGTTGGAAAGTGATGCCATTTGGCTTAAAGAATGCAAGTGCAACCTATCAACGAGCTATGACTTATATTTTTCATGATATGATGCATGATATCCTACATGATTATGTAGATGATATTATAGCTCGCTCTATTAATGAAGATAATCATTTAGATGATTTGAGAAAAGTTTTTAATCGATTACAAGAATATCTTATTCGATTAAATCCAACCAAATGCATATTCGAAGTTAAGTCCGATAAACTATTAGGGGTTTTAGTTTCTTTACGTGGTATCAAAATTGACCCTCTCAAGATTGTGGCTATCACTGATATGCCCGCACCTACTAATATATCTGAGTTACGAAGTTTATAAGGTAAGCTTCAAGCCATCCGTCGCTTCATCGATAAGCTGGCGGACAAAACCGGTCCCTTTCTTAAACTTCTTAAGAAGGATGTCCCTTTTAATTGGGATGACGAATGTAAAGAAGCTTTTGAACTTCTCAAACAATACCTCATTAACCCACCTGTGCTTCATCGCCTAGACCTGATCGCCCATTTATCCTGTATATTTCAGCTTCAAATTTTGCTTTAGGAGCTATGTTAGCTCAGCTCGATGATGAGAAGAAAGAACGTGCTAATTATTATATTAGCCGAACCTTCATCAGTTATGAAACCCGCTACAAAACATTAGAAAAACTATGTCTAGTAGTCATGTTTGCTATGCAAACATTACGCCATTATATGCTTAGTCAGAAAACTTATGTCATTGCTAAAAATGATCCCTTGAGGTATCTTATGAGTCGACCTTATTTATCGGGTCGCACAGCCAAGTGGGTTCTTGCTCTAAGCGAGTTTGACCTCACGTTCATAGGACATAAGTCTGTTAAGGGTCAAATCATAGCAGATCAATTAGCTGCTACACCCTTAGAGTCTACCCATCCCCTCATCATTGAGTTTCCTGATGAATGCCTTCAATTAGAGGCAGACCATATTGAACAATGGTCCTTATACTTTTATGGAGCCCGATGCATGAGTGGGGCTGGTGCGGGTATTATTTTAATATCCCCGCAAAAACATCTTATTCCTCTGTCCTTCAAATTAACATTTGCTTGCACCAACAATACTGCTAAATATGAAGCTCTAATCCTTGGATTACGAGCTGCCTTGGTGCTAAAAATTAAACATCTATTAGTTTTTGGTGATTCTCAACTTGTTATAAACCAAATTAATGAAGTTTATCAGACCAGAGATGATAAAATGTGCCCATATAAAGCCTATGTTTTACAATTAATGTCTTTATTTGATCAAGTTACCCTCGAACTTGCAACCGTGCAACTGATGCTATGGCCGCAACTGCATCTCTCCTGCCCTTGGAGTTAGATGATGAATATGCCACTATCATTATTCATCGACTCCAGGAACCCGCTTCAAATAAGTCATGCTTAGAACCTTTGGATGTGTTTCTAATCAATGAAACTACTCCTGAACCTTGGTATACGAATATATTTGATTTTCTCCAAAATGGGACTTTCCCTGCCAATTCTAATAGAAACCAACGTCGGTTATTACGTAGACGAGAAAGTCGATTTGTAATAATTGGCAATACTTTATATAGGAGATCTTTTGAAGGTATCCTATTAAGATGTTTGAATCTAGAAGAATCCAAATTAGCCTTGAGTGAAGCCCACGATGGATCTTGTGGAGGACACTTCAGTGGTAGTGTCATTGCTAAAAAGCTCCTTAGGATAGAATACTTTTGGCCTACCATGGAGAATGACGCACATGATTATGTGCACCATTGCAAAAAGTGCTAGAAACATGCTGACCTTGTCCATGTGCCTGCACAAGAACTGCAGGCTATTTCATCTCCTTGGCCATTTTCAAAATGGGGCTTAGACATTATTGGCAAAATCAATCCTGTGTCATCTGATGGACACAAATTCATCATAACTCGCCATTGAGTATTTCACGAAGTGGGTTGAAGCTATGCCTTTAGCTTCCTGCACTGGCACACAAGTCTCTAAATTTATTTTTAATCAAATCATTTGTAGGTTCGGAATTCCTGCAAATCTCATCTCAGACAATGGAACTTGTTTCAAAAATAAATATGTTAAAAAATTATGCCAAAAATATAAGATTCAACATCGCTGGTCCACTCCCTATTATCCTCAGGGTAATGGTCAAGCAGAAGCATCTAACAAAACCTTAATCAAAAATCTCAAAATATTGGTCAATAAAATTGGTCGCGACTAGCACATTTAGTTATATCCAGCCTTGTGGGCCTATCAAACTAGTGTTCGAACCCCCACTGGAACTTCACCTTTTGTTTTGGTTTATGGTGCTGAAGCCGTTTTTCCCTTTGAATTAGAAGTTCCTTCTTTGGCTCTACTACTTCAAGATACCTAAGTAGGAGATGAATATCGAAATTGGCGAGACTCAGTCAGCTAGAACTCCTAGATGAAAAATGCATCAATGCTTTGGAGCATCTCCATGCATACCAAAACAAGCTTAAAAGATCATATGCTAAAAAAGTTCGTCATCGATCCTTTGAGATTGGCGACCTTGTTTTAAAAGAAAATAAAAAAAATACTAATGCAACTAAAGACCTTAAAGGTAAATTTGAGCCCAACTGGCTGGACCATACATTATCACTACTAAATTTGAATCAGGAGCATACAAATTATCTACCTTAGATGGTAAAGAACTTAAAGAACCCATGAACATTTTGCATCTTAAACGTTACTATGTATAAATTTGGTCATTTCATCCTTGTATATATTTGTTTAAAATATTTCAAAATCACTATTTTGTATTTCTTTCAAATTCAAAAACACCAAAAACATTCATAATCATCAAAATCTTCAAAAATATTTGTTATATTTATTTATGGCACTTGTTAATTCTTTAAAAAAAAAAAAATAATAATAAAAATAAAAACAGCAATATTCTTGACTCTTTCGAAACCAAAACAAAATAAAGAAGAAAGAGTCAACATTCTCAAAACTTCTCAAAAAGTATTTATATATATCTTCTTACAAATGTTGCAGTTATATGTTTCAAATTATTTTGGATAAATTAGCATTTATTTGGAATCCCTCACTTTCACAAACACAAAATAAATATCTTGATTTTATCTGGCATGATTACTAATCTCTCTTATATCAAAGTCCACAAAATTCAATTAAATAAAGTTTGAGCACAGAGAATTGATATTGTTATTTACTTAAACCAAGCACATCCTTTCACAATAAAATGATTATATTTGTAATTTCCATGCTTTGCTACATAGTAGAAGTGGTTTCTTGAGCGAAAAGTTTCCCCTGCTATCCTATCATGCACATGGTCTAGAATCTTTGAGAATTGGCAAAAGGACAAGCTCACCCCTACCCAGAATAAAAATCCCTTGCTCTACAACTAATCCGAGCAAGTATCCCTAGCATAGAACAAAAAGAAAAAGCAAAGTTCAAGAAAAAGAAAAAAAGAAAAATATTATTTTTATCATTACAGCATTATCAAGCAAAAATACAAAAGAAAGCAAAAGAAAGCAAAAGAAAAAAGCAATAAAATCCCTTTCCCTACCCTTTGAAAAGAAAATAAGGGTTGATGAGCTTGAATCCCTAGAATTCTCAATTATTCGAAAACTGTGAGGTAAGCCCCATAATAGGTGGTTTGTGCCCAACCTGCTTGGCCTTAGGTAACTCCTAGCGTGGCGATATGTTTGTCACATTAGCGACCTTCTTTTGTACGAGACCTATGTCTGCTTATGGATTAGCTAGCTCTTGATAATCCGACTTACATAGTAGTCTAGTATGGTTATATGCATCTACATCATGGTTAATGAACACTTATTTGGTTCATTCAAATCACTTGTATCATATTATCTTGCTCAAAACTGGTAAATGAACAAAGCCATCGCACACACATTTTGTATTTGAGAGATTTTGTGTATCATTATGATAAATCAAGATTGGAAATGAACTCACATATGCACATGGGATTCCTTATAAATCTAACTTTTGTCTTTAAGATACTTTGAAATATTTTTTGCAAATTATCTGGAATAATTCATTTTCTTCTTTAAAGTACAGTTGTTTAGTATAAAGACAACTACATGCATAATAGAAAAATCAATTTTTTTTTCAAAACAATACAATCAAAACACACATATATATATAATCGACTTTCGTGATGATGGTATAGTTCCAAAACCAAAATTGGAATTTTATGCCTAGCGCAAGTCCTCATCTTCATATTTTCTGTTTATTAAAAATCAACCATGCAATAAAACTATCTCTCTTTTTGGATTTCGCGATGATGGTATAAGTCTATACCTACATATTCTATGCCTAGCGCAAACCATTGTACCAATTTTTATTCCCCATTTATTTAAAATCATAAAAACATATGACTTAAATCATTATGGTACACAATTATGCTTTCAAAAAGCATGCACATTATCACTATTTCATGTCATTATGTCAACCTTCAAATTTGCAATGATGGTATAATTCCTAGGGAATTATCCAAAAATTTTATCACACTTAGGAATTTATGCCTAGAAAAAATAATTTTAACATTATTTCATGCATACTATTTTTATGAAAATCTGAAAACAAACCATCATCATCATCATTTGCACCATTGCACCAAAGTCTTAAGACAGTCTCTTAAGCACTCTTTTACTTTTAGCAATATTTCTATACCAAGATTAGCTTGACGACCGAGTGAGCGGCGACTCCATGAAATGGTCTATAATAGCGACAATGTCCTTTGAAATTATTGTTAAAAGTCTCCTTTTATTTTTTATCATCACATCACAAACAACCAATTTTTTCTATCAGATTATTTCATTTAAATTTTTCAAGCATGACATTTCAACCATAATATTTCCAACGACGTAATTACATGAATCATCAAATCAATCAATCAAAACATTAAAAGCATCATAAAAATACATAAGACAAGTCATATGATCAAAAAATATCTCATCTATATATATATCAAATATATGTACATCATATCAAAAATAGATTGGTATGCCACAATCTACATCTTGGCATACTCAATCCTCTCAATCATATATCCTCTGTGCGGTGTCTCGAGAACCCCTTGAGCTCTCAGCCTCCTCTCCTCCCCTGCCCTAAGGTGGAGGAGGTGACCCCATCGTAGTCCGTGTGGTGCCATGAGTCCTAGATGCCAATCGTGATGATGTCCTAGATGACCCCATCACGACAGGCTCTGTAATATGAGTTGGTAATGGCACCATCTGCTCTGCTAGCACCGCCTGGTAGTATAGAGCCTGATAGAATGTAACCTGGGCAATAGCGCGTGCTAAATCTCGAGTGCTTGCTCCTCCACCCAGAGCTCTAAGCTGTGTAGCCTCATCCTACAATGTCTGCACCTGAGCCCGTAGGTGGGCAACCTTAGCTCGGAGAGTCATTGTCTCGCTGCTCTCCCTAGTGTCAACACCCTTGCCCTTATCGGGTGATGGTGGCCTCTCTCTCTATGGAGAAGGGGGTCTCTCCTCCCTCCTCTCTCGCTGTCATGGCCTCTGCTGCACCTGTGGTCTCCTCTGATCTCTCCCATCATGACCTTGGGCCACCTTAATGGCCGCCTGGCGTTGCCTCCCCATTCGATGCATAATTACGTGAATCAGACCCTGAGCCCTCATCATCCGAGGAGGGTGAATGCCTGCATACCAGGCATCATAGCCATCGACTACCCTAGTGTCGTCCCCATCCACTGGCTGAATGGGGTCATCATCTACGTCCTAACTCTAGAAGCACTGCATATCTGGAGCCCCGCTGACTGTAGTGTTATCTTGGACAGTTCGAGAAAACTCGTAATCCCTGAGAGATGGGATCCCCTACTATAGACCGAACTGCCTCAAAACTCGGTCATAGCGGTGGAGCTCCACCTCTCCCCTCTCCATCCTTAGCCAGCAGGTTTGCCTGATGTGAGCCAGCTCCTGTCCGTCCTCGGCCCACCCTGGATGATCCCTCCAAGGCCTCCAGGTGATCTAGTATAGGACAAGGTCATCCAGTAGTCTTCAGGACATTGGTAGATCAATCTGCCACTGTGACCCTCTCCAAAGCCACCAGTAGAAAGCTCGGGGCCTCTCCCCATCAATCCCTGTCAAAGGAAGCCCTACCGGCCTCTGCACTGTAATTTGCTCCCACCACCAAACCTATAGAAACAATGTCATAACCAGACATCGATCGCCCTTGTACACGACCCCATGCAGGATCCTGTACAGCTGGCATAGAACAAAACTGCCCCAAGAGAACCTGTAACCATGGTCATGCATGTCGTAGATCACATCTGCTAGCACCCATGGTACCCTGCATCCGCTCTGGTGGCACAACAAAATTCCACCTACCACTTCGACCAAAACCCGTGTGAGTCTTGATGCCCTAGGCATCTAATGCAGTGCCTCGATGTTCACTCTGCCCTTCTCTAGGGCAAAGCTCGGATCGCCACACAACCGCATCATAGCATGGCATTGATTGGCCGCAAGAGTGATCAACCATCCTTGTATGGGGATCCTCAGAATCCTCCATACATCCTCCAATGTGGGAGTCATCTCCCCTGTGGGTAACCAGAAACAAGAAGAACCCGGATACCACCTCTCTACCAGGGCTGTCAGTAGCCCCATGTCTGTAGAAAATTATGGCATTTACGCCACATGTCGTAAGCTTGACCTAAGCCAGTGATCCCACTGCTCTGTGATAGAGCGGCCAAGTCATCTCTCAACCCGTCGTATTTCCATTCTCTGCTCTTTAGTAAACCTCTCTGCAACATAAACAACAACACAACAAAAAATCATTAATAAAAACTCAAGTGATTAATAATGCAAGTAAAATCAGTTCAATTTTATACAAATGATGATATCGTCCACTATTGGATGATATCATCCCAAATTTGAGCAAAATCGTCTCCGATTTTGCAAGCTGAAATTGTCTCCCTTTCGTCGATTTCGCCCTTAGACGAAATCGATGAATTAAGACGATTTCGTCGAAATTAGGACGATTTCATCTCGATGATGTCGACGGCCCAAAAACGGCCGCGATGCTCAAAACTTATTTAAAATCAATCTGAAAAGCATGTAAATTCAAATTAAACCATTCTAAGCTAAGTTTAGACTCTTACCCGTAGCCCGCGCCGGACCTCTATCGATCTATGCGCTGTCTCGACCATTTTGCTTGCAGAGCTCCAGAAACTAAAAGTGAACAATGACAATGAATTAGGGTTTTACCCTGTTTTTTTAAATTTTATTCAAAACATAATTAAAATTTTGCTTTTCCACGTTTTTTCCTCAAACGTTCAATTTGGGTAAAAACACGGAGGGGGCACCATAGTAAGCTGTCGTACGATTCGACCAAGAATTGTCGCCTAAAAATGGAAATAATTTTTGCTTTCTCGTAGATCGAGAAGAACTCATCTTTAATGCATTTTCTTTGGAAAATTCGCTAAAGAGGGGGAAAATGTAGCACCCTAAAATTGGCGCAGTAAAACCTTAATAATTACACTTACTCTAGTAAATTATTTCAAAATCAAATTTTAACCTCCAAAACCGCTCCCAAATCGTCGCTTAATCTGTTTCCTTGTTTCCCGCATCATTTTTAGAGTTTGTTTTGACTGTTTGATGATATCATCGTCGATCAGACGATATCGCCTCAGATAGGACGATTTTGTCTAGGCTAGGACGTCCAGACGATCTTGTCCCAAAACTGATTTTTCATAATTAGCTTCTGTTCCAACGGCGTCTCTAATCCGGGCAGAAGCGTGTCTGTGTCGTTAGAGACCCTCCCTATTGGAGATCTCCCAAATAGGGATGATCTCCAACCTCCTAACCTCCCTCCTAAGCCTATTTAATTCTAGGCCCTCCCCTTAGCATCCCCCTGGCTGAATTTTTCTGTAAATCGACCTTCACATGCATTAGAATAATTTGTATTACCATCTACATTTGTTGCATCCAATTTTCTTGCAGGAACCTTGTCATTTTTTAGCCGGAGCAAGCTTACATCATTGCAGACGATCCTGTTCAGATCGAAGATGATCCTGTCAAATCAGAGACGATTTCGACTACAGTTCACATTGGGGGCAATCAGTGCCCAGAGTTTGCATTTCTTCATCCTTTTTTTGTTGTTTTATTCTACATTTAGTTAATTCTATGGTTATTCTTTATTATTATGCATCTTGGAGTTCACCCATATAGCTTATATGCATAATATAATCATGATTTGTCAATAAGTCATTATATTGTACTTGTGTCTTAGTTTGTTATTATCATTTTAATGTTCTTATGGTCATTTTACATCATTACCCTCTATTATCATAGTTGCATTCTTTGTATTTTGCATCTATTTTTCTGTTTTACGAGGTCTCTGACGAATTCGTCAGATCTCAGACGATCCTATCAGATAGAAGACGATCCTGTCGAATTCCAGACAATCCAGACTGCTTCAAAAATTAGAATCCTCATCAGACATCTGGATCAGGTATGGGTCTTTAATCCATATTGTTCTTTCTATTTTTCTGTCCAAATCTGTTTCTGTCTTCATTTAAATTTGTATTTCATATATTTTGGCAAAACCTAAGACTTGGATGATTAAAGCTAAAACTGAACACATCAAACACATTCCCAACCTAGGCGTGGAAACTACCATTCAAACGTTTCCTGGTGAACCCACCATCCGTCAAAAAATCACCATAATACACCTCCCCTGAGAGGCGGGACCTTCGCAAGGCCTCTCAGTCCGAGGTACCGCGCCATCCTTTTCACATCCCCATTTCGGGCATGGATCCTATAGCCTGAAGGTAAGGGTGTGAAAAATTTGGAGCGATACAAGCACATTTTTACATAGTTGAGTTGATTGATTGGTTTTTCTGGAAAATAAGTTTGGAGTGAAAAGGACTTGATTAGGGTTTCCTTTTCGAGAGTGTTTGAGTTAATGCTTCAAGGTTTTTTGGAATAAAGAGTTGTTATTAAAACCTTATTTTATAAGCATTGTTGTTGAAGCCATTGGTTGTGTGAAGAACCTGAGTTAGGGTTGTGCAAAATAACATGAGTATCATTGTTATGTGAAGATTTTTTATAAGCATTGTTTTTGAAGTGAGTTATTGAGCAAAGAACTTGAACTAGGGTTTGAAAAGAACATGCATATCATTGTAATGTAAGGATTGTTGTTGAGCATTGTTGGAAACATTTTGATTTGATGTTTACATGCTTGGACTAGGGTTTGTGAGCAAGGGTTATTTCTTTGAGTGATTGGTTGAGTAGATTTGGTTGAGCCTAGTCAAGTGGGTGTGTGAAGTGATTGTCGAAGTTCCATAAAACAAACTATTCTATATTCTATTTTGAGTTGAGAAAGTGATTGAGCATTGAGTGTAGGACATATTGAGTCTCTAACAATTCTCTTTATGTTTATTTGAGATTTGGATAAGTTCTGTGTGAACTTATTGAGTAGATTTGAATAAGTTTTGTGTGGACTTATTGAGAAGATTTGAATAAGTTATGTGTGGACTTATTGAGCAGATTTGGATAAGTTCTGTGTGGACTTATTGATCAGTTTGGATAAGTTCTGTGTTGACTTGTTGAGTATATTTGAGCAAGTTCTGTGTGGACTTGTTGAGTATATTTGAGCAAGTTCTGTGTGGAATTATTGAGCATGTTTGAGCAAGTTCTGAGTGGACTTGTTAAGAATATTTGAGCAAGTTTTGAGTGGAATTATTGACCAGATTGAGAAAGTTTTGAGTGGACTTGTTGAGCATATTGAGCAAGTTTTGAGTGAACTTGTTGAGTAGATTGGGTAAGTTTTGAGTGGACTTGTTGAGCAAATTTGGGCAAGTTTTGAGTGGACTTGTTGAGATGATTAAGCAAGTTATGAGTGGACTTGTTGAGCATATTGAGCATGTTATGAGTGGACTTGTTGAGAAGAATTGAGCAGGTTTTGAGTGGACTTGTGAAGTATAGTTTGGTACAGATTTGAGGACAGGTTTGTGTCCGACTAGAGATATATATTGAGTAGATTTGTGCTAGATCGAATGGACTATGTTTAGTGCAAATTTGAGAAAGATCTTTGAAGGTGACAGAGCAAAGAGGATAGTGGTATCTAGTGGATAAAGATACATTAGCTAGGGCAGTGAGAACATGTCTTTTGAGTGGGGATAAGAGTCTTCAGTGGAGAGAGATCCACAAGCCAGTGTGGTGGAGGCAGTAGTTTTCTAGAGGATCACCAGCCAAAGAAGAGGAGAAGGAGTTATCCTGTGGATAGATATCCATGAACTTGATTTAGGGGATTATCATATCCTTTGGACAGATATACATAAATATTGTAACAGGGAAAGGATTCCCAAGATATTGATTGGGAAAGTTTTAGTAAAATATTTTCTCTGTGGAGTAGCCCACATTGGGTGAACCACGTAAATTTGGTGTCTCTATTGTGTGTGATGATTTGTGCATTGCTTTGGTTATTTATATTGATATTACCATTGATTATATTGGATAATACTATTTGGGAAAGAAAAGTAAAAAGTGGTCTTATATTGTTCACCCCCCCTCTCAGTATAAGCTTGTGTTCTTCAGATTTCTAGAAGTTGCATTTGGAGAAGAGGCCCAAATGGTGGAACAAGGGTAAGAAGAAGGTAACAAGTGCATGCAAGAAGGAAGAACACCAAGAAGACATCTATAATGAAGGGGATGAAGAGGGTAAAGTGGTGTGTGTCACCAAATCCCAACCCCTAAGGCAAGAGAAACCCTCTAAGGAGGAGCAAACTCTTGAAGCCAAGAAGGAGGAGTTGTTTTGGGTGTATATCCAAGTGAAGAAAATAAAAGTTACAACATTGTTTGATATGGGATCACAAAGAAATATGATTTTTGAAGATCTAGTGAAGCAGTTGGGGTTGAAATCTATAGATCATCCACAACCATACCCATTGGATTGGGTGCAAAAGGATGTGGAGCTCCAAGTAAAAAAGCAATGTACTTTTGGGTTTTCTATAAATGATAAATTCAAGGATACAATCACTAGTTATGTAGTACCCTTAGACATTTGTCAAGTCATATTTTGCAGCCCATACATATAGGAAAGATATGGCTTATTTATAAGAAGGTTGAACCAATGGGAACTAAGAAAATATGGTACTAAGTACCTAGTAGATTCCAGTAAAGTGGAAAAAATTCTAACATGTGATAATGCAACAAGCCAAACACTTGGTGAATGTGAGAAAAAATTTTGTGCTTATGATGATAAGAGGTATAGAGGATAGTGCTCAAATCAACAAGGAGGTTGAAGTAGTTGATTGCACTCCAAAATAGAAGCTGGAAATGGAGTCATTGCTACAAAATTTTTGAGAACTGATGCAAGCACCAAAAGGCTTACCACCAAAGCGTGAAGTGGAGCACAAGATCCAATTACTACCTGATTCACCTATTCCAAACATTGGGTTGTATAGGTAGTCCATAATGGAATCAAATGAGGTGAAGAAGCAAGTACAAGAGCTATTGGATCAAGGAATGATTCACCCAAGTGCATCACTAGTCGGATCCCCAATTGTACTAGTTCCAAAGAAGGATGGCAGTTGGAGGATGTGCATTGATTATCGAGCATTGAACAAGATTACCATTAAGAATCGGTACCCGCTACCATGGATTGATGACTTGTTGGACCAACTGAAGCATGCAAGGTATTTCACAAAGCTAGATTTGAAATCAGGATACCATCAAATCCGGATGAAGGAAGAAGACATCTGGAAGATAGCCTTCAAGACCAAGCAAGGTCTATTCGAATGGTTGGTGATGCCATTCAGATTAACCAACGCTCCTGCAACATTCATGAGGCTGATGAATGGCATGTTGAGACCTTTCCTGGATAGGTATGTAATTGTTTTCCTTGATGACATATTAGTTTTTAGTCCTACATGGGAAGAGCATATACAACACTTAAGGTCAGTTTTTGAAACATTAACAAAGGCAGATTTGAAATTGAATCTGAAGAAGTGTGAGTTTGGTAAAATATCTTTGGTTTATTTGGGACATGTCATTGGCAATGGAGAGATAAGGATTGATCCAGCCAAAGTGGCAGCCATAAGGGATTGGCCAAAGTCCAAAACTCAGACTAAGTTGAGGAGTTTTATTGGGGTAGTCCAATACCTCAAAAAATTTATCAAGGATTTCTCACACATAGTAGCACCTTTGCTAAAGATGTTGCAGAAGAACAAGAGCATTCATTGGGGTGAAGCTGAGAACAAAGCATTCCAAGAGATAAAGGATAAGGTATGCAATGCACCCATGCTTGCTATGCTAGACATGAGGATGCCTTTTGAGGTGGAGACAGATGCTTTTGAACATGCAATGGGAGTTGTCCTACTTCAAGGAGGTAGACCTATTTGTTATCATTATTAAAATTTCTTTAGGACTATTCTTAACTACCCAACATATGATAAAGAGTTGTTTGCACTAGTCCAAGCGATGAAGAAATGGTGACATTATCTATTGGGTAAAGAAATAATTGTGCATATGGACCATGAGCCATTAAAGTACTTGCAAACACAAAGCAAGTTACAATAGTCAAGGCACTTTAAGTGGATGGGTTTCCTATAGTAGTTCAATCTCTTGATTAAGTACAAGAAGGGAAAAACCAACAAGCTTGTTGATATGTTGTCCAGACCTCCTCTAAATATTGCATCTATGGTGATGGAGTTAGAGCCCTTCTCATTTGAGGAATATAAGGGACAATATGATGAGGATGATGAATTGGGAGACAAATACAAGAAGTTGAAGCATGGCATGCAAGGCAAATCCAATGAAGACTATCATGTGGAGAATGACTTGTTGTTCAAAGAAGGTAAGCTCTGTATTCCCAAGGGCAATAATCACTTGTAGTTGATTAGGGAAGCTCATACTTCATTGATTGCTGGTCATTTTGGTGTGCACAAGATTGTAGCAAATCTACAAAGGTATGTTTATTGGCCCAACATGCAAAATGATGTTTCCAGATTTATCCATGGATGTGCAACATGTAGCACAAGCAAACCCAACAACCATAAATTGGGGTTGTACACTCCCCTACCAGTTCCAAATCGGCCATGGGAAAGCATTTCAATGGACTTCTTGGGTGGCTTGCCAACCACTCGAAGAGGAAATGACTATTTGTTTGTAATAGTTGATAGATTTAGCAAGATGGCAATTGTTGTGCCATGCAAGAAGACTGTTACAGCAAAAGGGATAGCCAAATTATTCTTTGAAAATATTTTTATACATTTTGGATTACCAAAGAGCATCATTAGTGATCGTGATACTTGATTCCTCAGTAAATTTTGGAATGCACTTTGGGGAATGTTGGACACCAAGTTGAAAAGATCAACAACGTTTCATCCACAAACGGATGGGAAAAGTGGTCAACATAATAGTGGTGCATTTTTTGTAGGGATATAATCAACGTAATCCAAAAACTTGGGATGAAATTCTAGCATATGTCCAATACTGCTACAACCAGGCAATACACTCATCTACGGGGTTATCACCATTTGAGGTGTGTTATGGTTTCCAACCACACTCACCTTTTTATGGAGCCTTTGAAAGTGGGAAAGACCTAAGTAGCTCTAAAAAGGAAGGAGAGAAAGCACTAAAATTCATTCAACGTATTTAGCTAATACAACAAAAAATAGAAGAGAAGCTGAAGAAAACTCAACAACAATACAAGGAACGCCATGATAAGCACAAAGTATCTCATGATTTTCAAGTGGGAGATTTGGTATGGTTGTACTTAGGTAAGGAAAGGTTGCAAGGATTTGGGAAGAAAATCAAACCCATTAGGTATGGTCCTTTTAAAATTTTGGAAAAGTATGGGGAGAATGCTTTTCGTCTTGAATTGCCCAACTACATGCAAATGTACTCTGTTGTGAATGTGGAGAACCTAAGGTTGTTTGAGCCTTATCTACTGGATGAACGAGAAGAATCTCCAATTTTTCCTAAGTTGGATGATCTAGTCTCAGCTGAGTTTGAGATAGCCAAGGAATATTTGGTTTTGGATAAGAAAAAGTAGACAACTCGCCAAGGAGAAGAGGAGCTATGGCTAATCTATCCAAAGGGAAAATCACTAAGCAAGGCAAAATGGCTCTCAAGGAGATAGGTGGAGGTGCAATACCCTCATCTAACTCAATAATATTTTGAGGGACCAAAATCCTCTAATGGGGGAGGCATGATCAGGAGCTCAAAACAGTTCTACAAAGTAAATTGGGAGTTGAAACAAGCAATGAAAAAAAAACATTAAAATTTCAAAGTGCCCAAAATTTTCTAAATTTTTTTAAATTTATAATATGGCAAAATGGGTATACAAAACATTTGAAAAACACATGAAAATGCATCGTGGATCGAAAGATACATCCTTTTGAAATTTGTGGACTGTTATTAGGAATTGGTATTATTGAACCATAGTTTTACCTAAATCTTATAAAATATTGATGCTATGTATTATAATTTAGTACTATTGCAAATATTATCTTGATATATTTCCATCAAGCTTTTAATTGTGTCAAATGGAGCTCTCTAGCAAAAGTTATGGCAATTTCAAGCTTACAACTAATTATAGGAGGAAAAGTGGTGAAATTTTGGAAAGTACTAACAACAACTTATAAATAGAATTTTCCAAACCTAAATTAGGACTTTATGTGAGTTCTAGAGAGGATTATTTATCATTCTAATGTAAAGAGAAACTTTTATAAGAGAATGAGATATTCCAAAATATTTAAGGAGAACTCTTGAGCACTAGGGAAGGAAAAACTGAGTTTGCAAAAGAACAAAGGGTAGGAAAGACATCAGAGCAAGGGGAGAAAATTTGGAGAAGAAAATATTGCAGTCTAATACAACAGTTAAGGATTGTAATCAATGCATATTTTTCCAATAAAAATTTGCAAAAATCTTTTGATCGTGGTTTTACCCATTTTGGGGTTTCCACATAAATTTGGTGTCTCTCTTTGAACTGTGTGAATGTTTATCTGAGATTATTGCTATTTATTTTCCTTTATTTATTTGATATTATTGCTGCAATTATTATATTAATATAACATATAGAAATTAATAATTAATCAAGCATAAGGATTAAGCAAGATCCTTAGATCTATATGTAGAGGTGAATCCAGAGTGTGGCACTTTTTAGATCAAGCCAACACATTAGATATTGTGATTTCTAGCACCAATGTAGGGGTGGAGTTGGAGATATTTCTAGGAATTCTTCTACCATTTTGGCCCCCTTGGTACTCTTTGTAAGTCTACTATCCTAGATAGTTTAGAATCGCTCATTGAATGGACCATCATACACAAGCCTTGTTATCATTATGATCTCATACCACATCCTTTGCTACCAAAGATCTTCCTCTTTGAGTATCCTAGTTTCTCTAGGGCCTTCAATGCTTGGTGATTAGGTTTGATGTTAAGATAAAATCCATATTTAATATTTGCATTAGTGTACATGTACCAATTTAGGGTAGGCAATTTACCAATATTGGACTTCATCTTCATACCTCCATATACTCCCCAAAGTGGTTATCTACTTCTTTAGACGAGTTTACCTCATTCTTGATTCTATATCTCCTTTTATGTATGAGAGGGCATGCAAGACTTTGTAATCTAATTTCTTTTAGAAGTAGCCCTCTAGAATGTAGGAACAACTATCTCGAAATTATTCTAGTCCCATGTCCCTAAATTTCTCCTTCACTACCATGTCAAAACCATGTAGCTTTGGAGTTATTCTCATGATTTGTTTCTCAAGTGGGTGTTGTATTTTTAAGCCTTACTACCATAAAATATCACAAGTCCCAAATATAAAATAGCCACAATATTAAAGGTCAAAATAATAATATGATAAGTAGAATAATATGAGCAAATTAATATGTATATCAAGGTTTATATAATAAAGCAAATAACATTAATTTATATACTAGAATATGAATGTAAATAGCCAGAGTCATTCATGAAATATGCATGAAGACAACTTGTAATATTAATTGCTCAAATTTGTATACAAGCTTTATTCCTTTTCTTCCTATTACAACTCTATAATATAATATTTAGATTACTTTCTCATGGAGTATTATCTCCATAATATAGCCATAGTAATATGACTCTTCAAGTACTTGACTATTGCTCTCCATATGCCAAGTCTCATGACTCTTGACTACATACTAGGACACTTGACTCTAAGACACTTGCATACATGACTCTTACAATTCTACATGCACTCCTAATCTAGAACACTTGTGCACATCCTCACAGTGCATAATTGCACTCTTACATACAAGACACTTCTGCAGATTCTCTCAATCTACACTTGCACTCTAATTTACATGATACTTGTGCATTTCCTACATATTACCCTTTCATATGACACTTGTGCATTTTTTGGACATTGATACTTATATTAAAGGGGAATTATAAATTACACTCTAAATTATAGAATCCACCCTAAACTATTATATATTTACAAATGTACCATGAAGGTACCATGGGGTAAATTAACATGTACCAAATAATGTAATATTCCTCAACATCCCACTGTATTAAATTATTTGGTTATTGAAGACTTTAGTCTTCAAACTTAGTCTTTAATATTCATGTGACCTTGCATTTTTCATGAAACTCTATTTTAGATTCATATTTATCTTCTTGGAGTTCTGTTCAGAGTTCTTTTCCATATTTATTATTTGATTCTCCAAGCTTTGGATCTTCATGATATGGATCATGAACTTCTTGAACTTATTCTTATTTAGCTCTACGTTCATATGTATGAATATATTGAACTTCTTCTTTGTATTTGACCTCATGTGCTTCATTTGACTTAGTTTTCATATAATCTTAATATTGTCTTATTTCTTTTGAACATTCACTTAGAGCATCATAATAATTTCCTAAGTTATATGAACTTGGAATATCAATATTGCATGACAAATATAACATTGTTTTTAGAGATGATTCAATTGTATCAATCTCTACTTTCCTCTTTAGAGTTTCAATCAACTCTTTTTGCTTTAGATTTTCATTTTTATAAAGTTCAAGTGAAAGCAATACCATATACATTATGCTACCTATATCAAGAGGTATCATAATATCATATTTTGAATTATCAATTGCTTCAATAAGTTTTGAGTGTAAATAGTATTCAAATGTCTCAAAACTTTCATCCATAGCTTCTCTATAGATGAATTGTAATGCCATATCTAGCTTACCCTTAGATTTTTCAATCAAATTCTTAATGCCAAATTTTATAACTTCTAATATTTGCTTTCTAATTATGGACTCCATATTTTAATCAAAGTTTACAATTTGATTCCTATGAAGTAGTAATCCTTATATCTCCCTAGTTAATAATAACTCAAACATGAAATTTGTAAAATTCTAACCCTCTAATGTTGAAAACCTTTTAACTCCCTAATTAATAAATTTGCAGATTTTCAAGATACTTCAAAATTTTCAAAAACTAAACACTCAAATTTTTTAAAGTTTTTAAAATTTGCTAAAAACTTTCTAATACCTTTCAAAAAAATTGAATTTAAAAAATCACTCTATATAAAAAAACAAAATTCCATCCCCGTGAGTGTGGTCTACCAGCAAGGACGCCACTTGCATTATTGATGATGTGACCCGGGTTCAATCCCCACGACGGATGTGTATAAGAAGTATTACTAAAAAATAAATATAATAAGAAAATTCCTTTAATTTCTTATATCTCATTTTCTTTTTAAAATTTTGACTCCAAAAATGTAATAATAAGAAAAATATATAATATTTATCTTATATCTCCAAAATTAACCTTAGCACTATATTTAAAAATTTTCCCACCAAAATGCTATGCGTTGCATAATTAATTTAGTTGTTACTTGACAATGCATCAACACTGAAGTATTTGGATTTATTATTAATGGTAAATGTAATGCTAGGGCATTATGCATTTGCTTTGCATGGATGTATCATGCATTCAAATGTTTCAACTTCAATGTGCACCAATTCACCTTCCTTTCCAACGTTCTACGTTTTGCTTTTAGATGCACTTGGGTTTCTTGTTTAGCTTCTAACTTTTGCTTCGAATCATGCACTCAGGGCACTTTTGGTTCATTTATGTTTAGCTTCTAATTTGAATTGCTTGGGGTGATTGGTTTGACTTCATTTTACTTTTGGTTTAGGGTACTTAGTTCACCTATGGCTTGCTTCTAATTAAGACACTTGGTTCACCTTTGTCTCTCTATTGGTTTAGGCCGCTTGGTTCACTCAAGAACAACTTAGACCTAGTTCACCTGATTTCTTCACAAGAGAAATATATTAAAGAACCAACACTTCTCTTTTTATAGATTCTAGTTCACTATGTTGGCCACTACTAGCTTTTACTCTTTATTTTCTACATTGGTTATGTATTATAATATTGACTAAATGATCCAATATACTTGTGTTGACTGCACTATACTTTCAATGTTGGCTGGATGGCCTATTCTTCTATGTTGCTTTCTTATGATGGTTGAATGGAATTATATTTTGCATTACCTTATTGTGATGATTAATGGCCTACTCTTCTACAATATTATACTCTAGGGCTTCTTTCCTTTGTATTAACTTCTTAGGCCGCTCTCTTCTATCTTGGATTATTGAGCCTCTTTCCTTTATCTTGGCTTCTTGAGCCTCTATTTCCTCTATATTATCCTTTTGGGATATTCTCTTCAATATTGGCCTCTTGGGACTTTCTCTTCAATATTGGCCTCTTGGGCCTTTCTCTCTATTACAAAAATGTCTACCTTGAAGAACTTGCTTCAAAAAGTGATCCATGACCAAGACTGAAATGATATATAGATATATTCAGTTAGCCTAGTTCTTCAATGTATTTTGGGAAGATACTTCCCTCTTTTTTGCTTTGTAATACTCCGCTTTTCTTTCTATATTTCTTGTTTTTGGTTATTGTTAGCTTTTGAAGCTTTAATACTAATGTAAAAATCATAGGAAAATAATCACAAGATCAAATATAATGAAGTTGCAATATAATGAATCAAATATAATAACTTAGAATAGAATGAATCATAAGAATACTAATAGAATAATCATATAAACAATACTCACAACATTGCACATAAAAAAACTGAGAATATTATTCAATAATGGTCTACTAGTGCAAGAATAAAACTATCCACGTTCAATGAATATCACAATGTTTTGTCATAAATATATAATTGTATATGACTCCTCATATGCTACACTATTGACCTTCAATATTCTTTACAATTGTTCAATTTCTTATTCTAAGGACACATGTGAACACTTACATATTGCACACTTGTGCACATTTACACTCATAACACTTGCACTCACATTTACATGACACGTGCATTTCCTACATATTAGTATATTATAGAAGGTATTAACTCACTCACTAATCTAAGACAATTCTAATCTAATATTTACAATGATGTACAAAGGTGGTACGTTGGCATGTACTAAATAATGTAATATTCTTCAACGCCCCCTGTATTACATTATTTGGTTATTGAAGACTTTACTCTTCAATATAGTTTTCATCCTTCATGTGACTTTGCAATGGATTTGATATTTATATTGTTCTTCTCCTTCTTGCTTGTCTTCATCTTTGATTTCAACTTCATGTTCTTCAATCTTTGTACTTTCTTGAGCTTTCACATTGTCATTAGATTCTTGCAAAAGAATCTTCTCTTTACCTTTGTCCTTCACATCATATGTCTCTTTTTGTATAGAACCTTCTAAGTATCCACTTAAAGCATCATGATAATATTATGAGTTAGATGAACTTGGACTATCGATATTACAAGAAGAATGAAATATTCTCTCGAGTAAATGATTCAATTATTTTCAATTTCACTTTGAGAGATTCTATCATTTCCTTTTATTTTATATTCACTTCTTTGTAGAACTTGAGTGTAAGCAATGCCATATATATTATGCTACCAATATCTAAAGGTATCAAGATACTATCCTTTCCATTATCAATACCTTCAACAATCCTTGCATGTAGATAGTATTCCAATGTTTCAAAATTTTCATCAATTGCCTCACTATAGATCAATTTTGAAACTAGGTCTATTTTTCCTTTAGAATTTTCAATCATATTATTGATTCTAAATTTTATGACATTTGCTATTTATTTTCTAATCATGTTTTCCATATCATTATCAATTGAGTTCGTTGAATCCTTTGAAGTAGATATCCTTATGTATTCCTAGGTTTTGAATAATAAATTTTCAAGTTTCTAAATTTTCACAAACCTATGAAGTAGAATTCCTTATGTCTCCCTAATTATTTAGAAACTAATAAAATAAGAATTTTTGCAAATTTAATATTTCCTAAATTTGAAGTAGACTTCCTTATCTCTCCAAAATTAAATAATTTGCAAATATTCTATAAGCTTTGAATTTCAAAAATATTGAAATAATAAAACTTTCAAACATTAAAATATCCAAAAAACTTGAATTTAATAATCCCTATTACTACTTATCACTCCAAAAAATTTAAGGATAAACAAAACTCTAATTAAACTATTAATAAGCTTATCTCTCCAAATAAATCTCAAAAATTAAAACTTAACTTTATAAATATTAAAAAATTAACCTTATCCCTCCATTCAACCTTAGGACAAAATTTAAATTTAAAAAATAATCTTGTAAACCCTAATTTTACCTTTCTCCTCCTGGGTGGCTTCCTAAAAATTTGAATTTAAACTTGGTTCTTAGACATTTTTTATTGTCCTCCTTGGAATCCGTGATGTGCCTTTGGATGAGATGTTGTTCATGCATGGAACATCTTTAAAAATTATTTCACTCCTTCCATAAGAATCATTTCATGTGCCTCATGGCACTCTATCTCTTGAATCTTCTTCTAATGTGTCACTTGAATCGACTCCAATCAACACTCATGCTTGATGTTTTGGATCTTCTCTTCACTTTGGCATTTGAACGTTTCAATTTTTTAAATTATGGTGCTCAATCTCTCTTTGTTTCTATGTGGCATTTGACTACGCTTGAATTCTATGTCTTCCTTTGGCACTTGTTTCACCGAGCACGTCACTTAACCTTGGAATGTAAGTTGCACACCATGAAAATGCCTTATTTGGGCATGTTGGAGGATGCTCAACTCAGACTGGCCAAAAATTTCATCTCCCCAAATTGCACTCAAAATTTTGCTTAGCTCAGTTGTTACATTTGATTCGCTTCTAACATTTCACTCTTCCCTAGCAAGGTGTCTATTCATCTGGAATTCAAATTAATTTCACTTGGTGCATCATTTGCTTGGTTCTCTTGGTGTTACATTTGCTTGCCTTAATCAATGCTACGTTTACTTTGCATACTTAACGCTTTATTTGCTTTGGCTAACTTGGTATTTCAGGTTTTCAATATATCTTCTCCTCGACTCCTCGATTCTATATTAGCCCTCAAAATCCTACATTATAGTTGACATTTTGATTCACATTGCTTGGATTTGCTTGAATTTATCTCCATAATATGATTGTCTTGGTCTCCACACTTGGCTCTTGGTCTCCTCACTACATCACTTGGTATTAGGTATTCTGCACTACATTTCTTGACGCTTGGTTTCTACATTATGTTGCTTGATGCTTGGTCTCCTGTAGTATATCACTTGGTACTTTCTCCTAACTAGACTACACTATCCCTTTGGATCTAGTCTATGCTCTTCCTTTGACTCTGGTCTATGTTCTTCCTTTGCTTGTGTTGTCTCCCTTTGCTTGATTTGTCTCCCTTTGTCATAATGAATTGAAGTTATACGATAATATTCGTTCCTCTACCATTCTAATCTATCTTGTTCTTGCAGGTGTAGGTGCAAATTACTCATGCATTGGATCACTAAAACATAGACTTAATTCCTTGATTAATTTAACACCATCTTCACTACTCTTATATGCACTATAGTGGTGTTACTTGCATGCTATCTTCTACTCTTATTTCTATGTTCCAAACTACACTTGAATCTTGTTGCCTTATGTTCTTAATATCACTTCCCTTGATATATTCAAACTTCTTCTAATCTTGTTGTCAAGCTTACTGCCTTCTTAGATGTCTCTGCATAGTACACTTTCTCTTCTCAATATTTTAGACTTAACTTGGCCATATCTACTCTTGTATTAAGAGTATTTTATCTTTGTCCTTGCTTGTGGTCTTAGACTTCTCAAACTTTCAAGATGCATTTCTTTCTATGTTGTCCTTTCATTTTGGTTGAATCTTTGTATGTTGTATTCAAGTTTTTAAACTTTTTTCCTAATGGCTCTTTTGCACTTTGATTGTGTTAGAGTATATTACATTATTTGGTACAATTCAATGCACCACCTTGGGTACATTATTAGACTAGGAGTTTATCTTAGGTTAAGTAGTTACTTGAGGAAGAAGTAATAAATGCACAAGTGTTAGAATGTGCAATGATGTAAATGTGCATGTAGTCCACATGTACATGAGTCCTTAGAATAGGAAGAACAAGTGTCCTTAGTTAGGTGTGCATGTGCACAAGTGTCTATCATGCAGAATACACGTGTCCTTAGGGTAGGAAAGTGAAGAGTCACATACTAGTATATATATGTGTGACTATTCATTATAATGTAGGATGAAGCATACAATCTCCATATCATGCACTAATAGATTGAGCTTCATATATTGTATCAAGTTTCTATTTTCTCGAGTTTACATTAATGGCTATTGCATGAGTTAATTCAAAAGTTTCTTATGCTATTTACTTGCATATCAGATTACCATTAACATAGTTATAACATTGCTTGCTTATTTTATTATTTGTGACTGTATTTTTTTTAAGTTTTATAGATTCAAAAGCTAATAGTGGTATCAGGGCACATTGTAGATCAAAAGGAAATAGTGAGATCCATAAGGGAAAGTGAGGAGAACTTAAGGGAGAATATTTATAACATTGGAAGGAGTTTGCTATAGAATTTTAGAGCTTTGAGAACAACAAGAGGACAATATTAATAGTTGCTAATTTTCATATTTCTAGAGAGAAATTTGGAGGAGAGTTGAAACCATCAAATCACAATTTCAGGTAAAAATATTAAAGGAGATTTTAAAGCTACAAGTTGGTGAGGTAAAGAGTTTTTTTGGACAGCAAGGTCGAGCTGCAATTTCATAGAAATGAGGTAGCATTTAGGTGATCCAAATAACCAAGAAATCCACCACCAAACTGAGTTTAAAAAGGTATGCAACTTTGGTGCAAAAGGTTCATTATTTGAACACTTATTATAGTCTTCAAGGAAGTGTAGTAGATAGTTTTCTACAAGGTTAAAAACCTGCACATAAAGAATAGGAGTTAGATATATTTCAAGAGAGAAAAATATCAAAAGAAGACTTCATTCTAAAGTTTAGATTACATATACAAGAGTACATAGTGTTTGCATAATTAAGGAGCTTGAAATCACCACAAGAAAATACCACAAAGCATTCAACCAACAAGGAGGCAGAGTTGAAGTGTTACCAACAACGTAGAGATCATCACTTCATGAGAACAAAAATGATATCATAGACCCAAAAGGTAGTGTTAAGAGAAGTGTACAAGATGAAGTAGTATATGCCTTTGGAACTATGTCCCAAGAAGACATTTCTTAAAGGTTTCACTAATAATATCATTTTGAGAGAAAATAAGGAATTTATAATCTCTTTGAACACGTTAGTAAGCACACCAAGTTGAAGGTAAACTTATCACAATATGAGTGAGCAATCAACCAATAAGATTTGAAGATACAATGAGCATATATGGGTTTGTTGAGTTGGGAAGAAAATTGAAAAGCACTATGTGCATGGTGAAGTTTTTTAAACCTAATATCTTTTGCATTGAGTGTCAGTGAATCACGAGCTCAAAATTACTTTGACCATAACTATTGAGCATTATAATTAGGTGGTGCCACCTAGACCTAATCACAAAAGGGAGAAATAGTAGCCATTATAGAAGAAAACCATCTTCATTATCTCACGTAGTTACCAATCTCATCATGTTGATAATGAATGGAGGAGCGCCAGTGTTTGATAAGTCAAATAATATTACTAATCTTTGAAGTTATTGATAAAAGTACAATGTAACATTGATCCATATTTAGACAATCACGTCAAAGAAAGGATAGGGCATCTATTTAATGTAGTTCATGAAACAGTCACATTGGAAGGAAATGGTCATGAAGTCTTTAATGCATGTTGGAAGGAAACGAGCATGAAGTCTTGTTGTAATGAAAGTATCAGAAGAAACACCAAAGCACATCATTACAAAATTCCTAACCATTACACGTGCAGGTGCTCAATTAGATTCTTTTACAAGGTTGCATGCACTTTAGGAGGAGTACTGCATGAAATAACATGCTCATTGCACATTAGTTTGGGAGTCAACAATGATCATATAATCGTGTAATGACAAAAATTTCATTCCAACACATTATAGTGCAAAAGAAAGTAGATCATCACTATGCACGTGTTTCAAAATAGGTGGTAGAGATCTTTGAGTCTAATAGAGGTGCTCACTTTTGAATTAGAATCGCAAAAAGGACTATGAAGACGCATAGATTTTGAGCTATTATGATAATCTTTAAAATTGCTTGAATTATCTAGTTACTACGTGCAATGCTTTGGAATCCACATCAAACAATAATTTTTAAACCATAGCACAGGCATTATCAAGGAGGAGTGTCACAATCAAATAATATTGAGAGCATAATCATTATATAATTAGAAGTAGCACCATTGAACCATTCACACAAATAAAAGTAATATCAAGTAATCATTAGTAGTTGAAATTGAGTTACAAGTGGGAGTTTCCTGTCGAATAGAGACATAACATCTCAAAGAGTGCACAATGAAGCAACAAAGGTGCCAAAAAAATTAAAGGGAATTTACAACCACGTGGAAGATATGTTGATCACAAGGGATATCACTATCAACATCATTTATTTCCTGCTTATCCCTCGCCTAAATAGCCACTTGGCATAGTGAAAAGGGCGTGTCAAACTTTGGTAATCTTATGTAGTCAACACAACAATTTCAACATCATCTATATTGCTGGTAGGAGACAACGAAACAATGCATAAGGTAAAATCATAATTTTAAGCCTTGGTTTTTTCATTTGGAGGTAAAATATGGAATATTGGTTAATAAGGGAGCCATAAGGTAAATAATATAGATTTATTGAGATTTGGTTCCTTTACAAATAATAAGAAGATAAATCATAACTTTAGAAAATATATTGAATATCTTTGAATATAGTAGAAGGTTATATTTTTAAGAGGTATTTCAAATTGTATTATTCCAGATTTAAAATACTTGCAAATAATTAAACTAAGAGATATAAGGTTTTCTACCTTGGAAAATTGAAACATTATTTTGCAAGTATTACCATTTTCTAAATTTCCAAATTAGGGAGATATAAGGAATACTACATCAAACTTTAGGTTATTGAAATTTAGAAAATTAAACTTTTAAAATTGAAGTTGAATATTTGAGAGATAGTATCTAATCATATAATCAAAACACTAGGGAGTCATAAGGTCTTCTACATAAAAGGAACATGGCAAGGAAAAATCAAATGAAAAAAGAAAACAAGTAATCCAAAAATAGAAACTCAAAAACTAGAACTTCATGAGTTATCAAAATTAGTTGAAGAAGAAAACCTATGTCTACAAGAAGAACTAATTTACATTGGAGAAGACTTAGACTTTCAAGAAGATGAAATATACATTCAAGAAGACCATGGAAAACAATTAGACATTCAGGAAATTTTAGAAATATTAGAAAGGTTAAAATGTCATATACAACACCAGATAGAAGATACTAAAAAGGATTCATCAAGAGGAAAGAGTGTCTTTCAATCAATGTTAAAAGAAATAAAAAATGAAAATTTCTTAGCACTTAGCAATTACCTGAATGGAAGGCTTGATGAGACATATAAATATTCTAAAAATAGTTTCATATTACCTAGTGATATAGGAGATCTGATATATATGGCATTACTTTCTAATGAAGTTCTACATGACAAGAATAGAAGACAAGAAAACATGATTAAATATTTGAAGAGCAAGTTTATTGATGAAACAAATACCTTGAATAGTAGGCTTGAAGATATTACTAGTGAAGCAGAAAAAGGAGATTTTTTAATACTTAAAAAATGCATGCAAAATGTTCTTAATGATTGCAGTGAAATTTTTGTTACTATACGTGTTAATATATGGAGAATAATATACAAAGGAATTGTCACTCTTAATATTTCTAAGATGAGAGAACAAGAAAAGATTGAAGAGGTAAAGAATAAAATAGAGATAATAGATGCATGTTGTGATACTAGTGATCTTATTCAAAAGGAAAAAGATACAAATCATAATTCTTGTCAAAATAAAATGGAACAGTGTAATGCAAACATTGAAACTAGTGATTTAGAATCCTTGACAAATATAGAATAACCTATTGCAAAGATTGATGCTATATGCGATACAAGTGATTTGAATACAGTTCATGATTGTGCAGAAAAAGCCTATGCTATTAGAATTAATGAAGGCATAGATGATAGAGATAGTGATGCACATAATCATATTGATACTAACAAATATCATTCTAATGATTGCATTGGTCATACTAATGGTTTTTGTTCAAATTTGATAAGATATGAAGATATAGCATCAGAAATTAGATCAAGGTATGAAGGTCTTGAATATACAAGTTAGACTAGCAACAATAAGCAAGGAACTGAATTTGTAATAGAACATAGTGACACCAAATCAGTAACAAAGATTGACAAGAATAGTTTCTATGAAGGACATAATGGTCAAAGGGAGTTGGTAACAAAAAATAGGTGCAATCATTGTAGCAGATATGGGCATAAGATAGAGAGATGTTGGAATCTCCATAGTTGTAAAATTTGTGGAGGAACCAATCATTCACAAAGCCATTGTTGGTACAAAGAAAATAATTTATTTGATTATATATACAATGATAAGAAACTTCATTAATTAATTTTCTCACACATATTTCTCAAGGTATAGATATGGGCACAAGAAAGGTATGAACTTCAACAACAAAATCGGAAGGAAACCAGTAACAGTATTAAATTTAGAATACAAAGTCAAGCAAAAAGAAAAAGCTTGAGTAGAAGATCAAATCCAAGATCACTTGAATAATGAAGACAAATACAAAGATCCATATTGAAGACTAAAGTATTCAATACCCAAATAATGTAAGACATGGGGGTGTTGGAGTATATTACATTATTTGGTACCTTGTAAGTATATTACATTATTTGGTACATGTCAAGGTACCACCTTGGGTACATTATTAGACTAGGATTTTATCTTAAATTAAGTAATTACTTGGAAAAGAAGTAATAAAAGCACAAGTTTTAGAATGTGCAATGATGTAAATGTGCATGTAGTCCACATGTACATGAGTCCATAGAATAGGAATCGCAAGTGTCCTTAGTTAGGTGTGCATGTGTACAAGTGTCTATCATGCAGAATGCACGTGTTCTTAGAGTGGAAATATGAAGAGTCACATACTAGTATATATGTGTGACTATGCATTGTTGTAGCACCCTAAAATTGGTGCAGTAAACCTTAGTAATAATTTAAATTTAAATTTTAACCCCGAACCGCCCTTTAACCACCTGTTAAACCGCTCCCCTTATTTTTTGTGCCATTTTTAGGATTTTTTGTGATCGTTGGACGATATCATCGCCGATCAGACGATATCGCCTCAGATCGGACGAATTCGTCTGGAGCAGAACGTCCAGACGATTTTTTCCCAAAATTGATTTTTCATAATTAGATTCTGTTTCAACGGCATCTCTAATCGGGGCAAAAGCGTGTCTGTGTGGTTAGAGACCTCCCCCGTTGGAGATCTCCCAAATTGGGATGATCTCCAACCTCCTAACCTCCCTCCTAAGCCTATTTAACCTTAGGACCTCCCATGACCTTCCCCCTGGCTGAAATGTTTTGTAACCTGAGTTTTATGTGCATTAGAGTATCTTGAATTACTATTTGCCTTCGTGTATTTTCAAGTTTGCTTGCAGGAACTTCATTATTTTTCAACCGAAGCAAGCTCAGATCGTCGCAGACGATCCTGTATGATCTCGGACGATCACATCAAAATTCAATACGATTTCGTATTCTGCAGACGATTTCGACTGTAGCTATCATTGGGGGAAATCAGTGCCCAAAGTTTGCATTCTTTGCCTTTTGTTCATTGTTTATTCCTACATTAGTTAAGATTATTATTATTCTACATCTTGGAGTTCACCCATGTAGCTTAAGTGCATGATTGAGTCATAAATTTTCATTAAAGCATTGTAATTCACTTAAATTTCCATTTGTAATTATCATATTAGCATCACTATTAGCATTTTACATCATTTCCATTTGTTGGTATAGCTGCATCTCTGGTATTTTGTATCTATTTCTCTGATTGCAGGTCTCTGATGAATTCGTCTGATGAATTCGTCAGATCTCAGACGATCCTGTCAGATCTCAGACAATCCTGTCATATCAGAGGCGATCTTGACTGCTTCAAAAATTAGAACCTCCATCAGACATCCGGAATCAGGTATGGTTTTTCTCATTTAGCATATTCTCTGTGTTTTATGTTTAGTTCTATTTTCTGTATTCATTTAAATCTGTATTTCATATAGAACAATTTAGATTCATTTGGCCAAACCTAGGACTTAAATGATTAAAGATAAAACTGAACACATCAAACTCATCCCCAACCTAGGCATGGAAACTACCACTAATAGTTTCCTGGTGAACCCCACCATCCATCAAAAAATCACCTTAATACCCCTCCCCCGAGAGGTGCGACCTTCAAATGGCCTCTCAGTCCGAGGTATCGTCCCATCCTTCTCGCATCCCTCTTTCGAGCGCGGATCCTTTAGCCTGAAGGTAAGGGTGCAAAAAATTTGGAATGATACATTTTGGTGAACCCGACATGAATAACATAGGCATCTTTCTGATTCAAAAATATAAAAAAAAACAAAAAAAAATATATATATGTATACAAAAAAAAAAAAGTAACAAAATCATCATTTCAAGTTTGCATGTTTTAGATTCAATTCTAAATAGTAGATGCTAAATATTACTTTTAGAAGTACTAAAGAAACCATGAGTTTTTACTCAAATCAATATGAGCCCATCAGTAATGTTGGAAGAATCCAGCTAAATACATTTGTTGATTATGATCAACCTCATCCCTATTCAACATCATCTCCATCACACTTTTCTCATTTTTCATCCTTACCCCAATAGGACAATCCCTTTGCCAATCCTCTTCTTAACGATATTATCTATTCTCCCATATATCCATATTATGTCTATCAATCCACATACAATCCTCCTCCACCCTTTCAATATTTTTCTTTCAATACAACACATCCATTTCAACAAGAAAATACTTATTCTTCCAATTCTACCATGCACTCACCTCATACTTCACAATCTTCTTGTCATCATTCTATCCATAATAAAGAAAGTAGAGGTGAGAAACCATTAGGTTATTTTATTACTGAATTCCTAAGGCACTTATCAAAAACCTCTCGAAAACCTTCATCACGTAAATTTACTAAGCTCAATCAACCAATGGATATAATTCTCAAGTATTTACCTGACACAAATAGGATTGAACTCCCTTCCATAAGACAACCTGATACCACAGCAGATTGGTTTAAACTTGAGTTACATTGTGAATATCATAGAGTGGATGGACATATGACACAAAAATGTAAAGATTTAAGATGTTCAATTCAAAATTTTATTGATGAGGGTCTTTTTAATATAAAGTAATTACAATCTACAACTGATTATAAATCTCCAGTAAACAATCAAACTCCTACACAACAAATACCAATAATCAATCAAAACATGGAGATCTCCCAAGAACCCCTATTCAATTATCAACAACAAGAAACCAATCAAATATTGCATGTTAATGTGTCCCATCATGATGATATTATTAATATAGTAACAGAAACTACAAATGAGCAACCTCAAGTTCAATCAACTCAATCTGATATTCAAGATATTGATTCCTCATTTGACCAACCTTCAAAACTATCTTTGGCTCTAGAGAATGATCCAAAATGGAATGTAAGCATAGAAATCTTATCTTTAGAATCAAAATCTCAATTTGAAGTCCACTTTGATAGCCAAAAACGAGTGATTAACTCTCAAGCAAAGATATCCCTTTTAGAAGTATTACAAAGTTCTCATAAGGAAACATTGTTCAAAATACCTAGCCAACAATTTATCCTTCATGATATTTTTCCTAAGGACATAATTAATGGTGTAAAACCTCTTGAGGTTAATCATATTTCATTCTATGATGAGGATATTCCTTCCTCTACTCCACAAGAAGACTCATCTCTTTACATTATAGGATCTAGTAAAGAAATACCTGTTAAAACTATCATGGTAGATAATGCCTTCTCTCTTAATTTATGCACTTATCAATTATTTCAAAAACTCAAATTAAAGGAAAAAAAATCTTAATGAATCAAATGTTATTATAAAATCTTTTAATAATGAAATTCAAGAGACATCAAGTTCTATACATTCTCCATTGTCACAATTACCTTCTATCCATCATTTTTCTTCATCCATATATGATCATCCTTGTTTACCAAATAACACTCATGCATATCTTTCACATATAATTTCTCCATCTTATCAAGACTTGGAATATAGTAATAAGAATGAAGAACTTTCTTATCCTTCTGGCATTTTATTTTGTAACATGATCAATTTTATACATATAAAAGTCAAATCTTTTGCTACATTATTTTACATTATAACAAAGCTTGTGTTATTGCTACCTTTTATTCATCACCTTTTGTTCTTACTTTCACCACAACCAAATTATCCTTCAAAACCGCCTTTGATTTTGAAGCAACCTTAGGCGTGCTATATTCAAATAACCTTGTATATTGTATATATTATTTTGTTTATTATTTCATTTTAAGTAATCCATACAAAAATTTCAAAAATAATAGTATTATTTATTTTCAATTCATAAATTAAAAATAAAAAATCATCAAAATCTTCAAAAATATTTGTATTTATTTATGGCACTTGTTAATTCTTTCAAAAAAAAATATATATATATATATATATATATATATATATATATATAAAAACAAAAACAACAATATTATTGACTCTTTCGAAACAAAAAAAAAAAAAGGAAAGAGAGAGTCAACATTTTCAAAATCTTCAAAAATATTTGTTGTATTTATTTATGGCACTTGTTAATTCTCTCTCTCAAAAAAAGAAAAAAATGTAAAAACAAAACAACAATATTATTTACTCTTTCAAAAGAAAAACAAAAAGAAAAAGAAAGAGAGAGTCAAAATTATCAAAATCTTCAAAAGAATATTTGTTGTATATATATTCTTGAAGTATTGCAATCATATTTTCAAATTATTTCGGATAAATTAGCATTTATTTGGAATCCCTCACTTTTGCAAACACAAAAAAATAAATATCTTGATTTTATCTGGCATGATTACTTATCTCTCTTATATCAAAGTCCACAAATTGAATTAAATAAAGTTTGAGCATAGAGAATTGATCTTGTTATTTACTTAAACCAAGCATATCCTTTCACATTAAAATGATTACATTTGCAATTTCAATACTATGCTACATAGTAGAAGTGGTTTCTTGAGCGAAAAGTTTCCCCTGCTATCCTATCATGCACATGGTCTAGAATCTTTGAGAATTGACAAAAGGACAAGCTCACCCCTACCCAGAATAAAAATCCCTTGCTCTACAGCTAATCCAAGCAAGTATCCCTAGTATAGGCAGCAAAATAAAGAGAGAAAATCATTCAAAATCATGAGAAAAAGAAGCATTATTTCTAGTATCATTTTGTACTATCTCAGCACTATTTCAGCATTATCTCAAATATCAAGCAAAAATACAAAAATACAAAAGCAAAATACAAAAAAAAAGAAAAGAAAAAGCAAAGCAAAGAAAGCAAAGAAAGCAAAAGCAAAAGCAATAAAATCCTTTTCCCTACCCATTGAAAAGAAAAGAAGGGTGAATGAGCTTGAATCCCTGGAATTCTCAATTATTCGAAAACTGTGAGGTAAGCCCCATAACAGGTGGTTTGTGCCCAACCCGCTTGGCCTTGGGTAATTCCTAGCGTGGTGATATGTTTGTCACATTAGCGACCTTCTTTTGTACGGACCTATGTCCGCTTATGGATTAGCTAGCTCTTGATAACCCGACTTACATAGTAGTCTGGTACGGTTATATGCATCTAAATCATGGTTAATGAACACTTATTTGGTTAATTCAAATCACTTGTATCAAATTATCTTGCTCAAAACTGGTAAATACACAAAGCAATTGCACACACATTTGTAGTTGAGAGATTTTTTGTATCATTATGATAAATCAAGATCGGAAATGAACTCACATACGCACATGGGATTCCTTATAAATCTAACTTTTGTCTTTGAGATAATTTAAAATATTTATGCAAATTGTCTGGAAAAATTTCATTTTCTTACTTGAGAACAGTTGTTTAGTATAAGGACAACTACATGCATTTTCAAAAAAATCAGAATCTTTTTCAAAAAACATGCAATAAAGTTACATTTATATATAATTTTTGACTTTCGCGATGATGGTATAGTTCCAAAACCTAAATTGGAATTTTATGCCTAGTGCAAGTCCTCATCTTTACATTTTTTGTTTATTTTCAAAAATAAAAAATCAACCATGCAATAAAACTGTTATATCAATTTTATTTTTTGGATTTCGCGATGATGGTATAAGTCTATACCTAAATATTCTATGCCTAGCGCAAACCATTGTATTAATTTTATTCCCCATTTATTTAAAATCATAAAAACATATGGCTTCAATCATTATGTTACACAATTATGCTTTAAAAAGAACGAACATTGTTACTATTTCATGTCATTATGTCAACATGCAAATTTGCAATGATGGTATAATTCCTAGGGAATTATTCAAAAATTTTATCACACTTAGGAATTTATGCCTAGCAAAACATCATTTTTATTATATTTAATGCAAAATATTTTCATGGAAATCTGAAAACAAATCACTATCATCATCACCATTTTTCATCATCACAATATCAAAGTCTTAAGACAGTCTCTTAAGCACTCTTTTTTTACTTTTAGCAATATTTCTATACCGGGATTAGCTTGACGACCTAGCGAGCGACAACTCCATGAAATGGTCATAAATAGTGACAATGTCCTTTGAAATTATTGTTAAAAGTCCCTTTTATTTTTTATCAAATCATTCCACAAACAACCAATTTGTTCACATCAGATTATTTCATTTAAATTTTAAAAAGCATGACATCAAATTATAATATTTTCAAACAACATAATTACATGAATCATCAAATCAATCAAATCAAAACATTAAAGCATCATACACACACATATGACACAAGTCATATAAAAAATATTTCATATATATCAGCAAAATTATGTACATCATATCAAAACTAGAGATAATGAACAGTAAAAATGAATTAGGGTTTTACCCTATTTTTCTTAATTTTATTCAAAAACAATTAAAATTTTTGCCTTTTCACGTTTTTACCTCAAACGTTCGATTTGAGTAAAAACACGGAGGGGGCACCATAGTAAGCTGTTGTACGATTCGACCTAGAATCGTTGCCTAAAAATGGGAATAAATTTTTGCTTTCTCGTAAATCGAGAAGAACTCATCTTTAACGTATTTTCTTCGAAAAAGAACTCGTCTTTAACGCATTTTCTTCAGAAAATTCGCTAAAGAGGGGGCAAAATATAGCACCCTAAAATTGGCACAGTAAACCTTAGTAATAATTTAAATTTAAATTTTAACCCCGAACCGCCCTTTAACCGCCTGTTAAACCGCTCCCCTTATTTTCCATGCCATTTTTAGGATTTGTTGTGACCGTTGGACGATATCGTCGCCGATTAGACGATATCGCCTCAGATCGGATGAATTCATCTAGAACAGAACGTCCAGATGATTTCATACCAAAACTGATTTTTCATAATTAGATTCTGTTTCAACGACGTCTCTAACCGAGGCAAAAGCATGTCTACACGGTTAGAGACCTCCCCCATTGGAGATCTCCCAAATTGGGATGATCTCCAACCTCCTAACCTCCCTCCTAAGCCTATTTAACCTTAGGACCTCCCATGACCTTCCCCCTGGCTAAAATTCTTTGTAACCTGAGTTTTATCTGCATTAGAGTATCTTGAATTACTATTTGCCTTCGTGTCTTTTCAAGTTTGCTTGCAGGAACTTCACTGTTTTTCAGCCGGAGCAAGCTCAGATCGTCGTAGATGATCTCGTACAATCTCGGACGATCACGCCAAAATTCGAGACAATTTTGTATTCTGTAGACGATTTCAACTACAGCTATCATTGGGGGTAATCAGTGCCAGGAGTTTGCATTCTTTGCCTTTTGTTCATTGTTTATTCCTGCATTAGTTAAGATTATTATTATTCTACATCTTGGAGTTCACCCATGTAGCTTAAGTGCATAATTAAGTCATAAATTTTCATTAAAGCATTGTAATCCACTTAAATTTCTATTTGTAATTATCATATTAGCATCACTATTATCATTTTACATCATTTTCCTTTGTTGGTATAGCTGCATCTCTGGTATTTTGTATCTATTTATCTGATTGCAGGTCTCAGACGATCCTGTCAGATCTCAGACGATCTTGTCATATCAGAGGTGATCTTGACTGCTTCAAAAATCAAAACTTCCATCAAAAATCTGGAATCAGGTATGGTTTTTCTCATTTAGCATATTCTCTGTGTTTTATGTTTAGTTCTATTTTTTGTATTCATTTAAATCTGTATTTCATATAGAACAATTTAGATTCATTTGGCCAAACCTAGGACTTGAATGATTAAAGATAAAACTGAACACATCAAACTCATCCCGAACCTAGGCGTGGAAACTGCCACTAAAAGTTTCCTGGTGAACCCCACCATCCGTCAAAAAATCACCTTAATACCCCTCCCCCGAGAGGCGTGACCTTCAAAGGGCCTCTCAGTCCGAGGTATCGTCCCATCCTTCTCGCATCCCCATTCCGGGCATGGATCCTTTAGCCTAAAGGTAAGGGTGCGAAAAATTTGAAACGATACAATTGTAATGTAGGATGAAGCATACATTATCCATAGCATGCACTAATAGAGTGAGCTCCATATATTGTATCAAGTTTCCATTTTCATGAGTTTACATTAATGGCTATTGCATGAGTTATTTCAAAAGTTTCTCATGCTATTTACTTGCTTATTAGATTGCCATTAACATAGTTATAATATTGCTTGCTTATTTCATTATTTGTGGCTACATTTTCTTTAAGTTTATAGCTTCAAAAAATTGCTCCTCTTGTGTCTAGTTCAGTTCTAAGCATTAATCCCCCTTGTTCTCTATCTTCAATGCTCTTATACCATACATGGTGTCTTTAACACTTGTTCTACCTTCAAATTAGACCTCTACTTGTAGTCTTTCTCCTCTCTTGTATCAAGAGTATGTTGTAATATGTTTTTGCTTGCCTTCTTTCCTTGAACAAACATAGTCTTTGACCTTATATCACTTTCTTTATTGCAAGCCCATATCTCTGATTAAATGGCTTGTAATATGACCTCTTCTCTTTAATATGATGGATCTCTTTCAACAAGTCTCATTAACTTCTTCAATATTTAATAGGACCTTATCCAATGGGTCTCCTTTCTCTATCTTCTATCTTGAATCTACAAGTCTTCTAGAACCTTTCTCCTTATAACTCTTTATTCTCAAATAAAAATATGGCCTCTTTTTCTCTAACAAGGGCCACAAATTTGTATAAGGACCTCTTTACCTAAAGGGTATTGGTTTTTTGATTCTCCAATATACAAACTCCTTTGAAGAGTCTTTATATTTCAATATTGGCCTCTTCTCTTAGATTAACTATCAAGGTCTATGCGACTTGAATAATTGAAACTTTTATCAAGGTCTTTTACTTAAGAGCTAAATCAATCTTATACACTACCTTTTATTTATAATAGTTTCTTGGAATAGGTAAACTCAATCTATCTTATCAAGGTCAATATCTTAATGACCTGAGTGAGCTGAGGTTTAGCGGGTGTGACGGGAGTGAGGATTTGAATTTTTTGGGCAGGAATCTCAGCCAAGGCGATAGAGGTAGAGCAGGTATGGAAGGAATGGGTGGGAACCTCGAGCATGGATCAAGCGAGGATCTAGAGGAAGGCAGTCAGGCTGTGGTAGATTTGGAGGCGGGCATCACGCGGGGGCCCGACCCTCCTCAAAAAGACCCCAACAAAAAAGATACGAAGGACAATGCGGGGCCCAAGAAGTGGCTGTATTTTGTTGAGACTCTTAGAGGAAAAAGAAAGGATGTTCTCTCTCTTTTTCCCCTAGTTCCAATAAATAATAAAATTTTGACCCCGGCAAGTTCCATGAGCGCTTTTCTTTCAATGGAAGAATTCTCCCTGGTAGGCAATTTTTTGGGAGGTAGGCCGGACATGGAGACTATCAGGGCTTGGGTGATGGGTAAATGGTGATCGGTAGGCAGCTTGGAGTTGGTAGCTCTAACTCGAGGGTTCTTCATTATCCGTTTTAACAATATGGAGGATGCTAACCACATTTTAATAGGAGGTCCTTGGTTTTTGGGCAAAAGGAGCCTTTTTATCAGACGATGGGGTGAATATTTTTACCCTGAGAAGCAAAATATTAACATTGTCCCTATTTAGGTTCATATCCCGAGTCTACCTACCCAGTTCTTCAATGAATATTGGCTGCAGGGCATAGCCAAAACTATAAGGGACCTGATCTCCATTGACCATGCAACCTTGGCCAGGAAAAGGATGATTCATGCACTAATCTACGTAAATGCTAATTTGGATAATGAATTGCCAAGGTTTGTGGAGCTAGAGTATGGAGAATACTATCAAATATAGCTAGTAGAATGTGAGAACAGACCAAAATTCTATGTAGAATACAAAAATCAAGGACATCTATGCAATCACTACCCTAATTTGGAAATGAATAGAGAAAAGCAGAAGCAGGGAAAGCTAGACAAAGGAAATTTGAGGAGTTTCCTTGGCAAAGGCGATTTCAATCAGGCAAACTATGTCTACCAAAAAAATAAAAGAGAGGGTGCAGGGTCCCAACAAGACAAAGGAAAACAACAGGTTGTTGGCAATAAAAATACTCAGGTAAGTTCCAATCCTCTAGTTTCAAATAAATTTTCAATTCTATCCAATATGGGAGTAGGAGGATTATCGAAAGACATGGAAGCCCAAAACCTTCAAGCTAACCTTTCTGAATCTCTAGAATCCCCATCCAAGTTAGGATCCTCAAACCCTAATGCTGAAATTATTGTAAGCCCCATGGGCATCACAAATCCAAACCCTAATGCCCGATCTCTAGAATCCCCATCCAAGTCGGGATCCTTAAACCCCAATGCTGAAAATACTTCAAGGCCAGTGGGAATCCCAAAGCCAAACCCTAATGCTAAAGAACTCAGGAAGAAAGTTGAGGCATTGGAAAATAAAAAATCTCATCTCCCTAACATCATCACTACGAGCCAGGTGAATCATACTAAGGGGTCGTCCTGCAGACTAGGGAAATACAAGAAAAAATGAGAAGATTTGGATGTAGGGGTGGAGATATGTGAAACTCTTTAGACTAAGGAATATGACAGTCTAGTTCTGTAACAAATTGCCTCCCCCTGATTTAGTCCTAAATAAAATAGGAGCATTGTGAAGTCTCCTTTAGATTTTTGCAGTGAAAAAATAAGAGGGAGAATATCAAATAATGTGCATAATTTTTTTTTAACTAATAATGACATTGCTAATAGAAAACAGAGAACCTTGTTTCAACAGGTTATTCCGGGTTCTAAAGACAACAAATTAGGAAAACCCCCTCATGGGAGGGGGAGAGGAATAAATCCCAATAGAGAACTTTTTACGGGCCATATAAAGTTCTTGTATTCCAATAGAATTCCAAGTTCGTAGTGCCCTTCGTGAGTGCGAAAGGCCATTTTAGGAATATCCTTTTCATTGACTCGTATTTGGTGGTAGCCTGACCATAAGTCCAACTTGGAAAAATAAGCTGCCTCATGGAGTTCATCTAATAGCTCATCTATGACCGGAATAGGAAATTTATCTTTGATGGTCATTTTATTAAGCGCTCGAAAATCGACACATAAACGCCACAAACCATCCTTTTTTCTAACTAAAATAATTAGAGAGGAGTAAAGGCTTCTGCTAGGTCTAATGACTCCTACCGTAAGAAGCTCTTGTACTAATTTCTCTATTTCGGTCTTTTAGAGGTATGGATAACGATAAGGCCTAATATTAGGAGGTTGATGCCCTGGAAATAGTGGAATAGTGTGATCATGACTTCGTTGTGGAGGTAGTCCTTTTGGTTCATTGAATATCACCTTATGGTGGTCTAGAATATTTTGTAACTCTGGTGTCTCGTCTTCTTTGTGACTAGGTTGAATTGAAAATAATTGGGTGACCATTCCTTTGTTTCCTTTTCGGATAATTTTCTCCATTCTATACGAGCTGACGATTTGGGAAGGTCCTAATTTCAGGCCTTGGATAATATAGGTTTGGTTCTTTGTTGTGAATTTCATCCATAGTTCATCAAATTCCCATTGGACTACGCCCAAGGTTCTTCATTGTACGCCTAGTACAATGTCGCACCCCCCTAGGGGTAGAACGTACATGTCGCCTTGCATGGTATAAACCCCCATAGTTAGTTTTATATTTCTACATTTTTCTTTGCATGCAATTTTTTTGCCATTTCCAATCATCACTTCGAAGTTATTGTAAGGGTATATAAAAAAATTTGCTTGTTTAGCCATATTTGGATCGATAAAATTGTGCATGCTACCAGAATCTAGGAGCACGGTAAGGTTTTATTTCTTAAAATACCCTTTTAATTGCATTGTTTGAGGGGCAAAAAATCCGGCAAGGGCATTGAAGGAAACCTTTGGTGCATTTTCTTCGTCACTTTCAAGTGTGTTGGATAATACTTCTACTTTGAGTTCAGGTTCCTCTTCAGTAGAATTCCCTTCCTCTGTGGCATCTAGAATATATAATTTCCATGAGGTACATTTATGATTTTTGTCAAATTTCTCATCGCAATGGTAGCAAAGACCCTTAGCTTGTCTTTCCTTCATTTCCTCAAAACTCAGACGTTTAATTGGTAGAGCGGGGTTAATTTTGGGGGTTGTGTAGGAGTTTTGGGTTCATCCATTTTGCATTGGTTTAGGGTTAGTATAAGTGTTTGATGGTTTCCCCCAAGTTGGTTTTGTGAAACGATTTCGTGCCTTGATTTTGTCTTCTGCTAATTTCGCTAAGTCGATGGTCTCTAACATGTTTGTAGGGTTGTACATTTGCACCTCAATTCAAATTTCTTCTTTTAATCTGCTAACAAAACATTCTTGAAAGAAGGCAGTGTCTAATCCGGATGTTCGATTAGCTAACCTTTCAAATTCTTCTTGGTACTCGCTTACTGAAGTGGTTTGGCATAATTTAGTGAGGGCCCCTGTAAAGCTTTGAAACTTGCTAGGGCCGAATCGTACTAATAGGTTCTGTGTAAAGGTTGACCACGTCGGAGTGCCATTAGTTTTCTCGAACCATTGGTACCATTGGATGGCATCGTTTTCCAAATGGAAGGAGGTGATATGCACTTTTTGTATTTTTGGAATTTGATTTAGTGAGAAATATTGCTCTGCTCGGTAGATCCAGTTTGTAGGGTCTCCGCCTTCAAATTTTGGGAGGTCTAATTTGGTCGTCCATGGTAGAATGGAAGTTTGTGGACCTCCTAACATTGCTCGGTTTGATGACCCATTGTTGGTTGAGTTTGCATGTGTTGTTGCCTATTTTTGACTGATGGCATCAAGTTTAACATCCATTGCAAATATTTTTTTGAAGAGTTCTCTTGTAGTACGGGAATTCTCCTCTCTTTCCTGTTTAACTTCTTCAGCGAGCCTTTCGTGTTTCTCGTGGATGGAATCCAGTGATCGTTGTCCATCAGCCATTGTTGTTGGTGTAGGTAATGATCAACGTGACTTGGCAAATATCAGCAAATATTAGATAATTTTTTTGTTTTAACAACTTTAAAAAAAAAAAAAAAATGTTTTTTTTTTTTTTAAAATTTGGTGGGCAATGCCCTATCATTTTTTTTTTATTTTGGCCCCCGAGAGCGCACAACGATTTGCGGGCAAGAAATATGATAGCAGGTGGTAGGCAAGATTAACTGACTGGTCGAGGCGACAGGCTAGCAGGCAGGACCGAGGCGATAGGACTGAATGACCGAGGCAATAGGCAGTAGGTGAGGTGACAGGCTAGCAGGCAGGACCGAGGCGACAGGATTGACTGACCGAGGTGATAGGCAGCAGAGGCGATAGGCTGGTAGGCAGAAGGCATGTGATGATGGAGGCAAAATGCACAGAGCGGCAGTGGTTACGTGTAAAGGTTGGTCAAGGGAGGGTGTGACCGAAGTCACACTTTAATAAGCGTGCTGCCCACCTTATAAGGTAGGCGAAAACTCCCACACCCGCTATGTGGGATAAACCTTTTACTGCATTTTTTTTTTATAACCTACGCTTTCACGTCGGCGAAAAATGTGATTTCTTTCCCAGCATTGTTATTATTGTCCAGTCAATCGGAAAAAAATTTGATCGATTTAAAGTTTATATTATAACCTTCAATTTATAAACTTTTGCCGTTTTTTTTTTTTTTGTCCGATCTTCGTTTAAATTAATGATACGCCTTTGATTTTTGGTATAATTTTTTTTTTTATGATAGCGAAAGGTGAAATCTGAAGCTCTGATCCAGATGTTAAGACACCATAGTATAAAATGGATTGCAGAATAGAAATTAATGTATCGCTTGTTGCTATGAATCGCTTTTGGAAAATATTGAGTTTAACCTGCAATATTGATATGTATATAAAATGTATTGATTTGATTGATGTCTAAAATGAATATGGTGATGTGCCATAAATATGAAGGATGGGGTGCGATTGGAAAGACACACCCCTGATAATTATAATTACAATATGTTAGGAGGGTCCTAACATCACGTCACCACGCTTAGAAACAGAAACAATAACAAGATATTTTTTTTTTAAAAAGCATATGGTTCTATTACTTAGGACTTAACAGAAATAAAAAAGGAGGCAGTAACTTATTTCAATTCTATCCTTGGTCAGGAATCGCAGTGCAATGAGGAGGCCAAAGATATTTTCTTGCAATCAATTCCTAGCATAATAAATGAGGATATAAAACTTAAGCTTCTAGCTCCCTCTTTTGATGAGGAAATTAAGGAAGCCTTGTTTAGAATGGAGCCAGACAAAGCCCCAGGACCTGATGGCTTTTTCCCTCATTTCTATCAATATTTTTGGGACATTGTAAGTGAGGATGTAATTTCTATTGTCAGAGAATTCCAAGCAAGCAATCATATCGCAAAGGTCTCAACTCTACTTTTATTTCTCTAATTCCTAAGAAGCAAACCCTTGAATCTATAGCTGACTTCAGGCCAATCAGTCTGTGCAATGTTTCTTACAAGATCCTAACTAAAGCCATTGTAAATATAATGAGAGATGTTCTTCCCCACATCATAGATATATTCCAGGGAAGCTATGTCCAGGGCAGGTCAATCTTGGATGGAGTTATCATAGTTCATGAAGCTCTGCACTCTGTTCATAAGACTAACATGTTTGTTTTTTCAATCAAGCTTGATATGAACAAAGCATTTGACAAGCGAAATTGGGAATTTTTTATTGTTGTCCTCCTTAAGTTTGGTTTTCACCACAAATGGGTTAATTTGATCAAAGAATGCATTTCTAAAGAATGGTTCTTGATTCTGGTTAATGGAACAACTGCTGGTTACTTTCAAAGTCGCAGAGAAATTCAACAAGGAGACCCTATCAACCCCATGTTATTCATCATTATGGTAGAAGATTTAGGAAGAACCATAAAAAATTCTTGTAGTTCAAGGCTAATATCAGGAATCAAGGCAACATCTCTCACTAGGGTTATTTCTCACCAACAATTCGTTGATGATACCCTTCTATTGAATAAGGCGTCAGTGGTTGAGGCCAAAAGAATTATATACATCCTGCAACTCTACGAGGATGTTGCTGGTCAGAAAGTTAATTTTAGTAAAAGGAAGTTATATTTCTTGAACACCCCAATTCAGAGATAAAGAAGGATTGCAAAAATTTTAGGGTGTGATATAGCAAATCTCCCCACTTCGTATCTTGGTCTCCCTCTTTTTATTGGTTCTCTGAGAGAGTCAATGTGGGATAGGATTATTGAAAGAATTAAAAAAAACTTGCTAGATGGAAAGGTCATCTTCTATATCAAGTAGGAAAGTTGACCCTCACTAAGGCCTCTCTTTAGAGAATTCCAAATTTTCCAAAAAATTGAGAAACTCCAAAAAGAATTTTTATGGACTGGATCAAAATAGAAAAAAAGAATACACCTTGTAGGATGGACCAAAGTGTGTAGACCCAGGGAAAATGAGGGCTTAGGTCTGAGGAGAATTGCTCATATGAATTTAGCTTTTCTAGCTAAGCAGGCATGGAGCCTCATTTTTGGTGAAGAAAATTAATGGACAACTATCATCAAATGAAAGTATCTTCAAAATATGGAATTTCTAAGTGACTCAGTTCCAATCGGAGGTTCTGCTTTTTGGAAAGCAATTCTCAATTGTAAGGAAATCATCAAAAAAGGTTTAAGATGGGTTTTAGGCAATGGTGAGAGGATAAATTTCTGGAATGACAGGTGGGCTAAGGAGGAACCACTGACGCAATATCCTAACTTAGCCCGAATTAGAGATATCACGGAAGAAATCATTGGTAGAAAAGTCTTCGATTATATGGTTGAGAACAGAGGTAGAATGAAATGGAAACAAATAAGAATTCAGGGATTTCAAGCAGAATCAAATGATCTTTGTAATATTCTCAGGAAACAGTTTATCCCCATGATACCCAAGGAAGATCAAGTGACCTAGGTTCCTAAAAAAAATGTGCAATTCATTGTTAAATCAGCTTACAAGCTTCTACTTGATGACGAGGATTTTGTCCTCTAAAGGGACTTAGTTTGGATAAAAAAATTAATTCCAAAAATTGCAGTCCTTTCATGGCTGGTTATCCAAGGAAGAATTCTAACCATTGATAATATGATGCATAAAGGTATTTGTATCACTAATCGTTGTTATCTGTGCAGGGCTAATTGGGATACCATTTATCACATTTTACTTGAGTGCCCTTTTTCCTTGACTATCCTAAGTGGGGTTTTTCAGGCCTTCAATATTTCTTGGGTTAAACCAGCCATCGTACTTGATTTTTTTGTCTAGTGGCCTTGCCCCTTTTCAAGACAAAGACTTAGATACATGTGGAAAATTTGTCTCAATCACTATCTTTGGTAGGTGTGGTTAGAAAGGAACCATAGAGTCTTTAATGAGTCTATCCATGATCATCAAACTATCATTGTCAGGATCCTATCCTTTGCCAACGAGAATGTGAACCTTATCCCTTTTGATAGCCGTAAACCTCATCTATAGGAGACCATAATTTCTCAATATTTAAGCTTAACCTTGTTAGATGAATCTGTGCCTAGGGTAATAAACCCTAGAGCCAATGTTAAGTGGTCCCCACCTCCTACGGGTTGGTTTAAACTTAATTTTTATGGAGAGGCTAAGGACAATCTTGGAAGATCAGGCACTGGTGACATTGTGCGAGATCATAATGGGAATATGATGCTTGCATTTTTTTGAATATTTGGAAACAAGGACGAATAATGAAGCTGAAGCTAGAGCTATGTAGAGAGGCCTTAAAATGACTCAAGAATTAGAAGGAAATTTGATTGTAGAAGAAGACTCTATGCATGTTATAAATCTCCTCAATAATTGGAAAACACCTCTTTGGAGGATTAAAAAAATTGTTGAAGAGGCTATGATCCTTTTCCAGGGAAGACAGGACAAAAAATCCCAAAATGTCTTTTAGGAAGCTAACAAATTTGCTGATAAGCTGGCCAATTTGGGTGTCAATGGTGACAAAATTTTCAAATGGGAACATGGTGTCCCAAGAAAAGTAGAGGAGCTTATTCAACAAGAATGCCAAGAATGATAGTCGAATTTACCAACAGAGAAGGCACTGTAAGTTCTAAGGCTATGAGTATTCCCATCTCTTTTTTGAAATGGACTCACAATAAAAATTATCCGAGCTATCAGTCTTGATGGATGCTTCTTGGAAATACCACAAAGACTAATGGGGACAATCACATGCCAGATAACATGGCTCCTAGTCATCTTAGTAATTTGAGGTTGGTTGATAATCACAGGGCATGAAAGAAACGATAATATAAGACTTCGAAGCAGAGCCACATGGACCACCAGATAACCATCGCCATAAATCTAGCTAGTAGGTTCACTTCTCCAAGGCTGATTGGCCAAGACGGGATGTGGTCCCAAAGCATGTCATATATGAAAGAAAGCAATTAAAAATGAATTATTAAGAGTAACTATCAATAAAAAGCTTGTGGGACTTTTTTTTAGTAATCTGCTATGTGTGTCTACAACTTTTTTTTTCTCCACTATTTCAAGGAAGGGATCTGTGTTTGTTTCTTTTTTTGTAATTATGATGCAGGTGTGTTTTCTCGGGGTATACCCAAAATGTTGTATGGGAAGTTTCTTTTTGATAACAGACTATGTGCCTTATCGGATGTAATGGCTTTGGCGGTATGTAGATTTTACATATATAGGATCCTTAGTAAGGACATGTTCATCAACAACCTTGGGTTGATTTTTGTAAAAGGTTTTGGGTCAACCTATAAAACTCGGTATTAATGCTATAGTATCTTATCTACCAAAAAATATCTTAATGACCTACAAATTTTTTCAAGGTCTATATTTGATACCTAAAACTTTTATCAAGGTCTATATTTGAGACCTAAAACTTCTATCAAGGTCTATCTTTAAGACCTAAAACTTATAATAGTTTACAACTTGAATCAATCCATGCTTGAGGAAATATTTTTACCTTCTTCTTGCACTTGAAGATGAAAGTCTTCTCTATCTGCTATAGGAAGCTTCTCACTTTTTAAGATCAATTTTTACTGCAACAATATCTTAGGTTTATGCAACTTAAATTTTCTTTTTCAAGGTGAAAATAAACTTCCCTGATACTCCAACAAGATAGCTTGATTGTACCAATTTCTTCAACTCTTTTGATAAAAACCAATTGCTAGTAATTTGTGTGTCCCTAAAATTTTTATTAATGTCAAGATGGCTATTTCTTGAATGACGAAATTTTTCTTGAGTTGGTTCTACCTCAATATTCAAATCAAGAGCAGGGTTAGCTATTTTCCTAAATGACCAACTTTCTTTCTGAGTTATTTTTCCAAAATATGAATCCTATTCTTCATTGGTTATTCTTCAACCTAGTGGAAAAAATTCTAGTTGAGTCCTAGTCTTCACTAATTGTTCTTGTAATTATGGAAATACTCTAGCCTTACTAATTTTTGCAACTTAACAAATCTTGTGCAAGCAATATTGCTATGGCTCTGATACCATTGTTAGATTTTGAAGCTTTAATACTAATTTAAAAGTCACAAGAAAATAATTACAATATCAAATATAATGAAGTTGCAATATAATGAATCAAATATAATAACTCAAAATAGAATAACTCATAAGAAGACTCAGAATAATCATATAATCAATGCTCATTATATTGCATATAAAAATACTAAAAAAATTATTGAATAAAAGGTCTACTAGTGCAAGCTTAAAACTATGCACATTCAATGAATATTACAATATTTTGTCACAAATATATAATTGTATGCAACTCCTCATATGTTGCACTCTTGACCTTCACTCTTCTTTACAACTCTTCACTTTCCTATTCTAAGGACACATGTGCACACTTACATATTGGACACTTGTGCACATTTACACTCATAACACTTGCACTCATATTTACATGACACATGTGCATTTCCTACATATTATTACATTACATAAAATATTAACTCACTCACTAATCTAAGACACAACCCTAATATAATATTTACAATGATGTACCAAGGTGATACATTGGCATGTACCAAATAATGTAATATTCTTTGATAGTTCTTCTGCTTCTACTCCTCTTTCTTTGTTGTTTTCTTATCTGCTCTACTTTCCTCTTTGTTGTTCTTAGGAACCTTTGAATGCTTCTTAATCCACTACAAATTTTGATTATTTTGTTGCTTTTATTCTCTCTAGTTTCTTTAGAAGTTTAAATTCTTATCTATCTCTATAGGAATATTCTTAATCTTCTATAACTTAATCTTTGTTGCTCTTCTTCTCTGTAATGGAAATCTTCAATGTCTTAGGTCGTACCTAAGAACTCAATATTATTATTTTACTAGGGAACCCAATATCAAAGTCGGGGTAAATTTGAATATCCTTAAATGACCAACTATCATCTGAGTTGGTTTTACCTCAATTTTCAATATTCAACCTTCAATAGTGATTCTCCTCTTCCTCTCTAGAAAATACAAAATCTATATCAGGGTGACTTTGTATGTTCCCACATCTCCAAATTTTCTCTAAGCTGGCTTCTTCTATCAATGTCCAAATTTTCTTCTAAGTTGGCCCTCTTCTTCAATATAGTTGACTCCTAGTTTTCAATGCTTTTCATTCAACCTAATGAAAAGTCCGTAGCATGTTCTACTCAATAAGAGCTTTAAAAATTAGAGTTAAAATGGAAAAACTCTAAATCAACTATGTCAAAATATAAACAAAGTTAATTAATAATGGTGGCTAATAAATAACTCTATCAAATTGGACAGAGTTTGGTGGTAACTCTAACACCACTATTGGCATTTTAAGCCTTACTACCACAAAATATCATAGGTTCTAAATATAAAATAGCCACAATATTAAAGGTCAAAATAATAATATGAGTAAATTAATATGTATATCAAGAATTATATAATAAAGCAAATAAAATTCATTTATATATTGAAATATGAATGTAATTAGCCTCAATCATTCACGGATTATACATGAAGAAAAATTACAATAATAATTCCTCAAATTTATATATAAGCTTTATTACTTTCCTTCTTGTTACAACTCTATAATATGATATTCAGATTGCTTTCTCATGGAGTATTATCTTCATAATATAGCCATAATAATGTGACTCTTCAAGTACTTGACTATTGATCTCCACATGCCAAGTATCATGACTCTTGGCTTATCATCTTCTCACTTGACTCTAAGACACTTGTACACATGAATCACACTTCTACATGCACTCCTAATATAGGACACTTGTGCACATCCTCACATTATATATTTGCACTCTTACATACAAGACACTTGTGCACATTCTCTCAATATACACTTGCACTCTAACTTACATGATACTTGTGCATTTCCCACACATTACACTTTTACATGACACTTGTGCATTTACTACACATTGACACTTCTATAAAAGGGGAAATATATATCAAACTCTAAACTATTATATATTTACAAATATACCATAAAGGTACCATGGGGTACATTAGCATGTACCAAATAATATAAAATTCCTCAACTGTGGATAGGCAGTTTGCTTTTTTCCTTTAAAATATATGAGGTCGACATAGTCATTTTATGTATTCAAGGATGAATAGATAGTTAGTTACATATATTTGCAACTCAAAGAGCAAGGTTTAAAAAGTCAAATAGTCAAATGGATAGGAAAAGAAGTAGAAGTAGTAGAAAGGGAAAGGACGATGGTAGTGAAGGTGGTGTTGGCAAAAGTTTTGGTCATCACCAACTAAGGAGGAGTTCCTCCTTGGGGAATTTCTCCTCCTAAAGCTAGGGTATTTTCTATTATTATTTTCATATTGTTGGCTTCTTAGACATTGATCCATGTGGGTTGATTTCCTATTTTTACAACCTCTCCTTGGTTGTCTCTTGAACTACAATGCTTAGAATAGCCAACATGATATATATTGTGATTTATAAAACCAATTTAGGGGTGGACTTGGAGAGATTTTTATAAATTATTCTAGCATTTTATCCCTATTGATACTCTTTGTATGTCTACTATCCTAAATAGTTGAAAATTACTCAATAAAGGGACTATCATACACAAGCCTTATTATCGTTCTAATCTCATACCACATCCTTTGCTAGCAAGGATCTTCCTCCTTGAGTATCCTAGTTTCTCTAGGGCCTTCAATGCTCAGTGGTTAGGTTTGATGTTAATATCAAATCCATATTTCATATTTGCATTATCATACATGTACCAATTTGGGGTAGGCAATGTACCAATGTTGGACTTCATCTTCATATCCCCATATACTCCCCAAAGTGGTTGTCTACTTCTTTAGATGGGTTTACCTCATTCTTGATTCTATATATCCATTTATGTATGAAGACGACATGCAATCCCTTTTCATATAATTGATTTTAGAAGTAGCCTTCTAGAATATAGGAACAACTATCTCAAAACTTTTCTAGTCCTATGTCTCTAAATTTCTCCTTTACTACCATGTCAAAACCTTGCAACTTTGGAGTGATTCTCATGATTTGTTGCTCAAGTAGGTAGGTGGTTTGTTTCTATCCCATACAATATCTTAGGTCCACATAATCATATAATATATTCAAGGTTGAATATATAGTCAGTTACATATGTTTACAACTCAAAGAGCAAGGCTTAAAACTCAAGAAATTAGATGGATGAACTTGACCTCCCCAAGAAAATTCCATTTAGGCCACCCCTCTTATCGTAATAGGTATTGTCCCTCATATAATAACCTTGGTGCCTTTCCCTCCATCGTCTTAATTATAATATTGTATATTGTATCATAGACGCAATAAGATGTTTCCCTCAATTATCAATGAAGCAAATATATATATATATATATATATATATATATATATATATATATATATCATATAATCAAATATTGATAATGGTTTCCCATATAGCTCTATCTAGTCTAGCGAGAGAGAATGGAACCAATCCTTCTTTTGATATAGGATGAGCCAGCCTAGGTGGGAGGTATAAGTAAATTTTCTCTTCTCCTTGAACTCCTTCAACTAGTAGTTCATATGGTCCCTTATATATCTAGAATAGACAACCATTTGTGAATTTCTAGGGTAGTTCTCAATTGCATGAAGGAGGAAAACATGTTCCTTTTAGACCCTTGAATTTTATTTCTCTGCTAGCATTATTGTAATCCAAAATAACACCAACTGGACATCATATTTGAACCATTATAAATCCAATGGGATGCCAAAATTTATAACCTTGCTTGGGTTATTTAGATGTGGGATTAAGATTTTTTGTTAGTAGTTTTGGTCAAAGTAGTTATAATAGTCCTTCTGGGTCTGGGGGTTATGACGAGTCGTTGAATTGCAACACTTTTATTAATGTAAAATTTGGGGTGGCATCCATAGGTGATATGCATTAGGAGATTTTATATTGTAGGTCTTCAATATGGGATTCCTAAGCATACTTACAAAAGATGAATATCAAAAATTAACACTCATTTCATAAAGTAAACTATGTTGATAAAACTAAACTCACACTAATGCTTTACAAAATTAAATAGAAATATATTGGTAGAATTAAAGAAACCTCAATTGAACATCTAAGAAGAACATATAATTTTAAATGAAAGATTATTAAATTGAAATGCACACACACTTATAGAATTAAATTATTACACATGGATGCAAAATTATGAAAGTAAATCATAAATTAATCCTATTTCAATGTTTAATCTTCCTGAGAACTTAATAGTTCTACTCTGATAAATTTGACAATAGATACTAATCAAAATTAAAATATTTAAAATTAGAAAAACATACATTATATAGGAAAGAAAGCAAAAAAAAACTTTCCACCTTGCTCTGGAGTGGGACCTTAATTTATGGCAGTGTATAAAGAATATACTAACACAATATTTGAAAGAAAATTATACCACTATATTATTAATTCCAACAAAGTACATATAAAAAATCAGAGAAAGAACATGCTATATTACTAGAAAGCTACAAAAATAATAAAAATCCATTGTCAAAAAGTTCATAAGTTGAACCATTCTATAATATATATCCATCTATCGTCTTTTGTTTCCTATACATGCATACAAATAATAGAAGAAAATAAAAAATGTTTTGCTAGAATAGACAACCACAACAACTCAAATGACGACTAAATTAGCCACCAAAATTGGTTAAGTCATTTGCCTAATGTGCATTTCCAAAATTGTTGATTTGTTGTATTGTCTGAGCAGTTATTATTTATCAAGTTTAAAATATAATCATCCATGATTATTGTTGAAGAATGTTACTGTTATTGGTAGGAAGCCAACATTTTTCCAAATCCTCTAGAAACCACCATTGGTTATTATTTGTCATTAGGTATACTTAGCAAATGACATCATCATATTTGATGCCACAATTGCATTATTGCCCTTGCATCGAGTGCCTCACTTATGTTGTTGCCAATGTGTTAGATACCTCACATACATTATTATTGCCAATATATCTAGTATCCGTGTAGTGCAATTCCTTTAGTGTTGGTATAGTTCTTGTTCCTATGGTACTAGTGCCATGTGGTCCCTATGGTACTAGTACAATGTAGCTTCTTCAATGCTCATTGGCCTTTAATCCTGTAAAGTGCCAATCATGCTTTTCTAGGCCATACGACCTATTAATTAGGTGCTAAGTATTGCATTCTATCCATATAAGCACATAAACATATCTTATATAACTTAGCATTGTATTTTCTCTATTTACCATGTTTTTATTATAATATTTATGCAAAATATAGTTTAATCCAGGGTTAAATGGTATAAAAAGAGTTTAAATTATGAAACCAAATGAAGCAATTTGGAGCCTCATCACTTCCCCCAATTAAATTTATTGCTATCCTCATTCATTCTTAGTTTCCACTCTAGCAATGAAGTCAAACTCAGATGTGTTGATAGCTACAAATTTGGCCATGTGTGGATGGCACCTATGAGTATTTCCAACACTCATCCACTAGCTAAAACTCTCCTTATCTTACAATGAATTAAAATGCAACAAGGAAACAAGGGTGAGAAGAAGTTGTGATCGAAACCACAGGCATATCCATCTAAAGCTCAACTCTTGGATAGTGAAAATGATTGCCCGAGTCCTCTAGTAAGACTAACCCACATATACAAGGGAAATTGGTTCCCACTTTCATAACTACAAAATCAATAATTTCCACCTACTATAATAAGCTGGCATAACATATTCCAAATGTGTGTGATATAAGTCACTTAAGTCCTAAATGTATTGTTTTAGCTGAATCATATATAAGTTTCAAATGTAAGGTTGGTGTATAATTTCAAAATGAGCATGAATTAGGAAATAAAACATAGGAAATTTGAAATGCATAAATATAATTACCTTCTTTTCCTTACCCTCATATTCTACTATCCTATTTCCTCTACTAATATAATTTTTCAAGGTAGATATAAGAGCTTGTAATTGCACATCCCCAAGGCAAATGGTAGGGTGGAAGTGTAAGTACCTAGTCATGACATATTTATGAATATAAATTTTACATAACAAAATTTTGTATTCCATGTTTTTATTGCTATACGCATCCAATAATTCCTCAACCATTTATAATTGGTGATTCATGCTATAATATAACTACAAAAATTACCACCTAGAAAAGTGTTCTCTTAGGAACAAGCTATAAATTTATGTAGGTCTCTTGCACTCTAGCATCCTTTCTACAATTTGACATGCATAATCATATCTCACCTATTGTTCTTCTAGTTCTTTCTTCAAATTCTTATTTTTTTCCTTATAACCTTCAAGGATATAAATACTCTATTCTAGTTAGTGGTGGCATCACTTTTCCCATCTTGCCATAGTTGCATTATGAGCACCTAAGGTGATCATGTTTGAAGGAATAATGGATACTAATCTTGAAGGTTTTTAGGGAACAGTCTATGTTCCTTGGTCACTCATGAACTTTATCTAAATTAATTTAGATGCTCTTGATGGTTATTGTGATGCTTACTTACATTTTATAGCTATTTATAGAGTGTTTTTCAAGATATGGTGCATTCTTTGGCACCCTACCTTTAGGTGTAGTAATTTCTTATAGCTTTGCACTTTGATTAAAGACCCCTGCCAATTATGGAAAGGTTTGTAATGTCTACTTTAGAGATTTTTCAAAATGCTCTCCAACTACCATTTATGCATCTTTAGGGCTATATGCTAGAATTATCTTCTTTCATATTCTTGCCTCAACCAATTGCTATAAGAGCTACTTTATGTGATCATTTTTTTTGGAGGATGAAATTTCTACCTCCATATCATTCAACTAGTCTTTTTGATCATTATATTAATGAGGGATATACTAATTTTTATCTTAAAATAATATCTCCTCCTCTTATGGTATTCTCAATTCTTCTTGTTGGTTTTTTCCCAGGTCATGGTCCTTTTGTTGTTGGAAAATCATAGGCTTCTCTTCATCACTATTGACCATTTCAATTTCTTATTGACCTCTGCTTTCAATTGGGGTCTATGCTTATGCATGGTGTTTTTCCATCTTCAACTGTGTACGCCTATTAAATATTTATTGGGCACTAGATGGCTCTAATTTCATGGTAACTCGTTGCTCCTCTAGAGCAAAAAATTTCACTCTTTCACCCTCTTTCTAAATTTGGGTAGCTCCAAAAATCTGAGGTTGTTGGTTCTTTAGATGACTCTGGTGCCTCTAGTGCCCTCTGTGTTTTAGAAAATTTTGATGCATGAGATGACTTTGGTGTTGTGTAGGGTTCACTATTGCTTTCTTCCTTCAATCCAATAAACTTGACTTACTTGCAATTCCTCTTTTTTTATCTCAAGGACTTCAATTTCCATGGGAGTTTTGATGTTTCTAGGGTTGATTCTTTAGAAGCCCAAGATGCCCTAGATTCACTGGATGGTTCTAATGTTCTGGAAAACTCTTGAACCCTAGAAATTTTTGGTAAGAATTTTTTACCATATTTTCTCATGTATAGTGTTGATCTCAAAACTATAATGGCAAATCAATTTAATTAAACCATGATGTTTTAACATGCATTTTCTTGCTTAAAATTTAGCAGTCATATTATGTAAAATAAAATTCAAATAAAAGGTGGATTAATGTGAAAGTCTGAATTTTGCTCACCATGTCTTAGATTTATATGGATGAGAAATTTTAAATGAGGGCTACAGAGCACTGCAAATTGGTCATCACAAGTAAAGAAATTCATTATCTACATGTTGAAATAATCCCAAGGTTGCCCTAAACTTGTTCACTTTAGACCCTTACATTGGTTGCCATGCACATCATACTCATGTTTTGTGTCTACGTCTTCTCAGAATTATAAGAAGAATTTAGCTATCAGGCTATTGCTTCAATTTTTTTTTTACCCAATATTGGGGATTATAAAAATTTGGTTGATAATTTTAAATTTTAATTGTGATTGTAATTTTGACCCCTCTAATTCTAGAAACATCGTCCTTCAATATTAATGTAATTTCTTTGACAAGCTTGACATTTGGCTATTGAAAAGCTAGAAAACTACAACCACCCAACTGCTTGAATATGTTTATGATATCCTAGTTTTGTAGCAACTCACTACCATTATCTGGTTCATATCTATGCTTCAATATCAAGATAGAATTCAGGGGAGATAGAAATAGATTAGATGTTGAAGATGGTTGAAGTTGATATGCTACAAATATTTGAATAGAGTCTTGCTAAAATGGTCCTTTTTAAATTCTTTTGAAATTGATGTTGGTTGAGCTATAATAGGCTTTGTTAACTATATTGTTGAATGTGCCAACTAACTTATGCATAAGAACAATTTTTGTTTATCCATGTGTCATATGGATTCAAGCCAAGGGAGAGATTTTATGCTTCAATTTATCATCGCCTACCTTGTCCATACATACCATATTGGATTCAACATGAATACTTGCTTGGTCGCTATTGTATCACATGCCAAATCTATCACAAATCCTTTTTTAGTTCACATCAATAATTGCATGCTTTGAATTGTTCCTTATCATTCTTGTGCAACATGTTGAGGTATCATGTGCATTTTAATTAACTTGTTGTGTATGCCCTAATACCATGCATAACTCTTATCCATCAATGTGTCATGTGATGCTCACTTTAAAAAATATCTCAACATTCATAAGCCTTGTGCCTCTTTACCTATCCATGTGTCACTTAATGGTGGCATAAGTAGACTTGCTAGAAAGGGATCTGATGCTTTGAAGATCCCACCTTCTATCCAATGGTGTTGGACTATTCATTACTATAAATGCTTCTCATGTCTACAATGGAAAAGAGACATGTGTCTTGTAGACACTAAAATCTGGTCAATCCGATTATGCTACCATAAGCAATGGCTAAATGACACACCAAGGCCCCTAGGGCAGCCCTCAGCAGGTATACAATGGTCCTAACCACTCAGTGCAAGGTTTTGGAAGGTTTTAGGCCACTTTTGGGACCTTTTGAACACCCTGTTTCTATTCATCCCACCCTGGGATGAATACAAATTCTATTCATCCCACCCTGGAGTGAATAGCAACATTCATCCCAGGGTGGGGCGAATAGCAGGTTTGACCAACAAAAAGTCAAATCTGGGCCAATGGCACCTAGTAATGGTCATATTCTTAGCTATTATTGCCCACAAGTCAGGGCACACAATAGATCTTATGACATACTCAATGAATGAGGCCAATTTGGGAGATTCTCTTCCCCCTCCAATGCATGTCACCCCGGTGGCCAAGTGGCGCCTCTTGCCCTGCATGCCCTCGCATGCCCTTTGACCCATGAAGCCTCCTTGGGCTATAAAGTGGATGCATTTTCCACACAAAATATGGAGAGGAGTTTTAGTTTTATGCAATGGAGTGCTTCTAAGATTTCCCCTCACCTTTTGTGCCCATTTTTCCCTCGGAATCTCTACCTAGCGAAGGAGGTTCGCGAGTGAACTAGGAGGCACAATTTGTCACATAACCGAACCATATGAGTGAATTACCTCACCAAATTTGATGAAAATACATCCCATAGTGTTTTGCATCAATCCTCAATGGAATTGGTGGTAAAATTTAGGTAAAAATGGTGGGCGTCCCACCCCGGCGCCCCCAATTTGTGATAGTCCTATTCATCCCACCCTATGATGAATAGAAATATATGTATAATTTTCTTACTATTTTTATTTGTTATTTTCTACATGTTATTATTATGCTGCAGTTCAAATTTTAGGTCATTCTGAGCTATATTGGCCGAGATATTGCAATTTTAGTGTTTTGTAGGGTCTCATGCAGGTCTCCGACGGTCATCTGAGGAAACACCTAAAATGTTACTGATTTTGCAAATATGATCAAATGGGTTTCCTTAAAATATCATTTTATGTATTCTTTCCAATTTTCATGTGTTTTGGATATGTGTAGGGCCATAAATTGTTTGCTTTGTGTTTTGTAGGTTGCGCACGGTCATTGCAATTACGAGGCACCATCGGACTCAATATTGGCATAATTTCTGGTGATATCTTCCCAAAATATTCTTTTTTACATCCCTCTATAATTTCAAGTCATTTGGAGTTGATTTGATGCTTATTCTCACTATTAGCTATTTGGCCCCTGTGGGGATTGCATGTTTCTCATCATACGCACTCGCTATTTGACATTTTTTGTTTCCTTGTGTGTAGGTGTAGGTTATACAATGCATTGGGGATTAGAATTGGACCTCAAATAATCAAATATACAAGTAGTAGAAACCTTGGCCCACCCACTTCGATTGTGGGTACGAGGAAAGACATTGGATGTGCACCCGAGTTACTTGAAGGATTTTGATCCTTGGGCACCCGATTTGTAAAAATTTGTATCATCCATTTGAGCCCTCAAAGGGGAAATTTTGTAACCTAGATTTTATCTACCCAATTAATAAGAAGTCAATTTACTTTGCATTATTTCTTGTTATTTGCTATCTTTTCCATCTTACTTGCATGCTTCCGTTTGATGCTCATAAGCAATAGGACATAGATACACATATTTTTTATTATAATTTGGTGCACCATTTTTTCCTACTTCAGTGGTGATCATGGTGGGACCTAGTCCCTTTTGCTTTAGGTGAATTTTGGAACTCATTCTTCATCTTTTTATGTTGTAGGTGCTATTCGTTCTGGGCTGAAATGAACCCTGACCTGCTATTCGTGCCACCCTGGGATGAACGTGAGTTCGTCCCACCCTAGGATGAATATAGACCTGCTATTCATCCCACCCTAGAGTGAATAGAAACTAGAGGGTTTTCAGAGCAGAATTCCAGAAATAGCAAGTTTTGGTAGTGATGAGGTAGGCATCTGAACCTTCTGTCTCTGTTTTTATTTTTAGAAACTATTTTTATTTGGTTTTTCTCGCATATTTTGCTTGTTTAGAAAGGTTAAAAGTTAGTTTTCCTTTTTTTTAAACACAAAATAACAAAAACATATAAAAGGAGAAAAATCAAAATAAATTTAAAGTAGGAATGCATCTCTTTGGATTGCTTGCTTGTAGCCTACCCAATGGGTAGGCTAGCATTTAGGGTTCTTTTGCATTTCTAGATACACTTGTGAGTTATTTTTACACTAGATTTCTGAAAGTAAAATACACCTTTTGCATGCATCTAGTGAATGATCATCGAATGCTTCTTGGTTTACTTTCTTTGGATTAAAAAGAACCACACACACCATGATCCACTTAAATGCTAGTGAGGTGGATTTCATCACCACCCACTAGTAGAGTTCAATGAGGTGGCTTTCATCTCCATCCATTGTCTCAAATCCCATGAACCTTGTTCTTTGCCAAGGCCGATTCCAAGATCCATCATAGCCCATGGGTTATAGCATGTATCTCTCTTTGGAGAGGTATATCGTAGACTACGGGTGAACTGGGTGAGGAACTGGTAGGACTTGTGCTCCCTGGCCATGTGTGGACTTCATCACCACACATTATAGGTGGGATAACATGACCTGGAGTTCATAGCTAGGTTGTCGAGCTATGAGTATATAGGTGAAATCCAATTTAACACAAGATTATCATTCAACAATATTTCAAACACGTGACACAAGGTCATTCTTTACAAACAACACATCTGAAACACACAAAATAGTTTAGAGATTCACACTTAAAACTTAAAAGAGATAATCATTTGTCTTATTGAGTGTTTCCTTTTCTATTTGTTGTTTCATTAAAAATTTGTAAAGGAGATAATCATCTAGGGTTTGGTAGAGAGCTACGATGGTGTGCACCCATAGCCAAGCCCAATCATGGGTGGAAGCTATGGAGAGTGGACTAGGAGACATGAGTCATCTCCGCTATAGCCCTAGGGATCTGGTCATACCTCCCTGGTGAGCTTCTACTCACCCTAGCCCCAAGATAGTGGGGCATGAGCCACACCTATGAGGGAGCCCTATGCGGGACACCCCTAGGGATGATGGAATTTACTTGGGAGAGTGTTCTCGATACTTAGACACATCACACGCCTTCTTGAATGAAAGGCAACAATGCACTAAGGTGCTAGTAGATAGAGCGGTGCCATGCATTCATGTACCTATTAGGGCTGACACACCTATTCATAGGCCTAGGCATGACTTCACACACTGGGTAGAGCAGGTCGGTATGACCTTGCCTATGCATCACCTTGATAGGGTACAATAGATTAGGTAGATTGACGGGTATGATACTCATCGCTCGAAGTGAGCTAACTCCACCCTACCCTTCCTCGTCTAGGAAGGAAGGCATGAGGAAATCCCAGATTTTCCTCAAGAGTAGTATTCTGTGCATGCACGATGTGCCTCTATGCCCACTGAGTATAATGAGCATATACCCCAGCCCAAACCTCAAGTTAACATGGTGACCCTCGATCGAGGGAAGCATGCGATGGATATCATAGATTATCTTGAATGAGGTCAGCCTCAGGGTGAGACTCCTAGGCCTCTTAGGCCCCACACAATAGAACAAATTAATCAAGCAGTTGCAAGATACATAGAATACCAAGCTCAGTTCAAGCAGCTTCGATGAGACAAAGAGCAACTAGACCACTTGCATCAGCTTGAGAAAGAGAGAATCGAATGATAGACCAATGAGCTATTCTAGAAGACTCTACGGGAGAGGGTTCCTACCCCTAAGACACATAGGTAGGAAGTCCACCTGAGGCAACCCATGCTCATTCGAGATAGGTCTCCCAGGCCTTATCCAATGTTACCTCTATGACCTCCTAGGCTAGATCGAGATGTACCTCCTAGGCCAAACATAGGGCACCCATGATGGGTAGATACCCCTCTTTATAGATCGGCTCGAGAGATGCCCTATGGAGCCTATGATGAGCATGAGCTAGAAGTAGAGTATTTGGAGATGCCTTACCAGGGTAGGGGGTGACATGCCACCACCTCATAATAGGTTGGAGGATCCTAGACCTCCATCATAGGATGTGAACAAGGATGAGGAGATCAAATCCTCAGACCCTTATAAAGAGCTGCTAGAGCGCCTAGAGTCAGTAGAGCACAAGACCTCTGGGTCTGGATCTCAAAAGCCTACTATGCACCAGCTGCATAGTCAACCCATCCATCCTTTGGTTCCTGCACCTCCTTATCTAGAGCAATTTAAGTTGCCTCAGTTGGCTACATTTAAAGGAGAGGAAGATGCATAGGAACATGTCACTAGATTCTTGGGCCAGTGCTTCGGCATTCATGATGATGATGCTTTGCTTTTGAGGACATTCATGACTACCCTCTCAGGCCCCACCTCGGAGTGGTTTTACCAACTCCCTAAGCATAGCATCCACACTTTGGACCAACTTGCAGATGCATTCCTAGAATGCTTCACCTTCAATACCAAGAGGAAGGCAATGCTGGCCGACTTAGTTGGGTTGAAATAGTATGATGATGAGTCAATAACAAACTATGGCAATAGATGGTGAACCTTGCTCACCAAGCTACCTTATCTCCTCCCCATGTCGGAGTTGACTCAAATGTTCTCCAAGAGCTACCTGAAGCCAATCTCCTTGTTGTAGCTGCAATAGTATCCGACTCTTGAAGATGCCCTAGCACAGGCTAGGACCATCGAAGAAATCAAAATTCAAGAGGGTAAAATTGTGAAGCCTCACAAGGAGTGGAACAAGAGTGCCAAAAGCACCCCAATGCAGTCTAAGCCAATAGTAGTAAATCAAGTTGCCATTAGTGTCCCAGGGCCAGCGCAAGTCGTGCCACCTCAAAAGCCTAATTATCAGGCCACACCCAGGAACTATGCCAAGGATAACCAAAATAGTCAAGGGAAAAATCAACAACATCACCCCAAGTGATAGTTCACGCCCATTGTAGAGTCCATGGACTCATTGTTTGACCACCTCTTAGCGGCTAATGCGATTCACCTGCCCGAGAGTCGACCTATCGACCCAAATGCACCAAAGCCCAAAGGATACAGAGAAGACCTATATTGCAAGTTTCATAGGCAAAATGGGCATGATGTGCAAATGTGCTACAAGTTCAAGCATTTGGTGCAAGACATGATCGATAGGAATGCCCTTCAGGTGGACAACCCTATTGCACCAAACAACCAACAAATGGAGGTCTTCAAAGACCCCTTGCCTACCCATGCGGAGCAGGCCAAGCCAGCGCCCCAGGTGAATGAGGTTCATCATGCCCCTCCTAAGCAAGGGTATGTCGACATGGTCAACATTGTAATGAGGAATAGGTGGTACCCAAGTCCAACCGTACCACCTATAGCTCAGAATGATGTCCCCTCGATATCGTAGCCTCTACCACCTCCTATGTCGAACCTCCCACCTAGGCCTATTGTCACCATCAAGAGCAAGCTCGCTCAGAGCTTAAGAACAATGTCCACCTGACTCTCCATCTATGAGCTCATTCAACAATCAACACCTCATAGAGAGGCCTTGATGGAGATCCTTAAAGCAATCGAGCTTCACCCCGAGAGTCTGACTCCTTCAACAACTTCATGGGGCATGTGCGACAATGCATAAAATTGGTAATTACCTTTCGAGAAGATGAGCTTAAATCGGTTCCAAATGATATGGTAGATCCCCCTTTGCACATTGTCGCATGTGTGAATGGGATGCCATACAAGAGAGTGTTGATAGACACTGGGTCCTCTAGCAATATCATCATGACAATAACTCTCAAGCATTTGAAGCTCCCAACATCCCACATTATCGCATCTACCTACACCCTCCGAGCCTTCAATGATGCCATATGCTCAATGGTTGGTATGATCATCCTACCTATTCAGGTAGGGGAAAATACCATCCCGATGTTGTGCCACATCTTGGAGGGTGAGATGGCATACAATATCCTGTTAGGCAGACCATGGATTAGGGACATGAAGTGTGTCCCTTCCATCGCTCACCAGTGCCTTAAGTACACTCATGAAGGGCAAGTTCATGTCATCCCTGTGGACCTAGAGCCCTTCAAGTATTGCAATATGGTGCAGCAGCTCCCCGAGTCAACCTTGCCATCAACCCATCTAGATTTTCAACTGAATAAATCCAGCCAAGGTTTGACTCTATCGCCATCATAGGCCATACCATCCACATCATCGGCACCCCCATAGATGTCTAGTGTGCCTATGGATCCTTTGCCTAGGAACCGGGTGGTGGGGGGGGGGGGGGGGGTTGGGGGTGTTCCTTGGGTTGGTGGAAGAGATAGGAGCCCCTAATCAAATAAATTTTATCTATGGGGGCCTTGACTATGGCATCGAGCCTTATCAATAGTAGGAAGAAGATGAAGAGCCCTTTGGAGAAGACATTAACTACCTGTCCAACCCTAACTTCACTCTGAAGTACCTTGACCTATGCAATTGGCATGGTTATGGGTTGGGCCTGTATGAGTAGGGCACTCGAGTTCCCTACCAGCCATAGTATCAAATGTCTTATGACAAGTCTAGCTTGGGACTCAACAAGCCTGTGTCCTTAGACGTCCTCATAGATAACTTAGAATGCATGACTCTAGATTGTAGATATGAGCTCATGTGAGATCCTTTCACCAATCCCAATCATGTCTACTCACTAGGGGACTACTTCCCTATGCCCTTGGGAGATGATGAACCACCTCATGATGATATTCGCTCTTATGAGAGAGGTGAAGGTTCACGTACTCTTCCCCATGATGGTGAGGAAGAGGATCCAGGGTCCCCTTATGAGTGGACGTCGGATGATGAGTCAGATTATGGAGTCATGCCCATCGATTCTGGTAGCTCAGATGGAGAAGGCCCTCGGGTCATCCCCATAGATGATGAGGATGAGTTCTATCTATGCATGTTCCCATTGCATCATCCCATCTAGTGACAACTTCTACCTTTAGAGGAGCAAGCTCACCCATAGCCGCATCGACCACCATCGGTCATTCCACCACCCCCACAACCACCTCCTCCGATCTTGCGACATCCAGAGGTCCATGGGCACCATCAACCACATAGGGGAAATCATCCATCCATAAATATGATTTCCATAGACCTATTCGAGCCCCTATGAGATCCGAATAACCCATTGGAGCCATTGCACCTCGACATGGGGGCAATCAACTTTGATCGAGGAGATTCACCACCCTCGCCCTCTGAGTATTGGCCTTGCGATGAGATGTTATAACCATTTCATTTCTCTCTAGGGCCAACTCATGATGTCTTCCATGCTGAGGAGGAACCCAAAGTTCCCATTGATGATCTAAATCTAGCTGATGACATCCATTTGATCCCTACCCCCCACCAGTTGGAGGAGGGGTCGCATATGTCAATCGAGCCCATGATTGACAAAGATATTGGCTCAGACCTAGAGAACCCACAATGTATCAAGCTAGGGGAAAGTCTATCCCCCATAGAGCAAGCTGATTACATAGCCCTTCTTACAGAAAAGAAGGCAGCTTTTGCATGGTCTTACAAAGACATGTCGGGACTGGACCCAAATCTAGTCACCCACAATCTGATGCTTGACCCCAAGGCCAAGCCTGTCAAGCAAAAGCTGAGAAAGATGCATCCCACAGTGGCCTTAATGGTCAAATATGAGCTACAAAAGTTGTTGGATGCCAAGTTCATTATTTCTGTAGACTATCCACCATGGTTGTCCAACATGGTTCCCATCAAGAAGCTGGATGGGAGGATTCACATTTGCACCGATTTTTGAGACCTAAACAAAGTGAGTCCTAAGGATGATTTTCCTTTTCCGAGCATCGATGCCCTGGTAGATGCCATAACGGGCCATAAAATGTTATCCCTTATGGATGGCTTCTCTGGGTACAATCAGATTCGTATCAACCCGGAGGACCAGCTCAAAACAATGTTCACAATGCCCTGGGGAACATTTTGCTATAAGGTCATGCCCTTTGGCCTTAAAAACACCGGTGCCACCTACCAGCGTGCCATGACATACATCTTCCATGACTACATGCATAAGATTTTGGAAGATTACATGGATGACTTACTGGCTAAATATTTGTTACGCCATGAGCATCTCGATGTTTTGCATAAAGTCCTCGATCACCTTATCGAGCATAATGTGAGACTGAACCCCAAGAAGTGCATCTTCGATGTCACATCTGGAAAGCTCTTGGGATTCATAGTTTCTAAATGAGGCATCGAAGTAGACCCTAACAAGGTCAAGGCCATCCTCGAGATGCCTCCCCGACTACCATCAAGCAGCTTCGAAGTCTGCAGGGCAAGATAGCATCCATCAAATGCTTCATAGCGCAACTGTCGGACAAGTGTCGACCCATGAACAAGTTGTTGCACAAGGGGGTCACATTCCATTGGGATGATGAGTGCCAGGAGGCCTTTGATGCCATAAAATAGTACCTGGCTTCATCACCAATGTTGGCTCCACCTCGACCAGGAGTGTCATTCCGCTTATACATCTCAGCCACTGAGATTGCATTGGGTGCCATGTTAGCCCAAAATAATGAACTACATAAGGAGCAGGCTACTTACTATCTCAGCCACACCCTGGTCAGCTATGAGATTAAGTACGCATACATTGAGAAGTTGTGCCTAGTGGTGGTTTTCACCACCAAGAAGCTATGACATTACATGCTTAGCCATACCACGTATGTTGTGTCTAAAGAGAATCCATTGCGATACATGATGAGTCACACTTATCATAACAGTCGCATGATGAAATGGATCATGTTGTTGATGGAGTTTGACCTAGAATTCATTGGACAAAAATCAATCAAGGGTCAGGTCATCGTCGATCAACTCGTAGAGGCTCCTCTCCAGGATGATCAACCTCTGAGCATGGAGCTTCCCGATGATGGAGTCTTCCAAATCTCGGAATCACCTGATTCTGATGAGCCTGAGTCACAGGCAGATATGACTCTGTTCTTCGATGGCTCCAAATGCGAGCAAGGAGGTGGCACTGGGATCATGTTTTTCACACCGCATGGGGCTCCCATACCCCTATCATTTAAACTTGATTTCCCATGCACCAACAACAATGTCGAGTATGAAGCCTTGCTCATAGGTCTTCAAATGACTATCACCATGAAAATCACCAAGCTTAACATCTTTGGTGACTCCTTGCTCATTGTTAACTAGGTCAAAGGGATCTACCAGTGCAAGTGCCCAGTTCTGCAAGCCTACAAAGCCCTTGTGGATAAATTCTTAGTAAAGTTTGAATGGTATGACATCGAGGCACTCCCTCGATCATCTAATCATTTTGTGGATACGATGGCCTCCTTAGGTTCCTTGATCCCATAGAACCCTATTGATGAGATGACAACCATTCAGGTCAAGATGCTCTCATAGTCTACGGTTGAGCGTGAGGATACTCAGGCCATGCTAAAAGTCCACTTGATTCAAATTGAACCTCATCAAGAGAGATTCTCGCACCTTCACGAGCACTTGAATCATGCCGATTGGGGGACTTTGTTCCCTCAAGCCCCTTTTGATAGTAGTACAATGCTATTCTTACAAGTTCTTTCCCACTCAACATTTTCTCGGGATGAATTTCAAGAGGGATAGGCAATTCATGCAATCGAGGCTTCCCCTCAATAGGACTGGTCCACACAAATCAGGGAATATCTAAAGCTGGGTAATCTCCCTCCTGGATTGTCGCACACCACTAAAAGAATATTCAAATAGAAGGTGACAAAATATGTCTTGCTAGGAGATATTCTGTATCATCGAAGCTATGAAGGGATCCTCCTTCACTGCTTAGAGCATCAGGAGTCGGCTTGGGCAATCACCCAAGCGCATGATGGTACATGCGATGGCCATTTTAGTGGTATGGCCATCACAAAGTGCATTCTTCGCATGGGCTATTATTGGCCAATGTTAGAGTGAGATTGTTGCACATATGTGAGGAAGTGCATGAAGTGTCAACACCATGCTAACTTGACACACGTACCTTCCCAGGCCTTACAGTCGATCCAATCGGCTTGGCCATTTTTGCAATGGGGGTTGGATTTAATCGGAAAAATCTCCCCCGCATCCTCGGGCCATCACACGTTTATCATTATGGCTACTGAGTATTTTACAAAGTGGGTGGAAGTGATTCCCCTTACCACTATGATAGGACCCTGCATCGCGGAGTTCATTTTGCATAATATCATTTGTCATTTTGGTATTCCATCCAAGATCATCTCGGATAATGGGATGTCATTTAAGAATAAATATGTGCATGCTTTAACAACAAAGTATAATATCCAACACAACTTTTTGATGCCCTACTATCCACAAGCAAATGGGCAAGTAGAGGCTTCCAACAAGACATTGATTGCCATTCTCAAGAAAACTGTCAAAGAGAATCATGTCGATTGGCACACACAAATACCCCTTGCTCTATGGGCCTACCACACTAGCATTCGGATGCCCACTAGGGCCACCCCATTTTCACTAGTGTATGGTGCTGAGGTAGTCATGCCTTTAGAGCTAGAGATCCCATCACTGCGCATATCCATGCAGGAGTTCATCGATGATGACACCGCATGGCAGGCTCACCTAGATCAGCTTACACTGCTTGATGAACGTCGTGTTAATGCTCTCGAGCACCTACGCATTTATCAAGAGTGACTTAAAAGAGCCTACAATATGAAAGTCCATCTTAGAGACTTTCAGGTTGGTGACCTTGTTCTGAAAGAGAACCAACAAAATTCTAATTTTTCGCCCCATCTAAGGGACAAGTTTGTGGTAAACTGGTTAGGTCCTTATGTCATTACCAGTCAGATCAGACCCAAAACTTATCACCTAGCTTCCCTTGAAGGTATCGAGGACCCTAAACCCTTGAACATCCTTCACTTGTGGCCTTTCCATGCCTAGAGTACTATGGCTCAACCTAAAATGCTCCTAGGTGGTCTATAACCATCTAGGTCACCCCAAAATGCTCCAAGGGTGCCTTTAACCTGCTTGGTCAACCTAAAATGCTCCTAGGTGGTCTATAACCATCTAGGTCACCCCAAAATGCTCCAAGGGTGCCTTTAACCCACTTGGTCAACCTAAAATGCTCCTAGGTGGTCTATAACCATCTAGGTCACCCCAAAATGCTCCAAGGGTGCCTTTAACCTGCTTGGTCAACCCAAAATGCTCCTAGGTGGTCTATGACCATCTAGGTCACCTCAAAAGCCCCAAAGGCATCCATAAGCCCTTTGGTCACCCCAAATGCCCCAATGGCCCCCAATAAGCCCATTGGTCACATGTATATATCAATAAAAAAAAATAAAAAACATCATATATATCAATCAAAAATACAAAAATATTGCATCGCATTGCATCTTCAAACATCATCAAAAATAAAAAACATCATATATATCAATCAAAAATACAAAAATATCATATTGCATTTCATTACATCGCATCTCATCGCATTATCATATGCATTAGGCATACTCATCATTGCATTTTGCATTTTAGGGTTGCTCATACATGTCTAGCACTAAGACTGTACATTATGCATTATTCCAAAACAATCATGTCAAAGTCAGTATCCGCATCATTCCATTATCACCTAGCATATCCACTTACATTTCACACTGGTCATAGTAGTGTCTGTTACCATCACATAGTCATTTGTTCTAGAATGTCCTTAGGGTTTTTAATCACTCAACCATCTCTAGTTTTCTTTTCAGATTTTGTAGAAAGCTATCATGATTTTTAGGAGGTAGAGTCTTGCTTAGATTATACCTTGTATACAACAAATCCCAACACATTTACACACTAATAAATCCAAGTTTTGTGCAAGGAAAGATGAAATTACGAAGTGGTCTAGGTTACCTTAAGCGAAAAGGTCATCCTGCTCATCCCCCTATGTGAATGGTTCAAGAATGCTAAGAATTGGCAAAAGGACAAGCTCTTCCCTACCCAATTCCCCAAAATAAATAGTGGTTTTCACCACTATCAAAAATCCCAATTCCCAAAATCCCAATCAAAATCCCAAAAGTTCAAAGAAATCAAATTCCCCAATAGTCAAAAGTAAAATCCCACAAAAAGCAAAAATCAAAATCAAAGTTAATAGTGGTCATCACCACTCCCCACATCCCTTGCTCAAAGGAAACAAAATATACAAAATAAATAGTGATTTTCATCACTACATATGAGCAAGTATCCCAATAAAATTGAAGAAAAGAAGGGAGTTGAACTTGAATCCCTAGAATTCTCAGCATTTGGACAACCATCAGGTGATCCTCATTATAGGTTTGGTGGATAGCCTACTTGTCAATGGTGGTAGCCTCCCACATGATGATATGTCTATCACATTAGCTTTCATGTGTGTACAGACCAATGTTTGCATGTGGATGAGCTAGCTTTTGGTAACCTAGATTGCCTAGTGGTCTAATCCTACTAAGTACAAAACCTAGGATCATGACATTCATAGGGTGATCCTCATTCTAGGTTTGGTGGATAGCCTATCTGGAAATGGTGGTATCTTTATGCATCTCACATGAATGAACTCACTTGCACACATAGGGATATGGAGTATCTTGGTCATCCTAGCAGATTCATACCTTGTCAAAAAATCTTGCATGGTTAGTATATAACTTTTGATCAGGTAGCTAGAGTGTTTGAGTCTCATGAAAACCTCATCAACATTCTATAGCATCTCACTTCATTCATTCCATTTTACCACATTGCAATAATACATTTCCATATATCCATTACACAAAAATAGTACAAAAAGAAACAAAAGGAATTAATGCATTTTATACAGTCTATGGTGCTAACATAGTGAGACAAATCATTAGTCACAATTCAATATATCAAAGCATGCAATTCATCCATTTCATTATGCATCCATGCATATACATCAACAACAAATCCTATCACAAAAGCATCCATATGCATACATAATAAACATCCACCACATCTGCATTACATCATAGAAGCATACATATGCATACATGGTACAACATCCATCAGTACTACAACAAATCACATAACAGTATCCATCTACAACAATCATTAACATTTAACATACCATCATAAATCACATACATACATTGCATCCATCTCATAAAATAATAAACGAGACATATGATGACCATAACAAAATCTCATATATATATGGGGTAAAAATATACATCATAGTTTCCAAAAATGCCCATGGGCTACAATAACGTGGGTCCTCAGACCTCACCAGTATCAAAAAATAATAGCCAATCAAAAAGAGCCTCAATAGTACCCATCACCATGGTCATGTAGGACCAGTGCTATGACTCACACTACCTCCCATAGTCTGGGTCCACTATGATCCCCTAGGCCTGCTACCACTAGCCCTATTAGTCCTCCACCTAGATGATGACTACATCATCTCACTCTACCGAGTCTGATGTGAGCCACTAGTCTCCCCATCATCAGGAAGATGCCCTCCAAGGTGCACCACCTCCATCTCTAGTCTATCCATGTAAGCCTATCTCTACTGCCCCTATGACTGGTAGGTGTCCACTACTGACTATAGCCAAAGCACCTCTACCCATAGCCTCTCTACCTCCCCAATGCTAGACCCCTCCTACCTAGGACCCTGTGCTTGTAGGGATGAAATATCGACCTGATCCTCCTACACCTATGTCCATAGGAGATCCCTCTCCTGCCTGACCCTGACTAGCTCAGCCTGTAGCTCTAGGTATCTATCACCCTAGGTACCCTACTATCCCTATGCCCCTTGGCCCTTAGTCTCCCCCTCATCACCCTGATCCCCTAGGTCTAATAGGTCCACCTGCTCATCTACCTACTAGTGCTGCCTATGTGGCTCATCCACCTCTACTTGGTCCACCTCTGTAGCATCCTCCATCACCTCATCTATGGCCCCCACTACCTCACCTCCGAGAGCCCCTACACCTCACCACTGGTGCATCACCCACCATGAGTCATACTCTCATGTAGTCTCGATATCATCCATATCAGGAATATCCACTACTAGGGTCTGCCTCCTCTCCCACCTCCTCCACCACTAGCCAACCTAGTGTCCTCTCATCCTCATGGTATCGATATACTACTGGCTCCTCGAGAAACCCCTATCATAGTCCAAACTATCATGTAACCCTAGAAAATGGGAAGTACTCCCACTCGGTACCATGTCAGGAAATCAACCATCTACCTCACCTCACCCATCAAAGCTGCTCTCCAACATCCACCTAGTCTAAACAATCCCTGTATGGTCACCATACCACCTACCCTGGCACTAGTCATGAGAATGCATCAACATAATGATCCACATCACCTACATGGTATCGGATCTACCCTACCTCCTTCTCCCTCTACCATAGGATAGCATATCCTATCTCCCTATCAACTAGCTATACCCAAGTCATCCATGGTAGTCCATGTGGCCACTCCACAACTATGTGCTACCATCCCCAACACTACAATAAGAAGCTACACCCCAAGCCCTTCCATCGATGATAGTGGATCTCATACAACTCATCATACAACTATGCCAGTAGGGTCATCCCCCAAGCCATCACTAGAGGCTCCTCCTTGGTGCACCCCACTAGGGCGTACACCAGCTCCAGCAGGTTCCAAGGGAACCTGGCTCCTAAAGAATCTGGGAGAAGCATATTGGAGATGAGGGTCATCAGTAGTGCATGCCTCACCTCCAATACCTTCTCCTCATACCAAAACCCCACCAGTATCCCTCCATTACAACAGTCTAGCTCTACCGCATCCACATCCTCCCCAAAGTACCTCATCAGCACTACACCTCTCTAGTCATGATGCATCGAGCGAATAGGTCACCCCTCTATCAAGATTCGTAGAATCTGATAGATGTCCTCTAGCATCACCATCATCTCCCTCATGGGTAGGTGGAAGGTGTTGGTGCGTGAGTCCCATAAGCTAATCAGAGTAGTCAAGTAGGCTCGGTCACCTATCATAGGCTCCAATCGAGTAACCTGCTTGAGCCCCATGGCATCAAGCCACTCCCAGTCAGCCTCAGTCAAGGCATCTCGGGTGGTCTAGAAGAGCTTCGGTGTGTGATACCGACTCTTCACCACCTGGTAGAGCAATAAAATTAATAAGAACAATAATAAAATGACATTCATTATGCCTCACAAAGGCCTCCACAAGGCCCAAAAACAAATGCACAAATAATTCATCACAACAATTTAATTCCACAAAATACAAAAAAATAAAAAAATTTACATGTTACATCTACCCTAGGGTTTCATTCCCTATCCCATGATGTGATATGTTTAACAAAAAAAATACAAAAATTCAAAATTTAACATGTTACATCTACCCTAGGGTTTCATTCCCTATCCCGTGATGTGATATGTTTAAAAACAAACTGCAAAACTCAAAAATTTTTGGTATATTTCATCTACATTAGGTTTAATTGCCAAAGGTCAAATGAGGTAAAAATCTGGTACATTCCGGTTAAATTTAGGTTTAATTACTTAGTTTAACCAAAGCCAATAAACAGTACAACAACATTGCAATTTCAAAAGTAAAATAATGAGGAAGGTGAGTAACCGCATACCCATTTCGCACCGGCTCCTCTATTGGATGCCTCGGTTTGCTGACTCATGATGGTCACAGGGTGATTTCGATAGCGCTTCGCTTCAGAAAAATAACCCTCTTCTTCCTCACCTCTCAAATCGCAAGAGAAAACATGAAATAATGAACCCAAAACTTGCATTTGAGGTTTATATAAGCCTACAAGAGTTCTATTCATCCTAGGGTGGGATGAACGCACTTTTGGCCATTCGTCCCACCCTGGGATGAATACAAAATTTGTATTCGTTCCACCCTGGGATGAATACATAATCTATAAAGTAAAACAACTTAAAAAGCACCAAAACAACTCTATTTTGGTCAAAATTTTTGTCTCAGCCACAAGACAAATAATAGCACTCTTGGATGCTTGGAAAGAACCTTACTTCACTCCCTAAGAAGGCCAGTATGGCTGGACCACCCCACGGGAATGAGGTTTTTCATTCCTTTCCTCCCGAAAGCAAAAAAGAAAAGGGTCCAAAACCCACCAAAAACAAGTCAAATCTGATGGAATTCATTCAGGGTCAATATGGAATGCAAACTTCTCATGGATGCATAGGCAAGTTACTATTTCACTCCCCAAGAAGGCCATTGTGGCCGGACCGCCCCACGGGAATGAAGTCTTCAACTTTTTGCCTCCAGGAAACCTCCCTAACATCATCAAAATCCTTTCAAAACTATGCCATTTTTCAATGGATACAACTGAAGGCAACCTCAACAAAAGTCATCTGGGTCAAGTGACTCATCACTTTTCTCATGAGTCATTCCCTCATCGACTCGTCGCTTGAGGGGGTAGTCATACTCAATATCACAATCAACAAGCACACACTCAATCATGCAAATTGCATTCATTCAATGAATCATTGACAAAGACAATCACGCTCCTGCTTGGGGCAACAAACAAGCACAAAATTCTAAATTAAGTCACTTGGCATTTTAGAAGCATGAAGGATTCATAGGCCTTGCCTCTTCATGATAGAACAATGTCCAAGCTCAAGCAAGTTCCTTAGCTCGTCAGAAGCAAGGATTCAAGAACACATGCTCTTTCCAGGATTGGGGCATCTAAAGTTGGTTAGGTTATTTGAGTAACCCTAATAATTGAATATTTTAGTCATCTATTTTTGCTCGGTGTTGTGCTGCACACAATGCATCCCAAAAAGGGGTATCTGTAGACACTAAAATCTGGTCAATCCGATTATGCTACCATAAGCAATGACTAAATGACATACCAAGGCCCCTAGGGCAGCCCTCAACAGGTATACAATGGTCCTAACCACTCAGTGCAAGGTTTTGGAAGGTTTCAGGCCACTTTTGGGACCTTTTGAACACCTTGATTCTATTCATCCCACCCTAGGATGAATACATATTCTATTCGTCCCACTCGGAGCGAATAGCAACATTCATCCCAGGGTGGGGCGAATAGCAGGTTTGACCAGAAAAAAGTCAAATCTGGGCCAATGGCACCCAGTAATGGTTATATTCTTGGCTATTATTTCCCACAAGTCAGGGCATGCAATAGATCTTATGACATGCTCAATGAATGAGGCCAATTTGGGAGATTCTCTTCCCCCTCCAATGCATGCCGCCCCGGTGGCCAAGTGGCGCCTCTTGCCCTGCATGCCCTCGCATGCCCTTTGACCCATGAAGCCTCCTTGGGCTATAAAGTGGATGCATTTTCCACACAAAATAGAGGAGTTTTAGAACTAGAATGCTACTAAGATTTCCCCTCACCTTTTGTGCCCATTTTTCCCTCGAAATCTCTACCTAGCGAAGGAGGTTCACGAGTGAACTAGGAGGCACAATTTATCACATAACCAAACCATATGAGTGAATTCCCTCACCAAATTTGATGAAAATACATCCCATAGTGTTTTTCATCAATCCTCAGTGGAATTGGTGGTAAAATTTAGGCAAAAACGGTGGGCGTCCCACCCCGGGCCCCCCAAATTTGTGATAGTCCTATTCATCCCACCCTATGATGAATAGAAATCTATGCATAATTTTTTTACTATTTTTAATTAGTTATTTTCTACATGTTATTATTATGTTGTAGTTCAAATTTTAGGTCATTCTGAGCTATATTGGCCGAGATATTGCAATTTTAGTGTTTTGTAGGGTCTCATGCAGGTCTCCGATGGTCATCTGAGGAAATATCTAAATTGTTATTTATTTTGCAAATATGATCAAATGGGTTTTCTTAAAATATCATTTTATGTATTCTTTCCAATTTTCATGTGTTTTGGATATGTGTAGGGCCATAAATTGTTTGCTTTGTGTTTTGCAGGTTGCGCACGATCATTGCAATTATGAGGCACCATCGGACTCAATATTGGCATAATTTTTGGTGATATCTTCCCAAAATATTATTTTTTACATCCCTCTATAATTTCAAGTCATTTGGAGTTCATTTGATGCTTATTCTCACTATTAGCTATTTGGCCCCTATGGGGATTGCATGTTTCTCATCACACGCACTCGCTATTTGACATTTTTTTGTTTCCTTGTGTGTAGGTGTAGGTTATACAGTGCATTGGGGATCAGCATTGGACCTCAAATAATCAAAGATACAAGTGGCGACAACCTTGGCCCACCCACTTCGATTGTGGGTACGAGGAAAGACACTGGATGTGCACCCGAGTTACTTGAAGGATTTTGATCCTTGGGCACCCGATTTGTAAACATTTGTATCATCCATTTGAGCCCTCAAAGGGGACATTTTGTAACCTGGATTTGATCTACCCAATTAATAAGAAGTCGATTTGCTTTGCATTATTTCTTGTTATTTGCTATCTTTTCCATCTTACTTGCATGCTTTCGTTTGATGCTCATAAGCAATAGGACATAGATACGCATATTGTTTATTATCATTTGGTGCACCATTTTTCCCTACTTCAGTGTCGTATTGTCATTTTTTTAATTTCATGTTACCTATTTTACCCATGCAATTTGTAGAACTACCATATGTTTTGGGGACACATTCTAGAGTTAAAAATGTTAACCAACCAACATTATATTTAGGTACCATAATGATTTAGTGCTCACTGCTAAATTATTTTTAATGCTACATAAATCCTGCTTTAGTGCTACTCAACCGATGCATGATTATTAATAAGAAACAGTACAATATTTTCCTCTTTTTGCACACTATAACTGAAACTAACTTTAATTATGCAAAACATCTAGATTAATTAATAGTTAAAAAGGAAAAATGCATAACTTGTTAAGATAGAGAACACATGGTACTTTTAAAGGAAATAGAAGCTTGTAGACACATATAAGATAAAAATTACAACCAAAGTAATGTATAATCAAGCATTATTTTCAAACAAATGGGGGTCACCATTTCTAGTTTTCAATCCTCTCCTACCTTGGTTGCATCCACAAGGAATTTTCACAACCAAGTTTTTATTTGCAAGGCTAACACACTAAAAGTTGGTTTTATTTATAGCCTTGGTCTAATAGCACCTCAAAGGAGGGGTTTCACTATTGGATAATATTTTTTTAGATAGAGAGAGACACAAGTAATTATCATTTGTCATGAAAAAGGAGGTCTCCCACACAATGTACATATCAAACTAGAAAGTAAGTGAATAGAAAATTCTTCTTTAGTCAATGGTTTGTGGTAAAATTTCAAATGATGCATGTTCATCATCATTTGTTACCTTGAACCATCACTAGGTAGGAATTGTGATGAGCCACAAAATTGCTCATTTTTTGTACTCTTTTCCCTATAATGTGCGACATATATTCTTGTAGATATAAATGTTTTATAAAAATTATATATATATAATTAACAGTTTATTTTGCATGTTCTCTAATATTTATATTTAAGTGTAATATGTGTAGATTTAGTGGAAATTGTTGCATTTTGGCATGTTTTCGTCGAGGTCCCACTTGGACCTGGAAATTGTAATTTAATAAAGGAAAACATCTATGGAATATCGATGAAAAGGTACGAAGTTAGGTGCCCAAATTCCTTTGAAGCACCTGACTTCTATTCAACAGTTAATTGTTAGGCACCTGCTTTTCATTAGGTGTCTGCTTCAATTGTACGATAGAAGGAACTTACTTCTTTTTGTACGAAAGAAGGTGTTTGCTTCCCCTTGCATGACAATAGGCACCTACTTCCTATTATACGATAGAAGATGCCTGCTTCCCGATTTCTTCAACTATGGTGCTTGATTTCTATTAACGCAAAACTTCAACACAACTATATGGTCGGCATAACAGAGCGAAACTTTGGCAATCAGCATGAAAGGATTTCCAACATTGATATCGAACATAGGACAATGTCAAAGGTGACTCATCACCCATATTCCAATTGATACGTACATAACTTTTGTAAATTAGGCAAATAAATATCAACATATTCTAGAAACATAATATGCTGAAATATCATGATATTTTTCTCAATTTTTCTAATCAAGCAAACAGTTGTAACAACGAATCATTTTCTGATTCATCCTAAAAATTGTAACAGGGATGGCCACATACCTTATAAATATGCAGGCCACCCTTGAAGAAGACCCCTCAAAATTTTTATTGTAATTTTCTTCTGCTGCAACTGTTAATAAAATCTCTACATATTTTCTTATAAAACATCTTCTAAAGCGTCCAGTGATCATTTTACCGCAGACAGAACCTGCTGGAGTGTGGGCCCACTCACAACAGAGTTCTTCCCTATTTCCCACATTTTTTGTATTTATTTTAATAGATTAATTTATTCTTATGCTATTTCTTCTATTTTTTGTGATTTCTAGCAAGGTAGTTATTTATATTTTAAACGTTTTTAGTCCTGTTTTCTTAGACTTAGCATGAGATTATTAGTTTAAACATAAAATCCAACGAATATCAAATACCCCCCAAACCATAATCCAAGGGACTCATATTCGAAGGAGAAATTACAAGTATATATTTTGCACGATTGCTCACAAGACTACGAGCTACCCCGGGTTGAAAATTAAATGGAGGCAATTAATTAAACCATAGAAAAATTAACCAATGTTTTATCCAACATTTTGGCATCGTTTTCTGGGAGTAGCCATTGTAATTTCTTGTTCTGAAGGAAGCAAATTTACAATATTTTAGAGTGTTTTCTTCAAAAACCTTCATATAAAAAATTTGTATGAGTCCACCTAAGAACAGGGGACCAGACGATCGTTTTATCAAAAAAAAGTTGTTTCTCAAAATTATTCTGCTTCAGTAGAACTTGAAATTGATACTGAACTCTCACCATCTCAATCTCCACCTGTGCATTGGTTAGAACACCCACTATTTACACAAGATCCTTTTGAAACAATCCAATAGAATATTAGAGCCGGATCAAAGATAATTAGAGTTCAATATGAGGAAGATCTACTGAATTCTGAATGTTGGCAAGCAGTATTAGATAGAACTATCTCAAATACTGACTTATCCATCCTTTTGAAGGATAAAAGAAACTAAATAGAAGCATTGACAAATGCTTTGAATGAAGCAAGGGTAGAAACACCAGTAGTAGGCAGAATGGCAGAAAATACAGAGGAAACATCCACTAGTTTTAGTTTTTCAATAGGAGAGGCGGGGTGATGAGGCCTGGATAAGCCTCATTTATAGCATGTTTTAAATAGTTAAAACTGCCTAAAACTACCTAAAACTCTTGTGAATTATCTTATATGCTAGTTAAGTTGATTTAATATGCTTTGTATTAACTGTTTGCATGATTGCAGTGTTAAGGACATTATATTCTGATTTTTAACAGTTCTTGTATAGTTTTATGTTATATTTTCATGCTTAGGTTGACAACAGCATTTCAGTAGTCTTATTTTGATGATCATTAAGCATTAGTTTCTCTAAATTCAGCAAATAGTACAAAGACTTATTATTGTGCAGCAGAAAACTGGTTTTTCCATATAAATTCCAGCAAGCTACCAATGAATGGCAAGGCATGGAATTCACATCCAAGGAAGAATGAAGACTATTGCAATCTGATCCTGAGGTCTAATACACTTGAGAAATGCAGCCAAAACCATTTGGAGTCAACATAGTTGGTCATTCTAAAGATCTTCGAAATGAACACAGTGTCTTCGGAATGAACACAGTGTCTTCGAAATGAACAGATATCTTCGAAATGAGAAAAACACAGTGTCTTCGAAATGAGAATTGTAGTATCTTCAGAATGAGCGGATCTTCAGAATGAGAATTGCAGTATCTTCGAAATGAGCGGATCTTCGAAATGAGAATTGTAGTATCTTCGGAATGAGCGGATCTTCAGAATGAGAATTGCAGTATCTTCGGAATGAGCCACTTATCTTTGGAATGAAAACAGAATGTACTTTTTGACTTGTTGACTGACTTTTGGCGGTGGAAAAGGGGATAATAAGGTTGAGAAAGTTAAGGGAAAATATCTCCCATCTAACTTTTCCGTCCTTGCCGTCCAAAGCCACCATTTATGGAAAAGATCAAATTTGATCTTCTTCTAGGATAAACCCAGGAAATTCTGCAAGATATCAGGACAGCATATTTTATGTTTGTAATTAGATTTTAGGCATCTATAAAAGATAGCTCCTGTACAGGTTGAGCTATTAGGAGAATATTAGATATTAGAAATATTAGATTAGAGATTAGACATATTAGAGATAATAGACCTGTAACAGATTGCAGATCTGTAACAGATTTCAGCAGAATTGTAATTATGTTTCTGAAGCAATAAAAGTGCAGTTTCATTCCATTTATTTTGTTATGTCTGAGTGTGAGTAAGACTTAGAGAAGAAATTATACCTTCTTCTGGAAAAGGAGGCCGGCCACTTTCAGATCTAGGAGAAGGACTAATGCAGACGGTTTTCGATCCTGATTTTGTTGCAGCAAAGAATAAGTAGTGGAACTTGTCAATTTCAGCATTTTGTGGTATTTGATTTTTGTTTTAGTTTTTATCCATCTATTTTACATTTGTGATGTAATCAGCAATAGATATAATCAGTTTCTTTATTTTTCAGTAATTTTCCAATTCCTCAATTCCGCAATTTACATTTCCAACAATTTACAAGTTTTCTATAATTTCCTACATTCTTGTTTTTGCTGTCAAACACTACATAGAAGATTGACGACCTTCTGTTTCAGAGTATTGACAGAAGTTGATTACTTGTTTTATCTCATCATTGCAAAAGTAAATAGGTTTCTCATTTAGCAACTATAATTAGGATTTTCCTTCTGCAAATCAATTAAGTCTCAATTTAGCAATTGTAATTAGGACTTTATTTCTGCAGACAACAATTAGTTTTTCATTCTTGCAATTAGATTAAGGTTTAATTTATGCAATATAGGGATAGAAGTGACACAAATCCCCCACACAATCAATCCTACCAATAAAGACCTGCTGCTCCCAAATGAGCTGAAATGCAACTCTGTTTGAACTTTCTATCGTAGACAGCCTTGGACACCACCCCGGATTGATAAGATCTTTGAGATTTAATGATGGTATAACGACTACTCATCATTTTGGCACCGTTGTTGGGGAACACGGTGTTGTTAGAAGGTGAAAAGCAGTCCAATAATTATTAAATATGCTAAGTTGTGAATTTTAGAGTAAAATCTGAATGTAATGACTGGTATAAGTAATTGTTATTGGTAAATTGTATTTCAGTCCATTTAGGAAATAAGCAAGAAACCACAAGAAGGAAAATTTCACAAGAGGTTGAAATTATGTCAAAAATGTCTAAATTTTTTATTTCCAAAAATGTTGGAATTTTCAAAGAATCCCAATCATCCACTTCCAACACTGCAAGATTTGCAAGATCCTTTGAGAAATCATTACAAGGAGGAAAATTAAGTAGTTCAACACCATTTTCTCTTGACAAATCCATACAATCAGGAAAATTTGACAAGATTTATAATTGTTTTTGGGAACCTACAATGGAAGGCTCACAAGAGAATCAAGGTAGAGCCAACAATGTGCTCCACCCTAGTGCAACTAGTGCACTTGCCGAACTTTTCAAAATCCCATCCAACTAGATCTTAATCAAAATGCTCCCATGAAGGTCATTTCACCTGCAGTATTACCAACTTTCAAGGGAATTACATCCGAAGATCCTGATATGTTTTTGTTTGAGTTTAAAATTGTATGTCAAGCTCATGATTACACTAATGACAATCAAAAGCTCAAACTATTTCCTTCCACTCTTAAAGAGTTAGCTCTACGATGGTTTATCACCTTAGCACCCGACTCAATTAGAACTTGGGATGAGATGGAAAACATATTCTTGGAGAGATACCAAGAATATTGTCAAGTCAAGAATCAAAATGATGAAATTCTTACAATGAAACAAGAGGAAAATGAAATCTTAGAAGATTATATAGACAGATTTTCTTTTGTTCATAAGAGATGTGGAAGTGTTGAACCTGAAATTTGCAAAGTCATATTCTTAAGGGGACTACAAGATGAATCTAGGGATGCATTGGATATCTTGGGAAGAGGAGATGCAAATGCACTTAAATTTCAGGAAATTATTAAACTCTATAAAATTACTCTCATTCAAGGCATAGAAAACACAGAATTGGTAATGAAAAACATGATTTGAAAGAATGCATGAAAGAGGCTGATATTTTAGTACATGATAGAACATTAGATGAAAAAAATGAATCTACTGAATCTTCAGCCATCTATTGTTCAGAATGTAAAAAGCAACACTCTCTTCATGATTGTCCTTTGAACAAAATATTTATACCTGCTACATGTAGCATTTGTCAATTAGGACACCCCACAGATCAGTGTAGTTTATTGCCAGAACTTAAAAGTGTCTTTGAAAAACAGTCTCAACCTATGAAAAAAACCAATTTTGTAGGACAAGGACAAGGGAATAATTTTCATAAATTTCCATATCATAATGCTTCTCAATTTCCTGCACATTGGGGAAATAATCCTTGGTATATGCCATGGTCTACTTCAGGTCCACTTCAACAATGTTGGAGTCAACCACCATGGGCATACTCCCAAGCATGGTCTCAACATGGATGGATGCAACAACAATGGAATCAACAACATCCACCATGGTTGCGACCAAAATTACAGGGATATCAATGGGTACAACATCAAAATCTGTACAAAGGGCAGCAACATTGTCAAAAACAAAAATCAAATTTGTTGCCTAATCATATCCATAATTTCTATCATGGACAACAACAACAAAAATTAAAACAACCTCTATTTTCAACTCAACTTGTGGTCAGTCCAAATCATGTTAAACAGGTAACCCCTGTCTCGTGGTTGAATCAAAAAATACAACCCTAATAAATGTTAGTGACTGTGTTAAAACTCAGTTGTGTTCAGGTGAACCATTGCTTGAACCTATTCCACTTATCAGTGTAGAAAGTGAAGTTAAAAAGAATGAACATGAAAACAAATCTACACTAAAACAACATCAAGAAGAACAAGATACCTCATCAAATAAAGTATCATATTTTGAACAGTCTGAGATATCAAAAATAACATCTTCACAATCAGATTTGATAAAGGAATTAGAACATTTAACTGTTACAATCCCTTTACCTCAAGTTGTACCAATCATTAATAGGATTGTTCAAGAAATGTGTTTTAGAAAACCAAGAAAAAAGAAGAAAGTATATCCTAAAACCATACAAAAAGGTGGAAAATTAGTTAACTTGCTTTCGGGTAAACTTATTACACCTAAGTATGATTGTACAGAAAGCCCACAGTTTCTTAGAACACATAAGGAAAATGAAAAGAATACTTTAGTTTTGGCCTCCATTGGTGTAAATAAAAATGTTTCTCCAAGAACCAATTCAAATAAGCCTGGTACAAAACAAACTGAAACACAGCCAAAACAACCTTTGAACAACAATAGTTGGTTGACTAAAAACCAGGGAGCAAATTTGTTTGATATATTGGTGCAACATCCTAATGCTTTACTAACATTTTATGCATCTTTAGCAGTTGGCATTGAGTTGTTGCAGGTACAAAAAAAACAAATTTTGCCGTTGAATGCATTTGATGAACTTTGGTTGGAAGCACTTCACCAAATAGAGTTCACTCAACAAAAATGGAAAATGTGGCATGATGATCACATTAAGAGCAGCAAGGATGAACCAGGGGAGTTTGAGAATGAAGTTGTTCAACTTTCTTTAGTTGATGATTTAAGGAGGATATTAGTGGTGAATGGACATCTTTTACAGTTGTACCATAAACCACTAACAAAGGTGGAATTTGCTCGGTATCTCACACAGTTACATTTGACAGAAGAGGCTTCTTCTTCTGATGAAGATTCCAAATAATCATATCTTTGAATCTTAAAAATAAAAAGAAAAAAAAAATTAGAAAAAAATAGAAAACAAAAAGATGAATAAATTATGGCTATGAATTCCTTCATGGGCATGATTTCAGGGAAGTCATGAATTCCTTCATGGGCACAATCATAATCAAGAAAAGACAAGAAAAAAAAAAGAGAGAAAAATGAATAGCTCAGCAGTGAAAACCTTTTTCTAAGGCGCTACTGAGTTGGTATGCATGAAAACCAGTTTTCTGGCATGCATAACCTTGAAAGTTCTGAGTCACCATTGTACAAATTCACCAACCGCACTTGTTTTTGAAGTGTTGCAGGAAGCCTCAGCAGAATATCAACAGAAGCAGTCATCTTTCAAAACTTGCATTAACTTGTTTTAACCAGGTATATATGTTTCTTGCACTTTTCTCATTGTAAATATTTGATATATAGTATATGACAATTAACCATTAGTATAAAAGTGTTCATAAGAGTTGGCATAAACAAAACATGCTTGGAGAAAGAGAAAAATGTTGGTTTCTGCTATGTCTTCAGAATGACTGTTGTATCTTCAAATAACCGTGGTATCTTCAGAATGAAGCTTTGTCTTCGGAATGAAGGTGTGTCTTCAGAATGAAGGTTTGTCTTCGGAATGAAGGTGTGTCTTCGAAATGAAGGTTTGTCTTCAGAATGAAGGTGTGTCTTCAGAATGAAGGTTTATCTTCGGAATGAAGATTTAACAAACATGCCACCACTATTCATTGCTAATAACCACTCATGTGGGAAAATTTGCATGTAGAATGGACGAGCTAAAAATAGTAAAGAAAATTTGATGGCAAGGATGTCCAATGATTGATGGCCAGGTGTTCAGAGCACAGAATAAGGAAGTGTGCCATATTTTCTTTCTGAAGACATATTTGCTAATGATTACAAGGAAAAGTAAAATTAAAAGTTCTTTCTGAAGAAGAACAAGAGCAAACCTTGTAATTCTGTAGAAACTAGAAATTAGTGACCTAGCGGATGACTGTAGTAGTAGAAGAGAGCAGTCTTCTCAGCATCAAAACAGAGAAATGAAGTGAAAAATGAAAAAAAGGCCAGCCTACAAGAACCCTGGAATAACGTAACCACATGGGTTACCTGTGAAGGGTAGTATGTAATTTTGTCAGGGCATCATTTTAAAATTTTAAAGGGCTAAAACTGACAGCAAAAAAATAAAATAGAAGAGGGTTCATTTTTCTAAAGATGTTATTTATCTGTCGAATAGAAGAGTGAAGTTCCCAGTGAAGAGCTTGAAGCTATCCCTACATCCTCGTTACCACAAGAAAATAGGGCAAGAAGAGAAAATATACATTAAGGACTAGGAGGTCTGCAAGACTCCAACAAAAAGAGAAAAGAACAAATGATTGAAGAGAAGACCAGACAGGATAGCCCTGATGTCATAGAAGTGCAACAAGCCACTGAGAATTTGGATGTAATCATAGATAATTTCATGGAACCTCCTGTACAGGAGTAGGGGTCTGAAGTAGAGGATGAGATCATTGTTGAGCAAGAACTGTAGTTGATTTGTCAGTATTAGGTTCTGAGTCAAATAAAGAAGAGGAGGTGGACATCACAAAACAACTGAGAGCAGCCAAGAGTGTTATAAAAATACAAATGAGATGGATTGAGGAAAGAGAAGATGTTATTGAAAAACATGAAAAGAAAATTAGAGAATTATAGCAGAAAGTGGAGAAACTAAAAAGCAGGCTGTCACAAGTTGATGAACAATCCACTACATCAGATAAAGAGGAGGATTTGGTTCAGTTCATCGCTTGGATTATCTAGGGAAGATGAAGACATAGGTGCTCATTCTGAAGTAGTGCCCCTCCACTTTGAAGCAAGTGCCCTTCCATTCTAAGGCATTGCCTTCTCAATCCAGAGAAATACCTTTATGCAACATTATTGGGTAGGTCTCAGATTCAGGCCTCCAACCATCATTACTCTGGTTCCCTCCTATTTTGAAGAGGATTCCCAACCAGATGATCAGTTTGAATAATGAATCAAAAATCTTCATGAGAAATTACACAGGCACTAAATTGTTCTATGAAACATGGAATATGAGTATGGACATTTGTGACTCCATAGCCCACTGCAATGCATGAGGGCATGCATTAATATAAGTTGGGGGGGATGATGAGGCCTGGATAAGCCTCATTTATAGCATGTTTTAAATAGTTAAAACTGCCTAAAACTCTTGTGAATTATCTTATATGCTAGTTAAGTTGATTTAATATGCTCTGTATTAACTGTTTGCATGATTGCAGTGTTAAGGACATTATATTCTGATTTTTAACAGTTCTTGTATAGTTTTATGTTATATTTTCATGCTTAGGTTGACAGCAGCATTTCACTAGTCTTATTTTGATGATCATTAAGCATTAGTTTCTCTAAATTCAGCAAATAGTACAAAGACTTATTACTGTGCAGCAAAAAACTGGTTTTTCCATATAAATTCTAGCAAGCTACCAATGAATGGCAAGGCATGGAATTCACATCCAAGGAAGAATGAAGACTATTGCAATCTGATCCTGAGGTCTAATACACTTGAGAAATGCAGCCAAAACCATTTGGAGTCAACACAGTTGGTCATTCTAAAGATCTTCGAAATGAACACAGTGTCTTCGAAATGAACACAGTGTCTTCGAAATGAACACAGTGTCTTCGAAATGAACATATATCTTCGAAATGAGAAAACACAGTGTCTTCGGAATGAGAATTGCAGTATCTTCAAAATGAGCGGATCTTCGGAATGAGAATTGCAGTATCTTCGGAATGAGCGGATCTTCGGAATGAGAATTGCAGTATCTTCAAAATGAGCGGATCTTCGGAATGAGAATTGCAGTATCTTCGAAATGAGCCACTTATCTTCGGAATGAAAACATAATGTACTTTTTGACTTGTTGACTGACTTTTGGCGGTGGAAAAGGGGATAATAAGGTTGAGAAAGTTAAGGGAAAATATCTCCCATCTAACTTTTTCGTCCTTGCCGTCCAAAGCCACCATTTATGGAAAAGATCAAATTTGATCTTCTTCTAGGATAAAGCCAAGAAATTCTGCAGGATATCAGGACAGCATATTTTATGTTTGTAATTAGATTTTAGGCATCTATAAAAGATAGCTCCCGTAAAGGTTGAGCTATTAGGAAGAATATTAGATATTAGAAATATTAGATTAGAGATTAGACATATTAGAGATAATAGACCTGTAACAGATTGCAGATCTGTAACAGATTTCAATAGAATTGTAATTATGTTTCTGAAGCAATAAAAGTGCAGTTTCATTCCATTTATTTTGTTATGTCTGAGTGTGAGTAAGACTTAGAGAAGAAATTATACCTTCTTATGGAAAAGGAGGCCGGCCACTTTCAGATCTAGGAGAAGGACTAACAGACATGGTTTTCGATCCCGATTTTGTCATGTAGAGAATAAGTAGTGGAACTTGTCAATTTCAGCATTTTGTGGTATTTGATTTTTGTTTTAGTTTTTATCCATCTATTTTACATTTGTGATGTAATCAGCAATAGATATAATCGGTTTCTTTATTTTTCAATAATTTTCCAATTCCCTGCAATTTACATTTCCAGCAATTTACAAGTTTTCTATAATTTCTTGCATTCTTGTTTTTGCTGTCAAACACTGCACGGAAGATTGACGACCTTCTGTTTTAGAGTATTGACAGAAGTTGATTACTTGTTTTATCTCATCATTGCAAAAGTAAATAGGTTTCTCATTTAGCAACTGTAATTAGGATTTTCCTTCTGCAAATCAATTAAGTCTCAATTTAGCAATTGTAATTAGGACTTTATTTCTATAGACAACAATTAGTTTTTCATTCTTGCAATTAGATTAAGGTTTAATTTATGCAATATAGGGATAGAAGTGACACAAATCCCCCACACAATCAATCCTACCAATAAAGACCTGCTGCTCCCAAATGAGCTGAAATGCAACTCTGTTTGAACTTTCTATCGTAGACAGCCTTGGACACCACCCCGGATTGATAAGATCTTTGAGATTTAATGATGGTATAACGACTACTCATCACGGGGAGAGATCACAAGATGAAACACATCTCTCCTACCCACATTCCAACCTTTAGAGGACTACCAATAGAAGATCTAGACCTGTTTCTATTCAAATTTGATGTTTTATGTAGATCTATGGATTACACCATAGATGCTCAAAAACTAAAATTATTCCCTTCCACCCTTGATGATTCAGCTTTGTGTTGGTTCATTAGTTTGGGGGATAAATGGATAAATACCTGGGAAAAGTTGAGGAAACTTTTCTTGGATCAGTATCAGGATTTTGGTAGAGCAAGAGATGCAAGAGAGGAAGTCCTAGACATGACCCAAAAGGAAGGGGAATCTGTGGAAGAATACTGGGATAGGTTTAGCTTCAATTTACAAAGATCACCCCATTAAAAACTAGGAGATAGGTCCCTAAGAAGTATTTTTCTAAAAGGACTGACAAATGAATCCTTGGAAGCTTTAAATATGATATCTGGGGGAGACATTTACCAATACAAAATGGATGATATTTGATAGTTGTATCTAAATTTATCGAGAAGAAAGTGTAAGTTAACCCCTAGACATGTTAAGTAGTTAGCCACTGTCACTAAAAAAAAATAGGCAATATGCTAGAAGACCTTAAGAGTGACATGTTATCATCTCAGGCTCTCCAAATGGATACTCTTTTGCTTCAAAGAAAGAAGCAGGATAATTAGGCAACATTGGCCTCCTTTTGTCCTAAATGTAGAGGCAAACACCCCAAAAACGAGTTCCAAGAAATTAAAGTTTGTGTATGTGCTGTTTGTAAAAAGGATCATAAAACGAAGTTGTGTCCATGATTAATGAAATCTAAAGAGGAACCTGAAGTAGTAGAGGCATAATTCATGGATAATAGGAGGAACTAGCAACAATATCCTATTGGTAACAATGTGCAATCAGGAAGATCATCTTATGTGGGTAGCAATTACCAAAACTAAGGTCAAGTACAGCCACCCAACATGGGTTGGTATGGTAAATAACCTTGAAATCCATTTCCCCAAGGAGCAAATCCTTACAACCCTTATCCTTGGAACTAATATCAGTAGCCTTGGCAATAGTGGAGAAATAAAAATACTTGGAATCAGTATCCATAGCATACTGCTCCATATCCACTATAGCCAAGTCTTCCAACTCTTCCTGCTTTAAGGACTACTCAGTTACTAGCACAACCAAAATTAAACCCAAACAACAAGCAACAACCAACCTATAACATCAAAAATAAGATGTATCCTATGTAAAATATTAAGGTAGATTACGATCCTATCTAGTTAATATTAGGAAATCAAATAGGTGTAGAAGTCACTTCTCTTGTAGAAGAAGAGGAACCAATAGAAATAGAGAAAGGGGAATCACCCCTTATATAAGAGGTAGAAGAAAAATCAACACTTGTACATAACAAAGAGGAGGTTCCAACTTTTCCTCAAAGATTACACGAACCTAAGAAATCAATACAAACAAAGTTTGATATCCTATCCAGTTTAAAGAACTTAATAGTAACAATACCTCTCTTTCAGGCCATCAGAGACATACCTATTTATGGAAAGGCCATAAGAGAGTTGTGCTTCAAGAAACCAAGGAGGAAATGAGCTAAATCAATCAGTTTGGTAGTTCAGTTAGCTGACCTTATGTTAGGGAATACCTACAACCAAAAGTACTCAGATCCAGGAAGCCCTATGCTAACTGTAAAAATAGAAGGTTGTGTTTTACCCAACACACTAGTAGATTTTGGGACTACCATCAATGTCATGGCCTAGGAGACCATGCAAAAACTAAAATTGACTAATATAAAACCCACTAAAACTGTGTTGCAATTGACGGATAGATCTACACTACTCCCTGAAGGAATACTGGAAGATATCACTGTTGCAATAGATGCATGGGAGTATCCAACAGATTTCTTAGTGCTACAATATAAATCTGGACTAGGTGGATACCCATTAATATTAGGTAGACCTTGGTTGGAAATAACTTATGATTACATAAGTTCTAGAGATGGAAAAATGACCATTTTAGATGGTCAAAATCTAAAGAAATTGATGATACATCCACCCACATAGTTTGTATATTTATTGGGAGAACCTGAGGATGAGAATCAAAACATTGATGGTCTATCAATGATCCAACCTGTGATGACACTTGAGGAGTTGGAAGATGAAAGTGATGAGGATAAGATGATCTCACACTATTTTCAAGGAGAACCCTCCTGTCCTCCTACTAAGTTACAATTATTGAAAGACCACCATATTAAGAAAATAAAAGTTGCACTTGGTAGAATGCTGAACATAGATAACCAATTGACAGCTGAACAATAGATCAAACCAAAACAAACATTGGAAAAACATCAAGATGCCTTTGCTTGGGAGTATTCTGAAATTAGAAGAATAGATCCTAAGACCTATACTCATAGGATATATGTGGAAGACCAGGTTAGACCAGTAAGACAACCACAAATGAGAATGAACCCAACTATGAAATAAATTGTTAAAGCAAAATTACAAAAACTTCTCACAGTTGGATTCATCTATCTCATTTCAGATAGTGAGTGGGTATCACCATTGGTAGTGGTGCCCAATAATAATGGAAAGTGGAGAATTTGTGTTGATTATAGGTTGCTGAATAAAGCAACCAAGAAGGATCACTTCCCTTTACCCTTTATAGATTAGGTCCTTGACACCTTAGCAGATAAGAAGTTCTTTTATTTTTTGGATGGATTCAGTGGATACAATCAGATATAAATAGGGGAGGAAGATCAAGATAAAACCACCTTCACTTGTCCATGGGGAACATTTTCTTACCGAGTTTTACCATTTAGACTATGCAATGCACCTACCACATTTCAGAGGCCAGTTCTTAGCATTTTTAGATATGATTGGAGAGACTGTGGAGGTATATATGGATGATTTCACTTTATATGGTGAAACTTTTGAAATTGCCATATAAAATATGGAAAATACACTTAAAAATTGTGAGGAAACTAACCTGTCCTTAAGCAATAAGAAATGCTATATGTTGATGCAGGAAGGGATAGTTTTAGGACATCAACTCTCTGCAGATGGGATCAAAGTAGAAAGAAAGAAAATATAAGTCATCCAAACCCTGCCTACTCCCAAAATACAAAAGGATATTTGTAGTTTCCTAGGATCAGTCGATTACTATAGGAGGTTTATATCAAAATTTAGCAAAACTGCTAAACCTCTTACCACATTGTTAACTAAAGATGCAAAGTTTATTTGGATTGAATAATGTGAACAAGCATTCAAAACTTTAAAGGATAAACTAATTACTGCTCTAGTACTAAGAGGTCCAAATTGGACCTTACCTTTTCACATATATGCTGATGCATCTAACAATGCAATAGGCTCAGTACTGGGACAAAAATATAATAATGATTTTTATGCCATCTATTATGTTAGTAAAAACCTTATAAGTTTTGAACTCAATTATACTATCACAGAGGAGTTTCTTGCTGTAATACATGCTCTTAACAAATTTTATCATTATATTATAGGTTACCAGGTATTTGTAGACACTGACCACTCAACGACCAGATACTTGACAAACAAACCTGGGATTAGTGGTAGAATTATCAGATGGTTGTTTCTCTTACATGACAATAGTGGAAAAACCAAGAAAGGACAATGTGGTAGCTGATTTCTTATCCAGATTGATACCTCCAGACTATGCAGTTATAGAAGACCAATTTACAGATGAGCATTTGTTTGCTCTAAATGATCAGATACCTTGGTATGCAGATATGGCTAATTATTTAGCCATTGGTAAAGTATCCCCTACACTTTTACCTCGAGAAAAATAAACTTTAATTGAGAAAAGTGTAATTTTTTCATGGATTTATGGGTGCTTGTTTAAAACAGGACCTGATCAAATCATGAGAAGATGTGTTGCTAGGAATGAAATAATTGAAATACTAAAGGCTTGGCATGATGAATCTTGTGGTGGCCATTTTGTAGGAATAAGGACTGCATATAAAGTGTTACAGGATGGTTATTACTAGCCTTCACTATTCAAGGATGCAGCCAAGCATGTGAGCTAGTGCAATCAATGTCAGAGGATGGGCAGACCTACTCTCAGATATGAGATGCCACTCCAACCACATTTTACATTGAACCATTTGATAAATGGGGGATGGACTTCGTAGGACCTATTAATCCGTAGTTAGGAGGTAAGAGGTATATCCTAGTTTGTATTGACTATGTGACAAAGTGGGTTGAAGTACAAGATTTACATGATTCAAAGGAGAAAACTATAGCAGATTTCTTGTATTCATAAATTTTTACAAGATTTGGGGTCCCAAGGGAGATCACAATAGATCAAGGACCTCAATTTACTTCAAGGATGATTCAAGAACTCATGCAACAATACAAAATAAGGTATAACAAAACCACTCCCTACCATCCATAGGTGAATGGGTAATTTGAGGTGACCAATAAAGAGTTGGAGAATATCCTGACAAAGATAGTACAAAAATATAGGAAGGACTGGGCTACTAGATTACTAGAAGTAGTGTGGACCTTCAGGACCACTTGGAAGACTACTACTGGTTTCACACCATTTCAGTTAGTCTATGGGAAAATGGCCATGATGCCTATAGATTTTGAGATCAAAACACTTAATACTACTGTAGAATTGAATATCAACCTTGATGATGTACAAAAATATAGAATTTAGTAGCTTAATCAGTTGGATAAATACCCCTTGAGGATCTACAAAAAATAGAGATCATTAAAAAAAAAAGGGCTAAGTGGAATGACCACCACACTAGGCAAAAGTAGCTTAAAAGGAAAGAACGAGCATTACTCTATGATTCCCAGTTCCAGGAAAGGAAGGGTAAGCTCATGCAGTGTTGGATGGGGACATATGAAGTGATTAAAGTCATCAACAATGGGACTGTAAGGATCAGAACAATAGATGGCAACAACACTACGTTAACAGTCAATGGCCACCGCTTGTGTCCATACCATGTGTTTGAGGCATATATTATTGAGTCTAGTTTAGGCATGGGGGAAACCCCAGTTGATTCTAATTTTATCTTAAGTTAGTAAGATGTGGACCTAGTCTACATAGTCCCAAAGACAATTATTTTTTCAAAAAAATTATTTTTTTTAGTTGTGTTTTTGTTTTGCAAGAACCCTTTGTGCAATCCTTAGGCAACTTGGGAAACCTAGGCCTAACGGGAACATGATCCATGAACCTGTGCATTTCCAGCTTTATAGGAATAGGAGTAGCTCATCCCTCAGAAGGGGAATACTAAACCTGAACCTGCACAAGAGTTTTTTGATTGGTCTCTTTGAATAATAAAATACTCAACTATTGATTTAGGGGTGGATGCTGGAATTGTTTCTATTTTTCAATCAAAAGCACTAAAGGACCTGACCAACCTGACAACACATATACAAGGACAAGTCAACACCCGTTGAATAAAATAAAAGTGCCATTTTTGTATTTGATAGGAATACGCCTGCTTCCTGTTATAAGATAAGGTGACTGCTTCCAACTGTACGATGAAAGGTGCCTGCTTCCCATTGTACGGTGGAAGGCACCTACTTCCCATTGTATGGTAGAAGGCACCTACTTTATATTATACGATAGAAGGTGTCTACTTCATGTTATACGCTCTATGGTGCCTGAATATTAATATGTTATGAAGATGGTGCTTGCATCATGTTTTCTGGTAGATCAAAACCTGACTCCCGATTTTTTAGGAGAACGACCGAATTTCAATTTTTGGGAAACTGACACCAAATATTCTTGGCATATGTGAAAATAAAAAGTTTGTATAAATTTTATTTTATAAGTATGACACCCGAAAATTAGCAAAAAGGCACATTCTTCCCATGTTAGGCATAAACGCTTGATTGCTAAGGCACCTGCTTCTCGTGTTAAGTAGAGTGCATGATTGCTAAAGGTGCCTGATTCCCATGTTAAGCAAAACGCTTGATTCCTATGGTACCTATTTTTAGTTTCCAAGGCACCTGCACGTCATAATTTGAAAAGAAGGCACCTAATTTCCATATGAAAAAGATACTTGATTTCTGTTTACTATGGTCATTTTCCACCTTGATAGAATAACACGTCAGCATTGGGATGTAGCCCGAGCCACATTAGCACACCACGCATGTGCAAAGTCAAATATACTAGCAAAAAAAAATTAAAAGTTGACAATAATCAACTTCCAAGGAGGGGACGTTTGTTGTTCCAAGGAGATACGTTTCTCTAACTTTTGTTTTGAATTTTGTAGGATTTATTAAATAAGCCACCTTGCAACTACCAAGAACCAATCACGTCGAAGAAAATTCATTGCATGGGAACCATGACCACCATTTTTCATTGTAGTTTACCCAATCATCAAACACCATCCAATAGCGATGCACCACGAACATCTGCGCATATGCACCCATGGAACAAATTTAGGTGCATGTTTAATTTTTTTGTTTCTTGTCTATATTGTTTTCATGAATATGTGTGTCTATGGAAATGTGCCGGCATAACCCCCCATTACTACCTTAACCACTTGAAAAAATCCACTTGGCATGGTGCTGCATGACATGCCTCTGATTGGTTAATAGTTTATGGTTGTCATATCTGCACAATTGAGCATATGCTCGAAGGAAATTTACTGTGGATAACCATAATCACTGTTGATTACGATAATTAACCACCTGCATGCATGAACACAATTATTTTAAAAATTTGTTTAACAACTACTATGAAGCCACCTTCAATGAGAAAAAAATAAAGCAGTGAGGCACAGTAGTAATTCAAAAGGGAGGTAGTAACATCGCTGGGTGAATTATAAAATAAAGGCAAAGAATTGGGGGAAAGTCGAAGAATCATGACTATAAGAAGAGTGAGCCGATCGATTACTCAGGAATTTTTTGTAGATGCCCAAACATAGTTGGATGCTACAGAATGGATGGACTACTATCGATTGGTCAGTCAAGACTAAGATATGATAGTGGCAAATGAATTTGTGGTGTTAATGAGAGATGGGATCATGTGCATGCGGGGGCTGGAGATCCCAGTCATTGAGGACTACACTGCTAAATTTATAGGCCTCCCTCTTACAAGGGAGCACACGTACAAGGAAGATAACCTTACCCTCTATGCATAGAGGTTTTTTGGAGCACCAATCGAGTACCTGATGTATGTTGGCTTACCGAAATGGCACATTCTTGAGCTCTGGAGGGTAGATTTTGAGTAGATCACCCATTTCTTCACTTGCTTTGGTAGGTACTCTCATCTGAATGCCAACCACTTCTATTTTATCAATCAAATCCTACATGGGGATAAAATTAATATCCCCCACTACCTTGCATGCACCTTGAAAGACAAGGTCAGGCAATACCAGGAAGGAACCACCTCTACCCTGGCTCACCATGGCCTGATTTTGGCCTTGGTGTGATATGTAGAGTCACATAGAAATGTGACAATTGAAGGAGTTGTGGGTACTAGTTTAGTGACAGGGGCACAAGCAGAAGGGGAGGTACCAATTTAAAATGAACAGTCAGCCCAAGAGGTGAAAGAATGAGAAGAGACAACGCCTGCATCCCAGCCTACAAGAAATACAGGGGAAGGAGGACATGCCTTGTCCCATGATGAGGAAGCAGGGCAAGATCTATCTCCTTTTGCACCTCAATTTGAAGATGAGACAGAGCAAGATTTTATGCCTATCTCCACCAGGATGCGAAGCATAAGAATGAAGGCATCGAGGGTGGTTTCAAGCTCATCTAATGAGGAGACACCAATCGATGAGCTCAATAAGGAGGAGTACTTGGTCCATATTTTATAGGACATTTCCTATGGGTCAACTTCTCAATAGGAGGTGGCTATGGAATATGTACCACTAGGAGGCCAGGTGGAGGATTTACAGTAATAGTTGCAAGTTTCAAGAGAGCAGGCTTCCACTTTGGAAGCCAAATTTAAAGAACAGACTCTATTTGAGGAGTCCTGCAAGGAGGCTACATTAAAAATGCATGAATTAAATCAAATAAATTTTCAACTACAGAGATAATTGCAATTACAGGGTAGACCAAGAGGAACCGAGCAACCAAATAGAGTTGATGCAGCATTGCATACCGATGGGGCAACAAAGGTACCCCCTATTGATACGAAAACAAAATAGGGAGATGCTGTTGCAATGGAAGTAGAGAAGCCCTGTTCTACGTCCCCCTCTGTAGAATAGGTAATTCAAGAGGATGAGGTTGAAGTTAAGGAACCTTAAAATGCAGAAAAACCTACAAAGGAGGGAGATGAGGGGGAAAAGGAGATGGGGGTCAAAGAGCCTCAAATTTTAGGTAAATAGGGAGAGGCGAAGCACTCTTCAATTGATGTAGGGTCTAGACAACCTCAAGAGGAAGAAGTAGTCCCTATTGTGCAGCAAGTTGCTATAGAGGAAAAAGAGGCTCAGTAGCCAGAATCCCCTGTACCACCAGAGGCTCAGCAGCTTGAATCCCATATGCCCTAGGAAAAAAAGGTTGCACCAACACTTTGGGGTATAAAAAATCAAGCTGAGATTAAAATAGAAATTCATAAGGCCATATCAGTGATGACCCAAAAATAGAGCAAGAGTTGCCGAGTTGAAGGTACTGGGTATTGAATCTGATAAGGAATCAGAACTGGATTCTGATGAGGAATGGGAGGCAACAAAGAATCTATTTTCTACCCAAAAATAAAAATTTGAGGACCTTAAGGAGGAAATTAAGGTAAACAAGAAGAACTAGAAGAAGGCCTCCAAGAAAGCCCTCAAGGAATAAGAGAAGGAGGCCAGGGAACAATCTGGAAGGTCTCATAGGAAAATTCTAGTCACCCAACTTGAGCAGTTCTGGTACTTGTATGGATTGGAGGATGGAAAGCCTTCAAGGATGTAGGCATACTTTAAGAGAATGGGATTTATAGGCCCTATGCAGCAGGAAGATCTGGCATCAAGTAGTAGAACTCCCCTTGTGGCAAAGAAAGAGGTCCAAACTAACCTTGATCTTGAACCAACAGGAGAAAATTTGCCCACAGTCAGGGTTTCTAAGGAATCAAACATCCCATTTGGCGATAAATAATCAATGCCTATGGGTGAAAATTTACCACCTCACTATGAGTACTAGAAAATGGCTGAGCCTATATTCTAGAAGGATACCACCAGTTTATATGGTTATTACCTAAATATTAATAAAGGCAAGGTGGCCTGGACCAAAGAAACACACAAGAAGAGATTAGGGTCAAGTGAACCACTTCGGTGCAGCAAACGCTAGAAGCAACAGGGTCAGGATACAACAACTCCCAAGGCATCAAAGGGGTGAAAGCCATGGGACAAAGAGAAAGCCAAGGCCACTAAGAAGAAGACGACATAGACCAACATGGATTATTGGGATGAAGTGAACAGAACTAGTAATTACCAGTTCAAAGTGGCATAGGGATGTGCCACCCATTAAGCATCGAGGGATGATGAGCCACATAATTGTTCATTTTTTGTACTCTTTTCCCCTTAATGTGTGGCATATATTATTGTAGATATAAATGTTTTATGAAAATTATATATATAATTAACATTTTATTTTGCATGTTCTCTAATATTTGTCTTTAAGTGTAATGTGTGTAGATTTAGAGGAAATTGTTACATTTTGGCATGTTTTCATCGAGGTCCCACTCGAACCTGGCACTTACAATATAATAAAGGAAAAATATCTATGAAATATCATTGAAAAGGTACAAAGTCAAGTGCTCAAATTCCTTTGAAGCACCTGACTTCTGTTCAACACTTAACTGTTAGGCGCCTACTTTTTGTGAGATGCCTACTTCTCGTTGTATGATAAAAGGTGCCTATTTCCCATTGTATGGCAGAATGCGTCTACTTCCCATTGTACGGTAGAAGGTTCCTGCTTCCCATTGTACAGCAGAAGGTGCCCACTTCCTGTTATACAATGGAAGGTGCCTGCTTCCCAACTTCTTCAACTACGGTGCTTAATTTCCATTAACGCCAAACATCAACATGACTCTGTTGTCGGCAGAACAAATCGAAACTTCGACAATCAAAGTGAAAGAATCCAACATTGATACCGAACATGGGACAATGTCAAAGGTGAATCATCACCCATATTCCAGTTGATACGTAAATAATTTTTGTAAATCAGGTAAATAAATATCAACATATTCTGGAAACATAATATGTTGAAATATCATGATATTTTTCCCGATTCCTCTAATTAAGCAAAAAATTGTAACAACGAATAATTTTTTGATTTGTTGTAAAAATTGTAACAATGCTGGCTGCATACCTTATAAATATGCAGGCCACCCTGAAGAAGACTTGTCAAAATTTTTATTGTAATTTTCTTCTGCTGTAGCTGTTAATAAAATCTCTGCATATTTTCCTATAAAACATCTTCTAAAGCATTTGGTGATCATTTTATCGTGGGTAGAACCTGCTGGATTGTGGGCCCACTCACAACAAATTTATTCCTTATTTCCCCTATTTTCTATATTTATTTTAATAGATTAATTTATTCTTATGCTATTTCCCTTGTTTTATGTGATTTCCAGCAAGGTAGTCATTTATAATTTAAATGTTTTTAGTCCTTTTTTCTTAGACTTAGCATGAGATTATTGGTTTAAACATAAAATCCAATGAATACTAGATACCCCCCAAACCATAATACAAGGGAATCATCTCCGAAGGAGAAATTACAAGCGTAGATTTTGCACGACTGCTCACAAGACTACGAGCTACCTCGGGTTGACAATTAAATGAAGGCAATTAATTGAACCATAGAAAAACTAACCAATATTTTACCCAAAAAATTGCATAACACCATTGTCGAAAAATTATTTGATCTTGTATAGATCCAACCAATGTATTTATAACTTACACTTAAATTCAAGCTAACACAAATAAAAAAGTAGTACCTAATCACCTAGTTGATACTTGTTATTCTTGATATGTTTATCATACCACACATTTCTTTGTTGTTTAATGACTTCTCTTTGGTGAAGATCCTATAATCACGATTCATCAAGTTCATTTAACTATAATATCCTCTCATGTTGTACCTACGACAACTCAATGCCCACATCCAATGCAGTATGAAGTGTGAGTAATTCAAACTCAATAGAAAGTAGTAGTTTTTTACCATAGACCAACTTGTATGGTGTGAATCCTATTATCGTCTTCTAGGTAGTATTGTACACCTATACTACATCAAATAACTTGCTCACCCAATATTTCCTATGATAAGCCACTATTTTTATTAGTATATTTTCTAACTCCCTATTGGTGACTTCTACTTGTCTATTGGTTTGAGGATGATAAGGTGAAGACTTTTTATGTTTTACTTAATAAAATTCCATAAATGTTTGAATGATTTTTGACAAAAATTGGTGTCCTTATTCAAACACAATAGATCAAGGAGCACCAAATCATTGAAATATTTGATTATATAGGAAATCAACCACCTTTCCTCATAAGCATATTTGAGAGCACTTACCTTGACCTACTTTGTTACATGATTCATACATACTAAGATGTGATAATGCCCTTGGGATGATGGATCAATGGGTCCAACAAAGTTTATCCCCCACTTCTCAAATTATTCCAAAACCACTTGAGGTTGTAAGTGCATCTCATTCGATATAGTGGATTCCATAGGTGTTGACATTGGTCACAATGGAATACATATTTATTCATATCCCTATGAAACAATGGCTAGTAATATTTAACACCTAAATTTCTTTGTGTGGTTCTCTTTGTTGAATAGTGCCCTCTAGAAATTTCATCATGACATGCTTGAAGGATATCATAGAATTCATCACCTTGTACACATCTATGCAAAATAAGGTTAGGTCCACATTTAAACAATAATCCTCTAATCCATTTAAAAGATACACTTTGTATAACTAGACATTACTTTTATTTAGGAGTGAGGTGAGGAGGAACCTTCCTTGTTACCAAATAATTATCAATATCAAAAAACCATGGTGAGTGTGCCAATATTGTAAATAAATGTTCCTTTGTAAAGACATCATCCATAGGCTCTTCTTCACCTTGAACATTCAATCTTGATAAAAAATCTAGTACTACATTAGTTGTTTATCAATGACAGCGATATCAAATTCTTGTAATAGTAATAACCATCGGATTATTTGTTCTTTCACTATGGGTTTCTTCATCAATTACTTAATCGTAGAATGATCAACATGTAAATATATGGAATATCCTATAATATAATGATAAAAATTATTGATGACATAAATTATTGCTGACTTCTTTCTCAATTATTGTGTAATTTTTCTCAGCCCAAGACAATATTTTACTAATATAATAAATAGCAAAGGATTTTCCACTTTCCTATTCCTCTTTTCCAAGAACTGCACCTATGGCAATGTTAGAGACATCAATATAAATATGAAATAGAAGTTTCTAGTTTGATCCCCTTAACATAGATGTGAAAGTAATTTTTTCCTTAATGGTGTTAAATGTTATTTGACACTTATGTGTCCATTTAAACTCAACATCCTTAATAAGAAAAAATAATGGGGCAATAATTTTACTAAAATTTTCAATGGAACATCTTTAGGAGATTGCATGTCCTATAAAGCTTCTAATATCTATTTGTGTTGTTGGAGAAGGGTGTTGGGTTATTACTTCTATATTCTTAGGATCTACTTTTAGTTTAGCAGCAAAAATTTAATGTGCTAAAATGATACCTTCATCCATCATCATTAAACACTTTTTATGGCTTAAGTATAGGTTATGGGAATTACATCAAGTAAGAACCCTATCAATATTGTGGAGTACCTCATCAAAAGTGTCTTCATAAATAGTTAAGTCATCCATATAGACTTCTACATACTCATTAGTTAGATCACCAAATATAGAGAGGATTGCTTGTTGAAAAGTAGCAAGGGCATTACATAATCCAAATGGTAAAGTTTTGTAAGCAAATGTTCCCTAAGGGTAGGTAAAGGTGGTTTTATCTTGGTATTTAGGGGCCAATAAAATTTGGTTGTAGACACTAAAAATACCAAGGAAAGATAAGTATTTATTTTTAGCAAGCTATCAAGGACTTCGTCTATGAATAGAAGAGGAAAATGGTTCTTTTGAGTAGCTTTGTTTAAATCTTGATAATCCATGCATACTCACCATTTTCCATGTATTTTAGAAATAATTATCAATGGAGAAACCCATAGCTATCAAAAATGGGATAAAAGAACCTTCTTCCAGTAGTTTTTATTTTAGTTTTTAGTATATCTCTTAAAGGAATATTTATCCTCCTTTGGGGTTTATGAACAAGTTTTTTATGCAGACATTGGGGACTATAATCCCATGCAAAGGATTTTATATGTCTACTTAAAACATTAAAAATATTTGTCTCCTCTTTTTCATGTAGCCAATGTTGATGTTGTTGGAGGTATTACATTATTTGGTCCTATTGTAAATATTTAGATTAGGGTGTGAGTTTGATTTTATGTATAAAGTATGTATCAAGTTAGTAGGAGTGTGCATATGTCATGTATTTAAGTGTGTGAGGTGTCTAGTTAGGAAGTGAAGAGTTATGAGTATGATGTGTCTAGTTTAGAAGTAGGAGTTATATGCAATCATGAGATACTTTATATTTATGTAATATGTGGGACTTATTATGTAAGAAAGGAATGTGAAGAGTCAAGTTCTCCCATGAGTTTGAGGAAAGCAAAAGCCAAGAGTCATATAATGTGAAAAGTCTCATGTATCTTTATATTGAAGATAAAGCTATGTAAAATGTAACTTGAATAAGCTTTGCTTTATGCATTGCTTGAGTTTTATTATCAATAAATATTTTAGTGTGATTTTTATGATATTGATGTTCATTTGATATTTGATTGAATATTTATGATATTATTGTGAATGATTTATGATCTTGTGATTGAATCCTACGAGATAATATTGCTAATTTGCTAATAAATGTTTAGGTTTTTCTTGGTTGGATTTACATCTGCTTGGTGCTAGGGTGCATCAAATTGATTCCTTCATATTTGCTCACCAAAAAATTCCAAGGGCAATGATGAGGTAGAAAATGTTGGTATTTTCATCGAAGGAAATTCTTGAGCAAATAATATTTGTCAATGGATATTTAAAAGAGGAAAGAATATGTCTTTTACAACCATGTACCATGGTAAATATGCTGTCTTATAAAGACACTAGTGGTAATCGTTCAAATGTTTCACATTCATATTCCCAAAGAAGTAGATGAACAATGAATTTCTCATCATCCAAATAAGATCCATATGAAGAGTCTAACAACATAGTCTCATCCTCAAGAAGGGCTCCTTCCAAGGGATCTAATTCCTCCACATTCTCCTTTACAGTGACCATGGCTATATAGGCAAAAAATTATTATCTTCTGGTTCATCAACCCACAAGTTACCAAAAAGGTCCATCAAAGGTCTAGCTAATGGATACAAGAAAATATTCTTCGAGATTATCTCATTAGAAATGGTCATACCCATAGATCGATAGTTGATAAAAGTAGTTATCATAGCAAGCCATGGCCATCTAAAAATTAATGGATAACCATTATCCTTGTCTTTTGGTTGTAGGATCATGAAGTCAATAAGGTATTCCCATGAATCAACAAATACTAGGACACCTTCAATTGTTCTTTGGGATGTTGCTATTGACTGGTCTACCATATGAAGCATATTAGAGGTTGGTTATATATTTTTCAAAGACAACTTATTTAATGTTTTTGTAATCATAATATTGATGACAACACCCAAGTCAATCTACACATTGAGTATTTTTATTGTTCCAATTGAAATCATGATCACTAGGCTCCTCGAATCCCATACTTACGTGAATAAAGCTTCCCTAAAAGGAGGTATTCCAACTTTACATCTACTTGTATGGTCTTTGGATATGTATTCTTCTTATTTTCAAGTCTTTTAATACATAATTCTTGGATAGTCTTGTTAAAAATTGGTACATCTTTAATTTCTTATAATAAAAGAATCATAATGTTTTGGCACTTTAGTTCCATTAGTAAATATGATTCTTCTCTAGGTAGAAGTCATTTAGGGTATGGTACCTTGAGAGAAGAACCAAGAGTTTCATCCTCATGCAAATTTTCATATTTTTGAGGATGAAATTTAGGAGAGTTTGTCATTGTACGTCTTACTTCATTTTACCCTAGTTTTGTTATAAGGGGTAAAGTTGGATTAGATAAGACCTTTCTTGAGCAATGTTGTACATTATCATAGTTGATATTTTTTACATTAATTGAGTCATTAGTCTCAACATTGTATACATGTGATGCCTATCTATTGTTATTTGGATTGGCCATAGGTTAGGCTATAAGCGGAGACTGTTTAGGTTGTGATGGTTTGGAAACATTAGTGGGTCCCGACAATAAATCTTGTAACTAGTTGTAGAATCTTCAATAGTCCATATATGGTTGGTTGGGTTGAGATGGTACCATCCAATGTTGATTTTGGGACATCCAAATTTGGTTAACTATTTGTTGTGACATCCATTTTTGGTTGGACCAACTTGAAATAGACCATTCTGGAGGTGATGGCCATGGCTATTGGCCCCATTGTTGTGGAGGCCATGGCATATTCCAAGGAGTGTTCTATGAGTTTGCATCCACAAAGTTTCTTGGGGTTATTGATTATAGGATAAATGACTCCTTTGCCCTGCATAATTGAGTTCTTTCATGGATGGATTACTTCTATAGAGGGTTTCTTTGATATTATATAAGATATTATAATGGTTTATAGGGTATTATCTTTCATAGATACTACATATAGTAGTTTTGTTTAGGAGACACTCTTTAAGAGCATGTTTTTACGTACATCTAGGACAATACATTGCTAATGGTTCACTCGATTTATTTTTAGCTTAAAATTCATCCAATATTATCTTTCTATGTAGTAAATTGATAGTTTTTAAGTTGGAAAATTCTTCTATTAGCTCCCATATCTCATTACCACTCTTTCCTATTCTATACTTGCAAATTTTTCCCCTTGGATGGGAATAGTTCCTACAAAATTACACGATGTTGGGAAGCTCTAATTTGTTCATATCGCCCTTTCTCATGAGATTAAAAACATCTATTGACTAATCATTCAATCCCATTGGGAAAATTACCTTGCTCAATTTGTGGCCTATCCCATATCCACACCATCTATGAATGAACAAAAGTTAATATAAATAATATTTTAAGTCTCATCATAATTTTGTTTCATCCTAAATAATAATAATTAGTTTTTTATTTATTTGTAACATGGCAATGTTCTTAATATTTTTCTAAAAAGGCTTTGTTCTTAATATTTTTCTAAAAAGGCTTTCTCCATTTCTACTCATGTTTGTATAGAGCCAGGCTCCAACCCCATAAAATAGTGTATTGTTGAATCCTTAACCATGGAGGGGAATATTTTGATTTTTTATTATCATTTCCATAATCATAATATTGGCATATGATTTTGAACTCAAATAGGAATTGATATGTATCCTTGGAAGTAGTCCTCCTAATGGTTGACAATGTGATGGAGAGATAGTTTTCATAGGGGCTTGTGTGTTGGGGTCCAACCTAATAGGGTGTGTGAATGTCCTTGTACCATTGCTAGCTTTCCTAATATTATGTGTATCACTTTGTTCATCCCCTATGTTGTTCTCTTCTTGCCTATCCCCCATATTAATGTTTTTATAATAGATGTAAATTTTATTAAATTTTTTAGGAGATACAAATGTTTGGGGTAGGTGGAAGACTACTAGATTATTCCAAAGAATTTTCTAGTTCATGCGACCTCAAGGACCCTAAAATTGATGATGGTGGTCTACTTGTACTTGATTCCCCTTTGATTATTTGTAGTGAGTATTTTGGTGAAACTTTCGAGTGTGATTGTTGAGTACCTATGTCTCATTGGGGGTTTCAGCTAAAAAATATACCCCTTTAGTTCCTAGTCCTACTCATACATCTTATCCTATTTACTTATTTTTTCAAATAAATTTGAAAATCTTAAATCCGCAAAACCTCTACCTCTCAATGTCACTATCTCTTGCTAGGTTATTAGCCAATTATTCTCCCATTGAAATAGAACAAGAATAGTGTCACTTAGTATTATAGATCAAAGGATTGGGTATAACATGATCTGATGGTATCCTATTAAGGACCAATACTCATAATCCAATGCTTATACCTTTAAATAGAATATAGAAACAAAGGTAACACCAAATCAACTAGAGCTAGTTTAAACTAAGAATCAATGAAATACAGTTTATCAGTCTAACTTCCAATTTGTTTGATCATGTGATCATAGTCCTAGGATCACTAGTTATTCAATACATGTGCATCAACTTGAAAATAAAAGAGATTTATTTGGGGATATGTTGTTTAGTACAAGTATCTATGATTAACTAGTTTAAAATATAGCATAGAGATGATGATATTGGATGTTTCAACAACTTCCTAAAAACACCAATCCATGACATTGATGCCAAAAATGATGAGGCATTGAATTACATCACTTTAGTTAATGTAAAATATAGGTAGAATCCATAGAATGTATGTGTTATAAGGTTTTTTGTTATAAATTTTTAGTATGGGATTCCTAACCATACTTGGAGAAAATGAACAACAAAAAATAATACTTGTTTCATAAAGTAAACTATGCTAATAAGACTAAAATCATACCTATGCTTACAAAATTAAATAGAAATATATTGGTAGAATTAAAGAAACCTCAATTTCACATGTAATAACATATTATTACAAATGAAACCTTGCTAATTTTAAATGTGCACACTTACAAAATTAAATTATCACACATGAGCACAAAATTATGAAAGTGAATCATAGATTAATCCTATGTTAATGTTTAATATTCCTAGGAACTCACTAATTCTACTATGATAAATTTGACAATAGATACTAATCAAAATGAAAAGGTTTAAAATCATAACAACATACTTGGACATGAAAGAAAGAAAATGAAGCTTTTCACATTGCTTTGGAGTGGGCCCTTACTCCATGATGATGTGGAAAGAATAGACTAATGTAGCACTTGAAAGGAAATTATGCCACTATCTTATTTACTTTCAATAGAGTACATACAAAATCTCAAATAAATCACACGCTATATCACTAGTAAGCTACAACAACAATAAAAATACATTCTTCAAAAGTTCTAAAGTTGAAAAATTCTACAATATATATCCATATATTATCTTTTGTTTTCTATACATACATACAAATAAAAGAAGAAAATGTCACATGTTCAGTTGGAGCAAACAATCACAAAAACTCAAATGATGATTAGATTAGCCGCCAAAGTTGATTAAGTTAGCTGCCTAATGCATGTTTCTAAAATTTGTCAATTTGTTTGAGTAGTTATTCTTTGTCAAGATTAAAAAATAATTAACCATAATTATTCTTGAAGAATGTTACTTTGATTAGTAGGAAACCAACACGATTTTCCAAATCCCCTAAAAACAACATGTTCGTTGGTTATGATTTGCCATTAGGTCCCTTTGGTAGCTAACATTATTAGATCTACTACTTCAATTGCACTACTATTATCATGTCTAGTGCATCACTTATGTTGCTATTGCCATTGCATTCAATGCCTTTCTTACATTGTTATTTCTAGTGCATCCAATATCAGTTTAGTGTGGCTCCTTTATTGCTGGTACAATGCTTATCCCTTTGATGTTAGTGTAATATGGCCCCTATGGTATTGGTATAGTGTAGCTCCTTTGGTTCCAATTAACCTTTACTCCTACAAAGTTCCAATCATGCTTTTCAGGCCATAAGACTTGTTAATTAGATTCTAAGGATTGCATTCTATCCCTATAAGAAAATAAATGTATCTTATCTAACTTTGCATTGTATTTTCCCTATTTTCCATTCTTTGAATCTATTATCTATGCAAATCATAATTTAATCCAAGGTTAAGTGGCATAAAAATAGGTTAAAAGAAGATACCAATGAGGCAAGTTAGAGCCTCATTAGGTTACATGTGATCCACATGGCTAAATCATTTGCTGCTTTCAGCATTTTTATTATGCCATCTTATTAGAAATAATATGATTTTTTATCCATTTAAGAGGTCCTTTTGATGAAGTCATATATTTTTGCACATGCTTCTATAAGCTCTAGATAATTCCAAACCTAGAGCACCAAGCTCATTGTTAGCATTGAGTTCTAGTCCTAACTGATGCTCCAATATTCCATCTTCGAACCCTATTTGAATCTTCTCAATGTTTCTTTCCTCATATTCCCTAGAGACTGTTTGTATTTTCTTTTCTCTAACATCTTATATGGCTCACCATATATCTCTTTTGATCTTCATGGAGTAGTATTTATTTTTAAGTTTCTTCTTTCCATTCTCTCTAGAGGACCTCATATTATGTGATTTTGCTTGGACTAGCATTGACAATGTTAACATTGGATGAGAAATAGTGGTGGATGGTAGAGTCATAGTGTTTGGATCAAGCATGGAAGGACTTATGGAGGTAGAAGTGGTATCCATAATGATGGGATGAAAAGTAGATGGTTTTTATGAGAATGAGAAAGAATTTCCAAGTGTTATATTAAGGAGCCATTCGCTTAACCTATAGAGCAACCTATTTACAAACTAGAGTGATTCACTTACAGATTAAAGTAAGTCACTTATCTAAAGAGAGTTAATTTTATCTTCTTTTGGAGCAATTTTCTTAGGGACATAAGTTATTTGCTTCCTTATGCTAGGAATCACTATGGAATCTTGGCTTGGAAAAAAGTTTGTGTAGGCATACCAACTTGTGCGAGGAAGAAATGAGAAGTGATTTTCTTAAGCACTTATGTCATTTTATTTTTATGGTCATTCAATTTATAAGCATTTCCATTAATTTCTTCATTTATATTGTGGTTATGATTATTTTTATTTGAAGTTTTCTAATAAGTGGTATTGATCTTTCTAGGGCCATTTTTCATAGCAACAACAATAATTCTTATCCTTCTATCCATTTTTATATTATGTATTGTTTTCATTCTTCTCATTATCCATTAAAGCATATTTCCAAAAAAAATAATTTTTTTTATAGTTTTAGTGGATTAGGTTAGAAATACAGTGCCAATGGTTTTGAAATATCATGGACTTGTCATTTTTGGCTAAGCTAGCTTACCCATAAAATATCTAGTGAAGTGAGGGATGCTCAAACTCTAATACCTAGGCCTTAGACAACACCCGTATATAGCTACAAGCTCCCAAGTACCCCTAGATATATAGGGATACCCATTAGAGATAGAAGAAGCCTTCACCCATGGGAAGATATTAGTCATTTGAGTTTTGTGGTGCACTCGTAAGTAGTTAGCCTCAAGAAGTTACTCTCATAGTACCCTAAAAAATGGATAGTGCAACTAGCTATGTTATGGTGGAACTCTCTATAATTAGAGCTTTGAAATATTGTGCTAGCCACTAATCACAAATGAGGCTATATACCAGAGAGCCCATGAAATTAGACACAACTTGACTTAAGTTATTTCTACTAAAACCTTTTCCTTTCTTAGTCAAAATAAAAATGATTTTTGAGCATACTATAGAAGAGACTACTTTAATTACAATATGATAGTGTAGAGAATATCTAGTGTGATAGTACAAAGAATATATTTGTATGATATATCTTGATGGAAAGAACAAAAATATATGTAGCTTGATGGGTGTAATCAAAGACTTTGGAAAGGAACTACACAAGATTCAAGATGAGATAAATGAAATCAAAATAGAGGGGATTTTTTAAGAAAAATAATTAAGACAATAAAAAATAAATCAAGGGGGGGAAAGAGGAAAATTTAAAGGAAGATAGCAAGAATAATGAAGGAGCCACATATTTAAATTTACAAATGCAAGAAAAGGATCAAAAGGATCTAATTTCACAAAAAAATTATATTTTCATGTCCATGGATGCATTCCAAAGAAAAAAGGTTACTAAGTTCATTAACCCTAGCAACAAATATAATTTTATTAATATTGTTTTTGGCTAATAGATTGCAAATTCAAGCAACTAAAACTAGGAAATACAACTTGAGGGTGATAATGTTTAGATTTTAAAAGATTTGAAGATCACCATGGATAAAAAATTCTTACATTCAAATTTTTATGTTATTGAGATGGATGATGTATACATTATTCTTGGTTATCCTTGATTGGATTCTTTGGAAACCATTAACATTAACATGCAAAACAACTTCATGAAGCTATGGTATAGGAAAATAATATAACACTACAAGATATTTCTCAACTTAGGAGTAAGGACCTGTTGGCCATTTTGTATTTCATTGGAATTTTGGGAAAATTTTGTATTAATTTATATAAGAAGTGATAATATATTTTCCATTCAGTATGTAGAAGTCTGATATATTGTATTCCAAAAAAAACAAAGAAAAATCTCGAAGACATTAAAAAAAAATATTTATGTATTTATGGATATTCACGTTCAACCTTAAGGAGGGGCGAATGCCTCATTCGCCCTTTCTTGGGGTGAACCTATTTTGAAAATGTATTGGCAAAACGTTAAGTATGAAATCGAGTTCACCCTTACTTAGGGGCGAACATGCCATTCACCCTTCCTTAGGGATAAACATGTCGTTCACCCTTTCTTGGGGTGAACGTGCCTTGGGGTACTTGGTTTCCTGCGTGCCTAAAAAATGTTGTGCGCCCTGGTCGAGGGGCGAACATGACGTTCGCCCATCCCAGGGGTGAACTTCCTTTCAATGATGAATAATTGCATTCACCCATCCTAGGGGCGAACATCCCTTTCTCCCTTACTTTGGGGCGAACGTTCCTAATGAAGATCACACACACGTTTGATATGGCGAAGATGAATTTAAGGCGAACAAGAAAATGGTCAAATATTGAATTGTGTGTATTTAATGAAGGGCGCTCTCAGTGAATTTGTTTTGTGAATTACAAGGACAAAGGCGAGGAGAAATAAGTTTTCATGATTTCCAATGTATTAGAGCTATTTAAAGAATTTAATGATTTCTCCTGTCATGCGCATCTATGTCCAAATTTTAGATTTTTTGGAATTTGTTTCTCAAGTGCATAGATTTTCCAAGAAATCGAGGAGATTTTTTTGTTTGTTGTCTTTGATCCCAAAACATTCTTCTCTCACATGTATTAAATTAAAGAGGCGGGAACCTCTATAAATACTAAGAAAATCTTGTTGTAAGGGGAGGTTAGACACTTTACGAGAATACTCTTTAAGTTCTATGCATTAATGAAATACATCAGATTTCTGAATTGATAAGTGATTCTACGTATAATTTTTTTATTGTAGTGCACTTCTTTTAACATTCACTCTTTTTATTTGCTATATAGTTTAAATTCTATATTTGGATTTAAGTGTTGCCAGTGGAAGAGTGAGTATCGAGGTGTTGAGTTAAAAGTTATTATTGCAAGATTGCAAGTTTATTCTCATTGTTTTCCTTCTGTTAGATGTTATTTTGTGCTTGAGTGTTTTCCTGCTTTTAGTCTGACCCGAAACCTGCACTTTGGCCTGTGGCCATATTTCTTATTTCTTTTCACAATTTGCAATTTATTTCCTGCATATCTAGTCTTCAACCAATTTTAGAATTAGTTCGGGAACAAACCCTCTCTAGATATTGGCACGGAGGACATCTCTTTCCTCTAGCATTTCAATGTTGGTCGTATCTAGGGTGCATAAATGTAGTGTTTATTGATTAGGTAGATATTTGACCAACAATTTTTGGCACACCCGGTGGGACCTTTTTAAAGGTTTCATCTTCAGCAGTGCTAGGTTCGATGTTCGCCTCCCTGCTTGAGAATAGAACATCTGGTGACTCAATTGTTACCCAGAACTCCGTAGGCATGAGAGCGGCAAAAGTTGTCTCTCATGAATACAAGATCAAAAGCCAAGAATCATGATAATTAATTTTTTTATGAATTAGACATACAAAGGCTAGGAGAGCATCCTCAAGTAGCCAATTTTCGAAGAACATCCTCACTTCCTTATATTCCATCTATACCAACTATTTCATCTTCCCGATTAGCCAATGTGTTTTTCGCTCCCGTAAGTCTTGTAAGTACCACCACTAGTTTTCCCCAACCTTCATCTACTACAACCACTAACGCTTCATGAAATGTTCCTCATATTTTGGTGCATATGGATCAGAATCCCCTACCACATCAACAACAACTTCCTAGATAGTTTTTGTCTTGTTATAAGTCGGACGCGCTGAATTTGCAAGTGCAGAACCCAATACCTCAAGCTACTCTGAAGGCTTTGCCAACATACGATGGTACTAGAAATACTGTGTATGAGCATATCCAAGATGTAGCATCTCTTGCAACTATTCATGATATAACTGATGAAGATGTGATAATAAAGCTTTTGGTTTTGTCATTAAGAGGAAAATTGCTCTATTGGTATCGATCTTTGCAACCTGGCACAATTACTTCATGGGATCAATTGGCGAAATTACTAATTAAGAACTTTCATGAGTAAGCTAATCTATATTCGCTGCTACATCAATTCAGCTTGATTCAAAGACATCCTCATGATGCAGGAGCATCCAATGACATCTGATGTAGGAACATCCAGTGGAAGCAGAGCCATCTTCATGAATTTGGCTAAGGAAGAAAGACATCGCGATTTCGTGACATGTCACAAAATCGTGATCGAAGAAGAAGGAGAAGTCAAGGAGAAAAAGATGTCATGATAAAAAAATGTCACGATATCGCGAAACAAAGAGGAGAGAGAAGCCAGCAGGGAAAACTGTCGCGATATCACGACAGAAAAAGTGTCACGATATCATGACACAAAGTGGGGAGAAGTTGCCCGAGGAAAAATGTTGTGATTTTGCAACATGTCATGAAATCATGACCAAAGCAGGAGGGAGAAGGTGCCCGAAGAAGAATGTCGTGATATCGTGACATGTCACGAAATCACGACAAAATGAGGAGAGAGAAGGTGCCTGAAGGAAAATGTCGCGATATCACAACATGTCACGAAATCGTGACCGACAGAGGAGAAAATGCGCGAGGGAGAAGAATGTCGCGATTTCGTGACATGTCACGAAATCGCGATCGAAAGAGAACAGGAAGGGCCAGAGAGGAAAGATGTTGCGATATCGTGACATGTTGCGAAATCATGACCAAAAGAGCAGAAAGCAAGCAAGGAAGGAAAATGTTGTGATATCGCGACATGTCACGAAATCGTGACCAAAAGAACAGAAAGCAAGCAAGGAAGGAGAATGTCATGATTTTGCGACATGTCACAAAATCACGACCAAAAAAGCAGAAAGGAAGCAAGGGAGGAAAATGTCGTGATATCGCGACATGTCGCAAAATCATGATCGAAAGCGAAGAAGGGAAAGCAAGGAAGAGAAATATCGTGAAATCATGACATGTCACATTTTCGTGACCCGAAGAGGAAAAGAGGAAGCAAGGCAGAAAGATGTCGTGATATCGTGATTTTTGCAACTCGAAGAAAAGAGAGAAAGCGAAAAGCAAAGATGTCGCGATATCGTGACATGTCACGATTTCATGACCCAAAGAGGAGAGAAGGAAGCAGAAAGGAAAGATGTCGCGATATCATGACATGTCGCGTTATCGCGACCCAAAGGAGAAAAATGTAGCGAGAAAGAAAAATATCGCGATATCGTGACATGTCGCGATATCATGACCAAAAAGGAAAAGGAAGGGCAAGAGAGGAAACATGTCGTGATATCGTGACATGTCAGGTTTTCATGACCCAAAGAGGAGAGAAGAGGCGATGGAGCAGACATGTCACGGTGTCACGGTGTCACGATATGTCTGGTTTTTGTGACCCAAAGAGGAGAGAGAAGGCAAGGGGGCTGAAATGTTGCGATATCGTGACATGTCACATTTTCGTGACAGGAAGAGAAGAAGACAAGGAAGAAGGAGGATATGTCATGAAATCGTGATAGACTACATTTTTGAAGGCCATTACAGAATGGCACGTGGTAGCACAGAACAGCACGTGGCACCAAGGTGCAGTGAAAATAGACGCAAACAAATAGTTAATGGAAGACATTACGCCAGTTACAGAGGATGTTACGGATTGTAGTTATGGAGTAGATGAAGACGAATAGTTATGACAGAAATGAATCGAAGGACCGCCAAATGGAAGACGAAGAGTCACACAAAAAATTATAAAAGGGTAAAGCAAAGTCATGCACAAGGGGGAAAAATTGTAGATGTAGAGTTGGAAAACCTATAGTTACAGAGTTGCACAGTCGAGTTGCAAAATCGAGGGCCGAGAGCCATTCTAAATTGGCTTGGGTGCGTGTTCCTTCCAGAGTTGTAGAGTTAGGGAAACTTTGCAATAGAGAGTGGTGGTAGAACTGTGCCTGTGTGCTAGTTGCTGTAAAGCTTGCGGGCTATAATTTGTAAAACTTTGCAAGTTAATTAATGAAATAGTTAGGTTTCTTTTTCTTGTAAAGCATGTTCTAAATTTTTTGAGTAAAAATTTGGATTTGTGAGATTCAATTTTCTTATCCCCATCAAGTGGTATCAGAGCTAGAAGATTTTGAGCGTGTAAGCAGAGCACCGAACGTGAGGCAGCTTGAACCAGGATCTGGGGCTAAGGGTTGTGAGAAGAAAGTGCAGAAGAATGCCTCCATGAAGAAACCATGGTGGTGGGAGAGATATGAGATTTGAAGATTCACAGTTACAGATGTTCAGATCTTTGCAGAGGCAAGTGCAAGCCCTGCAAGAGGAGCTGCTCAGAAGAGATTTGTAGAGGCAAGTGAAAGCCCTGCAAGAGGAGCTACGTAGAAAGTGTGAGGATAAATAGAGAAGTAGAAATGTTTTTGATGGCCAGGAAACAAAGTTGAAGCGGACTGCAAAGGCAGGTGCGCGTTTGGAGATGTTGTAGAAGGCGATGACCGAACAACATAGAAGTGAAGGTCACTTCTCCATCAACCCCGAGTGTCTAATGCAGGAGCATCCAGTGACATCTGACGTAGGAACATCCAGTGGAAGAAGAGCCATATTCATGAATTTGGCTAAGGAAGAAAGACATCGCAATTTTGAGACATGTCACTAAATTGCGATCGAAGAAGAAGGAGAAGTCAAGGAGAAAAAGATGTCACGATATTGTGACAAAAAAAGTGTCGCGATATCGTGACACAAAGAGGAGAGAGAAGCCAATGAGGAAAACTATTGTGATATCGCAACAGAAAAAGTGTCGTGATATCGTGACACAAAGTGGGGAGAAGTTGCCCGAGGAAAAATGTTGCGATTTTGTGACATGTCGCAAAATCACGACCAAAGCAGGAGGGAGAAGGTTCCCGAAGAAGAATGTCACGATATCATGACATGTCGCAAAATCGTGACAAAAGGAGGAGAGAGAAGGTGCCCGAAGGAAAATGTCACGATATCGCGACATGTCGCGAAATCGTGATCGACAAAGGAGAAAATGCGCGAGGGAGAAGAATGTCACGATTTCATGACATGCCACGAAATTACGACAAAAAGAGAACAAGAAGAGCTAGAGAGGAAAGATGTCATGATTTTGCGACATGTTGCGAAATCACAACCAAAAGAGCAAGAAGCAAGCAAGGAAGGAAAATGTCGTGATATCGTGACATGTCATGAAATCGTGACCAAAAGAACAGAAAGCAAGCAAGGAAGGAGAATGTCATGATTTTGCGATATGTCATGAAATCGTGATTGAAAGAGCAGAAAGGAAGCAAGGGAGGAAAATGTCACGATATCGCGACGATCGAAAGTGAAGAAGGGAAAGCAAGGAAGAGAAATGTCATGAAATTGTGACATGTCGTGTTTTTGCGACCCGAAGAGGAAAAGAGGAAGCAAGGAAAAAAGATGTCACGATATCGCGACATGTCAGGTTTTTGAGACCCAAAGAAGAGAGAGAAAGCAAAAAGCAAAGATGTCATGATATTGCGACATGTCATGATTTCGTGACCCGAAGAGGAGAGAAGGAAGCAGAAAGGAAAGATGTCGCGATATCGCAACATGTCACGTTATCACGACTCGAAGGGGAAAAATGCAGCGAGAAAGAAAAATGTCGCGATATCATGACCGAAAAGGAAAAGGAAGGGCAAGAGAGGAAACATGTCGCGATATCGTGACATGTCGAGTTTTCACGACCCGAAGAGGAGAGAAGAGGCGATGGATCAGACATGTCGGGTTTTTATGACCCAAAGAGGAGAGAGAAGGCAAGGGAGCTGAAATGTCGTGATATCGCAACATGTCATGTTTTCATGATAGGAAGAGAAGAAGACAAAGGAGGAGATGTCACAAAATCATGACAGGCTACATTTTTGGAGGCCATTACAGAATGGCACATGGCAGCACAAAAGATCATGTGGCACCAAGGTGCAGTGAAAACAGGCATAGATGAATAGTTAATGGAAGATGTTATGCCAGTTATAGAGGATGTTACGGATTGTAGCTATGGAGTAGACGAAGATGAACAGTTGTGGTAGAAATGAATCGAAGGACCGCCAGATGGAAGACAAAGAGTCACATAGAAAATTATAAAAGGGAAAAGCAGAGTCATGCACAGGGGGGGAAAACTATAGATTTAGAGTTGGAAAACCTGCAGTTGTAGAGTTGCACAGTCGAGTTGCAGAATCGAGGACTGAGAGCCATTCTGAATCGACTTGGGTGCATGTTCCTTCTAGAGTTGTAGAGTTAGGGAAACTTTGTAATAGAGAGTGGTGGTAGAACTGTGCTTGTGTGCCAGTTGATGTAAAGCCTACGGGCTGTAATTTGTAAAACTTTGCAAGTTAATTAATGAAATAGTAGGGTTTCTTTTTCTTGTAAAGCATGTTCTAAATTTTTTGAGTAAAAATTTGGATTTGTGAGATTTGATTTTATGATCCCCATCAAGTGGTATCAGAGCTAGAAGATTCTGAGCATGTAAGCAGAGCGCCGAACATGAGGCAGCTTGCACCAGGATCTAGGGTTAAGGGTTGTGAGAAGAAAGTGCAGAAGAATGCCGCCACAAAGAAACCATGGTGGTGGGAGAGATATGAGATCTAAAGATTCACAGTTACAAATGTTCAGATCTTTGCAGAGGCAAGTGCAAGTCCTACAAGAGGAGCTGCTCAGAAGAGATTTACAGAGGCAAGTGAAAGCCCTACAAGAGGAGCTGCGCAGAAAGCGTGAGGATAAACAAAGAAGTAGAAATATTTTTGATGGCCAGGAAACAAAATTGAAGCGAACTGCAAAGGCAGGAGCATGTTTGGAGATGTTGCAGAAGGCGATGATAGAACAACATAGAAGTGAAGGTCACTTCTCCATCAACCCCGAGTGTCTGATGCAGGAGCATCCAATGACATCTGATGTAGGAACATCCAATGGAAGCAGGGCCATATTCATAAATTTGGCTAAGGAAGAAAGACGTCATGATTTTGTGACATGTCACAAAATCACGATCGAAGAAGAAGGAGAAGTCAAGGAGAAAAAGATGTTGCAATATCGCGACAGAAAAAGTGTCGTGATATCACAACACAAATAGGAGAAAGAAGCCAGTGAGGAAAACTGTCATGATATCACGACAGAAAAAGTGTTGCGATATCACGACACAAAGTGGGGAGAAGTTTCCGGAGGAAAAATGTCGTGATTTCATGACATGTCACGAAATCGTGACCAAAGCAGGAGGGAGAAGGTGCCCGAAGAAGAATGTCACGATATTGTGACATGTCATGAAATCATGACAAAAGGAGGAGAGAGAAGGTGCTCGAAGGAAAATGTCACGATATCGTGACATGTCGTGAAATCATGATCGACAGAGGAGAAAAGGCATGAGGGAGAAGAATGTCACGATTTCATGACATGTCACAAAATCGCGACCGAAAGAGAACAGGAAGAGCCAAAGAGGAAAGATGTCGTGATTTTGTGACATGTCACAAAATCGCAACCAAAAGAGCAGGAAGCAAGCAACGAAGGAAAATGTCGCGATATCGTGACATGTCACGAAATCGTGACCAAAAGAACAGAAAGCAAGCAAGGAAGGAGAATGTCGCGATTTTGCGATATTGCACAAAATCATGACTGAAAGAGAAAAAAGGAAGCAAGGGAGGAAAATTTCACGATATCGCGACATGTCATGAAATCATGACCGAAAGCGAAGAAGGGAAGGCAAGGAAGAGAAATGTCGTGAAATCGTGACATGTCACGTTTTTGCGACCCGAAGAGGAAAAGAGGAAGCAAGGCAGAAAGATGTCGTGATATCATGACATGTCGGGTTTTCGAGACCCAAAGAAGAGAGAGAAAGTAGAAAGCAAAGATGTCATGATATCACGACATGTCACGATTTCACGACCCAAAGAGGAGAGAAGGAAGCAGAAAGGAAAGATGTCGCGATATCGCGACATGTCATGTTATCGTGACCCGAAGGGGAAAAAGGCAGCGAGAAAGAAAAATGTCGCGATATCACGATCAAAAAGGAAAAGGAAGGGCAAGAGAGGAAACATGTCGCGATATCATGACATGTCGGGTTTTCACGACTCGAAGAGGAGAGAAGAGGCGATGGAGCAGAAATGTCGCGATATCGTGACATGTCGGGTTTTTGCAACCCAAAGAGGAGAGAGAAGGCAAGGGAGCTGAAATGTCACGATATCACAACATGTCACATTTTCGTGATAGGAAGAGAAGAAGACAAGGAAGAAGGAGGAGATGTCACGAAATTGTGATAGGCTACATTTTTGTAGGCCGTTATAGAATGGCACGTGGCAGCACAGAACAGCACGTGGCACCAAGGTACAGTGAAAATAGGTGTAGACAAATAGTTAATAGAAGACGTTATGCCAGTTACAGAGGACATTACGGATTGCAGTTATGGAGCAGACAAAGATGAACAGTCATGGCAAAAATGAATCGAAGGACCGCCAGATGGAAGATGAAGAGTCACGTAGAAATTTATAAAAGGATAAAGCAGAGTCATGCACAAGGGGTTGGAAACTGTAGATGTAGAGTTGGAAAACCTGCAGTTGTAGAGTTGCACAGTCGAGTTGCAAAATCGAGGGCCGAGAGCCATTCTAAATTGGCTTGGGTGCGTGTTCCTTCCAGAGTTGCAAAGTTAGGGAAACTTTGCAATAGAGAGTGGTGGTAGAACTGTGCCTGTGCGCTAGTTGTTGTAAAGCTTACAAGCTGTAATTTGTAAAACTTTGCAAGTTAATTAATGAAACAATCGGGTTTCTTTTTCTTGTAAACAGTGTTCCAAAATTTTTGAGTAAAAATTTAGATTTGTGAGATTCAATTTTCTGACCCCCATCACCTCAAGAGGATCTTGTAGATTTCAATGTGTGATTTGCGTGAAGCTGGTAGTGGGTTCCATATGGTTTGCGATCGATCCATGAATAAGCGGTGTTTTATTATCTTCATGCGCTTAGTAATGATATTAGTATGGCAGTGCACCAGGATAATGTGACCACCTTCCCGGATCTCTATACACAAGCTCAAAAGACCAAATTAGATTTGGTTGCTATAGGAAGGCTTCCTCTGAAGGTGACAATGCCTATTCTTCTAGACCTACCACAATATATTTATTCCAATGCATTTTTGCAGCCCGTGCCGTCAATGTATCTTGTTCCATCATGGAATTTAGGCTCCCCTCAAGTAGCTCCTATCCCTGCCCCGTAGTCATCTACTATAAGATTTCCATATTTTTTTGCTCCAACGGTGTCATCACAGCCTTCATCCATTTATTTTCTAGCATTGCTAGTACTTCCATACCCTTTACCTCTCCCTGCACCGCAATCACCATTGCCATTACCCATGCCCATTCCATAATCTAGTATGGACCCCCTCACAGTTTTGTTACAAGAAGTAAAATCTAATAATGCGGTTTTGAGGATAATATCCAATGAGTTGACAACTGTGAGAAAGAAGGAAGCTGAAGCTGAGTTCCAATCGAGGAGGTTCTAGACTCTGTCGATCACCCGAGAGCAAGCATCCACCAGTAGGAGGCCTGAGAAGAATAATATGATGCAGGAAAATGATGAGATTAATGTGTCTGAAAAGATATATTTGTGTTCTACTTGTAATGATCCTCATGGCAAAGACACATGTATGGTCCATCTAAACTATGTTTAGACACTGACAAAAATTTCTTTGGCTTGACAAGTTAACATGATTCGAGAAGCAGAACATAATTGTATGGTGCCATCTCCCAAGTAGGTTTCAATTCTTATCAGGTTTGTAAAGAGGCCAGTGACCGTGGATCCTATAGAATTACAGTCGTTGAAAGTACCCATGGTTCCAAAAGCTCTAGAAGAAAAACAAACATCCCAAATGAAGACCCCTAAGGTTTTCAAGTCAAAATATTCACTACCTGGGAAAGCACAAGGTAAAGCACAAGCTCAGCCTTCAACTTCACAACACATGGCCACTACTTTAGCCTCTGATGAAATGAAAGAGCAAGCTAAGGAAAAACTCAAATATCCTTTGTTGACTAAAAGAAAAAGAGTAGAAGCTACGTAGTAGTATCGAGATAAGTATGAGCGATATTTAGAAGAAAAGGTCCCACCTGCTTATAGTTACAGTATCATGGAGGAAATGAAGAAAATCCTAGCTAGGATTAGCTTGTATGATGCATTGCAGTTGCCAGGGCAAATTGATTTATTGTAAGAATCCCTAAAGAGCTCCAAAGACCAAAAGAAAGATCGTTTGCAAACAGTCTTGGCTCAAGCGCTCCCCACTTCAGTGACAAGTAAAAATCATCCTCCTTTATTTTATTTATCTTTGAGAATGGAAGGGTGGATTGTGCATAATTGTATGATAGACTTTGGTGCTGCCACTATTGTTATGCCCAAGGCGGTATGCGAAGTGATGGGAATGGAGTATACAAGGAGCAGTCCAAGAGTGTTACAATTGGATGGTACCCCAGTTAAAATAGTTGGAGTAATCAAAGATATTTCAATTGTGCTTCATAGCATGCCATAGATCACTGTCATTCAGGAGGTTGTGGTTGTTGATTTAGAACCTTATTTTAGCATGTGCCTTTCAAGGGAATTCACAACTAATATGGGAGGTTATCTATATTTAGATTATTCATATTTGGATATTTTTTTCAAATGTAGGCAAATTTGCATTCATAATGAGAAACCTTCCCCTTTTCATATTGAGAAGATAGAGGAGGCAGAACAAGCCCCAGGCGTGGTAAATATGATGACCGAAGAATTGAAAGAAGTTGGTCCGATTGAAGAAGTACCTGAGGAGATTCACCTAGAATATGAGTTTTTGTTGACAGACTTCAATGCTATGATCGAAATGGATATTGGTTGTTATTTTATACAGAAGGCAAAAAAGCCTCAAGAAAAAACCCTTAAGCCCTCAAAAATTGGTTCACTTAAGTTATGGAAGTTGTTCTCTGATGGCGCTCGATGTAAGAATGGTGTAGGGGCAGGTGTGGTATTGGTCTCTCCTGAAGGTATACAAAAAATAAACTCCTAAAGATTGACCTAGAGTTGTACAAATAATACCGCTGAATATGAAGCATTATGCCTTGGCTTGAAAAAGGCCGAGAAATTGGGAATTGAGCAGTTGCAGATTTTTGGCGATTTCGAGCTTATAGTCAATCAAGTTACAAACAAATGTGTGTCTAAGAAACATTACTTGAAGGCATATTGCAATAGGGTATGGGATATTTTTGAAGTATTTAAAGCTTTGAATATTCCAGCAATTCATAAGGAGTAAAATAAACACGTTGGCATTTTAGCTTCCCTAGGTTCTAATTATTCTCCTACTGAGCAAGTGGTCTGAAAACCCAAGATAGTGAGGGTAATCTATAGATGTTTTGTTCTAGATAAGGGCCTCTATTGGTAGGTGTTCGATAATTATGATCAAATAGTGAATTTTCTCCTCAAAGAAGCTGCCAGCATAGAAAGTAAAGTTCTTGAGGAAGATGGAAAAGAAGAGATGATCCAGTTGAGAAATAATCATATCCCCAGAGGTTTGATTTCACTAGAAATCCTGTTTGATAAAAGTGATAGATTTGATAAACATAGGATTAAGATGGATGCCAAGGAATACAGAGAATTGCAGTTGGAGCCAGGAATGATCATTAAGGTTGGTACCGATTATGAATTTGACAAAATTGAGGGCATCAAAAGTTTATGCTATGAATACCTAGATATTGTAGCATGGAGTTATCAAGACTTGAAAGGGTACAACACAAACGTTATCCAACACACCATAAAGCTACAAAAAGGGGTGAAGCCTTTTCGGTAGAAGCAGTGTCCTGTCAATCCAAATATCGAAGCCCTCATGAAAGCAAAATTATTAAAGATGCTCAAATCAAAGATCATTTATCCTATTAAACATTCCACCTGGGTAGCGAACTTGGTTCTTGTAAGAAATAAGAATGGATATATACATCTGTGTGTTGAATTTAGAAATGTAAATTAGGTATCACTTAAGGATCATTATCCTCTTCTCCAGGTAGATCAGATTCTTTATGTTGTGGCTAGTTCTTAGAGATTTTCCTTGTTAGATGGCTTCTCTGGATACAATCAAATCTGGGTTAAGGAAGAAGATCAATACAAGACAATGTTTACAACTAAGTGGGGTACATTCGCTTATCAACGGATGCCTTTCGGGCTTTCAAATGCTGGTGCAAATTTTCAAAGAGCCATGGATGTCACCTTCGGTGAGTTGCTAAATAAAATCATTATAATTTATCTTGATGATATGACAATGTTTTCACATTGCAAAATAGATCATGTTTCTCATTTAAGGAAAAAAATTGATAAGTGCTGAGAATTCAGGATTTCCACAAATTCGAAGAAGTCAATTTTTGCGGTCAATGAAGGGAAGCTACTGGGCCATGTGATCTCATGGGAAGGACTGGCCATAGATCTCGTGTAAGTTGAAGCACTAATGAAATTGCCACTACCTACAAATAAGAAAGACTTGCAATCCTTCTTCAGACAAATAAACTTCATTCGTAATTTTATTACTGATTTTTCCCAAGTCGTCAAACCAATGACAAAGCTCTTGAAAAATAATTTTGAGTTTAAATGGATGGAGGCCAGGAAGTGAGCTTTTCAAGAAATCAAAGAGAGGATAACTTAGGCGCCAGTATTGATCAATCCTGGCTACTCCAAATATTTTATCCTATATGCAGTAGGTGAGCAGGAGAGCTATGTTTCCATGCTCACACAAAAACAAGATGATGGCGAAGAAAAGCCTATCGTTTTTCTAATTCTGGTTATTACACCGCACCAGGAGAAGTACAATTTTATTGAGAAGCAGGTTTATGCAGTTATGAAAGCCTTGAAGAAGTTTTGCGACTTCATTTCTCAGAGTAGAACTATGGTTTACGTCATTCATATTGATGTTCAAAATTTTATAATTCAAGGAGAGTTGGGTGATAAGAGAGCTGGATGGGTTTCAAAGATCCAGGAGTATGATGTAGATATCAAGCTGATGAAGTTAGTTCGTGGGTGCGCTCTATGTCAAGAGTTAGCCAAAAGCGCGATTGTTGAGACAAATATTGAAGATGTAATTTATGTGAATCATGCAGCGGGTGACAAAGAATGGATCGAGGAACTCCTTGAGTATTTTACTTTTGGAAGGTGTCCTAGTCGCTTTAACCCCTCACAGCATCGAAGGTTCAAATTGTAGGCACTCAGGTATGTGTCGTTGCCCAACGACCTATATTATAAGAACATTGATGGCATACTCAGATGTGTGAAAGATTCTAAAAAATCAAAAAAATTGGAGGAGTTTCATTTCAGGTTGTCAAAAGGGCACTATGCCGGTAGACCTATGGCTTTGAATATTATTTGGGCAGACTATTATTGGTATACTCTATTTGTCGATTCACACAAGATAAGTCAGCAATGCGATAATTGTCAAAGATATGTGGGATGAATGAGAAAAGGAGCATCGCCATTGCATTCGATTCAGGTAGAGGCACCCTTTCAACAGTGGGGTCTTGATTTTATAGGTGTTATTGATCCGCACTCCTCTACAGAGAATAAGTATATCCTGACTACAACAGATTACTTCACCAGATGGGTAGAAGTTATACCCACCAAAAAGGTTGATCAGATGACTATTATTTATTTTCTAGAGAGCCTCATCACCCATTTTGGTATACCCGATTCCTTGGTTACCAATAATGGTACTCCTTTCATTAGGGAAAAAATTACCGAATTCACTAGCAGGTATGGTATTTATTTGAAGACATATTCCAATTATTACCCACAGGGAAATGGATTAGCTGAGTCAACCAAAAAAAATTTGCTTTGGATTTTGAAGAGGATAATGGGTGAGAATAAGAGAAATTAGCATTTGCTGTTAATCAGGAACTTTGGGCTGATCACATTTCAGTAAATAAGTTCATTAAAATGTCCCCGTATGCTTTGGTTTATGGGAAAGAAGCTGTCCTTCCTACCCATATTGAACTTCCTGTGATTCAAACTTTGCAGATGTTTCACGATGAAAAAGAAGAAAATAATCCCATAGAGGTAAGGTTGGCACAATTGCTACAATTAGAAGAAGAAATGGAGCAAGATTATCATGCTTTTACAGAACATGTTGTTGAAATGAAGAAGTGGTTCCAGAGTAAAACCACTGATAGAAGCTTCCAGGTGGGTGACTTGGTATTAAAATGGAACGAAAAAATCTAAGCTTGGGAAACATCATAAGTTTGATGTAATTTAGGAGGGACCTTTTCAGATTTTGATTGTCACTTCTTCTAATGCATTTCGAATCTATGATATGGAAGGGTGCGAGCTCCCCATTCCAGTGAATGACCTTCATTTGAAGGCCTATATTTCATGATTTTAAATCGAAGGTAGTACCTTGTACATATGTAATATATGTTATTTAAAAAAAAAGGAGGAAAAAATAATGAGACTCAAGGACGACAAAGTGATAACACAGGTTCACGCGCACCCCTTGGAAGCGGTGAACATCATGTTCACCCATTTTTAAGGCGAACACGTCTTTTTGATGTCACCAAAAAAAAAAGTCATTTTGCATGGTGCTTTTTCTAAAAAAAAAGGGGAAAAAAACACAAAACAAAAAGAAAGAAAAACATAGTGAAGATTGCTTTAGAAAAAGAAGGCGTGCCATGGAGTTTTAAGAGACACTTTCATTGGAAAATATTTCTTAAGACATGCATTCAGAGCAATTAATTTTACCCAAAGGTTACGTGGTGATCATCGAAAGTAGCCGGTGCCAACTTGAAGTAATGATATTCAAACATGGGAGGCGCTCAGATTGAGCTTTTCAAGGCAGCTGCCAGAATTAATGATTGATGATTAACGACAGGTTTGATCTTCCTAGTGAGCTTCTGGCATCATGACACATTGTTCTATGGGATTGCGCTATGTTGTGGGCATGATTTGCAAGTAGAATCCAACGGTGAACCAAAGGGAAATTATTTTTTTTGCGCTTCGAGAAAGGAGTCTAAGCGATTTTTGAATAATATTTCTCTTCGAAGGTGCATTTGCATTTAATTATGTAATTACTGTGGCAATTGGTAACGCTCCTATAAAATTCCAAAGAAAAAATGCAAGTCTTGTTTTCCTTATTTTTTTTCCTTTTCGTGCTGCGTTGTATCTTGTTTTCCAAGGTACAGACAAATTTTTAGAAGTTGCCAAGCAAGGAATTACAAAAAAAGCTACAATTTTTATTTGAAAAGATGGGAAGACATAGCAAAGAATAGACAAAGACATCGAAGGATGTTGAAGTACATCCAGACAAGAAAAGAGAGAGAATTTCGAGGGCTAAAAAGGCTCAGTAGAATGACTATGTTGATTTGGATCCCTATGAAGATGAAATGACCGAAATTGGTGATTGTTTGATCACACATAAGGGAATTGATAGATTAAGGCAAGAGGTTGAAGCTCCGGTCGATCAAGGGGTTTCCCATAATAGTTGGCTCACGATGCCTCACAATGCACAACTTTCATGGTATCTTTTCTCGTCTGTGCATCCATGCCCCAAACTCATTCGATTAATTGCACAATTTTATGAATCCTCCACTAGGGCTATCTGAAATTCCTGGAATGAGCTTCTTTTTACAATTAAATCAAACAAGGTCTGAGAGGCTTTTGCCTCTGGGGTGGGTGCATTGAGATATGCAGTAAATAAAAAAATTCATATGGATGAGCAAGAGGAAAAGTATGTTTCCACTGTTTCTATGAGGCAATTTATGAAGACGCAGCTCGTAAAGGAGTCACAAATGGGGTAGCTATCGAGTTTACCTAAAACTCTTTTAGAATTCAAGTGTCAGGATATTTATTCCATGCTTGCCTAGGTTTTTGGGTTACCTTCTGATGAAACTATGCACAAGTGGCAGGCAACTATGATCCAATGTATTTGCAAGGTAGAATTTTATTCTCCCACATCTATGAGGCAGGGGGGAATCCAATTTAGTTTTACTGGGCCGAATTTGTTTCTCGAAGAATTAATTCGTAGTTGTAGAGGTTGTAAGAAGGAAAGACTAGGGAATTTCGGTATACTTTGCTACTGGTATGGTTTTTCTTTTTTCAGATGCAGTGACATTTTTCTTTTATTTATGTTACGTAGATGGGTGAAAAGAATGAACCTCTGCCAGTTTATAAGTGGACTCAAGTATTGACTAAGGAGTCTGTATATAGCTTTAACAGCTGGTTTTTGTGCCCATCCATTGAGTTACTTTGTGGTAGTTGTGATCGAGTTCCTCGCAACCTGAGAGATGTCATTGTTTCAGAGGAGAAGGGTGACATATTTTTGCTCACTCAAGGCATGGTTGTTCGGATTTTTGGATATACAGGTAAACCTTTTTTGTTGCCTTATTTTACCACTACATGCATTTTTGCTATGGAAGTTGTGCGCCAGATGGATTATATTAATGATATATATGGCTTCAAATGAGGGAATAAAACAACCTGTAATATGCCTCTTAAGTTCAAGAGTATAGAAGTGAACCAGGTTGGGCAAAATTTCCATTTGACGGTGGCGCTTCAAGACCTAGGACTAATTGAGTTGCCACAATGAAGGCAGTATGATCCACTTGGAAAATTTTTGGCATTTATTGAGGCAAAGAACTTTCATTGTTGTCTGCACCCGAATATTCAGAAGCACTGAAACAATTTTGATGGGCCAGACATGAACTAGCATGTGGAAAAAATGTCCTCCATTCCTCCATGGCACGATTATTATGAGCAGTAAGCAAAGTATAATCCAGGAAAGAATAAAGTGCATATTCCTCCTCCAGGCCTATTTGGGACTGTCCAAGAGGCAAACCCTCGTTGGAAGGAGGAGACAATTATGAACTAGTGGGTAATGCGCATTCATCGAAGGAAGCCCTATGCTACTTATGGATTGAAGCTTGATACCCAGTTCTCTCAGGTTTATGATAGGTTTGTGGATTCTTATCAACCTGTCGCCTTTGCCACAATTTTGCCACAAAGTTTTTAGCAGTTCGAAAGTGGCAAAAGTGAACCGAAGGAGGAGAGTCCTATGGTTGAGGACAACATTGAAGAAGAAGAGGAAGAAGAAGAACACTCACATATTTTTCAAAAGCAGACTCAAAGGGCGAAGTGCCCTCCTGAAGAATTTTCTTCGCCTAAGCAAAAAAAGCAGTCGATGGTGCCCCCTTATCCTAAAGTAGCTAAGCGGCCCCAAAATGGCGTGACCACTACTTCAACTATTACAACACCCATGTAACTGTTACATCGAGTTCCGCAGTTGCTTCTATACCAGTAGTCAACCTTGTCCTCAATAGTGACTGCCCTACATCAATAGCGCAAATATTTTTTATGGCATAACCAGAGGAGGAGCAACTTTCAAAAAATTCTCATGTTGATATTATGGATGAAGAAGTAGCCCTCAATGTTGGTGAGCAGGAGGTAGAGCAGGGAAAGGAGGTAGTTGCACAACCTCCACCATCCATCGAACTGATGGTGCTTGCACCCCAAGGTATGTCATCTCTTCCTTCATCTTCCCTTTCCCTCATTGGGCATGTAGTGATTTCTTCTTCGGTCCCCTCAGTTTCATTTTTGTTCCCTCCATTTTCTACTTTCTTGCCCTTAGGTCTTCCTTCAGTTTCTATTTCTATGGTTCCCTCTTTCGCTTCTGCTATTTCCATTTTTGAAGTCACTGCTTCTCTTTTCATTCCCTCTTCCTCGCCCTCCATTTATTTTAGTTCTTATGTGTCAGGGACTAATAATTTTCACATCCCCTTCCCTCAGTCATCATTTATTCCACCATTGTGGCTATTAGTACGCAAGCTCCATCTAGGCTTAGCGTAACCATGATTGCATCTGTGTCCTCCATATCATCCTCTCTTTCCCTCTCTTCCACCATCCCTGTGTCTATTCCTCCACTTCAATCCATGTCATCCGTGTCCATTGGGCTTAGTCACTTAGATATTTTTGTTCTATTTACCCAATTTTTGGAGCTGTAGCCTGTTATAGATGTGCAAGTGGCCCGCATGCAACCAAATGTTAAAAATTAAATCAAGCACACTTGAAATCCTCTAAATGGTTGAAGATTATGCAATGGAAAGAAGATTTGGTACCAGTGCGACTGATCAGGAAGGTGGCCTTTGATCCAATTGCTAAGGAGGCTCATGTGACAACATTCACTCTGATAGTTCAAAAACCTCAAGGCGAGTTGCAGCTTAAGGACTATGTTTCTAAGACTATAACTAAAGATCTGACGTGGATTGATCCCATTGAAAAAATGGGTAATATGCAGGTAGATATGAGATATTTGTATTTGCACGGGGAGCATTATAAAGAAAAATAGTTTGAGCTGCAAGATAGGGTACTTGAGCTGGAGAGTGTGTTGGCTAAAAGCAAGGCAACAGAAGAAAAAATGACCACTAAAAGGGAATTTTTTTGCAGTAAAGTCAAGGTGCACTTAAAGGAGCGTGATACCACTCGAATTGATATGCATAACCTGCAGTAATAGGTCGAAGAAATCAAAAAGTAGCTTGAAGCTAAGGCCACACCTGTTGCAAGGTTTTCGCATGATAGCATAAGAGACCTTTGCCTTCACTCTATATGAAATTCCACAAAGTTGGTCATGCACACAGTCAAGTTGTTGCAATACTTATGGGAAGCAAGGATACAAATCCAGCTTGGGCAACAAACAATTGAATCAATGGAGGAGTTTCTATCGCCCTATATGGAGACGGTTGTGAAGATACAAGATTTGTTGACTACGTCCTTGTATATTCGCCTTCTCAGTGAGATGGACTATGCTTGGTATCGAGCGTGGGTAACTATGTGAAGCTATTTTTAGTGTATGGACCTTGTAAATTAGGGGTGGGCTATCCTCAATACTATTGACCAGGAGCATACTATTTTGATGTCTCATTTTGAGACTATCGGTCGGTTGGGTTTCACCACCTTCCTAGATGATTGGGGAGAGCCTCTTTCGATGGAGTAGTTGCAAGAGCTCTAGAGTGCGTTTACTAAAGATACTATAGACATTAATGCCTTGGTTGAGCCTCTCACTCAAGCATAGGTCTTTCCACTGATGGAGAAATATACACGTTTGGAGCTTTCCATTTATGAGTTGGCTCAGCGTTTGAAGTGCCTCAGCGTGATAGATGTAAAAAGTCTTCACTTTGTTTATGAATCTCTTAGTAATTGCTACTTGTTTACCACTGAAGCTTGGCATGACACTGTACACACATACGAGGCCCTTTCGGAGTTTATTGAATAATAGGAAGCGAAGGCGAAAGCAGATCGTGAAGCAACAAAAAAGGTGATGGAAGAAGCTGAATATGCTAAAGCACGTAGGGTCGCAACAAAAGCAGAAGAAGCAAAGTGTGCACAGGTGACACCCAAAAGATAAGATGTTTGCATCCTTTGCACAGACTCTACATCCAATGGATAAAGACCTAGGATCGCTTGCATCCATGCGAGTTGGATACCCCATGAGTCGCCAAGAAATGTTGGCCATTTTTTATTTCTTTGGAATTTTTGGAAAATTTTGTATTAATTTCTATAAGAAGTGATAATATACTTTCCATTCAGTATGTAGAAGTCTGATATATTGTATTCCAAAAAACACAAAGAAAAATCTCGAAGACATTTAAAAAAAAATCTTTATGTATTTATGGATATTCACGTTCGCCCTTAAGGAGGGGCGAACGCCTCATTCACCCTTTCCTAGGGTGAACCTATTTTGAAAATGTATTGGAAAAATGTTAAGTATGAAATTGCGTTCGTCATTCCTTAGGGGCGAACATGCCATTCACCCTTCCTTAGGGGTGAACATGTCGTTCACCCTTTCTTAGGGAAAACGTGCCTTGGGGTAATTGGTTGCTCGCACGCTTGAAAAATATTGTGCACCCTGGTCGAGGGGTGAACATGACGTTCGCCCATCCCAAGGGTAAAATTCCTTTCAATAATGAAGAATCGCATTCACCCTTCCTAGGGGCGATCGTCCCGTTCGCTCTTCCTTTGGGGTGAACGTTCCTAATGAAGATCGCGCGCACGTTTGATATGGCGAAGATGAATTTAAGGCAAACAAGAAAATGTTGAAATATTGAATTGTGTGTATTTAATGAAGGGCGCCCTCAGTAAATTTGTTTTGTGAATTGCAAGGACAAAGGCAAGGAGAAATAAGTTTTCATTATTTCCAATGTATCAGAGTTGTTTAAATAATTTAATGATTTCTCCTGTCATGCGCATCTATATCCGAATTTCAGATTTTTTGGAATTTGTTTCTCAAGTGCACGGATTTTCCAAGAAATCAAGGAGATTTTTTTGGTTTTTGTCTTTGATACCAGAACATTCTTCTATCACATGTATTAAATGAAAGAGGTAGGAACCTCTATAAATACTAAGCAAATCTTGTTGTAAGGGGAGGTTAGACACTTTGTGAGAATACTCTCTAAGTTCTCTACATTAATTAAAGACATCAAGTTTCTAAATTGATAAGTGATTCTGTGTATAATTTCTTTCTATGTAGTGCACTTATTTTAACATTCACTCTTTTTATTTTCTATACAGTTTAAATTCTATATTTGGATTTAAGTGTTGCCAGTGGAAGAGTGAGTACTGAGGTGTTGAGTTAAAAGTTATTATTGCAATATTGCAAGTTTATTCTATTGCCTTTCCTTCTGTTCGATGTTGTTTTGTGCTTGAGTGTTTTCTTGCTTTTAGTCTGACCCGAAACCTGCACTTTGGCCTGTGGCCATATTTCTTATTTATTTTTGCTTTTTGCAATTTCTTTCCTGCATCTCTAGTCTTCAACTAGTTTTAGAATTATTTTGAGAACCAGTCCTCTCTGGATATTGGCACGAAGGACATCTATTTCCTCTAAACTTTTAATATTAGCTGCATCTAGGGCACATAAATGTAGTGTTTATTGATTAGGTAGATATTTGATAAACAGGACCCAAGGAGAAACAAGTAGTTATGGCAAAGGAACAAGGTAAATAACAAATAAAGGAATCAAAATTTAAGTCTATAATGAATGAAGAACAAAAGCTTATACTGAGAGGGGGGGTGAACAGTATAAGACTCTTTTTAACTTGATTTATCACTACAACTTTCAAACCATTAACAAGCAGAATAAGATAGTAGTAATGACAACAATAAAATAGTGCACAAGAAGCAATCCGTAATGAGACACAGCAAATTAATCCACGAATAAAAAATTTTCTTCTAAAAGTTATATCAAAACCTCTGGGAATCCTCCCCGATTACAATTTTTATGAGCCTCAGCTCAAAGGAGACACCTTCCCCTAATTCAACTTTGCTAGTGATCCTCTAGAGGACCTCTATCTATTTTGCCCTTAGCAAGTGGAACTCTTTCCACAAAAGACACCTGTCTTTCCTGCTCTGGCTGGAGATCTTTGTCCTCAACTCTGTCACTGCAAAACTGGTCCTCAAACTTGCACTAAATGTAGTCCTTCGGTCTAGCACAAATGTCCTCTTTCTGCCTCAAATTCTATCCTCAATTTGGTCCTCAAACTTGTGAAAGAAGAACGGTTCACAAGCTCTTCAAATGCTTGCTCAAAGCTACCTCCAAGTCTTTACTGTTCTGTTACAATCGTGTTTGGTCAAAACCAACTCTCGCACAATTTTACATAGTTACAGCAGTACACAGCAGTACACAGTACTTCAGCTATTGAACCCTTCACTTCTACATGTTGTCTTTGAATGTTGCAATAACAAAACCTTCTGCTCCTTTGCGCATCCACCGTAGTATTGTCTTCCCTCTCTATGCAACCACAACAGCACACAGCAGTACACAACACTTCGGCTATCGAACCCTTCACTTTTGCACGCTATCTTCAAATGTCACAACACCAACACTTTCTACTCCTTTGCGCATCCACCGTAGTACTGTATTCACCCTCTGTGCAACCATAGCAACAATACTTTGCACACTCAACTTCTTAACGATCAAACTTATCCCCCACACTTTACTTACGCAGATCGCATTACGAATGCACACTTCGATCACACCAAAAAAAATGCTCAAATAGTCTTCCTTTAATACTCACAATCTCAAGATGAAATCTTTGATCTTTAGTCGACTGTTCAATCTTCTACCACGTCGGCTGTAAGACTTTATACTTTGTCGACAAAGGTTAACTTTGTCGGCTTCAAATGCTTCTACTGTTCTATGGCTTTTCTTGCACGACACTCAAATATGTCACGATATCGCTACGCCTTGGTCTGTCGTACACCTTGTATTACACGCTGTCACAAAATCGTGACACTACTCCTGTCGAGCGCCTTCTTTGATTTGTTGTCACAAAATCACTACACTACAGCCTTTGCTGACGTCATCGCAAATCTTGTTGCAAAATCACGATGCTCTAGACTTCACTGCCTTTTTCTCCTTTGTTGTCGCAAAATCGCGATGCTACAACTTTTGCTAACGTCATCATGAATCTTGTCACAAAATCGCGACGCTCTAGACTTCACTGCCTTCTTCTCTACAACTGTCACGAAATCGTGACACCTTTGCCTCTTGTTGACGTCATCATGATTTTGGTCGTGAAATCGCGATGCTCTAGACTTCACTGCCTTCTTCTCTGCAACTGTCATGAAATCGTGACACTTTTGCCTTTTGCTAACGTCATCAGCAACTCTGTCATGAAATTGCGACACCTCTTGCTTCTTCGTCCTTCTCTTGGTTTGCACTAGCAAAAATAAAACATGTCACAAAATCGTGATGCTTTCGCTGCCTTAGAATATTTCTTGCCAACTGCTCGCGAAACTGGAACATGTCGCAAAATCGTGACACTTTCTACATCCGTACGACTTCTTCGAAACTTGTTGCAAAATTGTAACACTTTTTGCCAGCTGTGCTTCTGCCTTCCTGCATGTTGCGAAATCGTGATAGTTTTGGCCAAACTTTCTCTCTCCTCAAACATGTTGCGAAATTGCGACACTTTTGCCCGCTTTTCCTCTGCCTTCCTGCATGTCACGAAATCGTGATAGTTTTGGCCGAACTTTCTCTCCTCAAATATGTCGCAAAATCATGGCTTTCTCTCTCCTCAAACATGTCGCAAAATCACGACAGTTTTTCCAGCAGCCTGCAAACTTATTCTACTTAATCTTTTTCTGGATTTTTGGCAACTGGGCTACTCTAATTTTCTTGGAGACTTACTGACCAACTAAAACCTTCAACAAAAAACACATCCTTGGACATAAAAACAAGTTGCTCCAAAGGTTCCTCGACATCAAAAACAACATCTACCAATAACTCTTTGACATCAATGACAACAACTAAACTTAGCCAAAAGCAATGTACTCAAGGTACCCAAAATTGCCAACAATCTCCCCCTTTGTCATTGATGGCAACCCTTATCTAAAACACATCTTTCAAGAGTCAAAACTGAATTCAATCTCTTCAAGTTTTGCTCCCCCTGAATTGAAGCTTTCCTCTTCTCTTGAAAACTCTCCCCCTTACTTAAATCTCTCCCCCTTTGTCATCAATGGCAAAGGGTCACCTTTGGGGCTTGGGACTAATAATGAGCCTCTTAGCTTAGTCCCTCCCCCATCTCCTGATGAGATGATTAAAATAGGGTTGGGAGTGACACTCCCATTAAACACTCATCATAATTAGTGTCCAAGATTTCTTTGCCGGGCCTTCTCTTGAATTATTTTCCTGTATTTTTGTTCCTGTCACTGTTCTAATCCTCGAACCTGTTAATACTACTGTTCCTGTTTCTTTTATCTTTTTTGTTCTTATCCGTACCTTGATCCTTGGACCTGTTCATGGCATTTTTCCTATTTTTGTTATCATACCTATTTTTATCCATGCCTTGATTCTTGAACTTGTTCATGCTGCTATTTCTGTTCTCGTATCTCAGAATATCAGCTCTACACTGTCTAGCTAGGTGTCCTTCATTGTTGCATTTATAGCAGGTAACAAAATCAGTCATGGTTGTTCTTTGAATTTGCCTGTTCTGACTAACCCAGTTCATGTTATTTGTCTTGCAAAAAATTGCCTTGTGCTCGAACTGTTGACAAGAGTGGCAATACCCTTGAAAGAAATTACGTCTCCTGAAACTGTCATTTACTCTCTTCATTTGAGTCATGCACTGTATAGCCATGTGACCAAATCTGTGACACACATAACATCTATCATGAAATTTTCTTTTTTTCGAATTCATGGGTCCCGAAAAATTCTTCTTCTTAGTCTGAATATCGTTTTCTGTTTCTGCGTATTCATCACTTACAGACTCATGATCTGAAGTACTTTTTTCAACATGACTCTCTTTCTTTTGAAATCTTTTTCTAGATTCCCCAACCTGTTCCTTGTGCGGCTCAACAAAACCGAGACCTGTTTTATCTCGTTGGTTTTCTCTCGTCCTTCGATGAGAAATTTAACCTTCTTGGAGCTATCCTGAAATCTGTAGAGCTTATCCTTGTACTCTTTATTTTCTTCTTTCAAAGAAGCTATTTCCTGTTCTAACTCACTATACTCCTGAATTTTAGATTCTAACTCATTCTTGAGTTCTTGTGTCTTAGCCATAGATACTTCAATATTTTCTACAAGTTCATCTATCTCCATATAGCATTCATCTACCTTAATCTTGAGTCTATCATTCTTCTTTCTTTCCTTTTTCAAAACACTAAGAGCATTATTGAGTTCACATTCAAGATCCTCTATTTGATGGTGCTTTGAATCATCACTGCATTTTTTAGATTTCTTATCACTAGAGGTGCTACCTTTTTCAAAAACCATACATGCATCTTCATTGGGGTTTTCTGAAACATCCTCATACATACTAGCAGCCAAATCATCATTTTTGCAACCATCTTCAAGGTGCCCAAAATTTCCACATTTAAAACATTTCATGATAATGAATTTGTGTTTCGGTTCTTCCTCTTTTTTTGAAATGAACAGCATCTCATTTTCATCATCACTAGAAGAACTGTCACTTTCACTGCTAGAACACTTACTTGCTTTGTCCAAGTAGAAGCTCTTCTTATTCTTGTGAGAATGCCTCTTTCCATGATTGTTGTACTCATATTTGCTTTTTTGGTGATTGTTGTACTCATTTTTGCTATTTCTGTAATACCTGTGCTTTTCAGAATCCTTGCTTTTAACATCCTGTATATCTTCATCACTTTCATATTTAGAAACAGTACAGTCAGTAGCATAATGACCAAATTTTCCGCAGTTGAAACATCTTATATTTTTCTTGCTTTTGTGCTTTCTGGAAAACTTGCCTTTCTCGTTGTAATATGCCTCTTCCTCACTAGAAGACTCATCACTTTCTTGAATCTGTTTGCCCTTCAATTTCTTGATAGCTTTGAAAGCTGCCTCTTTCTTTACATCAAATTTCACTTGTGTCCTCAATTCAAATGCTGCAAGAATACTATGGAGCTCATCCTTTTTCAATTTATCTAAATCTTTGGCTTCCTCAATAGCAAAAATATTTTTGCTAAATATATTTAGAAGAGATCTTAAAATCTTATCACACACATCATTTTCAGCAAGTTCAAGACCTAAGTCTTTCATAGAATTAACAACTTCATCCATCCGGAGCATGTAGTCACTAATATTTTCATCATCATTCATCTTGAGTTGTTCAAACATACCTTTAAAATGTCTTAACTTGGCCTTTCGAACATTTGCATCACCCGTATGAACAACCTCGCAATTGATTCCACATTTCATCGGTCTGTCTTGCAATGAATAACTTTAGTGAGATCTGCCTTTTATAAACCCTTCAAGATTGCATTCATGGCTTTTGAATTGCTATGATGTAGAAGTCTGTCTTCTTTAGTGTAAGGACCATTTGTAGGAATGGTATATCCATCTTCAACAACTTCCCATACCTCATTACCGAGAGCCATTAGATAGAATTTCATTCTTGCACTCCACAGACCAAAATCTGATCCGTCAAGAATAGGTGCTGCATTGCTACTCGAGTAGTCCATTGTGTTATTTGTAAACTTTTCCTTCAAGCTGTTAAACTTTTCGGAGGCACCTGCTCTGATACCAATTGAAGAACACAAGCTTATACTGAGAGGGGGGGTGAACAGTATAAGACTCTTTTTAACTTGATTTATCACTATAGCTTTCAAACCATTAACAAGAAGAATAAGATAGCAGTAATGACAGCAATAAAATAGTGCACAAGAAGCAATCCGTAATGAGACACAACAAATTAATCCACGGATAAAAACTTTTCTTCTAAAATTTATATCAAAACCTCTAGGAATCCTCCCCGATTACAATGTTTATGAGCCTCAGATCAAAGGAGACACCTTCCCCTAATTTAACTTTGATAGTGATCCTCTAAAGGACCTCTATCTCTTTTGCCCTTAGCAAGTGGAACTCTTTCCACAGAAGACACCTGTCTTCCCTACTCTGGCTGGAGATCTCTGTCCTCAACTCTGTCATCGCAAAACTGGTCCTCAAATTTGCACTAAACGCAGTCCTTCGGTCTAGCACAAATGTCCTCTTTCTGCCTCAAATTCTGTCCTCAATCTGGTCCTCAAACTGGTGAAAGAAGAACGATTCACAAGCTCTTCAAATGATTGCTCAAAGCTACCTCCAAGTCTTTATTGTTATGTTACAATCGTGTTTGGTTGAAACCAACTCTCGCACAGTTCTACACAGTTACAGTAGTACACAGCAGTACACAGTACTTCGACTGTTGAACCCTTCACTTCTACATGTTGTCTTTGAATGTTGCAACAACAACACCTTCTGCTCCTTTGCGCATCCACCGTAGTATTGTCTTCCCTCTCTGTGCAACCACAACAGCACACAGCAGTACACAACACTTCGGCTGTCGAACCCTTCACTTTTGTGCGCTGTCTTTGAATGTCACAACACCAACACTTTCTACTCCTTTGTGCATCCATCGTAGTACTATCTTCACCCTCTATGCAACCACAACAGCAAGAATTTGCACACTCAACTTCTTAACGATCAAACTTATCCCTCGCACTTTACTTGCGTAGATCGCATTACGAACGCACACTTCGATCACACCAAAAAAAATGCTCAAATAGTCTTCCTTTAATACTCACAATCTCAATATGAAATCTTTGATCTTTAGTCGGCTGTTCAATCTTCTACCACGTCGGCTGTAAGACTTTATACTTTGTCGACAAAGGTTAACTTCGTCGGCTTCAAATGCTTCTGCTGTTCTATGGCTTTTCTCGCACGACACTCAAATATGTCATGATATCACTATGCCTTGGTCTGCTGTACACCTTGTATTACATGCTATCCTGAAATCGTGACACTAATCCTGTCGAGCACCTTCTTTGATTTGTTGTCACGAAATCGCTACACTATAGCCTTTGCTGATGTCATCGCAAATCTTGTCACAAAATCGTGATGCTCTAGACTTCACTGCCTTCTTCTCCTTTGCTATCGTGAAATCATGACGCTATAGCTTTTGCTGATGTCATCATGAATCTTGTCGTGAAATCGTGACGCTCTAGACTTCACTGCCTTCTTCTCCGCAACTGTCATGAAATCGTGACACCTTTGCCTCTTGTTGATGTCATCATGATTTTGGTCGCAAAATCATGACACTCTGGACTTCACTGCCTTCTTCTCCGCAACTGTCACAAAATCGTGACACTTTTGCCTTTTGCTGACGTCATCAACAACTCTGTCATGAAATCGTGACACCTCTTGCTTCTTCGTCCTTCTCTTGGTTTGCACTGGCAAAAATGAAACATGTCACGAAATCGTGACGCTTTCGCTGCCTTAGAATATTTCTTGCCAACTGCTTGCGAAACTTGTCACGAAATTGTGACACTTTCTGCATCCGTACGTCTTCTTCGAAACTTGTCACGAAATCGTGACACTTTTTTCCCGCTGTGCTTCTGCCTTCCTGCATGTCGCGAAATCATGACAGTTTTGGCCAAACTTTCTCTCTCCTCAAACATGTCACGAAATCGCGACACTTTTTCTCGCTTTGCCTCTGCCTTCCTGCATGTCACGAAATCGCGACAGTTTTGGCCAAACTTTCTCTCTCCTCAAACATGTCGCGAAATCGTGGCTTTCTCTCTCCTCAAACATGTTGCGAAATCGCGACAATTTTTCCAGCAGCCTACAAACTTATTCTACTTAATCTTTTTCTAGATTTTTGGCAACTAGGCTACTCTGATTTTCCTGGAGACTTACTGACCGACTAAAACCTTCAACAAAAAACACGTCCTTGGACATAAAAACAAGTTGCTCCAAAGGTTCCTCGACATCAAAAACAACATCTACCAATAACTCTTTGACATCAATGACAACAACTAAACTTAGCCAAAAGCAATGTACTCAAGGTACCCAAAATTGCCAACAATGAATATAGTAGTAGAATCTAAGGAAGAAGTAATAGCAAACTCCATGGAAGTTTTTTTAGAAGAGAATAAGGACACACCAAACAAAGGTCATGTGAAAAAAAATCATGAGTAAGAATTTAAAATAGAGGAACAAAATATTAAAGAATTAAAAAAAGTAGAAGCATTAGTTGAAGGTTGTAGCATATTTATACCCATACCATCGTAAGCGACATAGGGAATCATTATTATTATAGACCTCTAAGGACTTAGAAAGACATCAAGTATGGTAGTGTTGGCATAAAAATTAAAGTAATTCTAGATTTTAAAGTGGTGCAACAACATCATGGAACCATAGAAGCAATCATTTTGAATATCGTAATATAGCAGCAGAAGCATGGAGTCAATGGAGTAGTTATGGATATTCAAGTAGCATAGTAGCAACTTGACATCATAAAAGACAACCATTAATCACAATTTCACTTGAATGGATGGATTATTAAGATTGGTACCAATTGTCAATATTAATTAAAAGATCATATTATTTAGTTTATTCTTTTGTTTCAAGGATAAAATATTTGTAAGGAAAGCAAAATGTTATAGTACCTATGGACATGTATATGGGCATATGATATTATATTGTATATAGGTATTATAGATAGTTGGCATGGGCCACACATAACCCAAGGTTGATTATATTATAATAATTATCTGGATAAGGTTTTAGGAGTTATCTCCCAAAAGTAGAATTTGAAGATGGGTATATAAAGATGGGATATTATCATTGTAATAATCATTATTTATATCAAGTTTTCTCTTTTTATTGTCTTTGCTTGTAGAGTGGCCTCTATTCACGGAAGACCTTGTGGAGTTATTTCTTAAGTAGTATTATTGGTGTTTCCCTACCTTAAGGGTATTATCTATATCAATGTCTCATTTATGTGGATTATCATTGTGTAATATTATCTATGGATAAATATTTGATATTTTTTAATATTATGGATGGTTTATGTTTATGAGAGTAAAGTTTCATAGCAAAGAAATTATATATCCAAAAAGAATCTAGGTTGATCCACTTATAAAAAGAAAATATTAGCCATTTTGCATGCCATAAATAACTGGTGACCTTATTTTTTGGGGTGACACTTCATCATCAAGACTGACAATATCAACCTTAAGCATTTCCTAGAATATATCTCAAGCCCAAAATAGAATAAATGATTGACAAAGCTCTTGGATTATAAATTTCCCATTGAATATAAGAGGAAGAAGAAGATTGTGGTGGTTGATGCTTTTTCACACAAACATGCAAATATTATGACTATCAATGCCATTTCTAGTCCTCTTCCATAATGACTTTCATAACTTTGGGAAGAATGACATTCAAACCCAAATATTACTTGTATAATTCATGATTTGGAGTCTTACTCTTCACTTCCTTTCTTGTTCTCATATGTTGATGGGGTTCTCAGTAAGAAGGATAATATTTTCTTCCCTCATCTTTGGTTGTCAAGACTAGCATTCTCCAAGAATTGCATGTATCTCCTCTAGATGGACATTCTAGATTCTTAAGAGCATACCAATGTGTAAGAAAATATTTTTTATTAGAAAGGAATAAAATAAGACATCAAGACCTATGTGGTTGAATGTGAAACATGTTAGTGAAATAAGCAAGGAATTTTTAAATCTCTTGGTTTTTTACAACCTTTACCTATTCTTAATAACTAATGGGAGCGCATCTCTATGGATTCTATTAAAGGCCTTCCCAAAATTGAGGGGAAAATGGTGGTATTTATGGGGGTATCACCTTATGAAGTAAGCTTATATTTATAACCTATAGCATCCATTCATAGACAACATGGTTGTCAAGTTATTTCTTGCTTCTATTTTTAAATTACATTGCATGCCCAAGTCCATTGTCAACGACTACAACCCTATATTTACCTAAAATTTTTGGAAGAAAAATTTCCATCTTAGTGGTACTCAATTGAATATATCCTCTACTTATCACCCTTAGTTGAATGACCATACAAAGATTATAAATTGTTTTTTAGGTACTTACCTTTACTATTTTCCAAGATAAATAATTTCATTAGGTTCATTATCTCTCAGTCAAATGGTGGTATAACAATTATTATTTCTCTCAAAATATCCCCATTTGAAGCATCGTATGGCTAGAAACCTCCATTAGTGGTAGATTATGTTCCATGATCCCCCAAGGTGGCTCAAGTAGGTGATTTGTTATAGCAGTGTAGGATTGTGCTCTAGGTCCTTAAAAATAATTTATCTTAGGCCCAAAACTACATGAAGTACCAATAGGACATGGATTGAATTTAGCTACAACCAATAGTGGGTGATATCATACTTTTGCAACTCGAACCTTATAGCAATTTTCCTTGAATATCAAATCTAATTAATATTGAATCCTCAATTTTATAGACCATACAAGGTGGTGTGTTGCATTGGGGAAAGGGCACATCAATTGGATCTTCCACCATCTTCCTGCATTCACTCTATTTTTCATATTTCTTACTTAAATAGGTTATTGGTCAAAATCTACAATCCCAAATAGATCTTTCATTACTCAATGAAGAAGGGTGAATCACTTTCCAGAATGAAAAAAAGTTATAGTATCAAGTTCATAATCTACAGTCTCCAAATTTAAATATTTATCATTAAGTGGCAATATCTTCTAGAAGAAGATGCAATGTAAGAGAATATAATCATTTTTTAGTCATTTTCAACTTTGAGGATAAAGCGTTTTGGGGATATCCATGTAATGGATCCAATATAGCCATGTTGACTATATTTAATATTGTTATCTTGGGCCTTAGGATTAGGTTAGTAAACTCTTCAACATTAGGGTTAGGGTTATTATTAATTTAGTTTATAAATAGGAGTTATGTTGTAGTTAACATAATATTTCATACTTAAATATTCGTAACCTTTGTTCCATATATAATATTTTTCCCTCTCCAAGTGGCTATAAGACTTTATCCCCTCTTAGTGGTTAGGATTTGTATTGATTTAGAATTTGTAAATTTGTTGCATTATTTATTTTGTAGTGTTGAAATTGATTTACTATTCCAGTGGATATTGCCTTTTATTTATTAATGAATTGTTACTGTTATGGTTGTATTTATGGAAGTTATTTTATTACATAGGGATTCAAACCTAAGTCTCTTGTTAGAAAAGTGTAAAGTACTAGCCAAGATGTCGAAACTTCCATTAATGTGCTTAGGTCATTTTCCCTTAGAAAAAGAGAAATGATGCCATAATGCCCCAACCATTTTTAAAAGGTTTGTTCTCCAATGAAGTTTGAAGGCAAGACCACCCCACCTACCAGTTCCTTTGCCAACTTACATAAATGACTAGGCCATGTATACGTTTGTGTTTGAAACATCAAAGCCTCCATATATGATATTGTTGATGATTAAACTCCAAGTAAGCATTTTGTTTAACAAGAAGTTTATATAGGCATTCAAGGTGCCAATGATACAACTATGCAATATTATGTAATCTTCCAAATCAAGCGTATAGTGCCTTGTTGGGAAGATTAGCTAACTAGAGCTAAAAAATCACTAACTTAAGCTATGAGTCTAACAACTAACATATATTTATAGAAAAATAATGTGAGATAGTTAAATCTAGAAACTCACGTGATTATTAACAACAATTATTAATCCTAAGAAATATAAAATAGACCTAGGAACTAGAAAAATAAAATAATCCTAGGAACTAACAAGTGACGTCCTCATAAGACATCATCCAACTTGACCATTACAAGGAGTGTCATTCTACAAAATGAAATGATTTATGTATTATAACTGAGACCTCACTTCATTACTATTTAAATAAATATTCAACTAACCATGTTGCCACACCCTCAAGATAGAATAAAGGTGAGAGCACTGCAACTTACCCTCTACATTTTCCCACAAGTAAGAAAAAATATTAGACATAGATTTGAACCTATAATATATAAGAAAGTAAACCCTACACTATTATTATCTCATTGCATTAGCACCCCATCTAAATAGATAAGAGTGTGCACCCTATTCTTAAAGAGAGGTGTCATGCTTAGCACCAAAGATATGTACTAAAAATTCAAACAAGATGGCATGCATATAAATTTTAAAAAATAAATGTGTTAGCAAAGAAACCATAACTTTCTCTTTGTTATCTCAAGTTTAGAAGCTTCTATTTGTCAATAAGGAGCATATTACTCCTCTTTCCTTTGTAGAAATTCCACAACTCCCTTATAAAGATAACAAATTTGGCTTATTATTAATTTTCTATTTTGAAACAAAAAGCATTGTACCATTATTACATCTTAATTGAATTTGAATAAGGATTTAGATAACCTCAATGATAACAAGGTAAAACATGGCATAGGTAGATATTATCCAAAATATTTAGAAAAATAGATGGTGGAAAACATAAGAAGATATTCCTTTTATCCCTTCTACTAAAACTTCTTATGAAGGTCTAAGAAGTAATTGACCCTCAAATTTGGGATAAATATTAGAGACCTTAAATTATTTTTCTTCATGACCAAGCAATATTGCTCCATACTCGCTCTAATTCCATGTTGGATTTCTTACCAATATCTAGTACTAAATAAAAGCAATCCATTCCCTCAAATCCTATATAGAAAGAATAAATAGACAAAAAGCGAGAAGATAGATGCAAATTATGGGTGCTCTTGAGAACCAAATAATTATTGTATTATTCATAGCTAAGAATCATAACGCTTCTATATAATAGACTAGAGTGGATGGGGGTATTTATACTAATACAAAAACCCCAAATACAAAATTATATTAACCAAATTTAACATAATAAATAGCCTTTAGGTTAATTAAAAATAACAAGTTAAAGGTTTAATCATCATATTATTTTTTAAATTGGTTATATGGGATAGAAACGGGTCTCATCCATATTACATCATCACCACATAGCAGTATTACAACAAAGCTTGGATATTATCCATGTATAGCTTGGAAATATTTGAACCTTGATCTCCTCCTTGAATGTTGATGAATCTAATTGGTTGAGCTAATGCCACTTGATTAACCATCATAATGTTAACCATGTGTCATAGGGAATATATAAATAATAAATAAATACATTGTATAATGCTTACCTCTAGGTTTACACATGTTTACATCATACAATGTCAACCTTTGTCATTAAGTCAGATTATACATTTTAACATTTTTATTCCTTTGGAATTTGAAGTATATTTTATGGTAGCCAACTCTAAGTCACCTTGGTTGTAAGGGGATAATTCTCATAATTAGTGTAATTCTAACTTGTGTATTTAGGATAACTAAATAACTTTCTTTATACCTATAAATTTTAGTAATTAAAAAGTATCCACCTTAATGACAACACTATTGATAGTAAAAAGAGAATTGTCTTGACCATTGCTATACTTTAAATGCTTTATTATTATTACCATAATAGTGTATTCATATATACATGGGTGATATTATTGATGGTAATACAATATTTTATATGCTATGAATATTTGTCTATGTTATAGTAGTACAAGGTAAATATTTGTTTTGAGATGAAAGTTATAGAAGCTTCATAAGGTAGATGGTTGTGATAAAGGGGGAAAAGTTCATGGAGGTCTTTTTAGGGGATCCACCATATCTCTCCCTCTTATCACTATGATACTATGGGATTTTGTGAGCCTAAAGTCTAGTTTGTTGGGTTGATTGAAGAACACCTACATTTCATAAGAAACTATGTTTCTCTTAAGATACCTCTTTAGCTAAGCCTAACCTTAATCTATCCCTAAATGCACATAGAAAATGTAACATACAAGACCTACAACTAAAATATTTTTTTGATTTTCAATGATAAAGGAAATAATAAAATTTCTTTTCTTTTGAGGAGAAAGGGTACAAGAGATATGCAACAAACAAAGTCTGGCCTAATATGCAATCTACATACAATTTTAATTTAACACATAAGCTAAAAATATTAGATTATACCCTATATGATTAAGATAAATGAGTTCCTTATTTTCGCTTGATTAACTTAATGATAAATATAAAATAAAAACTAATCTAAGTACATATCAAATAAATTCTAAGATCTAAGTGCTAAAAATATAGAGATCAAGGGTAGAATGACTTATTTCTACAACTATGGAAAAAGCATTGCTTGCTTGTAAAAACATCAACGATGCTATCACCAAAACCTACAAAATAGACAAAAATAGATGGCGGTTAGTGTAGAGGGGCCTATCTAAGCTGGCAAAGGAGGTTGACTTCCTTGACACAAAAATTAGGCCCCTAATTATATAAAGCAAAATAAAATGATATAAATCCTAAAATAAATGTTGAGATGGTGAAAGTACCACTAGGTCATGATAGCACCATAAATGCTATCACTTAGTGTCCACACTTTCACTTTATGTAAAATAAAGAGCAATAGCACCATCAACCTACAATATGATGATGCTACTACTTCTAAGAGCAAAAAAACAACAGTAAATGCAAATTAGATCAAGGTTATGATACATTAACAATAGGATTTGAATTGGGAGTATAGAGGCCCTGTCCAACAAAAAAAAAATAGAGATTTGTTTGCTTTAAAATAAGATTAATGACTAAAAATGAAAGACCAACTAAATGCAAGTGCAAGATGCAAGATTAGTTCTAAGTGCAATAAGACAAATCTTAAAGATATGGGCACAAGGAATATATAATAAGTAAATATAAGGATAAAGAGCACAACCCAAAAAAGTATGTTGTTTTTCCCTTGTTGGACGCTTATCAAAAGCTTGCTAGCTTGCTTGTTGATGAACCTTCAATGCTTTAGCTTGAAGACTTGATGCTTGAAGCTTGATGCTTGATGATTGCTTGAGAGCTTGACAACTTGTAGACTTAATCACATGAGATATTGCTTAGAGACTTGATTTATTGAAAGAAATAAGTGTTTGAATGCTTGCAATGATGCAAGTTAAGTGTTTACAAGATTGTGGTAATATTTTAGCATAATTTTGCCATGCAAAATAATAAAATGCTTATGATTATAAGGAGATTTTGGTAGAGTTTTGCTACCACTCAAACTTGATGAAATGTTCACCTCAAGTGCTAGTTTTATAGGTAGCCATAGATCCTTGGGTGAGGAGATGCATTGGACATTACATGATGGAGACATAATTGAAGGAAATAAGAATTTGAAAGGGATCAAAAAGGGATTGATGGAAGATCATGAGAATTAAAAGTTTGCGTCTTGGGGTTCTATTACAAGGGCTATGAATGAGAAGGCATGAATGGGTTCATTAGTGGAAGACAACTTGAAAGAGATAAGAAGTCATGCCTCTTGATTCTAGTACATGAAAGACAAAAGCATTTAGAGGTAATTACATCATCGGTACTATCATGTTGGTACTATTACCTCATGACTGTTGGAGGTAAAAAATGGACAAAAAAATGTCAATTTACATTCTTTAAAAAAACATCGATGCTATCACTTATGCCTTGATGCTATCACTTTTGGAGCAATAAATACTCCAAATTTGGGCACAAGGAGGTTGATTAAAAGGCTTATTTTTTTTTTGGAGGAAAAAGGGTTGTACTTGGGTCCCCCACCCTTGAAAAATAATAACTCTCTTATTTACAGCTTGAGAGTTTACAAAGAAATTCAATTCTCATCTCAATTGAGGTGTTATACCTAGAGACCTACATATTTTTTCATAAACAATATAAATGATTGGTTTTTATTTTTTATTTTTTATATTAAATTTTCTTTCTAAATACAAATATTCCAGAATTTAGCATATGTATTCTTAACATTTTCCTATAGCAACCTTCACAATACCAAAACTCCACCTCTACTATATATGCATTACATCTTAGTAGAGTAATATTTACAAAACTTTGTTCTATCTCTATCCACTTTACCAAATATGGACTTTTAGTTTCCTTCTTGAAGCATATCTGCAACCATAAGAATTGTAATAAATAGTTTATATGAAAACACATTAATGTTATAAAATACAATAAATATTACCAATGGAAAATATTAAAGTAAATATTAATTATTATTTGATTTAGGCAATCAACATTTTCTTGTTAGCTTCAGCTAAACTTACTACTTCCTCTAACCATGGAAAAAAGAATTTAACTTCATGATCCTCTATTAAAACCCCTCTATTGGCTAGCCTATCTACATATTTGTTCCCTTCCATTAATGCATGTGTAAACCCGATTTCTTCAAACTTTGTAGCAAGGTCTTGTATTTCTATAATGATCTCTTGTATGTTCCATGGAGCCTTTGCTTTTTTTAAACTTACATTTATTACTATTAGTGAATCACCTTCCACCCATACTCTTTTCCATTTCATTTGTTTTCATATTTTAAACCCTTCCAAATATTCCTAAGCTCCAAATTAATTTTTTATCTTAAATACACTATTTAAATTGTAATATGATAATATCTCACACCTATTATTTCTAATTATTCTTCCTCCTTCTACTTGTAATGGATTTCCTTTAGATGCTCCATCAAAATTCAATTTGACCAACTCCACTTCTAGTGCTTTTCACTTTATATTATTTATTTTCCTTTTGTTTCTCCTGTTCCTAACATCATAATTCTATTGGATGAATTGATTCCATATATCAAGGCTCTCTGCTTCAATATTAGGGATTGAATAAGTTGATAGGGTTGATTTAGACTCCTCTATGGCTAAACAAATCTTTCTTTTAATTACCTCTAAATTGCTTCCCTTTCCTTTAAATACTCTTTTTTTCCTTTCCAGCTATACAATCCAAAGTATTTTATCTTTTGATATATCCTAGATTGTCTATAACACCTAACTTTTAAAAGTGCTATGCCATTGCTTTAACCATTCTTCAATTATACCATTCATCACCATGCATTTACCAAATATATTAATAATCCATTGCCATATTTTTCAGACTATCAAACATTTTTTTAAGAGATGGTATTTACTCTCCTACTCCTTTTTACATATAACATATTATAAGGAGTCATGCAAACCCCTTTTCAGTACGTTATCCCAAGATAAAATTTTCCTATGACCTACTAGCCATACAAACATTTTGACTTTTAGAATGCTTGGGCTATCTCAAAGATCTATCCATATTCTTGTAGTATTCCGATTTTTTTGGTGCTTTACATTATATAATCTTCTTGCTATGTATTTTCATGAGCTATTCAACTCCAAAATCAGCTTATCCTCAACTCCCCTTTGAATAATCATCGTTGTTATCTTTTTGCTCAACTACCTCCTAGAAATAATGTCTAGTATACTTGTAAATTTTTTTCTTTCCATTTGTATATTCATTCCTAATCCTTGTACATAATGTTTGAAACCCTATCACCATATTTATCTTGAAGTAATATCATATATGGTTTCAAAAATATATCTAGATTGATTGGTTTTTTATCATACCAAGTATCCATCTAAACAAAATTTTTTTCTCAAGGTCCCACCACCCATCTTAGACCTTTAATAATTAGATCAATTATTTTTTTTAAACTATTTCAAAGTGTAGAATCTGTTAGTGAGAATGTAGTAAATATTAAACTTGGTTCATTGGGATCAAGGTACTTAGAAGAATTCTTGCCCATTTTCATTAACTCTCTTTGTACAATATCCAAATTACTTTCCCCCTTAGAATTAAGTTTGCATATGTATAAAATCTTAAACCGAGACATCCTCATTTTTTTTAAAGCAAAAAACCCCTTGCGGGGCTGCCTTGGTCTGAGAGACCATGACCAGGGGGTTCTACACCGTCAAAGTCACTCGGGAGTTGTGACCGGCCCTGCCTGTACCAACATTATCAATTGGATTTTGGGTACCCAATTCAATTTTTTGTAGGGTGGAGATTCAAACCTGGGACCTCCCTTGGAGGATTTTCCTCTCCTCTCAAAATCACATACAACACCTGGGTTCCCCTAATTTTATCATCATACACCTCGCTCTATTTTACCAAAGGAAATTCTCTTTTATCATGCAATCCTGACTATAAAAATGGTTGCATAATATAGATTAAAATTTTTGCTACTAATTTTGGCATAAAGAACAAATAATATGTTGCAATGGCCTATAAGATTGATATAATTAGCTATAGTATTCTTGCTAACAATAATCATCTACCTTTCCATGTTGATAGTTTATTTTAAACTTTACTTATAACAACAATCCATAATTCTATCCTCATTCTCCCCTTCAATGAGGGTATCCCTAGATATGTTGTTGGTAAATTTACCTTCTCCATTTGAAGTAACCTACATATATGTGCTTTGATTCTAGTTGGAGTGTTTAGGAATTCAACTTTGCATTTTGTCTTATTAAATTTTTGCCCTAATGATCTTTCATATTCCTTTAGTAAGTTATTCAAAGCTCTGGCATGATGTTGTCAATGTTATTACTAGCCTTAAGTCTACTTATTAGCCCATATTTTTATACCTTCTTCGAATTCCTTTCCAATACCTATCCCATAATAATGAACATATATGATGATAGAGGATCTCCATGTCTAATACCCCTCTTGGATTTAAATGATTCTATTATTAGCCCATTGACCAACACTAAATATGATACTATAGAGACACAAGATTTAATCCATTTGACACATTTCTCATCAAAATAAAGTGTTTTCTAATACTGCAAATAAAAAATACCATTTAACCCTATCATAAGCTTTATTTGTATAAAGTTTTAAGATCATTGATCTCTCTTTCCTAGAATCTATTAAATGTATTTGATGCAGGAGCATCCAGGGGCAATAGAGCAATCTTGCATCAACCAATTTTTTTTTCTCTAAGTATTTTGCCTTGGTGTCACGATATCATGATAGAAAAAGTGTCGCGATATCGCGACATGTCACGTTTTCGTGACTCAAGGAGGTGAGAGAAAGTTGTAGCAGAAAATGTCACGATATCATGACATGTCACATTTTTGCGACTCAAGAAGGAGAGAGAAAGCTACAGAGGAAAATTTCACGATTTTGTGACATGTCACGGTTTCGTGACTCAGGAAGGAGAGAGAAAGCTATAGAGGAAAATATCACGATTTCGTGACATGTCACGGTTTTGTGACCCAAACAGGAAAGAGAAGGCAACAAGCAATGATGTCACGATTTCATGACATGTCACATTTTCGTGACCCAAACAGGAAAGAGGATGCAGCAAGCAATGATGTCACGATTTCGTGACATGTCACGTTTTCATGACCCAAACAGGAAAGAGAAGACAAAAAGCAAAGATGTCATGATTTCACGACATGTCATGTTTTCATGACCCAAATAGGAAAGATAAGGTAGCAAACAAAGATGTCATGATTTCATGACATGTCACATTTTTGTGACCCAAAGAGGAAGAAGAAGGCTGCAAGCAAAGATGTTGCGATTTCGTGACATGTCACGATTTCGCAACCCAAATAGGAAGGAGACGATAGCAAGCAAAGATGTCATGATTTCGTGACATGTCATGATTTCATGACCCAAATAGGAAAAAGGAGGATGCAAGCAAAGATGTCATGATTTCATGACATGTCATGGTTTCATGACCCAAAGAAGAAAGCAGAACATAGAAAGCAAAGATGTCATGATTTCGCAACATGTCACGGTTTCGCGACCTGAAGAGGAAAGAGAAAGCAAAAGGTAAAGATGTCACGATTTTGTGACACGTCATGGTTTCACAACCCGAAGGAGACAGAGAAGATCGAAAACAAAAATGTCATGATTTCACGACATGTCACGGTTTCACGACCCGAAAGAGAACACAAAGGGCCAGCAAGGAAAGATGTCACGATGGCACGATAGGTCATGATATCGCGACCCGAAGAGGAGAGAGAGAGAGCGAGGATGCAGAAATGTCATGATATCGTGACATGTCGCATTTTCACGACCCAAGAGGAAGAACCAACAAAGGACACAAAAATATCGCAATTTTGTGACATGTTGTTCATGACTCCAGAAGGGCAGGTGGTTGTAGGGGACCGTTATAGGGGCACGTGGCACCAAGATACAGGTGGCTATAGAGCACTCCACCACTATGAATGATGACTCAGAATGTTGAGGTGTAGGCGGCTACAAAGCACTCTGCCATTTCATGTAATGATGATCCAATGCACGTGGCAATAGGATGCAGGCGACGATAGAACATTCATGCAGGCAGCTATAGAGGATCCAAAAGTTTGTGTAATGATGACCGAAAAGGGTCGGGTCCGCTATAAGAGACAATCCAGATATTGTAATGGGGGTCGACCATTTAGTTCTGTAAATTTGATTTCCAAGATTTTGAATGAAATATTGAGGTTTTCTCTGGTTTTAATTTTGGCTCTGCGTCAAGTGGTATCAGAGCGAGAAGTTCCTGAGTGTGCAAATAGATCGCCGAACATGAGGCAGTTTGCACCAAGATCTTGGGTTAAGGGTTGTGAGAAAAGTGAGCATAATGCATCTGTGGAGAAACCATGGTGCGAGAAATATGGTGCTAGAGGTAGATTTCAGAGCTTTACAGAGGCAAGTGCAAGCCCTGCAGGAGGAATTGAGAAGAGGGGTTGAGCCGAGAAGAGAAGACCATAGTGAAGATGAAGCTTGGGAGGTTGAGGATCCATCAGATGAAGAAGAAGCAATGGATCCTACAGAAGCTAGGTTGTTTAGGGCCATATCCCAGATCGGGAAGAAGCCAAAGTTTGAAGTCTCCACTTATTCTAGGAATCTCAACCTAGAGGAGTTGATAGATTGGATCAATGATATGGAGGAATATTTTGAGTATGAGGAGGTTGTAGATCCAAATCGGATCAGGTTCACAAAAATAAAGTTGAAGGGCCATGCTAGCATATGGTGGAAAGGAGTGCAGCTGGAAAGGAACATAAGAGGAAAAGAAAAGATCACCAGATGGGATCGAATGGTAGAAAAATTGAAGAGGTAATTTATTCTCGTAGATTATGAATTGGATCTGTTGAGGAAAATGCAGAGTTTAAGACAGGCAAGTAAATCTGTCAAAGAATACACAGAAGAGTTTTACCAGATCTCAATTAGAACCGGCCATTCTGAGGCAAACAAGGAGAAGGTAGCCCGCTACATCAATGGATTGAGAACCAGTATTCAAGAAGAGTTGAGTCTGGTTAGGATGAGCACCGTTGAGGATGCTTACCAGTTTGCTCTAAAAGTTGAAGAGAAGCTGAATAGAAGGTTTGAGGGTAAGCAGAGAGGAAGAGATCATGGTGGGAGAGCTGGTGGAAGAACCAGTGGAGGAAGATATAGAGATCAGAAGAAGACTGGTGAAACAAGTAATAGCCAGGACCAGAAAGAAGAGAAAGAGGAGAATACCTACCGCCCATGCAATCAGAACAATGGTTACCCAAGAGGAAGAGATAGACCTGGGCGTGGGTATGGAAGAGGAGTATTTCGTGGAACCTGCTACAATTACGGGGAGGAAGGACATCGAGCATACGACTGTCCATAGCGCTAAGAGAGGACAAATAGGAGACCCGAGGGTCATGCCAGGGATGCTTGTAGCAAACGAAGGTGTTGAATCTGAGCACTTCGAGGAGGTAGAGAGAGGAGAAGTTATGGTCACAAGGAGAGCCTTGTTGAATGAGGAAAAGGAACCAGACCAGAGGAACAACCTATTTTACACGAGGTGCAAATGTTCAGGCAAGGTCTGTAATATCATTATAGATAATGGTAGTACTGATAACTTGGTCTCTGAAGAAATGGTTACCAAGTTACAACTAGAGAGAAGAAGACACCCGCATCCATATCGGATTGCGTGGTTACAGAAGGACCATAGGGCTTTGGTCAATGAGCAATGCTTGGTGAAATTTAATATTGGGACTTATCGTGATGAGGTCCTGTGTGACATCCTGCCTATGGATGCTTGCCACATGTTGCTAGGAAGGCCATGGCAGTTTGATCAGAGTGCAGTGCATGATGGTCATGCCAACACGTATTCCTTGACAAAGAATGGGGTTCGCCATAAGCTGAAGCTCCTGAAGGAGGTGGACGAAAAGGTATGTAGCAGTGCTCGAATCTGTTTAGTTGAAGGGAGAAGATTTTTGGATGGTTTGAAGCCGAAGCATATGTGCTATGCATTAATTCCTAGAGTTAGGGAAGAAGAATGCAAAGATACCCCAATAGAAGTCATAGATCTGTTAGAAGAATTTCTAGATATTATATTAGATAATGTGCCTAAGGGTTTACCACCAGTGAGGAAGATCAGTCACCATATAGATTTGGTACCAGGATCTAGTTTACCCAATAAGGCTACACATAGAATGACTCCTATAGAAAGTGAGGAGCTAAACAGGCAAGTCCAAGAGTTGCTAAAGAATGGACTGATTCGGGAGAGCTTGAGTCCATGTGTAGTACCTGCAGTACTAGCACCAAAGAAATATGGAGAGTGGAGAATGTGTATAGACTCTCGAGCTATTAACAAGATCACCATAAAATACAAATTTCCATTGCCAAGGATGGATGACATTATGGACTGTTTGAGTGGAGCCAAGTACTTCACCAAGATTGACCTGAAGAGTGGGTACCATCAGATTCATGTCCGAGAAGGAGATGAGTGGAAGACAACCTTCAAGACCAGAGAGGGTTTGTATGAGTGGTTGGTCATGCCATTTGGGCTGACCAATGCACCAAGCACATTCATGCGGCTGATGAATGAGGTATTGAAGGAGTTTTTAGGAAAATTTGTCATTGTCTATTTGGATGATATTTTAATATTTAGCAGAACCCTGGAAGAGCATCTGATGCATATCAGAAGGGTTTTTGAGAAGCTGCAGGAGGAGCAGTTATTGATAAATTTGAAGAAGTGTAACTTCATGAAGAAGGAGTTAGTGTACCTGGGATTTGTCATCTCAGCCGAAGGTCTAAAAATGGACCCAAAAAAGGTGAGGGCTATCATTGAATGGCCTGCTCCAAGAAGCGTAACTGAGGTAAGATCATTTCATGGTCTAGCCAGTTTTTATAGAAAATTCATTAGGAATTTCAGTAGTATTTGTGCATCCCTTACAGAAACAATGAGAGGGAATAAGAAAGAATTGAAGTGGACCTCAGGAGCAGATAAGAGCTTTGATATGTTAAAGAAGAAGGTCACAGAGCAACCTATTTTAGCACTTCCAAATTTTAATAAGGTATTTCAGGTAGATTGTGATGCTAGTGGTAGTGCCATAGAAGTTGTATTGAGTCAAGAAGGTAAGCCTGTTGCTTATTTTAGTGAGAAACTCAATGATGCTAGGAAGAAGTATTCAGTTTATGATCAAGATTTTTATGCTATAGTTCAGGCTCTAAAGAAATGGAGGCATTATTTGTTGCCAAAAGAGTTTGTTCTATATACGGATCATCAGGCACTGCAGTATATTAATAGCCAAGGGAAGCTAAATCAGAGGCACTTGAAGTGGGTTGAGTTTCTGTAGAGTTATACCTTTGTGTTGAAGCACAGGAGTGGAAAGTCAAACAGAGTTGCAGATGCCTTAAGTAGAAGGCAATGTTTGTTGATAGAAATGAAGGTGGAAGTTGTAGGGTTTGATGAACTTAAGGGTTTGTACCTTGAAGATCCTGATTTCGCAGAGGCTTGGAGGGCTTGCTCTGTGCCTGTTACTTTGGACAGGACTAAGTGGTTGGATTTTCTGATCCAAGATGGAATGTTGTTTAGAGGAAATCAATTATGCATTCCAAGGAGTTCAATGAGGGAGAATCTGGTCAAGGAGAAACACAGTGGAGGGTTGGCTGGACACTTTGGTTGGGACAAGACCATTGCCCTTGTTAGTGAGAACTACTACTGGTCGCAGTTGCAACAAGATGTGAAGAGATTTGTGCAAAGTTGTAGGGTATGCCAGCTGGCAAAGGGTGTGAGACAACACACTGGATTATATCAGCCATTACCTATACCAGAGAGGCCATGGGAGGACATCAGTATGGATTTTGTTCTTGGCCTACCAAGGACGTAGAGGGGAAATGACTCCATACTTGTGGTGGTTGACAGGTTTTCAAAGATGGCACATTTTATTCCCTGCCAGAAAACTAGTGATGCGGTTCATGTTGCAGGTTTATTTTTCAAAGAGGTGGTACGACTTCATGGTCTACCAAAGAGTATCGTTTCGGATAGAGATACCAAGTTTGTTGGGTATTTCTGGAGAACCTTGTGGAAGAAACTGAAGATAGATTTGAAATTTAGTTCTGCATACCACCCACAGACAGATGGACAAACAGAGGTGGTGAATAGAAGTTTGGGTAATCTATTGAGATGCTTGATAGGAGATAAGCCCAAGGGATGGGATTTGGTTTTGCCACAGGCGGAATTTGCATACAACAATTCTATCAATAGGAGTACTAACAAATCTCCATTCCAGATAATATATGGGAGCAATCCAAGAAATGCTTCTGAGTTGAGGAAGATGGATACAAGAGAAAAGTGTAGTGCCGAGGCTGAGGACTTTGCAGAGCATCTGAAGAGCTTGCATGAAGAAGTGAAGAAGCAAATTACTAAGATGAATACTCAATATAAGACAAGGGTAGACCAGAAGCAACGGTTTAAGGAATTCAAAGTGGGAGATGAAGTCATGGTCCATCTAAGAAAAGAAAGATTTCTTGCTAAAACCTATAACAAGCTGAAGATGAAGAAGTTTGGACCATGCAGAATCATAGGAAAACGGGATTCAGGCAATGCATATGAAGTGGAATTGCCAAGTGAGCTTAACATATCACCCGTTTTTAACATTTTAGATTTGGTAGAATATCATGAAGGAGGCAGTAGTGAGACACCAAGTCCAGATTTGTGGAGCATTCCAATGTCTACTCCAGTCGTAGATGAGATAGAGGAAATACTTGACACTCGCGAAGGGTGAAGTACTAAGAACAGGCAGTATTCTGAATATTTGGTCAAGTGGAAGGGCAGACCCATAGAAGATGCAACTTGGTTGTCAAAAATAGAGGTTGACCACCTGGGTCTTCCTCTAATAGAACAGAAGTGAAGGTCACTTCTCAATCCACCCCGGGTGTCTGATGCAGGAGCATCCAGGGGCAACAGAGCAATCTTGCATCAACCAAATTTTTTTTCTCTAAGTATTTTGCCTTGGTGTCGCGATATCATGACAAAAAAGGTGTCACAATATCGTGACATGTCGTGTTTTCGCGACTCAAGGAGGAGAGAGAAAGCTGTAGCAAAAAATATCGCGATATCGTGACATGTTGCATTTTCGTGACTCAGGAAGGAGAGAGAAAGCTACAGAGGAAAATGTTGCGATTTTGTGACATGTCGCGGTTTCGTGACTCAGGAAGGAGAGAGAAAGCTATAGAGGAAAATGTCACAATTTTGTGACATGTCGTGGTTTCGCGACCCAAACAGGAAAGAGAATGCAACAAGCAATGATGTCACGATTTCATGACATGTCACATTTTCATGACCCAAACAGGAAAGAGAAGGCAGCAAGCAATGATGTCGCAATTTCATGACATGTCGCTTTTTCGCGACCCAAATAGGAAAGAGAAGACAACATGCAAAGATGTCGTGATTTCACGACATGTCGCGTTTTCACGACCCAAACAAGAAAGAGAAGACAACAAGCAAAGATGTCACAATTTCGTGACATGTCGTGTTTTTGTGGCCCAAACAGGAAGAATAAGGCTGCAAGTAAAGATGTCATGATTTTGTGACATGTCGCAATTTCACGACCCAAATAGGAAGGAGACGACAGCAAGCAAATATTTTGTGATTTTGTGACATGTCACGATTTTGCGACCCAAACAAGAAAAAGGAGGCTGCAATCAAAGATGTCATGATTTCGTGACATGTCACGGTTTCACGACCCAAAGAAGAAAGTAGAACACAGAAATCATGACCTAAAGAGGAAAGAGAAAGTGGAAGGCAAATATGTCACGATTTTGTGACAAGTCATAGTTTCACGACCCAAAGGAGATAGAGAAGGCCGAAAGCAAAAATGTCATGATTTCACTACATGTCGCGATTTCATGACCCAAAAGAGAACACGAAGGGCCAGCAAGGAATGATGTCATGATGGCATGACAGGTAGCGATATCGCGACCCAAAGAGGAGAGAGAGAGCGAGGAGGCAAAAATGTCGTGATATCGTGACATGTCACATTTTTGCAACCCAAGAGGAAGAACCAATAGAGGACACAGAAATATCATGATTTCACGACATGTTGTTCATGACTCCAGAAGGGCAAGTGATTGCAGGGGGCCGTTACAAGGGTACATGGCACCAAGATACAAGTGGCTATAGAGCACTCCACCATTGTGAATGATGACTCAGAAGGTCGAGGTGCAGGCGGCTATAGATCACTCTACCATTTCATGTAATTATGATCTAATGCACGTGGTAACAGGATGCAGGCGACGACATAACATTCGTGCAGGCAGCTACAGAGGATCCCACAGTCTGTGTAATGATGACTGAAAAGGGTCAGGTCTGCTATAAGATAAAGTCCAGACATTGTAATGAGGGTCAGCCATTAAGTTCTGTAATTTGATTTCCAAGCTTTTGAATGCAATATTGAGGTTTTCTCTAGTTTTATTTTCGGCTCTGCGTCAGTATTACTTCATGAGCTACTATGATCCCATCTAGAATTTCTTCCTTTCACAAATTATCCTTGTTCTTCTAAAATAATTTTTTCTAACAATGGTCTTATACAATTTTACATAACTTTCGAGATTATCTTATATGTCATATTACATAGGCTTATGGGACTAAATGAGATCAAACAAATTTGCATCCTTCTTTTTTGGAATTAGGGTGAGATATGTTACATTTATTTTATAAGGTATGTACTATTTTACTTTAGACTATTTTACTGTCACCAATAACTAATCCTTCACTATTTCTCAGTCGTGTTGATAGAATGTTGTAGATATCCTACATGGACCTAGGGATTTATCGTTATAAAAATAAAAAATATCTAAATGAAATTATTCCAAAGTAATGGATTCTATCGATTTGCTATTACCTTCATATATTATAACTGAAGGTACTTCTTGAAGTAGTTTATCATTAAGAACTTCAATCCCCTCCAATCCTATAATATTTTGGTAAAAAAACCTTGTTTTATTCTAACTTTAATCTAGTCTTTAATCCAATCCCCTTCTAATAATTTAATTCTACTAATTTTGGATGCTAATATTTGTACTATTTCCATCCTATGAAAACTGTGTTTTGATCTCCTTTTAACCAAGTCCGTCTTGATTTTGATCTCCAAAATTTCTCTTCCTTACTCAAAACATTATGATATTCACAAATAAAATCCCTTTCTTATGAACTTAGATTATTGTGCTTAGCTTTTTAGAATTTTGAAATTTTCTCTTTTAGTTCTTTCTTCTCAAATACGTTTCTAAAGTTGTTCTTGTTTTATTATTTTAATCTAGATGTCATTAATTTATTTTTTTGGAAGTGTATACTACCTATCATTTCTTGAATAATTCCATGTCTGTTCTATCATATTAAAAAATTACAAATGGTCTTCCCACATATGTTCATATTTAAAATATGATGTTCTTTTCAATTCTCTTATCAACATTTTAATTCTTATTGACCAACGATTTGAACCAATCCTTGTCAAGGTATTACTTTTAGCACAAGTCCCTTCATATAGCCAATGATATGAGATTATGCATCTATCTATTTTTTTTTGCTATTGGTTTATGGTATATCCTATTATTGGTCCATGTATAGTTGTCCTCATGAGACCGAACCTCCCATAGATTATTGTTATGAATAAAAGTTTAGAAATATCTTATACTCTGGGTTATTTTCCTAATTCCTCCAAAATTTTCATCTATCTTGGTTATGTCACTACCCAAATTTCTAGTCTAAATCAAGAGAGTTTTTTGTTTTTACCAATATCAATTCCCTAGAGAGTTTAACTAACCCCTCGATGCTACACCAATAATGCAAAAAAATATAAGTATTTATTTTCACAACATAGTTGTTTCCTATCCCCACTACTCATACCATTCCTTTTATATGAGAGTGCTAGGTGAACCCACCATGAATACTCCTATCTCCACTACTCACATAATTCCTTTTATATGAGAGTGTTGGGGTATACATACCATGAGTGCCCCTGTCTCCACTACTTGCACAATTACTTTTGTATGAGAGTATTAGGTGCTACCCTTTAGAGCTATCACTCCCAATTCCACATTGTTAGCTCACATACTTTTCAATAAATTGAAAGGCATGTGCTAATATCTGCACCTCACATAATTAATTCTATGTAGATATGATTAGCGCCTTGACTACCTTTCTCACCCTAAGGGTGAGTTAGTCAAACTAGTCTGTGAGTGTTTGTAAGGCCAATTGAAATGATTCCTAAGTTTTCATAAGGTGTTAGTATCCTTAATACTGCTGCTAAAACCACCAATGCAAGGAACACCTGAACAACATCCTCGATTAGCTAGGAATTATTTAATCATTACAAAAACTTTAAAACCACTTTATTTTTATTATTAAGTCGATTAAACCCGCCTAAACATTCCATACGATCTCATGATGTACCACTATTATAACTCTAAGATAGACAGGGATATTAGCACAAAAATTCTTGAGTTTTAGTCTAATCCCTAGCCATGGTTAACATCCATATGTCAGCTAAAATTTTAGTATATTAAAAGGCTCTTAAAGAGAGTTCTATTACAAATTTCAAATCATACATCAAGCACGATACTTAGTAATGAACATCATAAAGTAAAACCATAGTAACCTTATCTTAAAAAGCATTACAACAAGGTCTGCGACATTACTAATATACTATTCATTTAATGCAATTATTCAATCATCTAATATCTTTAAATATCACCCATTAAATAGAATAAAATCTCTTATTTTTAATCGAAAAAACATTATCACATTCCTCTATTTGGTACAAAACATAGCCACACAAGCATTTAAAACTACAAGCAATGTTTGTTATATCATTTTCTCGAGCGTTCAACTACTCAATGAACATAAGAAACTATTCCTACAAGAATTTCTCCACTTGACTCATATCCCCAAAGGAGATTGTCTTAACAATAAATATACCTTCTAACATATATGAGTAAGTACTCAGTGTAGACTATTATAAGTCTGATCACTAGAATTACACTAAATCAAAAGACATGGATGCATAAACAAAACACCAACTCTTGTTGGATCAACTAAGCATGATTCATCAATCACTGTCAAACTATTTTGCGACCACTAAGAAGAGATTACTTTTTAATGGGATAAGATATAGCTCTATATAACAATAATTTCTCCTTTCTCATGAAATCAATATCAAACTATAATGTGGAACAACTCCATCTTAACTATGCTCACACAACATGCACAACGTAAAGCATTAATATTATTTCTTTATCTCAAAACTTAGGCAAAAATAAAAGTAAAAGAACATGCACTTCATTATTTATCTAACTAGGAGTCCCAATTCAGAATATGAAACACTCCTCAAACATCATTTAAAAGACATCCATTCACAGATTTTCCAGTAGGGTCTACATGAATTCACAGTCCACACATAGCTTTAAAGAACTCACAACAACTCTTTAATAACCTTTGGACATCACCATTTGATTTGGAAAATAAAACATTTTCAATACAAATCATTTTCATACATCGAAAGAATACCAAAATCATCACAAGAAAGCATTACTCTCAAATGTTATACTTTCTCAAACACATTCAATAACTTTTCAAGAATCCTCAACAAGAATGAATCACACCAAACTTTATTTATAGTGGCTAAACCACATCTACACACAAAATTGCTCTATGGTTTAATATCAGGTTATGGTCACTTAACACCATTCTTTCACCTTGTAAAATTTACACATTGAAATTGAAAAGAACACAAGAATGATGTAGGGCTTCCCTACTAAACCTAGGATTTACCCAACACAACATTGTTTGTTCTAAAAAATATGTAAAACTAAGGCATAGATTTCATTGGTTGATCATTTCACACAAACATCGTATGCACTAAGAGAAAAGTAAACACTTCAACTTCCACTAACAAAAAACACAACCTAAACTACTCAACTAGGTTTACCCATGAACTATAATGTGGTTATGATAGTAATAATATATTTCCTATATTGAATAATCACTCTTTTATGCAACACACTAGACATTCCAAACATGGTTAAAGCATAATAGTCTTGGTTGTTTCAAAATATCCACCAAACACACTACTATGGAATATCAATCACAAGCACAAAGAAAAGAATGACAAACCAAAAATTGAATTTTCATTGACAACACAGGCCTATAAATAGGCAATACATCACATATTACATCACATATTTTGGATAATATTGCATTCAATTTTTTGGTGCACCTTATCCATTGCAACAACTACAATTAAAAACACATGACCGTTAAAAGATAATGGTTTATTACATAGAAAATACCACACCTAACACACCTAACACACCTAATCCATATCATTCTTTACCACCGTAGAAGCATTTGCCTCCAATATTTTTAAAAGGGAAGTAAGATGGCGTGACTCCCAATGGCTGTGGAGATGCTCCAAAATGAGGCTCCATGTAGATGCAATGTGGACTGCCAAGATGAACATGATGAGTGTGTATGAATGTCAATTTTGAATATACCACCAAATGCTAAAAGTCCTACAATGTGATGAAGGAAGGATGCAAAGTGATGGGAACCAAATGTAGAACTAGAGGATGAACTACAATTTGAGCAAGATCAAGAGTAGGAGCAAAACGAAGAGATGTTGGTGCAACAATAAGAGCAGATGCATAGGAACAATTGCTGGAAGAATTGAAACAATAGTAGGTGCAATAGGAACAATTGGAGGTACAATAGGAACAATTGTTGATACAATAGGAACTATAGGTACAACAAGAATAGGAGCCTGATGTAGGTGCTATGAAATGGATAACATGACTCATGGGTAAACATCTAGTTGTTGTGGTGTGCTTAAAATCAAAGCAATGGGTCGTACCATTTGTAAAGTAGTGCAAGCCCAATGTGTAGTGGATGGAACACTACAAACAAGAAAATATTTTTTCTCATGCTACAAAGTATATGTATTATGATAGGCATCATAAGTGGCATGCTTGTCATACTGATATGGCTTACCCAATAATAACCCACAAAAATCCATTGGTGTCACATCACAAGTGATCCTATCTTGGAAGTTAGGGCCAAAAGCAAAGGCAATTGAGCACGTGTGTGTGATATGTGAAGTGTTGTTATCATATTTCCACCCAAGAGTGTATGGAAATGGATGAGGTTTGGTGGAAAGTTTAAGCCTATCAACAACGGACTATGCAATCAATTTTTTTTGTAAGCCATTATCAATGATACAGTCTACAACAAAATTATGCAGCAAATGTGCACGTGTTACAAATAAATTATCATGATCACGGGTTGTGGAATGATGATGCATCAATGTGACATCATTCAATTTTTCCCTCAACTCCTCATATATCTCTGCCTCACCAGTAGCCTTGATGGGGTTATCAAATGTTCCCTCATCAGACTTTACAATGAGATTCTTCTTGTTAGAATTCTGTAACTTGGGACATGCAAATTTGTCATGCCTAGATCTAATAGCGGAAAAATGGTTGAGAAGTAGAAGAAGAATGAAATGTTTTCTTAGAATCATGGGAATTTTGAGAAGTGATATTATTAGAAGAAGGGGAGAAAGAAGAAGAGTGCCTTGGTGCTTGTTGTTGTTGATGAGACTTGTTTGTGGATCCACCAGACGAGTATCGAGGACCTCAACACTATGCAATGAACTTCTCCTCTACAAGTTGAGCATGGTTGAACACATCATCAAGTGTGGTGCATGGAGTATATTTCAAATTTTGAAACAAATATGCGTGAAGCCCACTCTTAAACTTTAGAATCATGGAATTTATAGGATCAATCATGCGTAACAAAATAGACAACTTGTTGAACTGATACACATAATATTGAACTAACTGATTCTGTCCTTGGAAAATATGAAGCCAATGAATCTATAAATTAGAATCATAATAGGATGGATAAAATGTGGTCTTCAAATCTTTGATCAAGTCATCCCATGTGATGATGTGGTGATCAATTACTAGGACTTTAGCCATGCCAGCAATTTTTAGCTTGGCAAATGGAATCTTGTCATCCTTCATTGTTTGACTATAGTCAAACCAGATCTCCATGTTGAGTATGTAGGTATTGAGAACATTAGGATCTCGAGAACCTTTATAGATGCAGATCTCACATTTGGCATGGGAAGCAGAAGGGGCAGATGAATTTATGGTGAGATTTGTAAGTTTATTTGCCAAATAGGCTACTTGGGCTTGGACTATGACCAATGTGGCAGACAATTGGATAGAAACTTGTGAAATTTTAGCTAAATTTTTGGCTAAGGCTATGTTGTTGGCCATATGTCTAGTGCGAGCAAGGAAGAAAAGTTGAAAGTTGTCAAAATGGTAGTCAAAATGTAAATATGCAGACCCGAGAAGAAGCTATACTTTGGGACACAATTCAGGAGACAGAACATGGTCAAATAGAAAAAATACCATGATAGATGGATAGATCTCGAAATGAGCTTTCCAACGAGTGTAGGCAAGGGTATACTTAGACAAATAATGGCTCTGTAAAAATAAAAAATTGCAAGAGGACTCCTAGAATAAGAAACCGATAAAAATGCAGTTTTCAACGGTCAATTGAATTGGCAAGTATCCACGACATTAAATAATTGTAATTGGTAAACCTTCAAGGACAATGACATTAAATGTTTTTCAATGGCTATCGATGGGCAACAATGTCCAATGACTATTTTTGAATGGCATTAATTATTGGCAAGGACAACAACTTTCAACAACTATTTTTGAATGACATTAAATATTGGAAAGGAAAATAACATCCAATGACTTAAATAAAGGAGGGTAGCACTGATTATGGAGCAACAACCCAACAATGGACAAAAATATTACTAGGACGCAGTTTGGGTGGACCAACAATGGACGAAAAGCTACCGTGAAAATAAATGCCACTGAAAAATGAGCACCAAAAAATGTTTATTTATTTTTGTGAAACCTGAGAAAGCAAAATATCACTCATCGATAATTATTTGAGGCCAAAAATTATCGAGGAAGGTCACTAAGCATGCATTGAAGCTCCCAGGAGAGAGATGTGAGGTTGTGGAGCTTAAAGATGATCGTAAAGAAGCAAGAATCACCTGATTGGAGGAGGTTAACTACCAAAAACACATGCTAGGAATTCACGTGGGTGCGTGAGATAGTAAAGTGGTGCCAAAAATGGATGAACACTAATGTAAAATTACTAAATTATCCTCGAAAACTATAGAAACAAACTAGAAATGGTAGATCTGGCCAAACGATGAGAGGCACAAACACCATAAATCAAATGGAGGCCTGAAAAATTTGGATCAATGCTCCAAACAACACGTCATAAACGAGTAGCTCCATATCACGAAAATGTATAAAAATGACAACAAAGATAAATGGAGTTTTGGATTTGTCAAAGATGCACGGTCCATGCAGGACAAAATCGCATACAGATTTGAGACAATCTATATAGCCAGAAAATAGGGTGCATAAAATAGAGATAGCTACTCCAAGGATTTGACTACGGAGGTATTCTCATTTCCCATATGAATCGATCTAGGCCTAGGGGAAAAGGATACTAGCCTTGTTTCCACAACCAGCTTTGATACCAAATGATGTCGAATAATAATCGCAAGCACAAAGAAAAGAATGAAAAACCAAAAACTGAGTTTTCATTGACAACACAGGCCTATAAATAGGTAATACATTACATATTACATCACATATTTTGGATAAGGTTGCATTCAATGTTTTTAGTGCACCTTATCCATTGCAACAACTACAATTAAAAATACATGACCGTTAAAAGATAATGATTTATTACATAGAAAATACCACACGTAACACACCTAACACACCTAATTTCTATCAAACATTTAAGTCACACACAAGCAAGAAGTCAAGTTTTCATCCTTACCTAAAATTTCCTGCAATTATTTCTTCCATATATTTTTCCAACATCAATCTCCATTCTCTACTACCACATTTAATTCTTCTTTGTTTACTTCTTGTTACCATCCCTTTTAACTCTTCCCCAACTTCACTTACCGGTGAGCTTCAAAGTTCGTGCTTAACTTTCCAACTACTCAAAGCATTTTCTCCCCTCTTTCGACACTACTTGCTCGACACGTAGGAAGGAATTCCATCGACAACAAGAAGTTGATTATCTAAATTTCTTGAGCATATAAAAGGATATTTCTAAATTACCTTTTAAAAATAAACCAACTATGAAGTTCATTATATATAGATATATCTATATATATAAGTATATATTTTGTTAATCAATATCACTATTCATGATGTTCTTTTAACCTCTAGGAAAACATTCCAAGAAACATCACACTAATATTCCTACTCAAAGATGTTTCTCATGGTTTCTTATTTTTTTTAAGGAAAAACAAAATCCAAACAATTCCTTTTCTTTTCTTTTGCTAGAAATACTTTCCATATAGATAAAATTTCATCAAAAGAGATTATTACAAAGCAAGAAAATTTTATTTTAATATATAGCTTAGTATTCCTTTTTCTCATGCAAATCATGATATGCATTTCATGAAAAGAGCATTCATTTAAACTACCCCATTTATTCTACCAAATAACCCATCACATCATTTCCCTTAAGACAAATCCCTTCTCGGTGGTTAGTTCTTTCTACCACTATATGAAACCTGTTCCTACAAGAAGGGTGCAATTTTCATTAGCAGTATTATATTCTACTCATTAAAATATTTTTGTAGTAGCTACACATGAAATAATAAATCATTTTAGTGATAATAAAATATCACTTTCTTTCATACAATCCATATCTTTAAAAATCATAATGAGGTACAAACATTTATCGACCACATTCATCATTACCTTCATAAAAATTTATTACTATACATTTAATTAAGAAGTATACAAAAATTCCATCAATAAAACACATAGTAAAACTAAATCCATCAAGATGCAAAGTCTTCCAAAGGAGGGTCATGACATCCTCCCCCTTAAGCCTAACACAATCCTTTGTGTAAAATAGTTCAACATATAATCAATTACAAATCAATTTTCAAATAAGTATGGGAAATGTTTCTGCATATCTACTACTTTCTATAAAGTAGTATTTCTCTTGGAGTATCGGTCCCACTTGACCTTGCACTGCTCTAGGAGTCCTTTCCTAAATCAATTTGGATCAAAACTCAAGGATCTTTAATGGTCAAAGCCTTTGGGTTAGCCATCTGCAAATTAGAAAAGTTCCACACATGCGTAGGCCTTTTAAGTAATGAAATATGAAAGGTGTCATGAATCTTGGTAAGGATGGATGGTAGGTCAAGTCGATATGCCATAAGACTGATATTTTCTAAAATTTCAAAGGGTCCCACAAAATGAGGGTCTAGTTTTGTGGACTTAATAGCACTCTTCATCGATCTCACCCTTAAAAATACCTTATCACCTATAGAAACTCTTTTGGTGATCTCTTAAGATCGACATAACTCTTTTGTCGATCTATGACTTCTTTCATCCATTCTATGATCATCCTCAACTATTGCTCCATATTTTTGACCAAATATGGACATAACACAATCTGATCCTCTAGATTATCCCATGATAAGGGTGTCCTACATCTCTTGCCATATAGTGCTTCAAAAGGAGCCATGCCTAGAGTTGAATGGTGACCATTATTGTAGGTAAACTCTACTAGATGCAAGTAATCTTCCCATTGGGTCTTTTGATCCATACAGTACATGTAAAGCATATCTTCTAACACTTGATTCACTCTTTTATTATGTTCGTAAGTTTTTGGATGATAAGTAGAATTGATATTTAGTCTACTACGAATGGCTCGATGTAAGGCTTACAAAAACTCGAAAGTAAACCTCGAGTATCTATTTGAAATAATTACTTTTGAAAACCCATGAAGTCAAAATATCTCCTTAGAATATCTGTTAGCGACAACCACGATGTCATATTTAGTATATTTAGGTATAAAATGAGCAACCTTGGTCAATCTATCGACCACCACTAGGATTGCATCATGCTAGAATCAATTTTTAGGCAACCCCACAATAAAATCCATTGAAATTACCTACCATTTTTGCATAGGTATGTCATGCGGATACAACAATCTCATAGGATGTCTGTGTTCTACCTTTACTTTTTGGAATTTGAGGCATTGAGCGACAAATTCAGTTATGTCCCTCTTCATCCCAAGCCAAAAGAATATTTTCTTCATATTCTCTCTCATCTTTGCTCCTCCTAGGTGAGTAGAATATGGAGATCTATGTGCCTCATTCATGATCATTTTCCTTAGATCACCAACCTCAAGAATTACCATCCTATCCTTGAAGCATAAGAAACCATCTTTGAAGCTAAAATATTTATTTTTGTCCAAATTATTTTCCATATTTTCTCTAATTTGATTGTAGTACACATCTTGATGTTGCATTTCTTGACTTGTTCCATCAAGTCAACATGGATGTGAGATAAAATAGCTAAATGTCTCCTTCTACTCAGTGCATCAATGACTTTATTCTCCTTTCCTTTAATATACTCAATACCAAAATCATATTCGACAAGGAATTCCATCCACCTTCTTTGCCTAGAATTGAGTAAAGGTTGAGTAAATATGTACTGCAAACTTTGATGGTCTATCCTTAGCTCAAAGGGTCTTCCTACCAAATAATGTCACCAACTCTTGAGAACAAACACCATCGCTACTAGTTCCAGATCATGGGTCGCATAATTGACCTCATGTTGCTTTAGTTTCCTTGACCCAAAGGCTATCACTACTTCTTCCTGAGAGAGCACCCCACCCAAACCTTCTAATGATGCATTTGTACAAATAAAAAAACTTCCTTGAGGATCGGGTACCTTTAATATAGGGGGTGTAGTAAGATTTTGCTTAAGCAATTCAAAAGCTGACTCACATTTATCTGTCCACTTGAATTCCTTCCCTTTCCTCTATAGGTTAGTCATTGGAGAGTTAATATTGGCGTAGTCTTTTACATAACGCCTATAGTATCCAGTCAACCCCATGAAGCTTCAGACCTCTGTCATATTTGTGGGTGGTAGCCAATTCAAAATAGCTTCTATTTTCTTAGGATCTACCATGATCCCTTCTATCAAAATAATGTGCCCTAAATATTGCACTTCTGACACGTAGAAATCACACTTGGAAAAATTCCCAAACAACTAATTTTCTCTTAATAGCTCTAGCACAATCCTAAGGTGTCTATCATGTTCTATCTTATTCTAAGAGTCTATCAAGATATCATCTAAGAACACCAAAATAAATTTATCCAATTGCTTTATAAAGATGTCATTCATCAAATTCATAAAATGTCACTGGAACATTTGTTAAATAAAAAGGCAAGATAATAAACCCATAATGTCCATAGTGAATTTTAAAGGTTGTCTTGTAAGTATCCTCCTCTCGAATCCTTAGTTGATGGTATCCCAATTTCAAATCAATATTTGAAAAGATTATGGCACCCTTAAGCTGATATAAAAATATCTTCAATCCTGGGTGGAGGATATCTATTCTTGACAGTTGCCTTGTTTAACATCCTATAATATATACATAGATGTAACAAGCCATCCTTATTCTTAACAAACAAAACTGGTGCACCCCATGGTGACACACTTGGTCTGATCAATTCCTTCTCCAACAATCCTTGCAACTACACCTTCAACTCTTGCATTTCTATGGGATTCATTATGTAGGGAGCTCTATGTATAGGTTCTGTTCCAGGTTGGAGCTCAATTGTGAAGTCAAATTCATGTTTGGGTGGTAATCCAGGTAAATATTCTAGAAATACATCCCTAAACTCTTGCAAAAGTGGGTGTTTCTTGAACACTTCTTCCTTCTTTTCTTCATCCATATCATTTAACTTAACTACAAAAACCATTCCTCCTTTCCTAATGGCTTTCTTGAGTTGCATTACTGAAATAATTTGGGGTTGGAAATCCCCTTGTAGGTTGTACACCCTTTGTACTTTCCCACTATCTTCCATGAACTCAATCCATCTATCTTGAAAGTTGATTACTACCTTATGAGCTTGCAGCCAATCCATTCCTAAGATTACATCAAAGGCATGCAATGGTGCTACATAGAGGCATCATGTGGTCATTCCACTAGGTAGGATAATTTTTACCATAGGGTAGCATTGATTTATAGAGTAGGTTTATCCTAAACCATACTCGACCTTCCACCCATGTGCCAAGATTCTAGGTTTTTTTGATATATCTTTAATTAAATTAGTGGAAACAAAACTATCCGTAGCACCACTATCAAACAAGATTTTAACATTCCTACCAAATATCTTACCCCTTATCAACAATGGAGTGGCTTGTCCTTCCAGATATTGGTTTCCTATCATTGCATAAATCTTGTGCATTGGTTCCTTATGTGCAGGTTCCTTGTACATTGGTTCTTTTCCCTTTGAACTCAATCTTGCTTTGCATGGAAAATTATTGGTGTAATGTGGTCCACCACATTCGAAGCATCCGATCTTGGGTCCTAGATGTGCCATCATATTTTTGCCCATCATCTATTTTCACTGCTGATGGAGTGTTAGTTTACCCCTATGATGGTCTGTTGCTACCACTATTGTGGTTATTGGAATTGTGGTTCTTTCCTTGAAACCATTTTCTAAACCTCCCTTGCTTCCTATCATTCCTTTGATCCTACTTAGGGGAGTTCTTACTAGCCTATTCTCCTTCCCACTTAACAAAACCAACACTATTTATTTTCCTTAATGCCTCTTTGCCTTGTTCATCTAACCCATCATAATCAAAATAGGGTTTGAGATAGGTTTCAGCCTTCCTGGCCAAATCATAGGCCTTTTGAAGAGTAACAGGTTCATGCATGTCCACCTCCTACCCTATTCTAGGATCCGCTCCTAGTATAAACTTATGGATCTTCATTTTCTCATTGTATGCCAGCACATACTTCAGTAGCTTGACAAATATTTGGTAATAGTTTTCCACTATCCTAATTCCCTACCGAAGTTTAGTGAACTCTTTGAACTTTTGATAATCTCTTAAAACTTATGAGAATAGAAGTGTTCCATGAGGAATCTATCCTTAAAATCCTCTACAAATGCTTTCCAACTCAAATCCACTACTTCCACAAGACCCAGTCCTACACTATATGTCTCCCACCAGTCCAAGCCAACACCTTGAAGATGTAAAGTGGCATAGGATGTACGAGTATCGATGGAATAATTCTTCATGTTACAATAGGTCTCTATCTCTTTTAGCCACACTTTGGCTTTATCACCATATTCCTCTCCATTAAACTTGAAATATTTTAAATGTTTCATATCCTTTTCCAACTTAGCCTCTAGAAGGACCCTGGCCTATTGTGCCTCGGTAAGGGGTTCATCTATCTATCCCATTCTAGAGTTTCTAGCTTGTGTTTCCCAATTCAAAATAGAATCCAACAACTATTTCTATGCTTCCATCTATTCATGAAGTTGGGCCACTATTGCTATGAGGTCCTCTCCTTCATTACTAGGATTCTTTGAACCTACATCTAGGGTTCTAACCTCTACATTGGTCTATCGTATCTACCTCATAAATGGGACAACACTTCCTCTCCTTCTCTTTGGTGGTATTGTCCCTAGCCACACAACAGAGTCAATAGGAGTCAATTCATTACAACAACTGAGTTCCTAGTTATTCTATTTGGTAAATTTTAAACCCTACTTAGGTATATTTTCTATCACACACCATAACTAGTTTTGCATAGTGAGCCTATTCCACTACAAACCATGCTCTGATACCAAATATCACTACCCAAATTTGTAGTCTAAATCGAGAGAGTTTTTTTTTACCACTCTCAATTCCCTAGAGAGTTTAAATAACCCCTTGATGCTAAACCAATAATGCAAAAATATCTAAACATTTATTTACACAACACAGATGTCTCCTATCCCCACTACTTGTACAATTCCTTTTATATGATAGTGCTAGGGTGAACCTACCATGGATACTCCTATCTCCACTACTCACACCATTCCTTTTGTATGAGAGTGCTAGGGTATGCATACCATGGGTGCCCTTATCTCCACTACTCACACAAGTCCTTTTGTATGAGAGTGTTAGGTGCTACCCTTTAGAGCTATCACTCCCAATTCCACTAGGTTAGCTCACATTCTTTTCAATAAATCGAAAGGCATGTGCTAATATCTACATATCACATAATTCATTCTATGTAGTTACACTTAGCGCATCAACTACCTTTCTCACACTAAGGGTGAGCTATTTAAACTGGTTTGTGAGTGTTTACAATGCCAATTGAAATGATTCCTAAGTTTTCTTAAGGTGCTAGCATCCTTAATACTGCTGCTAAAACCACTAATGAAAGGAACTCTTGAAAAATATCCTTGATTAATTAGAAATTATTTAATAATTACAAAAACTTTAAAACCACTAATTATTTTTATTAGTAAGTCGATTTAACCCACCTAAACATTCCATACGGTCTCATGATGTACCATCGTCAGGACTCTAAAACACACAAGGGTCTTAGCACAATAATTCCTGAGTTTTAGCCTAATCCTTAGCCATATTTAACACTCATATGTCAACTAAAATTTTAGTATCTTAAAAGGCTCTTAAAGAGAGTTCAATTACATACTTCAAGTCACACATCGAGGACGATACTCAACAATGAACATCATAAAGTAAAACCATAGTAACCTAGTATTCAAAAGCATTACAACAACAAGGTCTGTAACATTACTAATCTACTCTTCAGTTAATGCAATCATTCAATCATCTAATATATTTAAATATCATAGAGAAGATAACCCATTCAATATAATAAAATCTATTCTTTTTAATCAGAAAAACGTTATCACATTCCTCTATTTGATACAAAATGTAGCCACACAAGCTTTCAAAACTACAAGTAGTGCTTATTACATTATTTGCTAGAGCGTTCAACTCCTCAGTGAACATAAGAAAATATTCCTAAAAGCATTTCTCCACTTGAATCATATCCCTAGAGGAGATCGTATTAACAATAAATATACCTTCTAACATACATGAGTAAGTACTCAGTGCAAACTATTACAAGTTCGCTCATTGGAACTACACTGAAGAAAAAGACAAATGCATAAAAAAAACACCAAATCCTGCTAGATCAAGTAAGCATACCTCATAAATATCAAACTCTTTTATGACCACCAAGAAGAGGTTGCCTTTTTAATGGGATAAGAGATGGTTTCATCTAACAATAATTTCTCCTTTCTCATGAAATCAATATCAAGATATGAAATGGAACAAAACCATCTTAACTATACTCACACAACATGCACAATGTAAAGCATTACGATTATTTATTTATCTCAAAACTTAGGTAAAACCAGAAGTAAAAGAACAAGCACTCCATATTTTATCTAAGTAGGAGTCCCAATTCAAAATATGAAACACTCCTCAAGCATCATTTAAAAGACTTCCATTCACGAAGTTTCTAGTAGGCTCTACATGAACTCATAGTCCACACATAGATTTAAAGAACTCACAACAACTCTTTAATAACCTTTGGATATCATCGTTCCATTTAGAAAGCAAAATATTTTCAATACAAATCATTTTCATACATCAAAAGAATACCAAAATCATCACAAGAAAGCATTAATCCCAAACGTTATACTTTCTCAAACACATTCAATAACTTTTCTAGAATTCTCAAAAATAACGAATCACACCAAAATTTGTTTACAGCGGCTAAACCACATCTACACACAACACTACTCTATGGTTTAGGATCAGGTTATGGTCACTTAACACAATTATTTCACCTTGGCAACTACATAGATAAAACTTGAAAGAAAACACAAGAATGGCGTAGAGATTCCCTACTAAACCTGGGCTTCACCCAACACAACATTGTTCATTATAAAACATCCACAAAAACAAGGTATAGGTTTCTTTGGATGATCATTTCACACAAACATCATACACACTAAGAGAAAAGTAAATACTTCAACTTCCACTAATAGAAAACACAACCTAAATTACTCAACCAGGTTTACCTATGAACTATCATGTGGTGATGATAGTAATCATCTGTTTCCTATATTGAAGACTCACTCTTTTATATAGCGCACCAGACGTTCCATATAGGCTTAAAGCATAATATTCTTGGTTCCTTCAAAACACCCACCAAAAACATTTACCTCACACACAACCAAGAAGTCAAGTTTTCACCCTTACCTAAAATTGACTGCAATTATTTCTTCCAAATGTTTTTCCAGCACCATTCTCCATTCTCTGCTACCCCCTCTGATTCTCCATTTTTTCTATACTTTTACCATCCCCTTCAACTAAACCCCAAATTTGATTATTGGTGAGCTCAAAAGTTTGTGCTTAACTTCCCAACTACACGAAGCATTTCCTCCCCTCTTTCAGCACCACTTGCTCAACATGTAGGAAGGAATTCCATTGACAACAAGAAGTTGATTATCTAAAGTTCTTGAGCATATCAAAGGATATTTCTAAATTAACTTTTTATAATAAACCAAATGTGAAGTTCATTATATATATATATATATATATTTTGCTAATAAATATCACTACTCATGATGTTATTTTAACCTCTAGGAAAACATTCCAAGCAACATCACACTAAAATTCCTACTCAAAGATGTTTCCTTCATATGGTTTCTTATTTTTTTTGAAAGGAAAAACAAAAGCCAAACATTTCATTTTCTTTTCTTTTGATAGAAACACTTTTCATCTAGATAAAATTGCATCACAAGAGATTATTATGAGGTAAGCAACGTTTCTTGTAATATATAGCTTGATATTCCTTTTTCTCATGCAAGTCATGATATGCATATTCATGAAAAGAGTATTAATTAAAATTGCCCCAATTATTCCACCAAATAACCCATCACATAACTTCCCTTAAGGCAAACCCCTTCTCCATGGTTAGTTCTTTCTACCATTGTATGAAACCTATTCTTGCAAGAAGGTTGCAATTTCCATTAGCAGTATCATATTCTACTCACTAAAATATTTTCATAGTACCTACACATGAAATAATCAATCATTTCAGTGATAATAAAATATTACTTTTTTGTAGGACAGGGGGACGCGGGAGGCTACTACCTCGGTGGGATGGCACCGCTTTATTTGCTCGCTCCCCTTGCTCCAGGCCTGCATTCCAAGATTACTAGAGGCTCCTTCCTAGAATTTTTAGGCATATTTCTAATGCATGACTGATTCTTCACAGCTGTATGGATAATCTCGTTGAATCTATCCCAAATGACCTTGGTTTGGTTGGTTTTTAGCTAGCCTAATTGGGGGGCTGTGGCTTCTAGAATGGGTTTGGCATTTGTTTACTTGTTATTTTTGCTCAGGATCACTATCTACATTTTTTGTGGTTTTAGGGGGACCCCATGTTTAGTGTCTACAAATGGTCATCCCTTCTAGATCCAGATCAGGTTTTGCAATACCTTTGGGATCTCTCTACAAATCCAACATTTGTTTATTTTAGGATTTTTTGATGGTTCCTCTTTCCATATTCTATATTTTCGATCTTAGAGAGGACACTGTACTTTATCGTGTAGTTGTGGCTCTGGCTTCCATGGTTTCTTTCCTAAACAGAATTTGGTGGGACTGTGTGCTCTTCTGATATGGGTGGTTACTTTTTGGTTCGATGTTATAGTATTTAAGGTCTTGGGATGGGGACCTCGTGATTCATTGCTTACTATAATTTTCGATCCATGATTGATAATCCTTGTGTTTAGATTTACTCTAGTCATGGATCATCGTGGTGGTGGGGGTCTTTGGAATTTTCCCTACAACTTGCATTTTCAATTCCCTTTGTAGGGAGATCTTGTGGCCTGTCGAGATCTCTTGTGACTTTTGATCCACTTTCCAGGCTATGTTTTTACTTCAACTATTTATAAGATTATTCTTATTGTGGTTGGATTTTTAGTTTTACCTGATAGGTTGATTGGAAAATGATGCTTATTCCAACAAGTATTCTTGTTCCAAAGTTGAGTGAAACAGGTGTTTCACTCAAGGCCTTGCTTTCTTGGCCCATGTTGGGTGGTCTATGGTTATCCTGAGCATTTATGGAAGGGATTATTCATATTATTTGGCCAGTCTATGATAGTCCCATGCCTTCTTGTGTGTTATTCTCCTAAGTTGTAGCTGATGCTTTATGGTTTAATACCTGGTGGGAGTTCTCTATTCATGCTACCTTTTTGGATGGATTCCTCTTTGTTGGTCTAGACTATGATGGTCTTGTGTCTTCTAGGATGGGATTCTCATTTGTTGAAACTATTTTTAGATGTACCTATTGGGTTGTTTTATGGTAATATTTCACCCTTCTTGCTGCATTTGCCTAGGCTTCCGTTAGATGGGTTTGTCCTTTCCTGGCAATTTTGACTTCCTATTTCTCCTGGGTGAGAAAAATAATTCTGGTTTTCCCCTTGGGTGAGATCATAAATTTTAAATTTTAACTTTTTCCTAGATCTTTGGGTGATATTATCCTTATTATATCATAGTCCCGTTGGAGCAAGGATTTTTTGAATTCTATTTTTGTTCCATACAGGTTGAACCTGTCCTAGCGAGATGATTCGCATCCTAGTCTGAAGATGGTCCCTCCGAGACCTCCCTCCTATGCTATTTTATTGTAAAATAAAAAGGCTCACATTTGTGTTGCTGGTTAGTATGTTGACTTGGTTTACTGTTTCATATTTTGTAAAGAGGTTTTGGGGCCCCTTTCAAAACCCACTTTTTAATACAAACTACCAAAAAAAATGTCACTTTTTTCCATACAATCCATATCTGTAAAAATCATAATGAGGTACTCAAACATTCTATCAACCACATATATGATTACCTTCACAAAACCAATTATTACTATGCATATAATCAAGAAATATCCAAGCATTCCATCAATAAAACACATAGCAAAACTAAATCCATCAAGATGTAAAGTTTGCCAAAGGAGGGTCATGACAAGTTATGGCATTAAAATTTCCTATGATCATGAATCGATTTTCTTGGTCTTTGCTTATCATAAAGTATTTAATCATATTCCATACTTCTAAGTTTCTTGATTGAGTTATAGGTCCATAGACATTGATAAGGATGAAAATAATACCTACAAAGTAGCACATGACTAATGTCGATATCTAATACCTAATTTTATGAATGGTTTCATATGATGTTCTAACTAGATTCCAACATGTTAGAATTCCCTCTACCACTTATTTTGAATTCATATCATCCCATTGACATCTATCCCATATTGCTTTCATAGTTTTGGAAACTTCTTCCTTTGTCATTTAGTTTCCTAGATACAAAGAATATCAGTCTTATTACTTAAATATAGGTCATTGATACACCTTTTATTTGAGAGGGTATTAGAACCCCTTATATTTCATGATATGGTAATTGTGTCTCACTAGGGCTTGTTGGCGCCTCCTACGAATTACCAATATCAATTGATATTTGGTAAAGAGAAGTAAAATTAACTTAGATTGTGTTCCTTTCTCTATGTTTGCTCTTGCTTCCATGGCTCTTGCTTGATAATTTGAAGGTTTTCCTCTTTTTACTTTGCCAGTATTAGGAGTAGGTCTTATTAATCTATTTTTCAATATTATTTCACAACTTTCATTTTCATTAGATTTATCCTCTCCCTGCTCTGCTAAGGAAGCTTTTAATATATCCTATTCATTTTATAATATTTCCTTATTAATGGTAGAGGTATTAGCATCTAAATTTACATATTCTCTACCAATTTCTTTCTTTAGAATGGTGCATTGTAATTCAAGAGAGTCTTCAAAATCTAACGAGGCACATTTATTAGGTTTAGTAGGAATGTTCATCCCTAAATCAAGATCATACTGAGTAGATGGTTCTTTGTTAATATTTTTATCTTGTTGTACCATGTCCTCTAAGCTCTAATTTGATTTTTCTTTATAGGATAAAGCATCAAAATAATTTGTATATCTTCCAATATCCTCACTTACTAGTATCCACTATTTATTTACTTTAATCTATCTAAAACTATTTTTGGGAAGTTGAAAAACATCTTCATCCATATCTATTTGTAATTTTCTCTTGTAGTTTTCTACATATATATATTTTTGGACTCTTCTTAGGGCCTGATCTCTCAATATGCCCCACCTCATGACATCTACATTTTAAAGATATATTCTCATAATACATGGTTTGGATCCACAACTAAACCCCATAATTAATAATAATTCATTATGTTAAAAATTTAATTATTGATGGCTTTTGAAGCCTTAGATTTAATACAAAACTCATAGGAATATAATCGCAAGATCAAATATAAATTAAAGTTGCAATATCATGAAATGAATATAATAACATAGAATATAAAATCAAACATAATAACACAAAAATAGCTCAGATTATTCATAGAATAAATGTCTACTAATGCATGCAATAAGCTATGCACTTTTGATACAAATTATAATGCTTTATCATATATATAATTAAATGTGACTCCTCATATGTTGCACTCTTGACCTTCACTCTTCTTTGTAACTCTTCACAATCCTATTCTAAGGACACATGTGCACTCTTATATAATGGACACTTGTGCATTTCCTACACATTATTATATTACATGAAATACAAACTCACACTCCAACACCCCTTTGTATTAAATTATTCTGCTATTGAAGACTTTAGTATTTTTTTTTGTTGGTAGATAAGATACTATAACATTAATAATGGGTTTTACAAGTTGACCCAAAAACGTTTACAAAAATCAGCCCAGGGCTGTTGATGAACATGTTCTTACTCAGGATCATATATATGTAAAATCTACATTCCGCAAAAGCCATTACATTCGGTAAGGCACATAGCTTGTTATTAAAAATAAACTTCCCATACAACATTTTGGGAATACCTCAAGAAAAAACACCTGTATCATAATTACAAAAAATAAACAGACACAAATCCCTTCCTTGAAATAGTGGAGAAAAAAAAAGCTGCAGACACACATAGCAGAGTACTAACAAAAACTCCCACAAGCTCTGTATTGATAGTTACTATTAATAATTCTTTGGTAATTGCTTTCTTTCGTAAATGACATCCTTTGGGACCACATCCCATCTTGGTCAATCAGCCTTGGAGAAGTGAACCTAGATTTATGGTGGTGGCTATCTGGTGGTCCATGTGGCTCTAGTTCGAAGTCCTATATTGTCATTTCTTTCCTAACCTATGATTATAAACCAACCTCAAATTACTAAGATGACTAGGAGCCATGTTATCTGGAATGTGACTATCCCCATTAATCTTTGTGGTATTTCCAAGCAGCATCCACCAAGACTGACAACTCGGATAATTTTTATTGTGAGTCCATTTCAAAAAAGAGACGAGAATACTCATAGCATTTGAACTTACAGTGCCTTTCCTGTTGGTAAATTCGACTATCATTCTTGGCATTCTTATTGAATAAGCTCCTCTAATTTGCTCAGGACACCATGTTCCCATTTGAAAATTTTGTCACCATCGAGACCCAAATTGGCCAGCTTATCAACAACTTTGTTAGCTTCCCGAAAAACATGTTGGGATTTTCTATCCTGTCTTCCCTGGAAAAGGATCCTAGCCTCTTCAAAAATTGTTTTAATCCTCCAAGGAGGTGTTTTCCAATTATTGAGGAGATTTATAACATGCATAGACTCTTCTTCTACAATCAAATTGCCTTCTAAGTCTTGAGTTATTCGAAGGCCTCTCCACATAGCTCTAGTTTTAGATTTGTTGTTCGTCCTTGTTCTCAAATATTGAGAAAATGCAAGCATCATATTCCTATTATGATCTCGCACAATGTTGCTAGTGCCTGCTCTGCCATGATTGTCCTTAGTTGCTCCATAAAAATTAAGCTTAAACCAACCCGTAGGAGGTGGGGACCACTTAACATTGGCTCTGGGGTTGACTACCCTAGGCACAAACTCATCTAACAAGGTTAAGATTAAATATTGAGTAATCGTGGTCTCCTATAGATGAGGTTTACGACTATCAAAAGGGATAAGGTTCACATTCTCGTTGGAAAAGGATAGGATCCTGGCAATGATAGTTTAATCATGGATATACTCATTAAAGACTCTATGGTTCCTTTCTAACCACACCTACCAAAGATAGTGATTGAGATAAATTTTCCACATGTATCTAAGTTTTTGGCTTGAAAAGGGGCAAGGCCATTGGACGAACAAATCAAGTACAATGGCTGGTTTAATCCAAGAAATATTGAAGGCCTGAAAAACCCCACTTAGGACAGTCAAGGAAAAAGGGCACTCAAGGAAAATGTGATAAATGGTCTCCTAATTAGCCCTACACAGATAATAGTGATTAGTGATACAAATACCTTTATGCATAATATTATCAATGGTTAGAATTCTTCCTTGGATAACCAACCATGAAAAGATTGTAATTTTTGGAATTAAATTTTTTATCCAAACTAAGTCCTTTTGGAGGACAAAATCTTCGTCATCAAGAAGAAGCTTGTAAGCTGATTTAACAGTGAACTACCTGTTTTTCATAGGATCCCAGGTCACTTGATCTTCCTTGGGTCTCATGGGGATAAACTGTTGCTCGAGAATGTTACAAAGATTATTTGATTCCGCTTGAAATCCTTGAATCCTTATTTGTTTCCACTTCATTCTGCCTCTATCCTCAACCATATAATCAAAGACTTTTCTACCAATGAGTTCTTCCATGATATCTCTGATTTGGGCTAAGTTAGGATATTGTGTCAGTGGTTTGTCCTTAGCCCACATGTCATTCCAATAATTTATCCTCTCACCATTGCCTAAAACCCATATTAAACCTTTTTTGATGATTTCCTTACAATTGAGAATTGCTTTCCAAAAAGCAAAACCTCTAATTGGAATTGAGTCACTTAGAAATTCTATATTTTGAAGATACTTTCGTTTGATGATAGTTGTCCATTCATTTTATTCACCAAAAATGAGGCACCATGCTTGCTTAGCTAGTAAAGCTAAATTCATATGAGCAATTCTCCTCAGAACTAAGCCCCCATTTTCCCTGGGTCTGCACACTTTGGTCCATCCTATAAGGTGTATGCATCATCAGGAATGAGTGAGCTGAGGTTTAGCAGGTGCAGTGAGAGTGAATTTTCTAGGTAGGAATCTCAGTCAAGGTGACAGAGGTAGAGAAGGTATGAAAGGGGTGAGTGGGAACCTCAAGCATGGATCAAGCGAGGATCTAGAGGAAGGCAATTAGGCTACGATAGATTTGGAGGTAGGCATCACGCGGGGGCCCAACCATCCTTAGAAAGACCCTAAAAAAAATACGAAGGACAATGCGAGGCCCAAGAAGTGGCTATATTTTGCTGAGACTCTTAGAGGAAAAATAAAGGAGGTTCTCTCTTTCGCCCCTAGTTCCAGTAAATATTAAAATTTCAGCCCGGACAAGTTCCATGAGCCCTTTTATTTCAATGGAAGAATTCTCCCTGGTAGGCAATTTTTTGGGAGGTAGGCCGAACATGGAGACTATTAGGGCTTGGGTGATGGGTAAATGGTGATTGGTAGGTAGCTCTAACTCGAGGGTTCTTCATTATCCGTTTTAACAATATGGAGGATGCTAACCATATTTTAACAGGAGGTCCTTGGTTTTTGGGAAAAATGAGCTTTTTTATTAGATGATGGGATGAATATTTTGACCCTGAAAAACAAAATATTAATATTACCCCTATTTAGGTTCATATCTTGAGTCTACCTACCCAATTCTTCAATGAATATTGGTTGCAGGGCATAGCCAGAACTATAGGGGACCTGATCTCCATTGACCATGTGACCTTGGCCAGGACAAGGATGACTCATGCATGAATCTATGTAAATGCTAATTTGGATAATGAATTGCCAAGGTTTATGGAGCTAGAGTATGGAGAATACTATCAAAAATAGTTGGTAGAATACAAGAACAGATCGACATTCTATGCAGAATGTAAAAATCAAGGACATCTATGCAATCAATTCCCTAACCTGGCAATGAATAGAGAAAAGTAGAAGCAAGAAATGCTAGACAGAGGAAATTTGAGGAGTTTCCCTGACAGAGGAGATTTCAATTAGGCAAACTATGTCTACCAAAAAATAAAAGAGAGGGTGTAGGGTCCCAACAAGATAAAGGAAAACAACAAGTTATTGGCAACCAAAATACTCAGGTAAGTTCCAATCCTCTAGTTTAAAATAAATTTTCAATTCTATCCAATATGGGAGTAGGAGGATTATCGAAAGATATGGAAGCCCAGAACCTTCAGCCTAACCTTTCTGACTCTCTAGAATACCCATCCAAGTCAAGATCCTAAAACCCTAATGCTAAAATTACTGTAAGCTCCTTGGGCATAACAAAGCCAAACCCTAATGTCTGATCTCTAGAATCCCCATCCAAGTTAGGATCCTTAAATCCCAATGCTAAAAATACTTCAAGCCCAGTGGGCATCCCAAAGCCAAAACCTAATGCTGAAGAAATTAGGAAGAAAGTTGAGGCATTGGAAAATAAAAAATCTCATCTCCCTAACATCATCACTAGGAGCCAGGTGAATCCCATCGAGGGGTCATCCTACAGACCAGGGGAATATAGAAAAAAAGGATAATATTTGGATGTAGGGGTGGAGATATGTGAAACTCTTCAGACTGAGGAATATGATAGTTCGGTTCTACAATAAATTGCATCCCCCTAGTTTAGTCCTAAAAAAACCAGGAGCACTGTGAAGTCTCCTCTAGATTTTGGTAGTGAAAAAAGAAGAGGGAGAATATAAAATGCTGAGCATCAAAAAATTAAAACTGATAATAACATTGCCAATGGAAAATAGAGAACCTTGTTTCAACAGGTTATTCCGGATTTTGAAGACAACAAATTAGGAAAACCCCCTCAAGGGAGGGGGAGAGGAAGAAATCCCAAACAATATAAATGAAGTTCATCTCATGGAATGTGAGAGGTCTCAATGGCCTGCCCAAACATAGGGAAGTCAGTACAATAATAAATCAAGTGAATCCAGCAATTATCATGTTGCAAGAAACAAAAACTGATGAGATTTAGTCAAAAAAAGTAGCAAAACAAATTTGGAATCAAGGGGAGATGGTTTGCAAATCAACGAGAGGAGCGTTTGGAGGCCTTATGACTTTGTGGGATCCTCGGATAGTAGAAGGCACCATTATTCAGAAATATGACAGGGTTATTAGTGTTTTATTTAAGGAAATAAACATCAACATGTCGTGGATCCTTTAAAATATTTATGCCCTGAATTCAATTCAAGGGAGAGCTCTACTGTGGGAGTACTTAGGCAATTTGAGTGGAATCTTCCATAATATCCCTTGGATTCTGGCTGGGGATTTTAACACTCCTCTTTACCCTTCAAACAAAATGGGTGGAAATGGACCACCTATTAAGAGCATGGATGAGTTAAATGACTTTGTCAACTCCAACATGTTGATGGATGTAAAACTTAGAGGAGCGAATTATACCTAGAGCAATCGATGGATAGGGTATCATCTCATTCAAGAAAGGCTTGACAGGTTTTTTCTATCAAAGGAGGCTACAACTCTGTTCGATGATTATACCATGCAAGCCCTTCCTAAAATTTCCTTTGATCATAATCCCATTTTTTTGAAGATCCCTAACTCTATGTCCTTCAAGAAACCTTTTAGATTTTAATCTATGTTGATCAAACATTACAGTTTCAGAGATAACTTAATTCAGTGGTGGTAGCAGCCTGTTAGGGGTAGTGTAGCTTTTACAATTGCTGAAAAATTAAAGTTTGTTAAGGAAAAGCTTCGAACCTAGAACAAATAGGTCTTTGGGAACCTCTTTGAAAATAAAAATAGGTTGTTGAAAGTTTGAAGATAATTGATCAGAGGATTCAACATGGTTATGCTGATGAAACTACTAGGCAGGAGGAACGAACAAAACTAGCAGAGTTTCATAACATTTTGGCCTGTGAGGAAATCTATTGGAGGTAAAAATCAAGGGCTATTTGGTTGAAATATGGAGATTCAAATTCTAATTTTTTTCATGTCACCACGCTTAGAAATAAAAGCAATAACAAGATAAAAATTAAAAAAAAGCATATGGTTCTATTACTCAAGACTTAACAGAAATAAAAAAGGAGGCAGTAACTTATTTTTAATTCTATCCTTGGTCAGGAATCGTAGTGCAATGAGGAGGCCAAAGATATTCTCTTACAATCCATTCCTAGCATAATAAATGAGGATATAAACCTTAAGCTTCTAGCTCCATTTTATGATGAGGAAATTAAGGAAGCCTTATTTAGCATGAAGCCAGACAAAGCCCCGGGACCCGATGGCTTTCCCCCTCATTTCTATCAAGTTTTTTGGGACATCGTAAGTGAGGATGTAATTTTTGCTATCAGAGAATTTCAAGCAAGATCATATCCCAAAAGGTCTCAACTCTACTTTTATTTCTCTAATTCCTAACAAGAAAACCCCTGAATCTATGGCTAACTTTAGGCCAATCAGTCTATGCAATGTTTCTTACAAGATCCTAACTAAAGCCATTAAAAATAGAATGAGAGATGTTCTGCCTCACATCATAGATCCGTGCCAGGGAAGCTCTATCTAGGGTAGGTCAATCTTCGATGGAGTTATCACAGTTCATGAAGCTCTGCACTCTGCTCATAAGACTAATAGGTCTGTTTTTGCCCCCAAGCTTGATATGAATAAAGCATTTGATAGGATAAATTGGGACTTTCTGATTGCTATCCTCCTTAAGTTTGGTTTTCACCACAAATGGGTTAATTTTAAAGAATGCATTTCTAAAGCATGGTTCTCGATTTTGGTTAATGGAAAAACTACTGGTTACTTTCAAAGTCGTAGAGGAATTCGGTAGGGGGACCCTATCAGCCCCATGTTATTCATCATTGTGGTAGAAGCTTTAGGTAGAACCATAAAAATGCTTGCAGTTCAAGGCTAATATCAGGAATCAAGGCCACATCTCTCACTAGGGTTGTTTCTCACCAAAAATTCATTGATGATACCCTTCTATTGACTAAGGCATCGATGGTTGATGCCAAAAGAATTAAATACATAATGCAACTCTATGAGGACGTTGCTGGTCAAAAAGTTAATTTCAGTAAAAGCAAGTTATATTTCTTGAACACCCCCATTCAAAGGTAATGAAGGATTGTAGAAATTTTAGGGTGTGATATAGAAAACCTCCCCACTTCGTATCTTGGTCTCCCTCTTTTCATTGGTTCTCCAAGAGAGTCAATGTGGGATAGGGTTATTGAAAGAATTAAAAAAAAACTTGTTGGATGGAAAGGTCATCTTCTATCTCAAGTAGGAAAGCTGATACTCACTAAGACCTCTCTTCAGAGCATTCCAGTCTATTTCCTCTTCATTTTCAAAGCCCTTGTGAAGGTTTTCCAAAAAATTGAGAAACTCCAAAAAGAATTTTTATGGACTGGATCAGAGGAGAAAAAAAGGATACACCTTGTAGAATGGACCAAAGTGTGCAGAACTAGGGAAAATGGGGGCTTAGGTCTAATAAGAATTGCTCATATGAATTTAGATTTACTAGCTAAGCAGGCATGGCGCATCATTTATGGTGAAGAAAATGAATGGACAATTATCATCAAACGAAAGTATCTTCAAAATATGGAATTTCTAAGTGACTCAGTTCCAATCAGAGGTTCTGATTTTTGGAAAGCAATTCTCAATTGTAAGGAAATCATAAAAAAAGGTTTAAGATGGGTTTTAGGCAATGGTGAGAGGATAAATTGCTAGAATTACAGGTGGGCTAAGGATGAACCACTGACGCAATATATTAACTTAGACCGAATCAGAGATATCACGGAAGAACTCATTGGTAGAAAAGTATCTGATTATATGGTTGAGGACATAGGCAGAATGAAGTGGAAACAAATAAGGATTCAAGAATTTCAAGTGGAATCAAATGATATTTATAACATTCTCGGGCAACAGTTTATCCCTATGATACCCAAGGAACATCAAGTGACCTAGGCGAATTGAATTATAAAGACTATATTGAATATTTTAGTCTTCAATATAGTCTTTATACTTCAATTCACTTTGCATTGTATGCATCCTTCATCTTGATCAAGTTCCTTTTCTTCTTGCTTATCTTCATATTTAGTTTCAACTTCATGTTCTTTAGTCTTTGTGCTTTCTTGAACTATCATATTATCATTAGATTCTTGTAAAATAATTTTCCCTTTGCCTTTGTTCTTCATATCACATGTCTTCTTCAGTATAGAGACTTCTAGACATTCACTTAAAGCATCATGGTAAGATCCTGAATTAGATGAACTTGATGTATCAATATTGCATGAAGAATGAAATATCTTTTCCAAAAAGGATTTGTCTATTTTTGCTTTCTTCTTAAGAGATTCAATCAATTCCTTTTGTTTCATGCTTTCTTCTTTGTGATATTTGAGTGTAAGCAATGCCATATATAATATGCTACCATTATCCAAAGGAATTAGAATATTATCTTTTTCATTATCAATTGCTTCAATAATCCTAGCATGTAGATAATATTCTAAAGTTTCAAAGATTTCTTCTATTGCTTCACTATAGATCAATTTTGAAGCTAGATCTAATTTTCCTTCAGTTTTTGTAAGCAAATTTTTTATTCCAATTTTTATGATATTTTCCCTTTCTTTTCTAATTATGTTTTCCATATCATTATCCATTGAGTTCTTGGAAGTAGACATCCTTTTGACTCCCTAGTTTTTGAATAATAATTATTTCAAGTTTCTAAAATTTTCAAAAAACTTTGTAGTTGAATACCTTATGACTCCCTAATTAATTAGAAACTATGAAAATAAGAATATTTGCAAATTTAAAAATTCCTAAGTTTGAAGTAGAATTCCTTATCTCTCCATAATTAAATTATTTGCAAATATTCTTTGTCTTTTGAATTTCAAGACTATATTCAAAATAAAATTTTTAATAAAACTTTAATAGCTACTTATCACTCCTAATTAATCAAACATTTAATTAATTTAACACTATGCCTTATCACTCCTCATAAAGCTTCTAAAAATAATTAATATTAAATAAAGTAGTCAAATAACCTATTTGAAAAAACTTCAAATTTAAATATACTAATGCCTACTTATCACTCCAAAACTTTCAAATGAAACTAAGGTATTAATTTCCTTCTTATCCCTCCATTAAACTTAATAAACCTTAGCAAAATTAATAATTAACATTATAAACTTCTTATTCCTCCTTTTAACCTTAGCAAAAAATTAAATAAATATTTTATAATCTCTAATTACCTCCTTAATGGTGCATTTTTTGGAATATATTATATTATTTGGTATATGCCAATGTACCACCTTGGGTACATCATTAGATTAGGACAATGTCTTAGATTAAGGTTTGAGTATTTAATTTATGCAATGTAATAAATGCACAAGTGTTAGAATGTGCAATGATGTAAATGTGCATGTAGTCCATATGTACATGAGTCATAGGTTAGGTAGATGGAGAGTCATGGGTAGATGAAAGGCCAAGGTACATATCTCCTTATATATAGGCATTTGATAGAGTGAAGCAAATCAAATAATACAAGGGAGAAGCATATAGAATAGTAGAGCATATTGATGAGAAGAGAAGGTAGATACAATGTAGATTATGTAAGAATTTTTGGAGTGTTTAAGACCACCTTCATTATATTACATTGTACTATTTTCATGAGCTTTTATTAGTGGTTATTTTATGAGTTATTGCAAAAGTTTCTCATATAGTTTTCCTACATATTATATTGCCATTATCATATAGTTAATATTGCTTGCTCATTTTAGATCTTGTGGTTGCATTTCCTTTAATATATATCATCAAAAGCTAACAGTGGTATCATATCACAAGGTAGATTGATAGGAAATAGAGAAAGCCACAAGAGAGATTGAGAGGAGATAGAAAATATAATTTTTAGAATTTATAAAATTGCATTTGGCTAGAGTCTTTCCACAGAGTTGCAAAAAATCTTGTGAAGACTAGGACTCAACATTGATTCCACTAGATAGATAAATCAACTAGTGAAGATTCATTATCTATAGATTTAAAGAAATTACTATTATCATTTTGTAATACTTTGTTGCAGAAAAGAGGAGATTTGAAGAAAGTTGAGAAGCTTCCTACAAGAACTAGGAAGAATATCTTCTTTGGAATCAATCCAACACTTGAAGCAACAAGTTGAAGATTGAATATTTGGATGCCTAATAAAAAGGTCCCATTATAGGATTTGCAGATTAAATATTCTAAGTAAAATATTGAGAAGAGAGGAAGAGGCCAAAGAAGCCACATTGAAGACCACAAATAATGTATGAGGTCCAAGAAAGAAGGTCCCGTTGCAGATTGAAAATTAAGGAGAACCAAGAAGGAGGTCCTCATATAATTTTGAAGATTGAATACTTTAGAGTGAAGAAAGAAGAAAGCAGCTCTAGAAGGAGGAGACCCAAGAAAAATGTCTCATTGAAGAACTTCTAGATTTATAATACTGAATTCAATATAGAGAAGGACTAGAAAAGTCCTATTGAATATTTTAGAAGCTACAAAAATTAAAAGACCCAAGAGAAGAGGTATCAAAAACGACTGAAAGGAGAAATAAGGAGAAGTTTAGGAAAGCCTCATTGGAGAATTTGAAGAAGGCCATTGGAGGATATTTGAGGAGAAATCAAGTGAGAAGAGTGCTAGAAAAGAGAAGCACCTGAGAAAGAAGGATTTGGGATAATTATCGCCATTCGAAAACAAACCCAAAAGAAATATTTAGAATGAAGTTTTTCAGATTCTTGAAAGGATTTCCAAAGACCTTAAGACATTCAAATTTTTAAGAATAAGATCACCAAATTGGCCAAGATTGAAGTCAAAATTTGACAAGGATACTGGAGAAGAAAGGAACTAGAAGAGGCCACTAGATTAGAGAAATTTGAGGATAACATATTAGAGGAAAAATAGGCTGCATGAGAACCTAAAAATTTTAGATTTGAAGGACAATTAGAAGGTAGCATTTGAGGAGCATTAATAGTTGCTAATTTTTAGAATTCAAGAAGGCTTCTTGGAGGAGATTTGAAGCCACAAAACCATAGTTTTAGGTAGCAAGTCAAAGAATTTACAAAGCTACAAATTGGGAGAATTAAGGAGCTAATTTGAATAGCAAGAAGAGCTACAAAATAGACTAGTTTAAAGTGGCAAAAAAAATACAAATTGAAGTTTCAAATTTATCAAAAATAGAGCGGTAATTAGATGATCCAAATTACCAAGAAATCTATCATTGAATGGAGACCAAAAGGTATGCAACATTGGTGCAAAAGGTTCATTATTAACATTTATATTTATATTATTATTAAGTTTTATTAAGCACCAAATTCAAGATTTAAAGTTGCAAAAGGAAGGTTTCTAGTTTAAGTCTTCAAGGAAGTGTAGAAGATAGTTTTTCTACAAGGAGTAAAACCTACACATAAGAAAGAGGAGTTAGATATTTTTCAAAGGAAAAGAATAATGTCAACTTCCTACTATTTATTGAAAGCAAAGAAGAAATTATTATCAAGCATAGATTTGATATACTATAGTGCAAAGCATAACCATCCAAAAGGCATAGTATTTACATGGTTAAAAATCTTGGAATCATCATTAGAAAATTAACCAAGAAAGAAGGCTCAGGAGAGAGTTTCCAAGGATGAGAAGAAAACATTGAATCCACCATTAAACACAAGTAAAACTACAATAAGTCTTGGTGAATAGAAGCTGCCAAAGGAGCACTACAACCCCCAAGGAATAGAGAAGGTGTTGCCTTACTAAAGATAAACAAAAAAACTACATAAAAAGACTAAGAAAGTATCAAAATATAGGTGCAACTAAGGTATTCTATCTTAGTTTACAACAAATTTATTTGTAGTCCATAATAGCACCATATTTGTCTTTTCCAAAGCAACAAAAGGAATATAAAAGTTCAAGTGTCTTAGGACACCAAAGTAACATAAAGTTGTAGTCATCAAGTGACAATATTATACAGTATAAGGAAGAAGCTACGAAGCAAAGGGAAAATAGCTAACTAAGGGTTCAAAATCATCTTATTCAAGGTGTCTAAATACACCAAATACAACGCCATAGTCTGATGAAGGCAGTGCTCATAGTGCACTGCCTAAGGAACCTGCAACAAGAAAGAAGACTAAGTAAATAAAACATAGCACCAATAACAAGGACAACATAACACAACTAAGGTGCAAGTTGCAAGGATAATAACATAACAAAGATAAAAGTAGCAAGAAGTGCTACCCAAGAGGAAGAGGAGAGAAGCTTGGACGAACAACCACCTGGAAGAGAGCATTGAAACACCATAGGAGGAGCCACCATATGTTAAAGAAAGCACACTGTTGTTACAAGATAAGCCAAAAAACATGCAAGGATTTTGCAAGAGTGGTAAGAATATAAGGGTAAGAGAGCCTACGAATTCTTAGTAATGCCTATGAAATATAATACCTACGCAAGGATAAGAGCATCCAAGTATGAAGTAAATATCCATTCAAGAAATAAAAGAATAAAACATCATTACTTCAACGTTCATAAGGAGGCAAGAGTTTGTTACAAGATAAGCCAAAAAACATGCAAGGATTTGGCAAGAGTGGTAAGAATATAAGAGACGTTGACTACTTTGTTACATGCAAGGGAAGAAGCCTCTACTTGCCACACCAAACAAAGGAATATTGTGTCATTTGGCACAAAGGGTAAGAGAGCCTATGAATTCTTAGTAATGCCTATGAAATATAATACCTATGCAAGGATAAGAGCATCCAAGTATGAAGTAAATATCCATTCAAGAAATAAAAGAAGAAAACATCATTACTTCAACGTTCATAAGGAGAGATAATGCCTGCACCATCTAAATCAATGTAATGTACCTACACCACCTAACAAGGAGATATACATTCAAGGGCAACATAAATACCATGTGGCATGTATTCCAAAGGGATATAGAAAAGTATTAATAGTCATGCCTAAGAATATTTTGTATATCAAGCTCCTATAGGTCAAAGAACATTGAAGGGAGAAGAGGATAGTCTAGAATGCACCATAGAACATAGTGCAATTAATGTATAGTGTTATACCTTGAATACTAAGGCGAATACAAAATTTATAAGTTTGAAAGTGTAGTCAATGAAGAAACCAATTAACACATAGTGCATCACATCAAAGAAAGGTATATTTACATTGAATTAATATTTACTTTCCATCAAGTGTAAGGAGACATAAGGTACATTATTTTTAAGGTTAAGTTTAGCTAATTATTGTGTGGAGATATAAGGAAATTACAACCTTAGACTAATAATTAATGGTTTAGAAAGAAATTAAAGCAAGGGGATTATATCTTTAAGATCTATTTCAAATTGCATTATTTGAGATTCAATAATTAAAATATTTGCAAATAATTAAATTAAGAGATATAAGGTTTTCTACCTTGAAATGAAGCATTATTTTTGAAAATGTTATAATTTTATAAATTTCTAAATTAGGGAGATATAAGGAGTTCAACACCAAATTAAAAATATTGAAATTTAGAAACCATATCATTGATTCAAGGATATAGGAAGCAAAACATAGAATTGCTTGAAAGTTGGAATATTATTGTTGATACTAGTCTCTTATACAAATTGAAGGGATAAAAGGAATCCAACTATAAGGTCTTGGAAAATAGATAACATTATAAAATTTAAAGTGTATTGAAATTATTTCTAGCTTTCACAAATAGGGAGAAATAAGGTGAAAAATAATAGTTGAACATTAGGAAGTTAAAAGGAATTCAACTCAAAAGAAATCTAAAGAAAGCTAAGTACTTTATCAAGACCATAGTACATTCAAAACACTTGGGATATATAAGGGGTTCTACAAAACTTGAGAATAGAAAATATTTTATCAAGTTTGATCATATACTTAAAACTAGGGAGTCATAAGGTAGACAACCTCAAAGGTTTAGAAATTTTAAAATTCTACCAAAATTGTTCCTTTTAACAAGAAATATTATTTCAAAAGGAACTATGGAAAATCTTATTAAGTATACAAGATTCAAGGAATCAAAATGGTTCAAAGATATACTTGATTCTAGAAATGATAATAGAGAAAATACAAGTAGAAGAGAAGAACCAATATGAGAAAGATTTTTGAGAACTCTCAAGCTAATAAGTCAGTGAAAGTAGATTCTATAGAAAGATCTTCCAATAATATGATGAAAGTAATTGATGACAACTATATTAATGAAGATATTGAGAATAAAATCAAGAACCATACTCAAAATATAGATAAGGATATTGATCAGAAATATGTCCTACAAACTTATGAAAGAATAGCTTCAATTGTACATAGATGGTTTGACCATTTCATCAAGGAAATGGATGAACTTGATTCTCCTAAGACAAGTAACAAAGAAGTTAGGATATCTTCACAATGCACTTAGTGCAACAAATTTTGTTATGAGAAAGCAAACTGTTGGAGTTTCCATACATGTAAATATTGTGGAGAAAAATGTCATTCATATTTCTTCTATTAATATAAATATAAGTACTATAATAGATTTGAAGAAATATTGATATTCAGATTAGATTGTCTCTTTCAAGTTCTTATTTTAGAAGCATCTACTAACAATAAATTCAAGTTTGAAATTTTTGAAGAACAAGGAGATAAGTCATTCAAAGAACCAAAGGAAAGAAAATGGATCAATTTTGATCCACTTATAACTTGCAAAGTTATGAGATCTCTAGTTCATCAAAGATACTTGGAAAACTTCAAGGAAAAATATTTTACCAATCATTTTGAACTACAAAAAGAAATGGAATGATGAAGACAAGAAAAACCAATATGAATACTGAACCAAAAGATGGACTTGATCTAGATGAAAAACATGACTTATATTGAAGACTAAAGTCTTCAATATCCAAATAATGTAATACAAGGGGTGTTGGAATATATTATATTATTTGGTACATGCCAATGTACCACCTTGGGTACATCATTAGATTAGGAGAGTGTCTTATATTAAGGTTTGAGTATTTACTTTATGCAATGTAATAAATGCACAAGTGTTAGAATGTGCAATGATGTAAGTGTGCATGTAGCCCACATGTACGTGTCATAGCTTAGGTAGATGGAAGGCCAAGGGATATATCTCCATATATATAGGCCTTTGATAGAGTGAAGCAAATGAAAGAATTCAAGGGAGAATCATATAGAATAGTAGAGCATAGGGATGAGAAAAGAAGGTAGATACAATGTAGATCATGCAAGAATTTTTGGAGTGTTTAAGACCTTCATTATATTGCTTTGTACTATTTTTGTGAGCTTTCATTAATGGCTATTTTTTGAGTTATTTCAGAAGTTTCTCGTATAGTTTCCTACATATTATATTTCCATTATCATATAGTTAACATTGCTTGCTCATTTTAGATATTTTGGTTGCATTTCATTTAATATATATCATCAAAAGCTACTACGTTTGCTTGAAAAACTTCTCTTGGTGCTATAACTTGGTGACTGACTTGCTTATGGCATCAAATGTTTCATTGAATTCACTTTCCTTAGATAGCTTACATGCAGATAGATGAACATGCATAAACTTATACTACCAAAAAATATTTTACTTTGTTGTTGCTCTGATTTTCTCCTCCTAACGTGGTGCATGAATGTTGCAATTTTGATGCTTTTCGAATGTTGAGGATGGATGAGGATTCCTTTCATGGATATTTATTTGTAAATTCCCACTAAATGTTTCAATCTCTACCTATTCACCTTAATTATGTAATGCGGTAGAATGCATGGCCTAGTTGGTTAACATTTGAGCAATAATGTTTGAGTGTTCTATTGCTTGGAGTAACACTTGGCTGCACACCTTCTACCTGGCGATTACACTCAAAAGACTAATTCTCTTCCCTCTCTTTGGTGCTTAATAATTTGGCTTCCTTGGATCACTATTTTAGCTTCCCTTTAGATGTGCTTTGATGTAAACCAATTTCTTCTCAACTGATAGACGTTTGAGCTCTCAAAGTGATGCTTCACCTTGTCTTCCTTGACTACGTATTTTAGCTCAACTGTGATAATACAAATAATTTATCTCATCCCAACGCTTTTTTTGCTAAGTGATGCTTGCACTTCTTTGTGGTGCTAAAAAACCTTGAAGGTGCTTGGACTTCTCAATTATGTTGGACTCCTCATTGATGTTGATGTTCATCTCCACTATGGCACTGTTCTCTTAGATGATATTGTTTCTCTAATGGTGTTGGTTTCCTAGGTGGCACTCGTTTATCTCCATGGTGCTACTGCTCATTGGTGTTGGTATACCTTAGGCACTTGTCTTTCAATGGCATTGGTCTACTCAATGATGTTGGTCTACCTTGGGTGCTTATCTCTCAATGGTGCTATATTCTACGACCTGTACGCTATGAGTGCTCTGGAATTCCTTTAGGAAATTTACTTGCTTTACTATGGTGCATTTCTATGGGCCTACGTTCGATTGACTCCAAATAATGCTCTTCTTTATATCAATAGTGCAAATAATGATCTTTCTTTTGCACTCTTCTTTATCTAACACTATAATCATTTGTTGTCTTGAATTTTTTTTCTTGCAGGTGCAAATACCAAATTGGAAGAAACTCTTAAAAATTTTGTATTAATATTCTAACATACCTTATAAGACTGGTGTTTAGAAACTCTTAAACTCATTAATCTCTTTATTTCACCCTTGTGGTATCTTGTTTTGAATGCTTAAGTAATGTTCTGACTTGAATGCCTTAATGCTATCTTCAACTCTACTATCCAATGTGGACTTGTAATCAATTGTAAAAACTTGTAATCTCATTGCCTTCTTGTATGCTAGCTTCTATGACTCTAAAATTTGCTATCCTTGTGACATTAAAACTTTCCTTCTTTACATTTTCTTTTTTGAATAGCGCTTCTATAAATGTTGCCTTATGTTATTTCTCTACTTGCTTTCAATCTCTTACTTGCTTTTAACAAACTATATCAATGATCTCCTTTTTTTAAAAAACCACTAACTCTATATTCTTTTCTTCTTATATCTCCTTGCACTTTTGATTTCTCCCCCTTGTTCTTAGTTTAATCTTGAGCATTAATCTTTCTGCTTGTCTCCTTAATGATGTAGGTGCAGCTAGAGGCCTTACAACATTAAAATATACTCTACTTCCTTTTGATGTATGCATTCCTTCAACCTTGTCCTTCAATGTTCAAGATTTAGCTGACTTCAAGCTTGTGCCTTCAAGCTTGTTGTTCTGATCTTCTTTCTTTTCTTATGATTGCAGGTGAAGATGACTAGATTTTTACACTTTGGTGCAGAAGATTTACCTTAATCACTTGCAAGAACAAGATTTAATATTGCTTTCTTCTACCAAACTTTCAACATACCTTTAATGCTTCACCTTGTTTCTTGATGATGCCTTATGTTGGTCTACTTCTAGCTTAACTTTATTTTAATCGAATCTATAGAGATATTTTATTTCTTTATTTTCTAGTCTTCACAAACTTGCTAGTCTTTGATGTATGCAAGCTTTAGCAAGATACTTGTCTTCCAAATTTTGCCTGGTCTATCTTCAAACCTTGCTATCTTGAAGCTTTCAATTTATACCTCAATATTCACTAGAACCTCCTTCAATGAGTCTCCTCTATATCTTATGGGCTTGTCATCGAATGAAAATGATTATCCCAATCTTAGTGTAGGCACTCTTTTTAGAAAATCCTCTTTCTCTATCTTTTATCCTATTCAAAACAAACTTATTCAATCTTCAAGAGGATCTCTTTGCTAGGGTTACTTCTTCTGACTTTAATGGCTTATATAAGACCTCTTTTCCTAGGTCTAATATCTCTACCAACTCTAGGATCTCTTTTCCTTGGGTCTCCTCTTTGTCTCTGACTTCTATGGGACCACTTTCCTTAGGTCTCCTATCTCAATTAGCTATAGGACCGCTTTCTTCGGGTCTCCTATCTTTGTATCTAAATTCTATGAAACTACCTTTTTTGTGTCTCATATCTCTATCATCTATGGAACCTCTTTCTTTGAGTCTCCTATTCTTACTACAACTCGAATCAATCCCTGCTTGAAAAAAGCTCTGAACTTTCAAGTAATCAAAGATGAAAGTCTTCTTTATCTGTTGTAGGAATCTTCTCAACTTTTTAAGATAAAATTTTCACTGCAACAATATATTAGATAGATTTTTTAGCATTACCTAAGAATCTAGTATTGATTTCAAGGGATTTATGTCCCTAAAAATTTCTATTAATATAAGGGTTGGCTATGCCCTGAATAATAAACTATCAAGTTGATTCACTCAAATAGGGATCCCAGTCTTCACAAGTTATCCTTCAACCTTATGGAAATATCCTTATTGAGTCCTAATATTCATAGGTTATCCTTCAACATTATGGAAAGACTCTAGCCTTCTACAACTTTCAAATCCTATGTAAGTAATCTTGCTATAGCTCTAATAGTGCAAGCAATATTACTGTAGCTCTGATACCATTAATAGTTTTTGAATCCTTAGACTTAATACAAAACTCATAGGAATATAATCACAAGATCAAATATAAAGTAAAGTTACAATATTGTGAAACAAATATAACTCAAAATATAATATCAAACAAAATAACACAAGAATAACTCTAAATACTCATAGAATAAAGGTTTACTAATGCATGCAATAAGCTATGCACTTTTGATACAAATTACAATGCTTTATCACAAATATATAATTGAATGTGACTCCTCATATGCTACACTCTTGACCTTCACTCTTCTTTGTAACTCTTCACTTTCCTATTATAAGGACACATGTGCACTCTTACATAATGGATACTTGTGCATATTTAAACTCATAATACTTGCACACATAATGACATGACACTTGTGCATTTTTTGCACATTATTACTGTAACAACCCAAATATACCAACCCAATTTTTGTTTGCACTTACAAAACAAAGGCTTCCAAGGGAGATACCTTTACTTTAATTATTTCATCATACAAGGCTTCACCATATTTGAGTTCCAAGTTGTTGCAAACGACACTCAATGGATAGGAGAGGCCAATGCCCGTAACTTTTGGGGTTCATCTTACTAAACCTACATGTTTAGAAGGACACCATAAGTGGTCCCCCCACCTTTCCTATACCCTCCTTGGTATAGGACCATGTGACCATGGCATAAGGATTACCCTTTAAGGCCCATAATACTTAAAGAGGGATGTTAATTCCCTAACCTAAATCTAACTCCTAGATAGGTTATTCGACATAAAGCCTTGGTGCTTAGTTACCATGCCTTAAAAAGGCTAACTAAGGTTATTGCCCTTTCAACGAAAAATAACATTGTCATGATCCTCCCTTGGAAAACCTATGCATATGATGAATTCATGAATTGACAGGTTATCTTGTTGTTTGAATGACTAGCTTTTTCATATTTACTTCTGCGAAACATATATTCTATGGAAGATTATGATGCTACTAATGGATTTGCACTAATTCTAGGAACATTTTTTCTTGTGGGTGAAGAAATAACTAGCCACCAGGGATGAGATGTTGTTGAAGGGAAATTATAAGATGATTTATTTCATCAACAACCTGAGCAACATGGATATTTGCTTTTTTCATATACTTGCATATCAAAATTTGCATGAAAATGAAATATCCAAGTTTCAGATAAAATTGTTTGATGCTCTGTAGTCTTCTTTGGTTATAATTTTATTTAACTAAAATTTCAGTAGGTATAGAAGGATTCTTTACTAAGATGAATGAATGCTTGTCTTTATTTTTATTTTGCCTTACTAAAAACAGAAAATCGTTTAGTTTTGACAATTATTATGGAATAATCTTTGTTGGTATTATTTGTTGAACTCCATAGTAACTAAATTCTTTATTTAAGATTTTTATTATGATTCTTGTGGTGTTTTAGTTTACCAAAAGGAAGATATGTTTGGTGAAAAGATTCATTGAGTAAAGGCTTATCAACTTTATATTTTGGATTAGTTGAGTTATTATTTCGCCAAAGGAAAGTGTAGCAATTAAAATATGATTATATTAAGTTCATTTACCAAGACACAGGTAGAAGTTTTTGGAAAATAAAACAACAAACGTCGGTTGTTTCCACCATGTACGAGAAGAGTGGGGATGTGCGAGAGGTTGTTAAGATAACACTTAATTATGAAAAAAAAAAATACGAAGGCACTACGAAAAATTGTAGGTAGTGTTGGTTTGCAATTTTCCAGGTAGTTATTGGTACTCGATCTTTCTGGCTTAAAGATGGAGAAATTACTTAATAAAAATCTAAGTTACGATGAGATGTTTTGTGGTTTTTAAGAAAATCATTTGCATTGAAGAAAATGTCTCTCTTCGAAAAAGATAGATACGGCTAGAATTTGCTGTAATTGTTAAGTCTCCTGTAAAAGAGCGAAAAACTGTGGTAGATATATGTTTAGTTCTGAGAACCTTTGGTTAACATTTGGTTTTTGTGATACTTTCTTCGCTCGGATCGGTGTGTAAAACAAAAATTATGAAAACTTTTGCTTTTCACTGTTAGGTGGATTGGTAAGAAGTTGGGCACTTACTAGGAGACCTAGTTTCAAACTTCAGTTTTTGTGATACTTTTTTCACTGGGATGGGTGTGTAAGACAAAAATTATGAAAACTTTTGCTTCTTATGGTTAGGTGGATTGGTAAGAAGTTGGGCACTTACCAGAAGACCTAGTTTCAAACTTTGAGGGCATGCCTAATCTAGGGCAAAGGTAGTAGTCTGAGTCCGCTGCGGTACCAACCCCGAGCGCCACCGGGGTCTCTCTCACTACGAGTCGTCTCTCTCACTACGAGTCGTGTTTCTTAGTGTGGGATAGGGGTTATAGAGGTAGCACCATAATTTGACCCCGAGCCACCTAAGGTCTCTCAATTAAGATAGGAGTTATAATACTAACATCATAATTCCTGATACTATAACCAGTTATTAAAAGAAAAAAAAAAAAAAAATTATACAAACATGTGTAAACCAGAGCTAACTTTCTAATATTGGCCTTTGTAGTTGCCATGATGGCCGTGATTCATGAAAACTATTGGAACCCTTTATTATGTTCTCCTGATTGAAAGACTGAGGCAAAACGGGAGTTTCACTTAATTTCTTTCCTCATATTGATAGTATGGAGTGCACCATTGAACGTAGATTGTCGATTATCTTTCCTGTGAATGATCAAGAATTGATTTTGCTATCTTAGACGTCTTTATTTGTATTAACTTTCCTACAAATGATTGGAATGATTTTGCTATCTAGCCATCTCTATTTGTTATATACAAATAAATGTCGTACGTCTATTTTTGTTTTAGAAAAAGAGAGTAGCACCTGTGACTCATTTTAAGGATGGTGAATGTATGCTCTGAAGGATAGGGAAAGAGCTCTAGGTTAAACTTTTAGGTGGTTTTGAAAGACCTTAGAATTGCAAAATCGGAGTTCTGGATAATGTAAAATTTGTGTCAAACTTTCCTTGGTACACCTGATATTTGATGGGTAACTGTTGGCTGTTACTGAGTTTTGGTGTTCCTGCGCTAGATACGATTGTAGGAATGCATTCAGGGTTATAGCACTACCTCTTAGGCTCAACTAACCAGCTTGTTGAAAAAAAGGATATAAACTCAAAAACCTAGAATACACCACCTTAAAGTAAAGTACCTAAGTTTAAATGGATTCATATTGAAGTGCGAATATAAATGGTATTGTGTAATTTGTTTAAAGTCTAAGTTCTGAGATGATGTCACTGATAAATTAAAGAGCGGTTTGGTGCTCGAATGGGACATGCAACCTTAGGGATTTCACCAAACATGGTTAAATCAAAATAACATTTGATTCCACTGATGAGAGACTCCAATAGTATGAAGATATGTGGTGGTAGCTTAGTTTTGGTAATTCCAGTCATAGCTCGAAGGAATGAAATTGTGCTGGATGTGTAACCATATAAACTCTTAGGAAAGAAAGGTAAGATTATGATATGACCTTTTCCTAGAGTATGTGTAAATCCTTTGGTGAATAGCTCAATTTTCTTGGCTTTTCTATGGAAACGTTAGGCCTTTGATTCTGTCCTTCGTCTAAGAGACGAATAATACTTAGACTTTGTTTAAAACTTAGTAGCGAGTGGATTGTGATAGAAGTTTAAGTTTATGAAATGATTTATGGAACATTGGGCATAACGATTGAATTTTCTAGAAAGAGGAGTTAGCTTAATAAGCTGAGGAAAATTTTGGGTTGCTATGTGCTGTCACTATAAGGCAAAAAAAGAACATCGAACGTTGTTAGAAATATGTATGTAACAAGTGATAATTTATGGTTTCCTTTAATGATTTTGTATCATGTTTTGTTAAACGATGTTGAACTTTGTATTTGGAATCAGCTTGTATTTATTGATGATAGGTTCAGTTTGTATGAATATGGAAATTTGGGAATCCCAATTTGGGAATCCCTTTGATGGTTTATAGAAATATATAAGGGTGTCTTATATATTATGTTTGGAATCAGATTGTTTAAATTGAAGAACTAATTTTTGTTGTAAATTTATTTGAGACTTTGGAAAAATCCTAAATGAATATGATAGGCATCCTGAGCTGCCTTGGGATAATTTGTACTCTTGAATAAAGGAGCAACACATAATGTGAAGTGATATTAGAGATGAAAATCCTTGATTGAAAGAAAGAAGATAATATGGGATGTTTATACCTAATGTAAGGATCCAAACATATTATGAAATTAATAAAAATTGGTTCGAGGCTGGATTTTCCCTTCGGGGTTTCTCGTAGGGTAAATTTAGTGTAGTGAGGTTATGTTTGTGATTTTTTTATTTATGATTGCTTAATGAATGAAATTGATGATGTTATTTTCATGCTTTTAAATTAAATGTGAAATTTATTATGGAATCATACTTTCAATTGCTATGTGTTAATTTTTTGATATGAACTTCATGTGAAGAAGATATGCTTTGAATGTTAAGCCTTGAAAAAATGATTTATTAAATATATTGGTTTGAAAGGAAGTTAGACTTCTTCGTCAACTAATTTTCTCAAAGTAATACCAATGATAAAGTGATATGGTTTCAACAAACAATATTAAAGTGAAATAAAATTCCTTATTAGCGTTTCCTATTATGAAATGAGTATCAGTTATAAGAATTGGGTCTCGTTATATAAGGGATTTAAGTAATTATGAGAAAACCTTCCATAGTGGTGATGTTGTTAGACGAAGAGGTATATCTCCATATAAAAAATGATTAAAATCATCTTTAAAAAATATTCTTATAAATAGTTTTTGCCAAAACATCGGGTAGACGTTCGAGAATAGATGTTGATGTAAATTAATGATTATGAATGGTTTATTTATGTGACTAAGTCATTCTATGTTTGTGCAAAATATGGAATCTTTATTCATGATTAAGTGAGTGGTAGGTACCTTTTAATATCAAAAAAGATATACAGTATAAATTCGTGTAATCATTATACTTTGAACACAGTTTGGTATATGAGAGAAAGAGTTGATTTGTTCCCTTGAACATGTAACTTCTAGTTACTCAACCAAAGTAAGACCATTGTTAAATTATAGGAGTAATAGTAACCTTAAATATTCTATGGGCTTAATTAAATGTCCTAAAGGAATTAGGTGAAAAGAATGTATAACATTCATAACATGAAAGGAAAAATTTTGAACATAGCCTAGTGAGGAGAAAATAAGGGATTGATGGGTTCTTATATTTGAATCGGACATAAGTTTAATGGGAAAGCTAGCTCATCATAAGGGTGCGAACAATAGTCGTATCCCAACCTGCTTAGTACACTTACTTCTAAGGACTGATGTCTAGTGTAGTGATGAGCTTGTCTCTTTCGAAATACTAAAAAGAGTAAGCTAGCTCATCAAAGGATGAAAAATATAGCTTATCTTGTTCTTACCTAGTATGCTTGCATAAAAGGATATATGGAAGTTGTAGGGATAGGTACACTTTATATTTGGTATAGTTGAATGAAGGCCCAAAACAGAACCATGGACTCCTAGAAGTAAAAAAAAAGTAACCGTATGGATGGAAAAATTTGGATTGTGATAAACATGATTTTTGAATCCTTCATGATCAATGAGTCACTACTGCTGCCTTATGATTAGTTTTATCACACACCCGATCCTACTCATTTAAGGTGCAACTATTCATAAGTAGCTTGGCTATTGAAAATACAAACAACTCCTTTGAGTTTTATGAGATTTTAGCTTTTGCATTCTTGTAACTCCTTATAGGAATCTCATATACCTAGTTATTGAATTCACACAACTTATTTTGAGATTGGATTTCATGGTTTACAAGAGGAAATATTCTATCCATCCCAAGGATAGGTAACAATAGTCAACATCTTGGAATATCTCCAGCTTAATCTCTAAGGTAATGTTTTTTCTGAGCTCTTCCCTTAATATCGCTATTCAACATGTCTTTAGGAAAGGAAACCAAGCTACTAATGCTCTAGCAAACCTCGATGTTGCTTTGTCTAACTTTACAATTTGGAAATAAAGTTCTCCCCCACCCCTGGTTGATGGAAATCCCACACCTATTTCCTTTTTGTGAGCTCTCTTAGAGTTCGGGTTTCTTGGTTAGATGCATCTTCTCCATGTTGTGGGTCACTTTCTTGCCCAATTTGTTTCCTTCAAACAAATGGTGGAATTTTGCTCCCATGCCAAAATATGCTCCAATTAAGACTTCACAGGTGTCTCAATCCAAGGATTCCACCTCTAATTGGATAGTGATTCCAAAAGTTATGTTCGGAGGTTTCATTGGTCTATGGAATTTTTCTAAGTTCAAATATTCTATTTCTACCATCTATTCTCATGAGTGGCTTCACCTTGATAGAATGAATGCTCAAGGCACGTGGAGCTTGTGGTTCAACATGGAGATTGTCTTTGCAAGCCATATGTGGAGATATTGTAATCACATCACATTCACTGATTACCACCTATGGGATTTTTATCACTTGGAAGATGACACACTGGAGCTAACTATTGCCTCCCCCAGGCACATGAGCAGATGCCCTTATGGAGGAGTACAAATACTGGCTATAATATCTTGTGGTTTATTTTCCATTTCATGCTACCCCTACAAGGGCTTCTTTTATTGTCTGTTGTGGATTCCTCTTTTACCCCTATGAGGGATTCTCTATTTTTTTTTGTCTCTTATTATTTCTGAGTAAGGTGCCTCCTTTTTGTTTTTTATGGTTGGGAGAACTATTTCTAACTAGATTTTTTTTCTAAAAAAATTACGAGAACCTTTCAAAACTACTCTTACTAATAAAAAAACATCAACATTTACCATAAAGCTAAACCAAAGCATTAAGTATACAAGCACATTGCAATATTCATCTCAAATTAACTGCACAAAAAATGGATTCCTCTTACCCATAAACCAAACTATGCTCTTATCAAAAATTGAATTCCAAAATCTTTCCATCAATATTTATGCATTAGAAAGATAATCTATATCTCTATCATAAGCATGCATTTCAAATAGTTAATGGAGCACATTAATATCCATCACAAAATATTACTTAGGAGTGCAACTCCAATCTAACATTAAACAACATAATCTTTCAGTTTTACAATAATCAACATTTAATGTTTAACTTAATAAATGCAAGGCCTCAAATTCCACATTTAAAGCAAAACCATTCAATAAGATTAAAACAATTCTTTATTGCATAATGAAGCATCATAAGTTATCTTTGGAAACAAGAGGAAAGATTACAGTTCTTTCAAGCAATACAAGCCTTTGCTTATTTACAAAAATATCATTTTGAAGAGCTTATGGTTATCTTCTAAGGCCTTCTACCAACTAAGTTTGTGAGCTTCTTTGATGGAAAAACCACCCAACATTTATGAAGTTTACATAGGGATCAAAAAAATTATAAATGCAATGCAACTTAAAACATGCCTTACTCTATTATGCAACAACCAAGTACAACAAGCAAGCTATCCTTCTTTTTTCTAAAAGAACCATCCATTTTTAAAAAACCAAAAGATTAAATCATTCTATATAAATCCAGAATAAGCCCATAATTATCCTTATAATGATACTTAATCCACATAGATCTTAGAAATCATAATTAATATCTTCTCTTTTAAAAAACCAATTACAACATTCCAAACAATCCAAGAAAATCCCATACTTCTCTTTGTAAATCATTACAGATAAAACAAAACATTCTAACAATTTCTAAAGAAGCCCATACTTCTCTTTGTAATGATCCCTTAATCCACATAGATCTCAGGAATATTTACATGGTCCAATAATTCTTATCTCCCAAAGAAAGGACATGCTTTACTATACTTATATAAATATAAACATAGTAAAACACTTAATTATACTCAATATAAGTCCAAGCATTAACATAAATCTTTCTAATTACTTAATACTTTATTATACTAACATAAGCAAATTGTTATAACCTTAGGCTTTAAACTTAAAAATGAAAGCACATGAACTAAACGTAACACCACAACACCGAAAGAACACATCAAGGTACTCTACTAAAAAGGAATGAAGGTTCGAGCTACACAGGTACAACAAATCAATACCCAAAAATGTAGTCCAACGAAATGCCAAGGATCCAACTCTGCCCAACAAGCAATGCCAAAACCCTTTCCCTAAATTGAAAGGGTAATTCACACAAGGTTATGGTAAAAAATAAAACGTAGGTGAACCAAGGTTGACCAAATGAACATACAGAGGAAGCAACAAAAACTGAAACTAAACCAAACAACGATTTACAAGAAACAAAGAAAGACAATCAACAACATGCCACCAAAGGGATTTCTATCAAGCACTACACACACAAACCATGACCAACGAATCCAACAATGCTTAGACCACAAGAAGATAAAATAAAACACACATGGAAATTGCAACATGGAAGCATATGTGCCACAAACCAACATAGACCTTGATACAAAATATAAATCAACACAAAGTGATTGTAAAATATGCAGGTCCACCCAACAGTGAACAAAAACAAAGTCAAACAAGCAACACAATACCATACATTCAAATAAGGCATCAAACTAACTACAATCTACTCTAAACTAGAATATCATGCACAAGTAACATCAATACGAGATCAAAATCAAGCAAAGTATTAATTAAAATATCAAAACATAGCATGAAACCTGATTTAGCTCTCCAATGCTCCTCGAGTTGATACATTGCTCCCTCGATCCTCCTTCCTCAAGCATTCCAAGCCAATAAAATCCCCTCTCTACCCAACACACACTCCTTAAGGAGCCATAAGGTGTGGGTGTGCATTGCAACATGGTGATGTTTAAGAAAATATCCAAGAAGACATTCTCCCAAATGTGACGTAACACTCTTTCATAAAGACCTTATAACCTTATGTTTTAATTAATATTTGTTTTTAATATGATTTAATTTCAACATAGGGTCAAAATAATTGTTCACATTTTAAATAAATTCATAACTCTCAAGTATTAATATCCAAAGCTAATTAATACTTCATGAGCCTAAGATATTAAGCACTATAAAAATCTATGCACACCAAACACAAACATATATTTTATTGAATGTTATGTCACACCATTGTTTTATCCTTGAATAGACGGTTCTTTTTAAGATAGTCTAATGCTATCACCAACCTATTAAGGAGACATTGCAAGCAATGTCCCGACCCAATGGTGTGAATTCAAAACTGTTAGCTTTTGAAGCTAAATACTCAAGATAAAATAACCACAATATCTAAAATAAAGTTACAATATGAAACATATGATAATGGAAAACTACTAAGCATATAAAACTCATAAAAAAATTTAGAAATAACTCATATAAATACCTGTAACAAATGGTCATGAAAATTGGATCTCAATTGAATAAAGATCTCAAGTACACCTTACTTCCATCCTCTCCATTACAATTGTATGTCACTCACTATATCTCTATCTCTCTCAATAGACACATATATAATGGAATGCTACTTTTCATATGGATCACTCTTGGCCTTCACTCTTATAGAGACTCTTTAGTTCCTATTCTATGGACTCATGCACATGGACTATTATGCACACTTACAATACCAAAATCCTTTGCACACTTGTGTATTTATTACATTGCATAAAGTAAATAATCAAACTCTAATCTAAGAATTTATTTCCTAATATAAAGATGTACCCAACATGGTACATTAGCATATACCAAATAATTTAATATATTCCAACACTCCCTGCATTATACTATTTTATTAATGAAGACTTTAGTCTTTAATATGGATCTTCACCTGTAGGTACTTTTCATCTTGTTTAGGTTGATGTTATTCTTTGATTTTTAGATGTCCTTGAAGTGCATTATTTTGTTGTCCTCTCATTTTTCTTCATGCATCTACTTCCATAGTAGAATGGTTCCTTGTTTTCTGTAGTTTGTCTCTCAGAAATATATTAGTATTATCTTGAACCATTACAAGCTCTTGTGAAAAACCAATAGAATCTAAAGAATATATTCCATTGTTGATTGATCCAGTAGCCTCTATTTCATTTAGCTTTTAATAAAACACTTATTCTTTCTATTCACATATTTGAATTCTATTATTCTTCCACTTTCAACTAATTTAGTTACTAAAATGAGATTTGTTGTCAATCCTGGTATATACATGACATCATGTAATATAAAATGTGAGTAAGATGCACTAGGTATTACACATCCATTTCCATGAACTAGATATTTCTTTCCATCTACTAGCTTTAGACCAAAATTATTTGTAACCTCTAAACAATCAAACCAATGTAGGTTCCCTATCATATGATGACTTGCTCTTGAGTCAATATACCAAATATCCTTATCACCTTGAATAGTAGAATTATCTTTTTGTGAAATGATTTTACACTGTTGATAAGGAACATGAAGAGTAATTTGTATTTACATATTATGATGATATGTCCCTCTTGCTATTTTATCCATAATTCTTTTACTTTGAGTAATATACCTTTCAATTCTTTGGACCTTTGTAGTTGACTACCTTATGACTCCCTAATTTAGTTTATCAAACAATTATTTGAGGCAATTTCAAATTTTCTATTCCTTATTTCTCCTTAGTTATTAAGAATACTTTTCAATTTTCAACCTTCCAAATAATTAAGCCTTATATCTCCCAATTTTGAATATATTGTCTTTCTTGAGAAACTTTTCAACTTCTAAATCTTGAGTTGAATTTGAGTATATGACAAATTTCAATTCTTCAAGTTTTGAATGATAGACTATGGATAATTTTCAATTGTTGACAACCTTTTATCTCCCTAGTTATTGAATGATAATATAATATTTTCAACTTCAAAAATAACTATTTTACTTTCCTCTTGTCAATCAATAACTTGGATGCAATTTCAATCTTTCAAGTCCTAAAATTTATATCTCTTCCAATTTTGAATTAGAGACTTAACTATCAATGCAATTTTCCTTTGTCAAAAGTTCTCTATTTCCTTTTATCTCCAAATTTCACGAATATCATTTCCCAATTCTAAATTTTCAAAAACTAATTTTCATGTTGAAATAATTATAACTCCAAATATAGAAATTTAAAAACTCTATGAAAGAATATTTGCAAGTCTTGTATTCCTAATTTGATGTAGGATACCTTATTTTTACAAAATTATCAAATTGCAAATATTTCAAATTATTTTGTAAACTTAAATGCTCAAATTACAAAAATTCAAAAATAATCACTTCCATCCTTAAATCAATCTTCAAAACTTTATAAAAGCTCCCAAATTGCAATAATAAGATTTCTAAGGTTTCAAAATAATACTTCAAGGTCTTATCTCTCCAAAAATTATTTCAATATTAACCTTAGACAATAAAAATATCTTTTAACCTTATAACTCCTATCTTGGCATAAAATAAATTTCAAATGTAATATACTACCTCAAAAATTTGAGGCGCTCCTTTGGTGTAATATTCTAACTTGCTTTGAAAAATAGATGCTATTTCTCCTCTTTAATTGGTCAACTATGCTTCAAACTATTCTTAGGTGCTTCAAACTCTAACATATGTTCTACTTGCTATAATAAATGAGCTTGTGCAAGTTTATTTTCATCCCATACAATAAATGGGTGCTCCAAGATGTTTTAACTCCCCTAGTAATGATTGGCTTCTTGGATGATAAGTGAAAAATAGCACCAAAACTCTTCCTTAATATTTATAATGTAACCTGCAAATATTATTCTACTTCTAATGATATATGGTGCTCCTACTTCCTTTTGAAAAGTGGCATAAGCAAGTTTATAATTTTATTCAACCTTGCAAATGATATTTTAGTGCTTCATGCTTCAAATAATGTTCTATTCTCCTTGGATGCATTCTTTTTCTTCTTCTAACACTTGGCTATGTGTGTAATGTTCTCGACAAATAAATGCAACATTGCAAGGAACATTATGAATGCCTACTATTCACTTCATTTCTTGGTAGTTACAAAACCCTAGAATTTTGATCTCTTCTTATACCTTTTCAATATCCAAAAACTTGTCTTATTTTGCTATTAATGTTTCTGAGCTTGCAAACAATGCTTTCTCTTCTCCAATGGTAGCTCTTCTCCACTTAGGTGCTTCTCTATGGGTGGATCTTCATGGTGGCTCTTCTCCTATAGGTGATGGCTATTTTATTCTATCCTATGGTTCTTCTTCTAGGCAATATATGGATGCTTATCCCTATATGCTTCAATGTCTCCTTGGCTCCTCTTCTATGGTGCTCAACCTTTTCTATTCGGTGGTGCTTTACTTGGTGGATCTACCACTCTTTTTGGTGGCTTTTCTTCAACAATACTTTTGCAGTTTTGGTACTCCTCTTGGTGCATTTAGACACCTTAAATTTGCCTTAGCTTTGAGAACTATTTGACCTTTCTTTTATTCAATAGAGCTTAGAATAAATATATATTTTTTATTATAAAAAATAGCATAATACTTTTCCTTATCGCTCCTTTTTAGAACTTTTAACTCTAATTCTTGTTGTTATATTTTGCATATTTTAGAATGATAATAATTTCTCCTTCCTTGAATTTGAGACACTTAAATCAGACTTCATTTTTCTAGCTTTTAACAACTCTAATATGGTGCTTTTAAAAACTTGAAATAACTACTTTAAATACTTGTGTAAGAACACTTTATAACACCAATATTACACACATCTTATGGCCTCCTTTGTGGTTAGTCTTCTTGATAATTTGCTATCTCAAATTTATGTATTTTTGTAAATCCACTCCTTTTTATTTTGCTATTCCAAAATCATAAATTTGTAGATCTAGTTTTTTCCCTAAAATAATCTCTCTTGTTGTCAAGTTTTATCCTTATTTTCCTTCAAATGTATGCTTTTAGCTTCTAAAATTGTAGCTATAAATACTATCCTATTTCTATCCAAAATTTCAGCATTTATCCTCATTCAAATGCTGCTAAATACTCTTGTGCTTTGCTACCCAAATATCATCCAAATATATCCCTAAACATTTCAATATGTAGCTCACTTTTCTCTTTCTAATGTTGCCCAAATTTGCAGCTTAAACCTCTCAAATTGTTGCTTACAAAATCTGATTCTTTGATGTTCAATAATATTTCAATTTTTTGCCTTCTTTACTGTTAAGCATTCCTTCAATTGGATATCTAAGAGTACTTCAAAAAATTTCCCAAAATTCTTCAAATTGTAGCTCTATGCTTTCTTTAATATTTTGTCCTGTGACCTGTCAACTTCTACCTCAAAAAATAACCTTCTCCTTTTAAAAATAAACCTTCAAGACCTTTGTGGCTATCCCAAAAATTCTCAAAACTATGGCCTCTTCAATTATTATTCCTTAAATATATTTATCAAATTCTAACTCCAAATATAATATCTTTCGCTATCCTCTTCCTCAAGAATTTGAATGTCTTGAGGTCTTCAAACCTTCTCAAAATTTGGTAAAATTTTATCCAAATCCTTCTTCCTTTTGGGCTTGTTTTCGGATGGTGATAATTATCTCAAATTTTTCTTTTTAGGATCTTCTCCTTATTGCAATATTCTATCACAAGTTTTATTAAAATATCCTCCAATGGCCACTTCTTCAAATTTACAATGAGGCTTTCTCTAGCCTTCTTCTTCTTCTTCAAATTCTCTTGAGACCTCTTATCTTGGGTCTTCTAATTAGAAACTACTTAAATATCTTTCTCAAAAATTTAGCAAGACATTTTATTTATCTCTTAAATCTTCCAACTATGGGAATTTTTCAATGATATCTCTTTCTTGGATCTCCAAATTCTGTTGCTTCTCAACTTTGCAATAGGACCTTTTTGGTAGTCCTTCTTCAATATTCAATATTCAATCTTCCAAATATGAAAGTTCTTCAATGTGACCTCTTTATTAGGTCTTATCTAGCTTAAATATACAATATTAAATCTTCAATGAGGCCTCTTATTTGACCTTCTTAATATAAAATATCAAATATTTTGTTGCAACTCAAAAACTAATCCTTGCACGAGGAAAGCACATAGACTTTCAAGCAATCGAAGGTGAAATTATTCTCTATCTATTGTAGGAAGCTTCTCAAATTTTGAGAACTAATTTTATGTAACAAAAAACCTAGAAAATAGTAACTACATACATTCAAAAATTCTAAAATTCTATAAACAATAAAATTCACTGGCTATTCTCAAAACTAGTGGAAAGAAATCTATGTTGAGTCTTAGTCTTCATGAGTTTTCCTTCAACCCTGTGGAAATACTCTAGCCAAATATTAATTTGGAATCTTCTTCTCTATCAAAATTTTCAATAGGACCTATTTTTATGGTCTCTTAATCTTCTCAATGTCAAGGTTGATCTTCAATACCTGTAAATTTCCTTCTATTCCAAATTTGCTCTTGGAATAGGTAAATCTTCAACCTTCACTAGTTTTCCTTCAACATAGTGATAAATTGTATCCTTTCTAATTTTATTTTCCAGAGGTAATTTCTTCTACTTCACTAGTTTCTTCTTAACTAGTGGAAATCTCCTTCACAACTTAAAAACCTATGCAAGACAAAAACTTGCTATAAATTTGAAACCACTATTAGATTTTGAGGCTAAATACTCAAGATAAAATAACCACAAGATCTAAAATAAAGTTGCAATATGAAATATATGCTAATGGTAAACTAATATGCATATAAAACTCATAATAAAATTCAGAAATAACTCATATAAATTCCATTAACAAATGCTCACAAAAATTGGATCTCAATTGAATAAAGAGCTCAAATATACCATACTTCCATCATATCCATTACAATTGTATATGACACTAACTATATATCTATCTCTCTCAATAGACACATATATAATGGAATGTGAATCTTCATATGGAGCACTCTTGGCCTTCATTATTCTAGAGAATCTTAACTTCCTATTCTATGGACTCATGTGCACATGGACTATTATGCACATTTACAATACCAAAATACTTTGCACACTTGTGCATTTATTAAATTGCATAAAGTAAATACTTAAACTCTAATCTAGGACTTTATTTCCTAATCTAAATATGTACCCAAGGTGGTACATTAGCATGTACTAAATAATATAATATATTCCAACAAAAACAAGAAAAATACAATGCAACTACATGAAGGGTAATATTTCTTGTTACCCTGAGTTATTGATGATCGAGTCATCATCATAATTTCCCTAGGTATCCCTCATGGTAGGTGGTTTACCCGTAGCACCCACCATGGAGAAGGTACCTGATCATTCATCCAAAAATATATTAGCAGTACCATATTCTATTCTTAAGAAAACAATCATTCCATTATTTAATCATCATGAAAGAAACAATGCCATTACATAATAAAATCAATACATAGCTCATTAAATATAAAAATTTCTACCAAGTAGGGGTGTTACATACTCCCCCTTGGACTAAACACAGTATTTTGTATTTCCTAAAAAATATAGCATACATGAATTATTAAAAATATATGGAAATTACCATCTCATAACTTTAGCATTTTTCCATGTAGTACAATTCTTTGAATATTTGTCCCACAGGACCTTGCATTGATCGAGGGTTCATTTCCTTAGCACCCTCTAACTAGCCACATATTAATGGCTACAAAATCTATCATCTACAATTTAAAAACATTCCACATATGATTAGGATCAATAACATACTACCTAAGCAGGAATATGTGGAAAGTGTCATGGATATTTGACAGATTTGGTGATAAAGCGAGCCTATGGGATAACCTTCCAAATGATATCAAAGGGGCAACATAGTAAGGATCCAAATTTTTTAACTTGATAGAAATTTTCATGGGTCTAACCCTTAAGAAGACTCTATCTTCTATAGAGAATTCCATTGGTGATATTTTTAGATCCACATAGCTCTTTTGGTAATCGATCACTTCCTTTATCCTAAGCAAGATTACCCTAAGATATTCCTCCATATCCTGGATAGTATTGGGTCTGATTGTCACCCAATACTATGGATTATCCCATGATAGAGGGGTTCTACATATTCTACCTTAAAAGGCTTCAAAGAGGGCCATCTCCAATGATGCATGGTATCCATTGTTATAAACAAACTCCACAATATGCAAAAGTCTTCCCATTTTGACTTCTGGTCCATGTAGTACATGTGTAACATGTCTTCCAACATATAGTTTACCCTCTCAATCTGATCATATGTTTTAGGATGATATGCAAAAATAATATTTAGCTTAGTGCCCACCGCACAATGTAGAGCCTACCAAAATTTTGACGTGAATCTAGAATCCTTGTCAAATATAATTACCCTTGAAAACCCATGTAATATGAAAACTTCTTTGGTGAACTCATGTACCACCATTGATGCATCATCTTTGATTTTCCTTGATATTAAGTGTGTGATCTTGGTCAACTTATAATGAACCACTACTAGGATGACATCATGATAGAACCTATTCCTAGGTAACCCCACAATAAAGTCCATAGATATTACTTGTCATTTTTGCATAGGTATCTCATGTGGGTATAATTTTATAGCTAGATTATAATGTTCTGCATTTAATTTCTAGCATTCCAAACATATTTATAAGAATCTAGCAATATCTTGCTTCATCCCAATCTAGTAGAAGGTCTTTTTCATATTTTCTCTCATTTTTTACCCTCCTAGATGAGTAGAATAGGGAGAATTATGTGCCTCTTGCAAGATCATTCTCCTTAGATCACCTACTTTGGGTATGACTACCCAATCCTTAAAGCATAAAATCCCATATTTTATGTTGAACCTCTTGCTTTCTTCCAACATTCCTTCTATATTTTTTCGATGTCCTAGAAAATAAGGATCCTATAATTGTATTTTATTGAACTTGTCCATCAAATCTACATGTCTTCGAGTTAAGGTGATTATGTGCCTTCCACTACTCAAGCTATATACTACCTTATTTTATTTTTCTTTGATATAATCAAATATCAAAATCATATTTCGCTACGAACTATACCCATATTCTCTCTCTCGCATTCAAAAATTTTTGGGTAAAAATATACCTAATACTTTGATGGTATGTTAACTAAAAAAGTATACCCAACAAGTAGTGCCTCCAAACCTTTAGGATATGCACAATTTCTATCAATTCTAGATCATGAGTGGTAAATTTTACCTCATGCTTCTTGAGTTTTCTAGACTCATATGCCACTATATCTTCCCCTTGAGACATAACTCCATCCAAACCTTCTAAATAAGCACATGTACACACAATGAACTTCGCAAGAGGGTCCAAAATATTTAGAATTGGTGTAATTATCAACTTATTTTTTAGAGTCTCAAACGTGGCCTCACACTTTTCTGTCCATTTAAATTCTTATCTATTTTTTAAAGGTTGGTGATTGGATAGGTAATTTAAGAGTAATTTCTCACAAAACATCTATAATAGCCTATGAGTCTCATGAAACTCATGAATTCTATCACCTTTGCAGGCGTAGGCCAATTTAGTATAGCCTTGATCTTTTGTGGATCTACAAAAATACCTTATACTAAGATAATATGTCCCAAATACTGTACTTGTAGTCTAGAATTTGCACTTGGATAATTTTTGAAAAAGTTGATTCTTCCTTAGTACTTCCAATACTAATCTAAGATGTTGATCATGCTCTTCCTTAGTTCAAAAATATATTAGTATATCATCTAATAATTGAATAACACAAGCTTATACTGAGAGGGGGGGTGAACAGTATAAGACCACTTTTTAAATTTTTCCTTTTACTTCAGAAAGTAAAGCAATGAATCGATAGCAAAATCAAAGCAGTAATAAAACCAATGTACAAGTCATCACACAATTGAGACACTAATATAACATAGTTCACCCAAGGTGGGCTACTCCACAGAGAAAATATTTCACTAAATTTTCTCAATCAAATCCTTTGGGAATCCTTCCCAATTACAATGTTTATGGACTTCCTATCCAAAGGAGAATCCTTCCCCTAATCAAATATTTATGAGCCTCCTACCCAAATGAGATGTCCTATCCCCCAAAGAAGTATTTATGAGCCTCCTTCCCAAAGGAGATGTCCTATCCCCCAAAGATCTAGAAATTATACTTCAAAAGATCACTGCCTCTTCTGTCGCTAGCAGGTGGAACTCCTTTCCATAGAAGACGTCCTGTCCTCACTGATCATCTCCACAACTGCTCATCAACACCTGTACTAAACATAGTCAGTCGATCCATCACAAGTCCTATCATACTCTATAAAAAATATGCAGAAAAATTAGTCCTTTGGTCCAACACAAATATGCTCTCAAATATATGTCAGATCTATCCCAAGCTTAAGCCAAAGCTTGAACAAATAAAATACAACTTCTCACAAGTCTTCACCAAGACTTCATCAAATTTGTCCACAAGTTCTTCAACAAGAACCTGTCCAAATTAGTCCACAAGTTCTCCATAAGAACCTGTCCAAATCAGTCCACAAGTTCTCCACAAGAACCTATCCAAATCAGTCCACAAGTTCTCCATAAGAACCTATCCAAATATGTCCTAGCAAGCTCACCAATAACTTGCCCAAATCAGCTCAAGCAAGTTTACCAAGAAACTTGCCCAATGTGAACACACAAAGAGAATTGTTAGAGACCCAATGTGTTTCATCCAATCATATAAAATCAATCTCATAGAAGAATAAAGAGAATTGTTAGAGACTCAATATGTTCTATCCTTCAAATTTCAATCTCAACTCAAATCAATCTCATAGAATCATAAAGATAATTGTTAGAGATTCAATATGTTCTATCCTTCAACTCTCAATATCAACTCAAATCAATCTCATAGATGCATAAAGAGAATTGTTAGAGACTCAATATGTTCTATCCTTCAACTTTCAATCTGAACTTAAATCAATATCATACGAGCATAAAGAGAATTGTTAGAGACTCAATATGTTCTATCCTTCAACTAAAAAATAAACTCTTTCTCAAATCAGAATAAAGGTAGAAGTAGTATACTTTCACAAGATCTTGAAACACAACCCAAAAATTGTCAATAATGTAATATCAAGGAATCAAATCCTCCAATATAGAACCATAACTTGCTATCAAACCCTAGCCAAGTTAGTTTTCAAGAACTCAAAGCAATCTCTCTCTAAGCATCAAAAAGGGGTTCAAGATATTTCCAACTTCTCTCAAATGGGAATACTCAACTTAACCACACAACCAAGTTTATCAAGCAAATTATAACTTGATAAAATCAAATCTCAAAGGAGCAAGCTCAACTCATGTATCAAGTAAAGTATAACTCGATCAACTCAATCTCAATGGAAGCAATTTCAAAACCAAACTCTCAACAACCAAACAAATCAATTAGGGCTTCAACAACTAATAACAATGGCATAATCTTCTCACTCAAAAAACATAAAGCAAACTTCAAATGCTTCCACTCTCATAAACTAGAATTATGCAATAACTCATATACTCATCATGATCTCATAATGCATAATCAATAATTCCACTTTCAGAAAATAAGATCCACTCCAAATAAGGAAACTTAATTTAATCCTTTTCACTCCAAACTTATTTTCAAAAAACCATCAATCAATAATAACCATGAAATAATGTGCCCATACATTTACTTTGATGAAGAAGGAGAACTCAAAATCTATCACAACACTAACTCTCAATTTGCCATAAATTAGAGTTAGCAACAATGGAATAATGCACAATGATAAGAGTCCTAATAACACCTTATCACTCCAACTCATCAATAATCAAAAATCACAAATATACATAACAACAATATTCCTTTACACCTTATAAATCCTACAAAATAACTTCAACATAAAAAATAATTACAAGAGAATATCCACTCAATAACTCCAAAGGCTTTCTAACCCCAATATGACATTAAGCACAATTATTCCTTAAAACCTTATAACTCCTAAAATACATTTACTGCTAAATGCATTTACCATATAAACATTAAGCATCAATAATAACAATTTCAAAGCAATATTTATATTTAGCCTTATACCTCCATCCAATTACCAACAATAATTGCCAAGTCAAATCAAATATTCCACATTATCAACAAAATATTTATCTTGGCCAAAAATCAATTCTCCAACCTTAGGAGAAGTGTGGAGACACCAACATAAGTGCCAAAACACTTCCTCATCCAAACTTGTGGCCCAAAGCAACTATTGTACCATGTGCACAATAATCCATGACAAAAAATGAAACACGCCCGATGCGAATCGATCTTGACACCTCTACCTAGCGAGTGCCTTCACTCCACTACCTCCATTGTTGGAGCACAAGTGCCCAACAAAACTCTCAAGTGCCACTCATCGTTTTACCTTCCCTTTGCTCACAGAGATTAAAGACAAATAGATATGTCTTCCTCATAGGCATACAAAATTGGAACTTAAACACAGAGAAATACGAAACTCGAAAATCATACAGCAATCCAAAATCAAAGGTCATAGAGCAATACAAATTTGAAGGTAATCACGCAAATCGGAGGTGCATTGAACCTTAGGAATTAATGCCCTTTAATAGTCTTTTGCATCCCATGCAAGTTGACATTGGCGATGTAAGTCTTTTACATGAGCACCGCTAAGGGTTTAGAAACCCTTTCAATAATAATTATTAAATTAATAATTATTATTTTATTAATAATAAACTTAACTTAAAACCTTTTCAAATGTTTGAGTTAATTTATTTATTAATAATCAAAATGGAATTTCAAGGTTTTTTCAAGGAGCAAAACCTTTAATTAAGCCAAGATGGTTTTAATAAAAACCCTTAATGAGTCTAGATGGTTTTAAGAAAAACCTTTAACCTTGTCACCATAGTTTTAATAAAAACCCTTAAACAAACATCATGGAAATTTCAAGATCTTTTTGGCACCAAAATCTTTTTGACATCAGCACAAATTCCTTTTGACATCAACACAAAATCCTTTTGACATCAATGACAACTCACAAACATGAAGCTAGGTAACATACCAAAATTGCCAACAATATCCCCCTTTGTCATTGATGGCAAACCACTACTGAAACCACTGCCAACTATCAAAACTGAAACCAACTGAAAACCATCATCAGTGTTCATATTCTCATCCCTGTTTCTATCCAATCCATTATTCCTATTCATATCATTATTCTTGTTCCTACTATTATTCATGTTCCTATTCATAGCCCTGAACCTGTACCTTGGAAATTTTGATCTACACCATCTGGTTGTATGTCATTCATTATTGAACTTATAACATTTGACAATGTTATTCCTTTGAGATGTACCTATTTTTTGAATCCTCTTTGTTGGACCAAACATGTTCTTGTTGTTAACCCTGCAATTAATTGCCTTGTGCCCATATCGATTACAAGAGTAGCAATACCCTTGAAAGAAATTACCATTTATAAAATTTCCATCAACCTGTCTTGCTTGAGCCCTGCACTGTGAAGCCATGTGTCCAAACCTATGACATGCAAAACACATTCCATTGAAATTTCCTTGCCTTGACCTCATAGGTCCTTTAGTATTTCTCCCCTTATGCCGATTCCTATTTTTTGATTCTGTGATATCTGAATTACCATTTGAAAACTTACTCTCTGAAGTACTCTCTTCATCTAAACCATATTCTTCCTGGGAGCTCATACTAGATTCCTTAACCTGTTCCTTTTGTTTCTTTCCAAAACCAAGACCTGTTTTATCTGTTGTCCTTCTTTTATCCTTGATGATTGATTTTACCTTCTTGGAACTTTATTCAAACCTATAAAGCTTCTCATTGTACTATTTAGTTTCCTTTTTCAAGGAAGCTACTTCATGTTTTAACTTTTTACACTCAAGAGACCTAGCTGCCAACTCTTCTTTGAGTTCCTGTGTCTTTGCTATAGAGATATCAAGATTACCTATAAGCTCATCTCTTTCATAACAACATTCATCAAACCTATCAATGAGTCTAGCATATTTCTTTCTTTCTTTATTTAACACATCAAGATAATTAACAAGTTCAACATCAAGATCTACTTCTCCCTTTTCTGAAACATCCTCTATTTGTTTGCCTTTTGAAACATCGATATCCTTTTCTGGTTTCTTACCACTAGAGGTGCTACCTTCATCTAAATCCATAAGAAGATCTTCCTCATAATTTTTTGAAGCATCGTCATACATAGTATTACCAGAATTCAAACCATAATTTGTACAATCATCCTCAAGGTGACCAAAATTTCCACATCTAAAGCACTTAAGCACAAAAAATCTATTCCTCTTTTATTTTTCTTCCTTTTCTATTAGAAACAACATCTCATTTCTATCATCACTTGAAGAAATTTCATCATCACTACTAGAACACTTACTTGCTTTGTCTGTATAGAAAATTTTCATGTGTTTTTGGAAGTACCTCTTCCCTTGACTGTTTTGCTCATTTCTGTTCTTCCTTTGATACCTATGCTTCTCAGATTCCCTATGCTTATAATCCTATTTTTCTTCATCACAATAATCCTTGGGTTTCGGACAGTCAGTAGCATCATGACCAAACTTTTCACAATTGAAACATTTAACAAATTTCATACCTTTGTGCTTTCTTGAGAACTTGCATTTCCTACTGTAGTTTGCTTCTTCATCACTAGAAGACTCATCACTGTCTTGTTGTTGTTTACCATTGGACTTCTTGGTAGCTTTAAAAGCTACCTCCTTCTTAGGATCATGTACCACTTTAGTTCTTAACTCAAAAACTGCAAGTATACTATGAAGCTCATCCTTTTTCAATTTATCCAAATCCTTGGCTTCCTTAATAGCTGAAATATTTTCACTAAATCTATTTGGAAGAGACCTCAAAATTTTATCACAAACATCATTTTCAACAAGCTCAAGACCTAGTTCCTTCATGGAATTAACAATCTCATCCATACGAAGCATATAGTCACTAATATTTTCTTCATCATTCATCTTGAGTTGTTCAAACATACCTTTGTAATATCTCAATTTTTCTTTTCTGACATTTGCATCACCTATATGAACCACTTGCAATTGATCCTACATTTTCTTTGCTGTATTACAATGAATCACCTTTGTAAGATCTGCCTTTTGTAGACCTTTCAAAATTGCATTCATTGCCCTTGAATTGCTATGATGTAGAAGTTTCTCATATTTAGTAGTAGGATGGAGCTTTGGAATAGTGTACCCAAACTCAACTGGTTCCCAAACTTCATTTCCAAGAGCCATTAGATGAACCTTCATCTTTATGCTCCATAGACCAAAATATGTCCCATCAAGAATAGGTGCTGAATTACCACTTGTAAAATCTAATGTGTTCTTTTCATGCTTTTTATTCAAGCTGTGAAACTCTCCTCAAGGAACCTGATTTGATACCAATTGAAGAACATAAGCTTATACTGAGAGGGGGGTGAACAGTATAAGATCACTTTTTAACTTTTTCCTTTTACTTCAAAAAATAATGCAATGAACCAATAGCAAAATCAAAGCAGTAATCAAACTAATGTACAAGTCATCACACAATTAAGACACCAATATAACGTGGTTCACCCAAGATGGGCTACTCCACAGAGAAAATATTTCACTAAATTTTCTCAATCAAATCCTTTGGGAATCCTTCCCAATTACAATGTTTATGGACTTCCTATCCAAAGGATAATCCTTCCCCTAATCAAATATTTATGAGCCTCCTGCCCAAAGGAGATGTCCTATCCCCCAAAGAAGTATTTATGAGCCTCCTACCCAAAGGGGATGTCCTATCCCCCAAAGCTCTGCAAATGATACTTCAGAAGATCACTACCTCTTCTGTCGATAGCAGGTGGAACTCCTTTCCACATAAGACATCATGTCCTCCTTGCTCTAGCTCTAGAGACTTTTGTCCTCACTGATCACCTCCATAGTTGCTCATCAACACCTGCACTAAACACGACCAGTCGGTCTAACACAAGTCCTCTCAAAATCTATCACAAATCTACACAAAACTCAATCCTCTGGTCCAACAAAAATCTGCTCTCAAATCTCTATTAGATCTGTCCCAAGCTTAAGCCAAAAGCTTGAACAAATCAATCACAACTGCTCATAATTCTTCACCAAGACTTCATAAAATCCATACACAAGTTATTCAACAAGAACCTATCCAAATCAGTCCACAAGTTCTCCATAAGAACCTATCCAAATCAGTCCACAAGTTCTCCACAAGAACCTATACAAATTAGTCCACAATTTCTCCACAAGAACCTGCCCAAATCTGTCCTAGCAAGCTCACCAATAACTTGCCCAAATTAGCTCAAGTAAGTTTACAAAGAAAATTGCCCAATGTGAACACACAACGAGAATTATTAGAGACCCAATGTGTTTCATCCAATCATATCAAATCAATCTCATAGAAGCATAAAGAGAATTTGTAGAGACTCAATATGTTCTATCCTTCAACTTTCAATCTCAACTCAAATAAATATCATAGAAGCATAAACATAATTGTTAGAGACTCAACATGTTCTATCCTTCAAATCTCAATCTCAACTCAAATCAATCTCATAGAAGCATAAATTGTTAGACTCAATATGTTCTATCCTTCAACTTTCAATCTCAACTCAAATCAATCTCATAGGAGCATAAAGAGAATTGTTAGAGACTCAATATGTTCTATCCTTCAACTCAAAAATAATATCTTTCTCAAATCAAAATAAAGATAGAAGTAGTAAAATTTCACAAGATCTTGAACCACAACTCAATAATTGTCAATAATGTAATATCAAGGAATCAACTCCTCCAACATAGAACCATAACTTGCTATCAAACCCTAGCCAAGTTAGTTTTCAAGAACTCAAAGAAATCTCTCTCTAAGCATCAAAAAGGGGTTCAAGATATTTCCAACTTCTATAAAATGGGAATGCTCAACTTAACCACACAACCAAGTTTATCAAGCAAAGTATAACTTGATAAAATCAAATCTCAAAGGAGCAAGCCCAACTCATGTATCAAGTAAAGCATAACTTGATCAACTCAATCTCAATGGAATCAATTTCAAAACCAAACTCTCAACAACCAAAAAACTCAATTAGGGTTTCAACAACTTATAGAAATGGCATAAGCTTCTCACTCAAAAAACCTAAAGCAAACTTCAAATGCTTCCACTCTCATAAACCAGAATTATGCAATAACTCATAAACTCATCATGATCTCATAATGCATAATCAATACTTCCACTTTCAAAAAATAAGATCCACTCCAAATAAGGAAACTTAATTTAATCCTTTTCACTCCAAACTTATTTTCAAAAAACCATAAATCAATAATAACCATGGAAGAATGTGCCCATACCTTTACTTTGATGAAGAAGGAGAACTCAAAATCTGTCACAACACTAACTCTCAATTTGCCACAAATTAGAGTTAGAAACAATGGAATAATGCACAATGATAAGAGTCCTAATAACACCTTATCACTCTAACTCATCAATAATCAAAACTCACAAATATACATATCAATAATATTCCTTTACACCTTATAACTCCTACTTAATATATCACAAAATAACTTCAACCTCAAAAATAATTACAAGAGAATATCCACTCAATAACTCCAAAGGCTTTCTAACCCCAATATGACATTAAGCACAATTATTCCTTAAACCCTTATAACTTCTAAAACACATTTACTTCTAAATGCATTTACCATATAAACATTAAGCATCAATAATAACAATGCCAAAGCAATATTTCTATTTAACCTTATACCTCCATCCAATTACCAACAATAATTGCCAAGTCAAATAAAATATTCCACATTATCAACAAAAGATTTACCTTGGCAAAAAATCAATTCTCCAACCTTCGGAGAAGTGTGGAGACACAACCATAAGCGCAAAAGCACTTCCTCCTCCAAAATCATGGCCCAAAGCAACTGTTGTACCACATGCACAATAATCTGTGACCAAAAATGAAACACACCCAACGCGAATCGATCTCAACACCTCTACCTAGTGAGTGCCTTCGCTCCACTGCCTCCGTAGTTGGAGCACAAGTGTGTTGCAAATGTGAAGAGGGTTACGGCCTAGAAATATCTAGTTTTTCTAGGCTCAGTGTGAAAAAAATAGTGTTTGTCGAGAAGGTTTAATTGTCGGCAAGATTTTATTTTATATTTTTCCTCTCTTGATATTCTCTCCTCTCCCTATTCTCTTGTATTCCTTTTCCCCTATTATTTTGCCCCTTATCTCTCCTTTCCTTTCCCTTATCCCTCCGTGTCGACTCCCTTCCTCCTTCTCCAACTTCCTTCCTCACCTTCCTTACGTTCTATATATATATATATATGTAAGTTTCTGAATATAGAATATAAATGAATAAAATTGGAATATGCCCACAATATGGTATCAGAGTCGAGGCCAGAGGCACGCTCGATGAGATAGACTGGAATATAGAGAGTGTGGCATGTGAACCAAGAATGGATGCGGCATGCATCCTGAGGAGATGTTAGGGACAGTTGGAAGCAGACAGCTGAGCCAGACGGGCTTGGCGAAGCGCATGCAGTTCGAGGAACTGACATGGCAGGTACATGATTCGAGGTATACTAACAAGGACATGTGGTAGTGGCATACGGATCGAGGTGGTGACACAACTACTAGCGAGGAGGGCAGTCATTGGTTAAAGCAACAACAAAAGGAGTTGACGTCGATTGCCCGAAGGCAATCGATTTTTCATAGTCGCATTGGGGTTTTTAAACCCCAAATTTCCCCACACACGATGAATGTGGGATATTAAGTTCAATTTTTTTTAAAAAAAATCACCATCGCTTGATATTATAGAGGCTCTCGTGCCTCTATTGTCTCAACCGACAGCCGTGGGCTAGCGGTTAAAACCTTCCACTAGCAAAGGAGAAGACCCGGGGTCGAATCCCACTGGGTTAGGAAAATCAAAGTTTTTTTTGTGGTTATCGCCACAAAGGAGCCTTAAGAGGTAGAGCGGGAGGATTTGTTTTTAGAGGAGCCATGCGGTGTAGTGGCAAAGGTGCTCGTTAGCTTGCATGAGGTCACGAGTTCAAAACCCGTTGGAGTGCATTTCATAAAAGGTTTAAAAAAAAAGGTTTTATTAGTTTTTTTTATTAAAGTTGCTTTTAAATTGAATTTAATTTTCAAATAAATGCTTTTAATTATTTTATTAATATAGTTATTTTTAATTTATTAAAAGCATTATTGATTATTAAATTAAAAAAAAAGGCTTTATAAAAAATTTGAAAACCTTTTTTTTGGAGAAAAAATGTGAAAAGTGGAAAGTGAAAATTTGCATATTGTGAACCTGGAAAAGTGATGGGAAGTCTTCCGGAATGCCCATTTAGTGCTGCCCCTTGGAACCCCGTTCAAGGCTAAAAATTTTTTTTGTAATAAACTCAACGGCTGTAAAAGGATGAAAATTTTAACCTCAAAGACTCTGATGAAGTTGTTTTTTGTATTGATGAGTAGATGATCAGATCAATCAGATGCTATCATGCCCTTTGTTCTATTTTACAAAGAGAGAATTCCGAATGGTTTGATGAAAAATTTTGGAGATATGGTTTGCATATAGTTTTCAATCAATTAGAAAATGCGGTCATAGCCCACCAAAGGAATCTAGATTTTGGTTACGAAGCTGACTCAAAAGACAACATATTCGGACAACGAGTGAAGTCTGATTCAATTGAAGTCATACCTAAGGAACAATCCAGTGATAGTTATACACCTACGCTCGCATAGAATTGAGTGGGAGCTAAAGAAGACGGATCCGGAGCCGGTTGGAATCCGAAAACTAAAGAACCAACCAACCCTCAGATCAGTGACAGTGCTTCTCTTCAAATATTAGAACCACCTGAGCCAGCTACCCCTAAAATCATCCTCATCAATGATAACAAGGATTCCATTGCTAAAAATTTTGGGCAGCCAGTACTGGGAGATCCACAACAAGAAGAACAAGAAATCAGTGAGAGAATTAAAAAAGCTATATTTGATTTGAACTTGTAATTACTTTTCTTTGTTATTGCTTATATTAGTCAAATCAAATTTTAATTTCAAGTAGTAGAAATGGCCTCAAATACAAGTCTCCCAATTCGTGAGTTTAATGGTAGTGATTATGAATACTAGTCAATAAAGATGAAAACTATGTTGATTGGCAAAGGTTTATTGGATATTGTAACAGAAGGGTATACAGAACCCAAAAATGCTGAATGGGCAGCTTTGAGTGCTGCAGATAAAAAAATTAGAAAAGAAGCCTAAAAAAATAATTCCTCTGCCCTATGCTATTTACAAGCAGCCCTAGATAAAAGTATCTTTCCTAGAATAGCATCATGTGTCATAGCTCAATATGCTAGAATGTTTTGAAAGAAATATTTCAAGGTAGTGATCAAGTAAAATAGGTTAGACTTCAAACACTGAAGAGAGATTTTGAAAATATCAGAATGCAAGAAAATGAGAAAGTAGAAGACTACTGCGTATGGGTTAAAGTCGTAGTAGATAAAATGGTCACTCTAGGTGAAGATATTAAGCCTAATTTTATGGTAAAGAAAGTGTTGCGAACACTTCTTCCGAAGTGGAATCATGTAGAAATCATTATTGAAGAGTCAAAATATTTGACTACTCTTTCTTTTGAAGCACTGATTGGTTCTCTTCTTTCACATGAAGAAATATTGTAGGACACTCCTTCCACCAACCATGGAGGAGATGATAAAGCCTTCTATTCACAATAAGGAAGAGGTAGAGGTCATGGCAAAGGCCAGCACAGAGGAAGAGGCAGGAATAGTCCACGAGGTGGAACCCCAAGCAGAGGAGGATCTTCAAACAGAGGTGGAGGTCAGAATAGAGGTGGACAATAGAGTAAATGAAAGCATCTAGGTCAAGGAAAAGGAAGTGATAAGTCAAATAAAGTTTGCTACAATTGTGGTAAACTTGGCCATTATGCTCATGACTATTGGTCAAAGACTTCATAAGGGAGCAGCAGTAGCCAGAGCAGTCAGTATGGCAATTTTGGAGAAGAGGAAGGAACCACAAATATTTTTCTCTCATATGGTCAGTCAGATCAAAACCTAAATGACACCTATATTTTAGACACTGGGTGTTCAAATCATATGAGTGGCAAAGAAGAACTCTTTACTACCCTATATTCTTCCTACAAATCCAACATTAAATTGGGGGACAAGTCATTGGCGATTGAAGGCATTGGAGCCATGGCAGTTCTAACTAAAGAAGGTGTTAGGCAAGTAAGTGATATCTATTACACACCCCATATCCAACACAATATTTTAAGTGTTGGTCAAATGTTAGAAAAGAACTACAAGTTGCTTTTTGATGAGGGTAAATGCACCATTTTTGATAAAAATAATAGTAATAGAATCATTACACAAGTGCCAATGACAAAGAACAAGTTATTCCCTTTAAATTTTGGTTAGTCAAGGAGAGATCAATTAGCAAATGTTGCTATTTAAAATTCAAGTGTGTTGTGGCACTTGAGATACGGTCATCTGAATTTAGCTAGTTTGAAGATGTTAACCTCTCAAGCGATGGTGACCGAACTTCCTAAAGTTCAAGATAATAAAGAAGTCTGTGAAGGTTGTGATTTGGGTAAGCATGTCAAGGCCAAATTTCCATTAGGGCAAGCATGGCGGGCCAGTTATCCACTCCAATTAGTGCATTTGGACATCTATGGTCCAATGCAGACCAAAAGCATTGGTAACAACTCTTTCTTCTTTTCATTGATGATTTTTCAAGAATGTGCTGGATATATTTTTTGAAGCATAAAGATGAGGCATTTTATTGCTTCATAGATTTTAAAGCAAGAGTTGAAAATGAGAGTGGATATTTTGTTACGTGTCTCAGATCAGATAAAGGATGAGAATACTCCTCTAATGAATTTTTGAATTTTTGTAAAGAACATGGAATAAAGAGGCAGTTCACTACTGCCTACACTCCACAACAAGAATGGTGTAGCTGAGAGAAATAATTGTACCATTGTAGATATGGCAAGATCTATGCTTTAGACAAAGCATTTGAGTAATATGTATTGGGCAGATGCAGCCAAGACTAGTGTGTATATTTTTAATAGGAGCCCTACTTCAAGTTTGAAATGGAAAACTCCTTACCAAGCATGGTATGGTAAGAAACCAAATGTCAAGCATTTCAGAGTGTTTGGTTCACTAGCATATTCTCATATTCCTGATGAGCTAAGAAAAAAACTTGATCCAAATAGTCAGGCATGCATATTTGTAGGGTACTATGAGAACACAAAAGCTTACAGACCCTACAGTCCCAGGACTCGAAAGATTGTGCTTTCTAGGGATGTGATTTTTTATGAAGGGGGAGAATGGGGTAAGCCCCAAATATTTAGTGATGATGAATCCAATGATGCAGTTTCTAAACAAGTGCAACGACAATCACCATAGAAAGGTAAGAATTCTCCTCCCACAAGCCCAAGTTCATCTTCTAGTTCAACTTCTTCACCAAGTCCTTCTTCGTAGAAGTCAGTAAGTTCTTCATTGATGGATATTGATTATCCATATAGAGGTAAGAGAACACTCCAACATCATCCATCTTATCAGATGTTGGATAAAAACTTTCAAAGAAGATATACTAGAAGTCAAGCTAGTGAAATTATTTCAATCTTGCAAAGACTTGAAAATATGCATTTGTATGGTGATGATGACTCCCAAGAACCTCGAGGAGATATAGTTAACTATGCCTTGTTAACTAGTGCACAACTTGAACCTTCTAGTTATGAGAAGGCATGTACTCAAAAAATTTGGCAAGATGCCATGAAAGAGGAGATAACCTCTATAAAAAACAACGACACTTGGGAGCTGGTAAAGCTTCCTAAAGGTAAGAAATGTGTTGGATGCAAATGGGTCTTCAAGACCAATTTCAATGCTGATGGAAGTATTCAAAGGCACAAAGCAAGATTGGTTGCAAAAGGATTTACATAGAAATATAGAATTGATTATGAAGAGACTTTTTCTCCTATAGCCAGACAAGAGACTATCAGAATAGTTCTTGCCTTAGTTGCACATAAGGGATGGAAAGTCCAACACATGGATGTAAAGAGTGCATTTCTCAATGGTTACTTGATAGAAGAAGTGTATGTTGAGCAACCACAGGAATTTGAAGAGAAATACAAGGAACATCTTGTTTACAAACTGAAGAAGGCACTTTATGGCCTCAAGCAGGCATCGAGAGCTTGGTACTCATGCATTGATGGGTACTTTAAAGATTATGGATTCATCAGAAGCAAAAATGAACCCACACTCTACTACCTTAATAAAGGTAATGACATCATCATAGTTTGTTTGTATGTGGATGATCTTATTTTTATGGGTAGTAATGAAAAAGTGAATATGGAGTTCAAGAACTCCATGATGAAGTAGTTTGAGATGAAGGATCTCGGCTTAATGCACTATTTCCTTGGAATGGAGTTTCATCAATCAGATACAGGGATCTTCATCTGTCAACATAAGTATGCTTGGGACATGATCAAGAAGTTTGCTATGGAACATTGCAAACTAGTTGTAACTCCAGTTGGACATGGGATCCAATTATGCAAATATGATGGAGCACCAAAAGTTGATGTGACCACTTTCAAAAGCATGGTCGGGAGTTTGATGTTTCTCGCCAACACTAGACCTGATATTCAGTATGTTGTTTCTCTTGTCTCTCAATTTATGGCTAGCCCTTCTGAGCTGCATTTGTAGGCAACTAAGAGAATTCTCAGATATGTGAAGGGTACATTGGATTTTGGAATCCAATACCATAAATGTAACACTATCAAGCTTGTAGGCTTCAGTGATAGTGATTGGGGTAGCAACATTGATGATAGGAAATCAACTTTAGGGAACTGTTTTAGTTTGGGATCAGGACTAATAACTTGGAGTTCCAAAAAGCAAACAGTGGTAGCTTTGTCTTCTACAGAATCTGAGTATGTAGCAGTCACCTATGCTAGTACTCAAGCCTTGTGGTTAAGAAAAGTGCTGGAAGAGATTGGAGAGCAACAAAGTGGTCCATAAAAAATCTACTGTGACAACATCAATGAAATTTAGTTGGCATACAATCCAATCCACCATAGTAGAATGAAGCATTCTATTGCACTTTGGAGAATGTTGTAGATATCTTTAGCAAAGCGATGGCTAAAGATCAATTTATAAATCTGAGAGACTATGTTGTTAGTCCTCTCAAATTTAAGGGGGAGAATGTAGAAAATGTGAAGAGGGTTACAACCTAGAAATATCTAGTTTTTCTAGGCTCAGTGTGAAAACAACGGTGTTTGTCGGCAAGGTTTAATTGTCGACAAGATTTTATTTTATATTTTTCCTCTCCTAATATTCTCTCCTCTCCCTACTCTCTAGTATTACTTTTCCCCTATTATTTTGCCCCTTATCTCTCCTTTCCTTTCCCTTATCCCTCCATGCCAAATCCCTTCCTCCTTCTCCAACCTCCTTCCTCACCTTCCTTACGTTCTATATATATATGTAAGTTTATGAATATACAATATAAATGAATAAAATTGGAATATGCCCACAAAGTGCCCAATGAAACTCTCAAGCGCCACTCACCGTTTTACCTTCCCTTTACTCACAAAGATTAAAGACAAACATATTTGTCTTCCTCACAGGCATACAAAATCAGAATTTAAACACAAAGCAATATGAAACTTGAAAATCACAGAGCAATCCAAATTTGAAGGTAATCGCGCAAATCGGAGGTGCATTGAACCTTAGGAATTAATGCCCTTTAATAGTCTTTTGCATCCCATGCAAGTTGACATCGGCATTGTAAGTCTTTTACATGAGCACCGCTAAGGGTTTAGAAACCCTTTCAATAATAATAATTATTTTATTAATAATAAACTTAACTTAAAACCTTTTCAAAGGTTTGAGTTAATTTATTTATTAATAATCAAAATGGAATTTTAAGGTTTTTTCAAGGAGCAAAACATTTTCATTAAGCCAAGATGGTTTTAATAAAAACCCTTAATGAGTCCAGATGGTTTTAAGAAAAACCTTTAACCTTGTCACCATGGTTTTAATAAAAACCCTTAAACAAACATCATGGAACTTTCAAGATATTTTTGGCACCAAACTCTTTTTGACATCAGCACAAATTCCTTTTGACATCAACACAAACTCCTTTTGATATCAATGACAACTCACAAACATGAAGCTAGGCAGCATACCCAAAATTGCCAACAATAATACTAAGATGAATCTATCTAGATACTTCTTGAACACACTATTCATTAGATTCATGAAGGCAATCAATGCATTCATTAATCCAAATGATAGCATTATGAAATCATAGTATCCATATCAAGTTTTAAAGGTCATATTATGGGTATATTTTTCTTAATTCTTAGTTGGTGATAACCTAATCTCAGATATATTTATAAAAATATGGTAACACATTTCAAATTATCAAAGATATCATATTTTAATAGTTACCTTATTCAACATTCAATAATCTCTACATAGTTTCAAGGAATCATAATTTTTTTTCACAAACAACACTAGAGCACCCTAAGGTGACACACTTGGTTTGATTAGACTCTTTTTCAACAAGTCCTAAAATTGAACTTTTAGCTCCTCTAACTCAATAGAAGTCATTATGTAATATATCCTAGAAATAGGTTAAGATCCTGACATTAACTCAATAGTGAAATCAAATTCCCTTCAAGCTGTAGACCTAGAATGTATCTAGAAAATACATCCTAAAACTCATAAAGAATTTAATGCTTCTTAAAACTTCTTCATCTCCTTTTTCTCCAGTATTACCATTGATATTCATTACATAGAGTAAGCTACCTATTTTGATAGCTTTATTTAATTGCATAGATGAAAGCAAGTGGGGTTGTAAATAACCTCACCCACTTTGAACTCTTACTCACCTCTTATCCTTATCGGTATAGTCCATCCACCTATCTTGAAAATTGATTAAGGCTCCATGTGCCTTCATCCAATCCATCCCTAGGATAATGCCAAAGGTGTGAAGAGGTGCCACATACAAGTTACATATAGTAAACCCTTTAGGTAGAGTTATCTCTAATATAGGTAAAAATTGATCCACTAAGTAGGTTTTCCTAGAACCATACTCGACTTTCCATCCTTGTGCCAAAAATATAGGTCTTTCCAACATATCCCTGATAATACTAGTGGAAATATAATTATTTTTGGCTCCACTATCTATCCAAATTTTTATGTCTTTAGCAAATAGGTTACCATTTAACAACATTGATATTGCTTGACCATCTAAAGTTTGACTTCAGTAGCACCATAAATTTGGTACGACGACTCATCCACTCTATGATTAGACTCTACTCTTTGAGGGTAATTTCAAGCATAGTGAGGACCCCCACAAATATAAAATATTGCCTTAGGTGCATGGGATTTATCCTGTGTCCTTTCCCCTATTTCTTATTTTAGTGTCGAATCATGTTATTTTAGGGGATTACGATTGAATCCATATTTCTTATGAAATTTCTTCTTGTTTTCCCCTGAGTTTTCATTGTTCATATTATTGAACTTTGGATTGTTTTTATCTATATTATTTTGATCCTTATCCTATTTCATGAATCCCACACTTTTTCTTATCCTCAAATCTTGCTTTTCACTTATTTAAATTCTTGAATAATTGAAGAAGGTCCTTCTTATTTGAAGGTTAGTTTCTTCCTGTCTAGCTAGGTTGTATGCCTCTTGCAAGATTTTCAGTTTGAGAAGATTAATTGCTATCCATATTGTAGGGTCCAACCCTAGAATAAAATTATTCACCTTAAGAAGTTCATTGTTATCATATTCTAGAACATATTTTAAAAGTCTCACATATTTTTGATAATATACTTCTAAAGATAGTGACCCTTGTTGAAGGGTAGAGAACTCTTCAAATTTCTCAATATAAAACTAGTCTGTGAGAAATATTTTCTTAAAATCCTTAATGAAATATTCTATTTTAAGGTCCATGGTTTGAATTTATTTTCCCGAGTTGTATCTTTCCCACCACTCTAGGCCCACCTCTAAAATATGTATAGTAGCCCACGTAGTCTTAGTCTTAGATGAGTAATTTTTCAAGAAGAAGATTTCTAACTTTTTCAACCATACCTCGATCACATATCCTATTTTTCCATTGAATTTAATTATCTTAGCACCCTTAAGGTCTCTTGCTAGCTCAACCTCGATTCAGACTATGCCATCTTGGCTCCTTTGGACAATATTTTCTTCCTACCAATCCTCTCTACTTCTAGCATGAGCCTCTCTAATGACCAAAGAGTCTATTAACTTTGCTTGTTGTTTGAATCACTCTTGGAGCAGTTTCACCAAGGAGGAAAGATATTTTGTCCCTCTATCATATTTTGATGTTCTGCCAACATTCCTCTTTGATTTCTTGCCATATTAGGCCCTTAACCAGAGTTGACTTCCTAGTCTTCTTACTAGGGTTTAAAGTTCATCTTGCCCTTTGTACAATATTATCCTATGGTGTAACTATTTTGGTTTTCTTAAAAGAACTTACCTTTTGAATAGGTGTCATTTCCTATTCATACAAAGGAATTAGGTAAGCTACAATTCTCTCATAACTATACTTAATTTTGTTAACTTCATTCTACTCATGAACTAACAATCTCAATTATCATCTAGGGTCACCATTACCTTCTTGCAAGATGTATAACCCAAAGTCGCACATCAAGTCAAATCTCAACCTAAGAACACTCTACGAAATCTTCTAGTCCTATGATATAGAGCTCTTATACCAATTGTAACAACTTAAATCTACCAACCCAATTTTTTTTTAAGAACACTTACAAAACAAAGGCTCCCAAGGGAGATACTCTTACTTTAATTATTTCAGCATACAAGGCTCCACCACATTTGAGTTCCAAATCATTGCAGACAACACTCAGTGGATAGGAGATGCCAACTCCCATAATTTTTGGGGTTCACATTGCTAAACCTACATGTTTATAAGGATGACATAAGTGGTCCTCCCATATTTCCTATACCTTCCTTAGTATAGGACCATGTGACCACGACATAGGGATTACCCTTTAATATCAATAACACTTAAAGGGAAACACCAATTCCCTAACCTAACTCTAACTCCTTCTAGATAGATTATTTGACATACAACCTTGGTGCTTAGTTACCATGACTCCGTGGGCTAACTAAGGTTATTTATATTTTGATGACAACTAAAATGATCTCCAGGTCCTTCATGATCAACGAGTCATCATTGTTGCCTTATGGATAGGTTTTTCCACACTTGATCCTACTCGTTCAAGGTGTGACTACTCACAAGTCTAGCTATTGTATACACACAACTCCTTCCAAGTTCATGAGATCCTAACTATTGCATTCTTGCAACTTCTTCTAGGACTCTTGTCTACCTAGCTATTGCATTCATGCAACTCTTTATAGGACTCTCATCTACTTGGCTATTGCATTTATACAAATCCTTATAGGATTAGGTTTCATGGAGAAGAGGAAATATTCTACCCATCCCAAGGATAGATAACAATATCAATATTTATCATAAAGCTAAACCAAAGCATAAGTAGAAAATCACATTGCAATATTTATCTCAAATGAAATGCACCAAAAAATGGATTTCTCTTAACCATAAACCAAACTATGCTCTTATCAAAACTTGAATTCCAAAAGCTTTCCATCAACATTTATGCATTCATGCATTTTAAATAGTTAATGGAGCACATTAATATCCATCTCAAGAGATCACTCAGGAGTGCAACTCCAAGCTAACATTAAACAATGTAATATTTTAGTTGTACAATAATCAACATTTAATGTTTAACTTAATTAATACAAGTCCTCAAATTTCATATTTAAAGCAACACCATTCAAAAAAATAAAATAAACTCTTCATTGCACAAGGAAACATCATAATACATCTTCAGAAATAAGAGTCAATATTACAGTTCTTTCAAGAAATACAAGCATTTTCTTATTTAAAAAATATCATTTTGAAAGGCTTATGATCATCTCCCAAGGTCTTCTATCAACTAATTCCACAAGCTTCTTTGATGGAAAAATCACCCCCCATTTATGAATTTTACATAAGGATTAAAATAAATCTAAATGTAATACAACTTAAAACATGCCTTACTCTATTATGCAACAACCAAGCACAACAAGCAAGCTATCCTTCGTTTATTTAAAAAAATCATCTATTTTTAAACAACCAATATATTAAATCATTCCATATCAATCCAGGGGAAGCCCATACTTCTCCTTATAATGATCCTAAATCCACATAGATCTCAAGAATCATTATAAATATCTTCTCTTTTAAAAATCCAATTACAACATTCTAAACAATCCAAGAGAATCCCATACTTCTCTTTGTAATGATCCTTAATACACATAGATCTCAGGAATCATTATAGATAAAACAAAATGTTCTAACAATTTCTAAAGAAGCCCATACTTATCTTTGTAATGATCCCTTAATCCACATAGATCTCAAGAATAATTACAAATATTTTATTTTTCAAAGCCAAAAATAAACAATCATCTAAAAGACATGCTTCAATAATTCTTATCTTCCAAAGAAAGGTCATGCTCTACTATACTTATATAAATATAAACAAAGTAAAACACTTAATTATACTCAATATAAGTCCAAGCATTAACATCAAGCCTTCTAATTATTTAATACTTTATTATACTAACATAAATAAAGTGCTATAATATTAGGCTTTAAACTTAACAACGAAAGCACACGAGCTAAACGTGACACCACAAAACCAAAAGAAACATTTGGGTACTCTACTAAAAAATGAATGAAGGCTTGAGCTACGTAGGTGTAGCAAACTAGCACCCCAAAACACAATCCAAAAAAATACCAAGGACCTGAATTCTATAGGAAAGCAATGCCAAAACCCCTAACCTAAACCAAAATGATGACTCACATAGGGTGATGGTAAAAAGTTGAAAACATAGGCAAACTAGGGTTGACCAAATGGACATATAGAGGAAGCTCTAAAAATTGAAACCAAACCAAGTAACAGTTTACAAGAAACAAAGAAAGGCAATCAACAAGCCACCAAAGGGATTTCTACTAGGTTCTACACACACAACCCATATCCAACGACGCCAGGAGCACTCAGAAAATAGGAAGATAAAATAAAATACACGTGGGTGACTACAACATGGGAGCATATGTGCCATAAACCAACACTAGACTTGATGCAGAACATAAAGCAATGCAAAGTGATTGTAAAAGATGTAGGTCCATACAACAGTGAACACAAACAAAGTCTCAACCAAGCAACATGGTAATGGGCATTCAAAAAAGATACCAAACTAACTACAATCTACTCTAAACTAGAATATCATGCACAAGAAACATCCATAAGATCTCAAACTTAAGAAAAGCATTCATAAAGAGATCAAAACATAGTATGAAACCTAATTTAGCTCTCCAACATTATTTAGATTGATGCACTACTGCCTTGATCCTCCTTCCTCAAGCCTTCCAAGCCAAAAATCTCCCCTCTCTACCCAACACACACTCCTTAAGGAGCTAGGAGGTGTGGGTGTGCATCACAACATAGTGGTATTTAATAAAATGTCCAAGAAGATGATATCCCAAAAATATCACCACAAGGATTTATTGAAAAGCCACTTACAAATGTAACGTAACACTCTTTAATAAGGATCTTAACTTATATTTTAATTAATATTTGTTTTTAATATTATTTAATTTCAACATAGGGTCAAAAAAATTGTTCAAATTTTAAATAAATTCATAGCTCTCAAGTATTAATATCCAGAGCTAATTAATACTTAATGAGCCTAAAATATTAAGCACTATAAAAATCTATGCACACCAAACACAAACATGGATTTCATTCAGTGCTATTTCACACCATTATTTTATCCTTGAATAAGTGGCCCTTTTTAAGATAGTCTAATGCTATCACTGACCTATTAAGGAGACTCATTATAAGTAATGTCCCAACCTAATGATGTGAATTTAAAATATGCAAAATGCAATGCAACTACACGAAGGATAATATTTCTTGTTACCTTGAGCTATCGATGATCAAGTCATCATCATATTTTCCCTAGGTATCCCTCATGGTAGGTGGTTTACCCATACCCCCCACCATGGAGAAGTTACTTGATCCTTAATCCATAACTACATTAGTGGTATCATGTTCCATGCTTAAGAAAGCAATGACTCCATTATTCAATCATCATGAAAGAAATTATGCCATTACATAATAAAATCAATACATAGTTTATTACATATAAAAAGTTCTACCAAGTAGGGGTGTTAAAATTACATTAAATAAAACATAAAATCACACTCTAATATAATAATGTACCATGGTACTTTGGCATGTGCCAAATAATATACTATTCTCCAACAATAATATAAATAATGATCAATATCCGAACATAATAACAAGGATTCCATGTTTTGTAGTTTTTAAAATCTCAAGGAATTATCCTAGAGTATTGCCTATTACCTTGAAGGTATCCATTTTCTATAATTCAATGGACAACCCATACATCTTGACCCAAACTGGTAGTAGGGATAAGTTTACATTTTTAGGTGCAAATCCTTCATCCCAACAGGTAGGGAAGAGCTCTTCCCATAAAATAGGGACCTGCTTTAGGATTATATCTCTTTCCTCTCTAGATTAGAAAACGGCTAGGAATAAACCTTTGGAAAAAAATATAGACTCACTTCTAGAGACTTCCATCTTCTATCAATCCATTTTCTGAGAGCTAAAGCCCTTAGCCAAGACCCATTAAAGTTACCAAGGACTACCTTATATTTGAGCAATGATATTTTTTGCTTTGTGATTTCCTTCCTAAGATCTACTACTAGGGATAATTATAAGGATTTATCTATAAATTGATCCATGGGAAGGAAACTATAACTTGATATCTACTAAAATTTACTAGTATATCCTATAACAATTATATTATTTGAAAATAAACCTACAATAATATGCTTGCAAAAATTCTAAGATAATGAAGGGACTAATTAAAATTAGCTAATAAATTCTATGCCCAAACAAAATATCCCACCTCATTGATGCCCTAGCCCACCATTGCTCCTCCCATCACCAAAGCCTGACTAATAGGTATTTGTAATTTTATTTCTCGTTACTTGTAAAATTATCACTATCATTGTTCCATATGGTTGAATTCATAGGGTCATATCTCCCTCAATATTTTTAGGTTCCTTCATATGATTAATCATTTTAAATATCTTCAAATTTCATACAAAATGGTCTAAGAATATTATGAATCAGATAATACTTCACAAAGATATGACTCTTGAAAGATGATATGATTAAAATTTTGATTTATGAAAGGATTTTATAATATTAAATATTAGCCTTGCATGCAAAATTGGGTATCTACAATGGCATTATACATGTATTTATGGATCTCAATCTCATTCTCTCAAATAGGGAATGTAAATATAGAAGCTTAGTTGAAAGTAGAAGGTGGCATGGATATGATATCGAAGGACTTACATATTAGGCCATAAGTGGTTGAACAAAGGGGTAATCATGTAGGGTAAGCATTGATAAGTACCTTAAATAGTTTAAAGTAAATGGAACCTGAGGATAGATTAGGAATACTACACTAAAAAATCTTGGCTAGGATATGATTAAGAAAATTATTTTGTCCATATGTTGCATGATTAATGTAACTTTATGTAGAAGGAATAACTCATTAATTATAAATGACTACATGGTTTAATGTTAACTTCATGAGGACTGAATAATTTTTTGTTTGTTTAAATTATTGAATTGTTGCATAATTTTATGTTGATTTCATGTAGATGTAGTTACACTCCATGATTCTCTATTTTGTTATGTTGGTTTCTTGTATTTACATACCTCATAGAACAATTAATTCTCTTGGGTAAGGGAAAATAACCAATGAAATTCCTCACAAAAAATCATAATTAGGTGATAAATCATCCCAATGACGTTCTCACTCCTCATATCTCAACAGGTAAAGGTATATTCCTTATTTGGAAATCTTAGATGAGTTATTCATAGAGGGAGTATATATCATATGAAACAACCTAAAATAACAAATGTCATGATTAGTTTGATTCAAGTAAATAAAAATCTTAATATAAAGTAGACTTTTTGTGTCCTTGATCATGAACAATGATTGTATTCGCTATTGGGTGGTTGATTCATGATTGTTAGTTGTAGGATACAAATTTTATTTTTATTATGAAGTGGAAAAACTTAACAGTCTAGTGTTGGCAGATGCCATTAATACAATTACCCATTATTTTAAAATAAAGATATTATTTTTTGAACTATACACTTTTGGAATGAATTTCATGATCATTTTTATGTGCAATAGAACTAGTTATGCACTACATGCATATGATTCATTGTTCTTGCTATATGTGTGGAAGTTTTATATAGTTTATTGGTTGGTCTACAAGTTGTAATCAAACAAATAAAAGTTGATGGAAAAATTGCTAAAAAGAGGTTATATTGAACTTAAATAAACTACAAACAAGTTTGGAAAAAATTAATGTAGAACCTATTATGTAATAGTTTTATAATATTGATTCTAAAATATAGATATAAAAGAAAAATTATTAAACTATGCCCTAATATTGTAATAATAAAATAATAATATAGATCTATATTGATGTTTTGTCTTGGGAATTATCTTGTATAATTTTGAATTCTAGATATTTAAACTTGATTATAGATCATGTGATACCAAATGATGGATCATTTTAGCTAAACCTATGTTCTTATAAATTTGATAATATAAAGTATTGCTTTCAAATATAACCTTAATCCAATCATGAAATTATAACTTGTGATCCAACGAACTAGGTGCTTTAACTATTAATATATTGATATCTATTTGTTAGAAATGTAAAAAAATTGCTTTGAAATCCATTGAATATTATGAAGAATTTTTAAAAAATGAGTGTGGATGCTAGTCATAGCCTACTTTGAATTGCTTATCCAATATCTATGTATTTTATGGAAGTTCAAATGAACCTTTTGTAATCATTCAATCAATTTATTTCATGCTGAGTTAAAATTATTGCTTGCTTTTTGGATAAACCCTTAAATTGATGGATTGTCCTATTACCAAATATTTGATGATTCCTTATGAATTTTGAGGTGAACTTGAACGTGTATAGAAGCTAAGTTATATTTGGATCAATTTTATAACAACAAATAGTATATGGTTTCTTTTGGGATATTTTTAGCATCATGAGCAAGTTAAAATTTTTGTCTCATACCCATATTGTGAAATCAACACTTAGATTCTACTATGACTAATGGTCTAAAGATAGCTTTTATTCATTTCAACTTGATTGTGATAACCATTTATTGATATTTAAAAAAAAAATATGTAGTAACAGCTAAAGCATGCAACTGGGGGTACATTTAGGGACACCCTCCCCATGAATTGAACTTGGGTCTATGCAAGGAGAGACCAACACCTTTACCATTATGGCGTCCCATCAGGGAATATTTATTGAGTTTTAATTTATGCTTGGTCTAGAATGTTGACTTTCAATAATGAGTGAAATTATTTTTTTTGCTAGATAACAAAGGGTTGTACTCGGGTCCCATACCCTTGATTAATTACAACTCTCTTATTTAGAGATTGAGAGTTTACAAATAGATTCACTTCTCATCTCAATTGAGATACTATAGCTAGAAACCTACATCATTTTACATAAAATGTCCGAATTCTTGATTTTTATTTTTTAGATATTTTTAAATTTTAAGTGTGAATACAAATATTCTAGAATTCAACATCATTATTCATATTTTTATAATAAAATTCACAATACAAAAACTCATCTCTACTATCTATGCATTGCATCTTAGTAGAGTAATATTTCCAAAACTGTTAGAGATAGAGTATATTACATCATTTGGGTCATGTAAATGTACCTTCCTAGGTACATACTTAGGACATTAGATTACTTTAGGGGGAAGTTATCTAGTTACTTCATGCAATGTAATAAATGCACAAGTGTCAATGTGCAAGTTGTATATGTGCAAGGTGTCCCTTGTACAACTAGGTAGAGTGTTGGCCAAGGAACCTATCTTCCTATATAAAAAGGGCCTCATTGTAACAAGCTTATAACAAGCTCGTAGCATATTCGTAGGTAGTAGCATAGTGTTGTGTAGATCACCATATATTGGTGATGGGTGCAATGTAGTCCAGTAGCTTTATTCATGGAGTGTCCATTTCCTCCATAGCTACATTGTATTCATTTCCATCATTTCTATTTATAGCATATTTCAGTCATCTCGTAGATTTACTTTCTTTCATATTATTCTGCATCTTGTGATTGCTATCTCCCATTGCATACTGCATCAAAATCTAATAGTGGTATCAGAGCCACGGTAGATCTAGCCATAGTAGATCGATAGGAAAACCACCATTATCATTAAGCCTGAGTTTTTTGTCAACCTGACGCACCTTTGGACCAACCACTATCAAAAAATCTCAGAAGAGTCTAGGTGGTAGAATTAGGGAGAGCCACAAGTGAGGACTGAAAGAAATATCAGTTCCAAAAATACTAAGATTACATTTGGCTAGAGTCTTTCCATAGAGTTGCAGGAAAAACTCATGAAGACTAGGACTCAACATTCAATCCACTAGATTGACAAATCAACTAGTGAAGATCATTCAAGATATCTAGAATTTGTTAACTATTGCCCAAAGTTTCTTTTGTTGTAAAAAATTAATTCTTAGATGATTGGGACACCTCCTACAATAGAAATCTAGGAGATTTCAACTTCGTTGCCCAAAGGTTGGCGTGCCTTCATAGTGTAGATATTAGTTCCTTGTGCAAGAAGAGAATATTATGGAAGAAGACTCCTGGAGAAGAGTCATGGTGAAGTTAGGAGATTAGAGATCTCCATTGCTAGATTGAGAACTTCATAGAAGAAGAAAAGGCCATAGAAGCCTTGATCCATAAGAAAAGGCCATATAAGCCTTGATCCAAAAGAAAAGGCCACATAAGCCTTGATCTAGAAGAAAAGGCCATAAAAGCCTTAATCCTATAGAAGATTCTAGATAAGGGTTCCTGAACCAAAAAGAAGACTCTAGAGAAGAGTTCATGAAATAGGAGGTTGGTGATCTCCTTTCAAATAAGTTAAAGAGATCAAGAGAAGATCTCATTGAAGAACTTCCAATATTGGAAGAAGAAGGACTAGGAGAGTCCTACTCGAATCTAAAGTAGTAGAATCAGAGATCTAGAAGAATATCTCACCACCAACACTTCTAGAAGTAGAATGTTGAAGAAAAGGTCTCAAGGAAGACTAGAAGAAGCTGCAAGATCAAAGACCTTGGAGAGGTCTCAATGAGCATCTAGTAAAAGTCTTGGAGAGCCTTATTGAAGAAATCATCAAAGGAGTTCTGAGGAGAACTCATTGGAGAAATTCACTATAGAATATAGTGAAATATTTGGGACAATTATCACCATCCAACAACAAGCCCAAAAGAAGAAGAAGAATTTGGTAGTGTAAAATCCCAGAAGAAGATTTAGAAGACCTCAAGATATTCAGAATCTTGAGAAGAAGATCCTGCTTGAAGTCAGAATTCGACAAGAAGACTTGAAGACAGGAGAAGCCTACCAAATCTGAGAGATTTGAAGATTACCTCTCACAGCAAGAAGGCACCATTTCAGAGATAAAGACTTCTCCAAATCTACAACAAAAGGAGAAGATTGCTTGAAGGATCAAATCACCAAAACCTAGGCTCATAAAAGAAAGTTCGAGACCACTTTTTGGTGAAGAAGAAACTAAGCAACGAGATCCTACTCAAAGCAACAACTTGGTGATCTTAGACACCAAGATCTACATCCTCTACAAAAGCTACAAAATCTTTCAAAAAAGGTAAGCAACTATTGGTGCAAGTAGATTCATTAATTGGATTACTTATCAGATTTGTTAAAGCACCTTATATTGGATTAGAGTTGCAAAAGAGGAAAATTGAATTACAGTCTTCAAAAGTGCAAAAAGGAAAAGTTCCTTTTAAGGTTCATTTGCACATTAGCTTTGGAGTTGATTAGATTACAAAATTACAACTATCTATCAACTACCAAATATCTACTTTGGAAAGAAAAAGAAGACTAGTTCCTACAACTTTGTTTGTAGTGAAATTGTAGAATAATTCTTGAAGATTCATTTCAGATTATTCTTGATTAGTTGCAGTAAATTGATTAAGTGCACTTATAAGTTATTTTGAGAGTTTATTGGAGTGATAAGGTGAGATTTTTAGTGCATTAAAAGTGAAATATTAGTGGGTTCATTTGCACTACTATATTACTTTCAAAAATCTTAGTGTTTGTGTTCTTGAGAAGGGCACAAAATCATATTAGCATCAAGTGTCTAAAGACACCATTAGTGCACCAAAATCTACAAATTTTAGTGGCCAAAGGAAGCCACCAAAATCAGCTCAATCCTCCAAGTTTTGGAGAAGAAAATAGCCACAGAAAATCAGCAAGGATTACCTCAAATCGAGACTTGGTGAGTCTCATATTCAAAGCACTATAAGTGTTATATTGCATCTACAAAAGTGGTTATAAGTTGGGTTCATAAAACCAACAAAAAAGGAGAGTTGCATATTCAGAAGAACATCTCCAAAAATCTGCCATAAAATCAGAAAATCAGGAGTGCAAAAAGGTGCAAAAGGGGTGTTTTTATATCCCAAAATTATTACATATTATTGCACCATTCTAAGCTGTTTTATGTAGGTGATAAGGTAGAGTTTGAGGTGCCACAAAGGCACATTATACAAGGTTAAAATAGTTGGACACTAGCACACTCCGAGCATAGCAAAGGAGCCTCTCAAAAGGCTCACATCTTCTCCATTCTGGATAGCCGAACCTGCAAGCCTTCAAGGGACAACACAAGGAAAGAACAACATCATATTTGAGAGCAATATTATCTACAAAGAAGGAAATACATAACAGGTTCAAAAAGGGAGAAAAGAAGGCATCAAAACCAATGTGGAAAGGAGGAAAAAATCAACACATTGAAGGTATAAAGAATATGTGCTAAATCCAAGGTTTCAAGCTTGGAGAAAAACGTCCACCAATAGGAGCACCAAGATCAGCTACAGAACCACCATTGGAAGCTCCATAGAATCAAAGGACATCACAGCTAGCACCATCCAATGTCCTCATCAAAGCACCTGCAAAAGAAAGAAGTTGCTTGCTCTCCAAGAAATGTAGCAAGCAAAAGAATAAGCATACGAAAGGGAATAGGAGGTATATCATTCATCTTGGAGCATTATAACAAAGAGTTACATGTAAAGTGCCACTTGGCACAAACCTCCTAAGGTACCATCTTCATTCATAACATCCAAGAAACAAAGGATTACTTCAAGCGCTTAGCCAAGGGAAGTTACAAAGAATAAAGAAGAGGTTACATTCATATGAGCACCACTTGTCCAAAGTTGGAAGATTCTAGGAGCGCCCATCTTGGAAGAGGAAGTCAAGCGCTCACCAAGAAGACTGTAACATCTCATACATTACATACAGGAGCAAGACAAGTGCTTAGTAACTCCCATCTACTCCTCAAGCGCCTATGAAGTGTAACTATCATGCCACTTATCATATTTGCAAAGATTCTTGCTCCATTTAAAGGGTTCAATGACCAAGGGAGTTTGAAGCATGCATATCCATTCAAAGCACTTCACATAGGGCCAAATTGCAATGTGGAGGAAAGTGAAAGAGCATTTAAATCTCTAGTCAAAAGGAGCCAAAAAGTCATAGAATTTGGGCACCATTCTTCAAGCTCCAAAACCAAGAGAAATCCAAGGCTATCCATTGGTTGAAGCATCCAAGGCAAAATACGTTGGCATTACTATCATTCATGCCCAAATACTACACCAAAAATTGTGGACATCAATGTTGCAAGGTAAGGAATAATTCCCATTATAGTTTGATTTCATTCTTGGGAGATATAAGGATTATATACTAAGGTTGAAACTTAGAGAAATCAAACATATTGAAAGCAAAAATTAAAAGGGAATTAAGATATCAAATTAATTAAATATTTGCAATATTAAATATTGGAGTAATAAGGGTTTCTACTGGAAAAATCAAATTAATAATATTTGCAAATATTATTGTGTTCTAATTTTCTATATTTGGGAGTTATAAGGGTTACAACACCAAATTAGGTTATTGAAAATTAGAAACACTAAAATCAAATCCTAAGGGATATTAAAAGAGGTTATTAAGGTTTTTTCTAAGGTTGGAAATTTATAATATTCTTGTCTCAAAATTTCACAAAAAGAGACAAAAGAAATCCAACATTAAAACCTCTTCAAAATTGGAAAAGTGCTTAGTTCAATAGGAGTAATAAGGTGTTAGAAAAGTTGATTTTGATATTTACAAAACTTTACAAAATCAACCCAAAATTGAACTACATTTTACAAAAGCACTATATCATATTCCAAAATCACTAGGGAGTCATAAGGCATTCTACAAAACTTGATAATAATAGCATCTACCAAATATTATCAAGTTCTAAATCCATTGGGAAGATATAAGCTTTCTACAAAACCTAAAATTCCATTAGGTATATATACTCTCATTACTAGGGAGACATAAGGAAGTCTACAAAGCCTAAGGATTAATAAAGGTTTTATCAAATCAAGCTTATATACTTCAATTAGGGTTCATATGTCCTAAAGTAGGGAGTCATAAGGTAGACTACAAAGAAAACCCTATCTCATTTCTTCAGAGTCCATAAAGAATTCTACTTCTTCAAATGGGAAAAGGAATGTCATACAATGAATGTAAAATTTGCTCCAATAGGAACCAATCTACAAAGCATGAAAACATGTGGTACATTGACTCAGGAGCCAGTCATCATATGATAGGAAATATACAATGGTTTGACTACCTTGAAGTTGTTAAAGGCTACAGACTAAGAATTGCAGATAGCCAAACTTATCCTATACATGGATATGGATGTGTAACACCAAGCAAATCATTTCCAAATATTCTACTACAAAAAGTATTGTATGTTCCTGGATTAACATTCAATCTCATTTCAGTAAGCAAGTTAGTAGAAAACAACTATATGATCAATTTCGGATATATGGATGGAATCAATACATGTCTCATCATGAATCAAGGTGAAATAAAAGCAACATGATCAATCCATGGAAATACATATATCCTAGACTCAATGGAAATCTCACAAGATATTGTGGTGTTTCAAAATGATGCTAACATATTTTTAGAGGAACAGGTTGGAGAAAATGAAGAACCAGTACACCACAAAGGTAAGCATAGAAGAATCAAAATCAAGAAGATGAGAGGACAATTGCACCATGCTCTACTCAATCATCAACAATCAGAACCAAATGAAGATACTCACAAAGAGAACAATAAAGGTGGTTGGATAGAATATGAAGATGATGAACCTAAACAAGCCAAATATCATCCAATGGAAGAAGATCCACATTGAAGACTAAAGTCTTCAATACCCAAATAATGTAATACAGGGGGTGTTAGAGATAGAGTATATTACATCATTTGGGTCATGTAAATGTACCTTCCTAGGTACATACTTAGGACATTAGATTACTTTAGGGGGAAGTTATCTAGTTACTTCATGCAATGTAATAAATGCACAAGTGTCAATGTGAAGTTGTATATGTGCAAGGTGTCCCTTGTACAACTAGGTAGAGTGTTGGCCAAGGAACCTATCTTCCTATATAAAAAGGGCCTCATTGTAACAAGCTTATAACAAGCTCATAGCATATTCGTAGGTAGTAGCATAGTGTTGTGTAGATCACCATATATTGGTGATGGGTGCAATGTAGTCCAATAGCTTTATTCATGGAGTGTCCATTTCCTCCATAGCTACATTGTATTCATTTTCATCATTTCTATTTATAGCATATTTTAATCATCTCGTATATTTACTTTCTTTCATATTATTCTGCATCTTGTGATTGCTATCTCCCATTGCATACTACATCAAAAGCTAACAAAAACATCACACTATCATAGTCTGGTTTACCAAATATGAATTTCTAGTTTCCTTCTTGGAACACAAGTGCAACCAAACAAATTTTAATAAATCGTTTATATGAAAACACATTAATATTTTAAAACAAAGCAAATATTACCAATGTAAAACTAAAGTAAATCTTAATCATTATTTGATTCAGGCAGTCAACATTTTCTTGTCAACTTCAATTAAACTTACTACTTCCTCTAACCATGGAAAAGAAAATTTAAATTCATGATCCTCAATTAAAAATCCTATATTGGCTAGCCTATGTGAACATTTGTTTCCTTCCCTTAAGGTATGTGTAACCTGATTTCTTCAAACTCTTTAGCAAAATATTGAATTTCCACAATTATATCTTGTATGTTCCATGAAGCCTTTGCTTTTCTCAAAATTGCAGTTATTACTGAGTGAATCACCTTTCATCTATATTTTATTCCATTTCATTTGTTTGTATATTTTTAACCCTTCTAAAGCCACCAAAGCTTCAACTTCATTATTTGTATTAAATTCACTATTGAAATCATAATGAGACAAAATATCTCTATTATTTCTAATTATTCCTCCTCCTATTGGTCTTGGATTTTATTTAGATGCTCCATAAAAATTCAATTTGACCAACTCCACATCTAGTGGTTTCCACTTTATATTATTTGTCTTCTTTTTGTTTCTCTTGTATCTAACATCATAATTCCATTTGATGATTTGACTCCATCTATCAAGTCTCTTTGCTTCTAGATTAGGGATTTGGTGAGTTGATAGGGTTGGATTAGACTCCTCTATGTCTAAACATATATTCCTTTTAATTACATTTAAACTACTTTCCTTTCCTTTAAATATTCTTCTTTCTAGCCACACAGTCCAAAGTATTGTATCTTTTGATATATCCTAGATTTTCTGTAAAACCCCCCTTTTTAAAATGCTCTACCATTGCTTTAACCATTCACTAATTTTTCTATTCATCATCATGCATTTACCAAACATATTAAGAATCCATTACCATAGTTTATAGTGTTGAAAATATGAGCAAGATTTGTTGTCATTGATGTCAAGATTAAGTTTTAGTGAGCAATGCAAGAGGAAGGATGTCAAGAGTCAGTTTCAGTAATAAATAAAAGTGAAAGATTTCTTCTAGACCTAAGGGAAATAATATTATAATATATCCCATTATAATATTCAAGGTGGTCAGATAAGGTCTACAGGAGAAATAAGAAGGCCCAAGAAAAATAATATTATAAGGTCTAATGGTAAGACCTAAAGTAATTAAATTAATTATAATAATTTCATTATAAATTAATTTATAATTTAATTTGATTAACTTTATAGTTATTAAATTAATTATAATAATTTTATTATTAATTAAATTATAATATAATTTAATTAACCCTAAGGTTAGGGTTATAAGGGAAAAAATAATGCACCAACATCATACATTATTTCCTCCATTGACATCTAAAATGGTGATGGCACAATGGTATAAATACCATGTGCCTTGGTTGCAAAGGAAGCACCTTCGTTCGAATAACATTAATCAAGCCCGTTATTTCAATGATTTTTGTGCAAGGAAGAAGATAAATGTTTGGTGTTTGATTGGCGCCAACAAAGGGATAAGACAAGAGAGGCTCTAAGCCTCATAACCAATCGAATGGTTGGGCTAGTGACAAGTGGCTATGACTTAAGGCTTTGGCTAGGCAAGAGGACCCGTGATCGAACCCCGGTGGTAGTTTTTGTGTGAACGTTTTTTGTTTTGGGTGCCAAAGGGAAGCAATAAAGCACACAAGGCACTTCTTGCTTCTAAGGTGAGCACCTAGCTCACATGGCAGTTGAAGCCGCAACTAGGGCGCTGGTGGCAGCATAGTGTGGGATCAATTCCCACCAAGGGAAAAAGGTATTTAATTTTTAAATTTAAATTTTATCCTAAGGCTTGTGTGGCATGATATTTTTAGGGAGATATAAGGTTTATGAAAATTAAAATTTATATTGTGATTTTGATGATTAAGTGTTGAATTGAGTAATAGGCTTTAGAGGAGTTTATATGTTATTTTAAAATAAAGTCTTCTTATGTTTGAATATTTGAGAGGAGTAATAAGGTGTAATTGAGACCTAATGTTTTGTATGGTGAGAATAATTTTTGAGGGAATTATTGAATGACGTTTTGAGAAGGTTTTTGCTAGCTAACCCTTGAGATTGGAAAAAAAAGTAATTGTGATTGAGATAGGTTTTTAATGTCAATTCTTCATAAAACAAAAGGTATGGGCACATCTTCCTTGTGAGTGATTGTTGGATGTTGTGAATGCTAATTTGGAGTGAAAAGGATAAACATTGTTGAGTTTACTTGTTAAAGGTTTTTCTGAGTGGAAGTTGGTGATAAAAACCTTGTTTGATAAGCATTGTTGAGTTTAGTTGTTAAAGGTTTTTCTAAGTGAAAGTTGATGATAAAAACCTTGTTTGATAATCATTGTTGGAAATATTGAATGAGCCTTCATGTGAATGACTAGGATTTGTGCAAGATCATGAGTATCATTGTTATGTAAATTTGTGAACCATATTGAACTTGGATTTGTGAAAGATCATGAGTATCATTGTTATGTGAGGTTTGTTTGATAAGCATTGTTGACTAAGCCTTCATTGAGTGATTGGTTGAGTGGAGTTAATTAGGATTAGTTGATTGGAAGTGTTGGAGTGATAGTTCAAGTTATGTAAAAAAAATTGTTCCATACTCTGATTTGGAAGAGAGTTTGAAAGTGATTGAGTGGTTGTGGGTGTGAAACATATTGAGTCTCTCACCATTATCTATATGTTTCTGTGATTGAACAAAAGAGATTAAAAGTTATTGAGCATTATTGTGAGTGTGAAGCATATTGAGTCTCTAACCATTCTCTATATATTTTTGTAAGTTAAACAAGATTCAGTGTGAAGCTTGTTTGTGTGATTGAAGAGGTTTTCTATGATAAAGTGAGTTGTGTGGAGTAAGCTTTTATGAAAGCTTACAATGTAGATTTGAGGCAAGTCTTGGTGAAGACTTGTTGAACAGATAGGACAATTTCTAGTGAGGACTTGTTGAGCATTTTTGAGGTAAGTATTTTTGAGGACTTGGTGGATAGATTTGAGATACGTATTTGAGAAGAATTGTGAGCAGAGTTGATTGATTTATTTGTTCAAACCTTGAGTTAAGGTTTGGTGCAAATATAGCAGAGTTGATTTGTGATTGAGTCAAGCTTTGTGTTAAGCCTTGAGGACATATTTGAGGACAAATTTTGGTGTAGATTTGAGGATAAGTTTATGCCAGACCAGAGACAAATATTGAGTAGATTTGTGCTATACCGAAGGACTATTTTTAGTGCATATTTGAGGATAGATATTGAGTAGATTTGTGCTAGACCAAAGTACTATGTTTAGTGCAGACTTGAGGATAGATATTGAGAAGATTTGTGCTATACCGAAGGACTATGTTTAGTGTAGATTTGAGGACAAATATTGAGCATATTTGTGCTAGACCGAAGGACTATGTTTAGTAGATTTGAGACAGAGATGATAGTAAGCTTTGGAGGTGACAAAGCAGAGGATAGTAGTCTCTAGTGGATAGAGATCCATTAACTAGGATAGTGAAGATATGTCTTCTGAGTGAGGACAAGAGTCTTCAGTGGAGAGATATCCACAAGCCAGTGTAGTGGAGGTAGTAGTCTTCTAGAGGATCACTAGCTAGAGCATAGGAGAAGGAGTTCTCCTATGGATAGATATCCATAAACTAGCTGAGAAGATTGGTGTCTCCTATGGATATATATCCATGAAATTGATTAGGGGATTGGTGTCTCCTTTGAATAGAGATTCATAAACATTGTAATAGGGAAAGGATTCCCAAGAGATTTGTTGAGAAAATTTTAGTGAAAAATTTTCTCTATGGAGTAGCCCACATTGGGTGAACCACGTTAAATTGATGTCTCTATTGTGTATGGTGATTTGTGCATTGCTTTGATTATTGTTTTTGATATTGCCATTGATATATTACATAATATTATTTGGGAAATAAAAGTAAAATGTAGTCTTATACTATTCACCCCCCCTCTCAGTATAAGCTTGTGTTCTTCATATAGACTAATGAGCAGTGTTCCACTGCCACCAATAAATAATCATTCACTATATCCCAATTATGTTGGTAAAATATTGCAGAGAGACTATTTGGATGTGGGGATTTATTCTTATTAAAAGAGAAAAGAGCTAAATAAACTTCTAGAGCAATAGGCTCCATCAATTTCCTATTGTTTTTATTCATTATAACCAAAGGTACTTATTGAATAAGTTTATCATTAAGAATTTCTCATTCCCTTTGATCCTAGAATATTCTAATAAAAAGAGCTTACCTATTTTCTAATTTCACTCTGGTCTTCAATCCAAAACCCTTTATATTGATTTAATTCTACTAATTCTAAATGTTGATTTTTGTACTATAGCCATCTTATAAAAAACTTTGTATTTTTATCTCCTTTTAACCAAGTTTGTCTTTATTTTAATCTCCAAAATTTATCTTCCTTACTCAAAATATTATGATATTCACTAAGAAAATCCCTTTCCTTTGATCTTGAATTATTATGATCATATTTTTGGAATTTTAAAATTTTATTTTTTAGTTCATTTTTCTAAAATATATTTCCAAAAGTTTTCTTGTTCTATTATTTTAATGTAGATGTAATTGATTTAATTTGTTTTAGAAGTGCATACGACCCATTGTTTCCTGAGGAATTCCATGCTTGTGCTATCATATCAAAAAATCACTATTTTAACTCTTATTGGCCAATGATCTAATCCAATCCTTGTTAAGGTATTGATTTTAGCACAAGTTCCTTCATCTAGCCAATTATACGAGAGTATACATTTGTCCATTTTTTTTGCTATTAGGTTTTGTACTCTCCTATTGTTGGTCCATGTATAGTTGTCTTGTTCAAACTCAACCTTCTATAGATTATTGTTTTGATTAAAAGCTATGAAATATCTCATTATTTGGGTTAATTTTCTAATTCTCCTAAATGTTTCATCCATATTGGTTATGGTATTAAAATCTCCTATGATCATGAATCATGCTTGGTATTTTCTTCTCATAAAGGATTCAATCCCACTCAAAACTTCTAATATACTTGACTGAGTTGTAGGTCCATATAAATTGATAAGGATGAAATGAATATTTGTAAAGTAGCATGTGACTAAAGAGGCTATCCAACACCTAGTTTTATGAATGGTTATACAGGAGGTTCTTGTAGGATTCCAACAAGTTAGAATTTTCCTTGTCACTCCATAATCCATAGCATCCCACTCACATCTCACCCATACTACTTTCATAGTTTTTGAAACTTATTTTATTATTTTAGTTTCTTGGATACAAAGTGTAACAACCCCAAATATACCAATCCAATTGTTTCTTTTTTTAAATAGCACTTACAACAGAGGCTCATGAGGAAGGAACCTTCATTTAATTTATTTCAGCATGTAAGACTTCACCACATTTGAGTTCTAAGTCAATGTAGATGACCCTTAGTGGATAGGAGTGGCTAACTCATATTTTTTTGGGGTTTACCTTACTAAACCTGTATGTTTAGGATACCATTAAATGGTTTCCCTGCATTTCCCATACCATCATTAGCTAGGGACCATTTAATCATGGTATAGAGATTATCCTTTAAGGTTCATAATACTTTAATGGAGATGCTTATTCTTGAACCATACTGTAAATCCATCTAGGTAGGCTAATCTAGCGTAGAGCCTTGGTGCTTAGTTACCATACCTTTGTGGGCTAACTAAGGTCATTGTAAATTTGAAAACAACTAACATGAACTTATAATCCTTCACGATCTAAGAATAACCACTATTGAATTTTGAATGTATCTCCCTCCAATTTAGTTGGGACACACCCAATCCTACCCGATCATGGTGCAATGGTTTACAAGTAACCTAGCTATTGTATTCACACAACTCCTTCCAGATTCTTGAGTTCCTAGATATTGTGTACATGCAAATCCTTCTAGGACTTATGTCTACCTAAGTATTGCATTCATGCAACTCCTCCTAGGATTGGATCTTATGGTTTACAAGAGAAAATTCTACCCACCCCAAGGATAGATAACCAAAGTAGTAAAACCCATAGATTAAGCATAATAAAAGCAAGATATAATTTCTATCAATTAGAAATGCTCAAGCAAATATTCCTCTTAACCATAAACCAAATTATGCATAAATACTTTCAAATAACATCAATGCATAATTTTTGTTTCAAATACTTTCAAATAACATTAATGCATAACATGATAACTTAACTATGCATATTCGTAGTTGAAATATGCCAATACTCATTAGCCAATAAGATTGCTTAAAACACATAATGCACAAAACCCAAGATGTCATTAAACAACATAATCATTTAGTTTATACAATGATCAAGTTTACAAAACAACTTGAACAACTCAATATTTACAATGCCTCTAAAAATTTCCAAACATCTAAACATTCAAAGCTATGAAGCCACTTCCAAATCCTTGAGCCATCCACATATCAGCAACCTCTTCAAGATGAGGGATCCAACCCATATTATGATGAAGTATACTTTGGGATCAAGACAACTCTATATGCCATGCAAATTTAACTATGCCTTTCTATTATGCAAACAATCATGCATAAACATAAACAAGCTACAAGAAGAAAATATCATACTTCACTTTATAATAATCCCTTAACTCACAAGAGTCTCAGGGGTCATTATATTAACTTCTATTTTAAAATAAAGTGCATAAATCTACGATTCTTTAACTACAATTAGTCTCAAATCATAACAACATGAATTTCTTAATCAGGAATCATTATAACTACCATGTCCCTCTATATAATAATTTCTTAATCCATATGAATATCAGGAATCATTATAACATTTCCTTATTCAAACCATAATGCGAAAACCATTTAAGCAAAAGAGTTACATAATTCCTTTACTAAGATTCCCTAAACTATCATAAGATTTTAAGAAATCATAAATAGTTTCCAACATAAAGAGCATCCCATACTACTCTTATAATGATTGCTTAATTTAACAAAAAACTTAAGCATCATTAAATATAACCAAGATCTTTATAAGCACAAAGAGTATCCCATACTACTCTTATAATGAATACTTAATTTAACACAAAAATTAAGCATCATTAAATATAACCAAGTTCTTTATAAACACAAAGATTCTTGGAAAGCACATTAAAGAAGGTTACAAAAGAAAACATGTTAGGATCCTCATATCCTAACATTTATAATTATATTATTGAAAATAAAATTTGTTATATTATTAATAATATAACTAATTATTATATTAGTAATAATAAATAAATGATGGTATAAAATCTTTGTGACAGATGGAGCAGCAAGGAGGAGGAGCGAGAGGTCTAGGGGCATCAAACCCTAGGTGTGGGACTTCAGAGGGCAGATCAGCAGACGCGGCAGGTGGGGGCTCTGGCGAGATAGCAGGCCCCCAGGCGGAGGATGTGGACAAGGAAGTTCTATTGGAACCGGTCCAAGGGCGTTGGGCGGATGCGGTTGAAGATTTCTCTGAGGGGGACCAAGACTCTATGCGTCAGGATCAAAGGAAGACCCAAGAAGGAGACAAAGAGAAACTTGGCAACTGGAGACCTTCATATCTTAATGCTCTTCGCGGTAAGCAAAAATTATCCGACTCTTGTTTTAATCTAAAATCTGTCAATGGTAGGTTGCACGTCCCGGATTCCTTAGCTCAGCATGTGGCTATGGAGGGCGGAACATCTCTCGGTGGCTAAATTTATGGGGATGAGGCCAGACATGGAAGTCATAAGGAGATGGGCCATCCAAAAATGGCAGCCAAGGGCCGGTATGATGATTAAGGCTTTACCCAAGAGTTTTCTTTTGGTGACATTTCAATGTGAACAGGACATGGAAAGGACTCTCCAAGGAGGTCCTTGGTTTTTTGGGAAAAGGGGCTTGTATCTGAAGCATTGGTCCCCCAATTTCAACCCCTGCACTCGAGTGCTTTGGATTTGGCTCCTATTTGGGTTAAGATGCCGGGATTACCTCTGCTTTTTTGGAACGAACAAATCTTGGCTGGGATAGCTACAGAGATTGGAGAACTAATAGCTATTGATCCTGCAACCTTGAGCAAAAAAAGACTCCCGTCCGCTCGCATGTGTGTGTTGGCGGACCTGAGTAAAGAGCTCCCTAAATCCATTATTTTGTCGTCTATGTTTGGCCTTCATACTCAGGTATTTGAATATGAAAATATGTCTTTTAAGTGTAGTGTTTATGGGAAGGTAGGGCACCAGGGTATCCACTGCATTTCCAAGAACCATCCCCCACTCCAAAATACTGATCCTAAAACCCAGAATAATATCCCTCCCCCGCAAATCTCCATTCCTACCCAACCTGGGCCTCAAGGACGTGGAGCTCGAAATTCGAATATCAGAGACCCTGTTTGCCCTATTGTAAGCAAGAGGCAACGTTTTAACCCTCCTCCCAAAAATTCCTATGCCCCGAAACCCTCTTACAGGGGAGCTGGTCCCTTTTATGGGAACCCTCAAGCTCAACCTGCTCCTAAGATGATACAAGCAAGCCTCGTGAGCCAAATCACAAAGGAAAGAACCCCATAGATCAATGCCCTGGGGCAAGTAAGTTTGATTGGGTGATACGGGAGGCCTATGGAGGCTCGGTGGAAGTGGTCCCATGTACTACAGAGGAATTTATGGGAAGAAATTCCAAGGAGATCAAAATCCCAGTGGAGAACAGTTTTGATGCATTAAATCATTTGAAGGGAGATCAGATGGACAGCCAAGAAGTGGAATCTGAGGTAGAGGAGACTCAAGAGAAGGATTTAGAGGAGAAAAATCGAGAGGAAGGAGCAGGAAACTAATAATACGAGCAAGGATACTCGGGAGGAAGAGGTGAACCACCAAGATCGGTGTAACCCCAAAGTAGGGAAAAAAGAATCTACTAATCAAGAAGCTAAGAGCACGGAATCATCTCCACCGTCAAAAAGACCAGCTTAACCCGGAAAGCCGATTGTTACCCCAAAGACTAAGACTGACCTACCCAAGATGGTTACTAGAAGCCAAGTGAATCCTAAGGAACTTCAACCTAGAGCGGATGTATGGGGATATGGTTCGGTGGGAAGAGGGAAACCTAGCAATGTCGCCTTAAGGCAAAAAGAAGCGAGCGAGGAGTGGTCGATGGCACTCAAGCAGTATTGCTCTTTGGGGCGAAGGCTCGAGGATCCAAAGCCCATAAATGAAGATTCTTTCATGGAATATTCGTGGGAGTAATCCTGCAAAAATAAGAGCTTTGTATGCTCTTAGACAAGAACACAAACTGGATATGATTTTACTGCAAGAAACTAAAATGGAGGAGAGTAGAGTTATTCCTTTTAAGAATAGGACTTGGCGAGAAGTCAAGTAGTAGGCCAAGAGGCCACTGGAACAGCAGGAGGGTTACTGGTTATGTGGAACAAAAATGTGATTGATAGTAGAGTGATTCTGATGTCTAGTTGGTTTATTTGTCTCTTATGTGTGGATAAAACCACGCAGGAAGAGTGGATCTTAACGAATGTATATTCTCCAGTTAGACAGGTACTGAGAAGGGTTCTTTGGAGTCAGCTAGCTGAATTGAGGGAGACGGTCCCCAACTACCCTTGGATTGTGATGGGGATTTCAATTACTACCTTAATCCCGTAGATAAATTGGGGGGCTCTCAAAGAATAACCGTTGATATCTACGAGTTTAGAGATTTTATTGATCAACATGAGCCGATGGATGTGGACCTGCGTAGATTCTCCTATACATGGTCTAACAAAATATTAAAGGAAAACCAAATTCAGATAAGATTAGATAGGTTTCTTCTTTCTCAAGAATGCCTGGAGAGGTTTGGGGACTCTTCATTAACGACACTCCCAAGAATCGGGTTTGATCACAACCCAATTCTGTGGGAAACAGGGGAGGACTCTAAGAAAAGATACATCGGACCCTTTCGATTCGAACTTATGTGGTTCCAACATCAGGATCTCAAGGATCTGGTTGCCCAATGGTGGGACAAAAAGTATAATGGTTCGAAACCGGCCCAAGTGGCATGTAAACTAAGGAATGTGAAGGCTAACATTAGAGAGTGGAACAAAACTTCCTTTGGCAATATTTTTGTTAAAAAGGTAGAACTAAAAGACAAGATCAATGAACTACAGGAGAAGTTGAAGTCAGAGCAGCTTACAGAGGATCTGAGAAACCAGGAGAGGGAGCTGTTAGCCGAATACCACACGATGCTAGGATTTGAAGAAACCTTTTGGAGGCAGAAATCCAGATCGCATTGGTTAAAGGAGGGTGACAGAAATACAAAGTTCTTCCATGTCTCTACTCTTCGCCACAGGAGTACTAACAAAATTAAGGAGATCAAGATGGCCGATGGGTCTAACACCAAAGATATGGAAGACATAAGGAGGGAAGTGGTTGAGTACTTTAAATCGTTGCTAGAAGATGTAAATCCGACTATTGAAGAAGAGGACTCTCTGTTGGCAGCCATTCCACCCCTCGTAACTGATAATCTTAATGGATTCTTACTTAGTCCTTTCACAAAGGAGGAAATCAAGAAGGTCATTTTTGACATGGATGGTAACAACTCCCCAGGACCGGATGGCTTCCCCGCAGCCTTTCTTCCAGAAGTTTTGGGATATCCTAGGCAATGATGTAGTGGAAGCTATAATTGAGGCTCAAAAGGACATGGAAATCCCAGAAGGAGTTAATGCTACTTTTTTAGTCCTCATCCCTAAACTAGTGGGAGCAATGGAATTTTCTAGTTTTCGCCCTATCAGTTTATGTAACACTCTAATGAAGATTCTCACAAAAACAATCGCCAATAGGCTGAAGGTTATCCTTCCTTTCATCATTGATATGAACCAAGGTGGATTTGTGAAAGGGTGACAAATATTGGATGGTATCATCACAATTCATGAGGTTATTCATTCAATGGTGACTAGTAAGGAAGCAGGTATGTTACTAAAGCTTGATATGAATAAAGCCTACGACCGAGTCTCATGGCGGTTCCTCACCAAGATTTTGGGTAAGTTTGGTTTCTGTCCCCAATGGATTAAGTTGATTTTTAGTTGTATCTCTACTACAAGATTTTCTGTCATGGTGAATGGGTCACCCTACGGTTACTTTAAGAGTGAAAGGGGGTTGCGACAAGGAGATCCTTTGTCTCCATACTTGTTTATTATTTTAGCGGAAGCATTGGGTAGGAACATTTCAGTAGCGATGGCAGATGGTCAATTGGAAGGTTTTAAACCAGCCTCAACAACAGAGCCAGTGTCTCACCAACAGTTTGTAGATGATACAATCATTGTGTCCAAAGCCTCGGTGCCTCAAGCTAGGAAGTTGAAGAGAATTCTAACCAAGTATGAGACAGAAGCTGAACAATACATAAACTATAAGAAGAGTAGCATCTATTTCTTTAACACGCCTAGTGGGAGGGAGGAAATAATAGGTAACCTCTTCGGTTGTGGAAAGGAGCTTCTACCAACAACTTATCTAGGCATGCCTATGTTCGAAGGAAGAATGAAGGCTACTTTGTGGAACTCAGTCATTGACAGGATCTCCAAAAAGTTAGCATGGTGGAAGGGCAGCCTTCTCAGCTCCAGCAGAAAAGCCTTATTAGTTCAAACTACTTTGCGTAGCATTCCAATTTCATCGCATGTCTCTATTTAGAATTCCCGCAAAGGTTCGAGCTACATTGGAGCTAATTCAATGCAACTTCTTGTGGTCAAGTTCAGAGGAGAGAAAGAGAATTTCGTTGGTAGCATGGAATCAGGTGTGTGCAAGCAAGGATCAGGGGGGCCTGGGGTTAAAGAGAATGAAAGAAATGAATCAAGCTCTGATTGGCAAACAAGTATGGAGATTTATCAATAATGATTAATTGGGATGGGTAAAACTTCTTAAGGCAAAATATATCAGAAATAATCAGGACTTCCTGAAAGCTGATAATCTTCCTAGAGGATCCTATTTTTGGAATTGTTTGCTCTAATGTTAGGAGGTAGTCAGGAAAGGCATCAGATGGAGAATTGGTAATGGAAGACAAGTGGACTTTTGGAAAGACCCGTGGTTGGAAGAGGCCCCTCTGAAAGATAACTTAGACCTTCAGGTCCTCCAACATAAACTTTCGAAGGAAATGGGAGGAAAAGTAGGGGATTTTATTGTCGTAGCACGGAAACTTCTTCTTGGAAGAAAATCACAGTTCATAATCTGTCAGAGCAAGAGAAGGTGGCCCTAACCAAACTCAATGATGCTTTAAGGGTGTTCCCGATCATTCCTGGGGGAGGAAGAGACAATGCGATTTGGGGCAAAACTACAAGTGGGATCTATTCAGTAAAATCGCCTATAAGTTAATCCACTCGGGATTCAATGGTCGGACTCCGACTTCGTTATTTGGTTAAATAATTTAACCCCAAAAATAGCTTTCTTCTTTTGGTTGGCAGTTCAAAATAAGATCCTGACAACAGATAATCTGCAAAGGAGAGGTTTCCAATTCATCAATCGGTCTATCTTGTGTGAGAAAGCAATAGAATCTGTAAGTCATATATTTCTAACTTGTGATTTTTCTTGTACGCTCTTCCAAATGATCCTCGTCCAAATTTCATATATATTGGGTCCGTCCAAATAGCATGTCTGACTTCTGCATACAATGGGCTTCCCCCTTCCGGGCAAAGCTTTTGACTTGGCTCTGGAAGCTCAGCTTACCCCATTTTTTATGGGGGATATGGAATGAGAGAAATAAGAGAGTATTTAAAGGACGTAAGAAAGATCCCGAGTTATGTGGTAATAAAATAATCGTAGCTTTGAAAGAAAATTGGAAAACTTTCTTCTTCAAAAATGAGACCATGTCTCTAAGGGAAAGAAGGATTTTGCGGAACTGGGGAGAGGAACTTCCAGACCTAGACATTACAACCAACCCACGGGATGGTGTCAAGTGGATACCCCCCACACAAAAGTGGGTTAAGTTTAATTTTGATGGGGCAGCTAAAGGAAATCCGGGGGCTGCAGGAGCAGGAGGAGTTTTGAGAAATGAGGAAGGAAAAGTGGTCCTTGCCTTTGCAGAGCCTTTGGGAACTCAAACAAATCATGTTGCAGAAGCCCGAGCCTGCATGCAGGCAATGAGAATTGCCAGACTTGAGGGTTATAAGGAAGTTATCTTTGAAGGGGATTCGCTTAATATAATCAAGGCAATTAAGGAGGATAAAGACCCCAACTGGACCATATTGGAGCTTATCCTAGAAGCAAAGATTCATAAATCTCATTTGGTTAATGCCCGAATCCAACACACCTTCGGAGAAGGGAACCAAAGCGACGGATCTAATGGCAAATATTGCGCTTCTGTTGGGGAGATGCAAATTTAGAAGGATAACTTCCCTCAAGAACTATTGGTGTTGGTCGCTAGAGAAGAGCTAAGATCAAACCTCGTTAGAGCATCAGGAGATCGGAGGGGTCGATGATGAGTAATCCGACGAGATGGAATTAGGCAGAAAAGGCATCCCATTTGTCGGGCCTGGAGGTGACAGGTATGACGACAACAACCTAGTGTTAGTAAGTGCTAGGTGTTGTTTGGTTTTTGTTTTATCCCGAATAGTCAAGCGACAAGTATAGGACTCGTGGACTCTAAGTATGCCTTAATGTGAGTCTTAGAAAGATCCATTTTGTATTTTGATTATACGGGCTTGATGCTAGAACCAGCCCATTTTGACTTTGTAAAAGGTTTGTGGACCTTATAACCACCTCTACCTTATACCAAAAAAAATAAATAAATGATTTATATTAGGTTCAAACCGTGGCATGGGTGAATGTGTGAGGGGGTGGATGTGTCTCCTTGGTGGAGTGGTTGTAACGGGTTGGGGGATTCCTGGTCAAAACCTCCATATATTAATATTACCTAAAAAAATAAAATAAATAAATAAATGATTTATTTGTTATTATTATTAATATAATTAATTATTAATTTAATTATATATTTAAAAATTATTGAAAAGTCTATAAGCGGAAGCCATATCAAATTATCAAATCATCGAGGAAAAGAATATATTTTAATTTTAGTGGCAAAGTGATTCAACCCAATTATTTATAATTTAATGATATTTTATTTATTTAGAACGCAAGGTTCTAAAATTTGGTATAATAGCCATGTTTGACCGGTTGGATTTGCTCTTCAAAATCAAGGAATATCTTAACAAGGTTGCAAGCGGACTCAGGGAAATTCAGAGCTACATCGCATACTTGAGAAACCCAGCCAAACCCCAGTTGGACCTCAAAAGTGGGGATGAATGTCCATTTACTTCTTCTTCCCATGGAGAAGAAGAGGAAGAAATAGGGAAGGCAAGTGTAGGTGAAGAAACCCGAGTTGTTAAAAACGATAAAGCTTTCCAAGAAGTTCAAATAAAAGATGCAACCATACAGATGAACCCTCTGGAACATCCCAACAAGTGTAAAACATAAAAATATGCAAAGAAAGAAATCCCTGCAGCAGTAGAAGAATCTGCAATTGTTACAACTGAGTCTTCATAGTAGCAAAGAACTTCTATTTTTTTAGAATCTTCAATGGTTGAAAATATTGTCAATTAAAAAATAACAGTATTTCCCAGGACTGGTTCAATTGATATGGTATTTAAGGCAAGGAACCTAGAAATGGAGGAACCTGTTGCAATAAAGAAAGTGCAACTATTGCTACAAAACTCCTTCAATGGAAAGGAGATGTGGAAGAGCCAATCCTCTAGAACCATATGCTCGTTCAGATTTCCAACTCCAGTACATGAGAACCAATACCTGCCAATGTTGAGTGTCTTCACAATTTTTCCATGCTCCTACAATAATGATTTTAGATTACCCCACGAGAGATTATTTGTCCCATGTACAATCTAGTGGAGTTGGAAATGTTTTACCTACCAAATTTTGGAACTGCACACCTTTGTCAAGTTAAAATGAGAAATAAAAAGGGCATCCTGGACGTCTCATTTAATTTGGGAAATGATTTTCTACCTCCTTCGAGGCTGCCTCCATGGCCACCTCCTACTAAACTGCATAGGAAGCGGCCAACTCCTATCACGCTTAAGTAAAATAGCTACTCCGCAGCGGTCTTAAAAGCTTGCAAAAGAGGTGAATAAAAATAATTTTATTTAATGATTTATTTTCAAAGTCTTTACAATCCCAAGAAATATTAAAAGATTAGATAACAATATCAAAGTCCTCCCAAAGTACACATATGCATCCGATAAATATTGAATGGATGATCGTCGATTATTGGTGTTGTGTCCCTAGGAAAAACATTGATAAATGCATCAACACTTCTAGCAGAAGTTTATCGTCTGGACGCCAAACGACCTCCTATCAATGGATGATTAAAAAAAAAATTTGCAAAACGTTGATGAACCTCATGTTTATATTTTTGTTTTCATGACTTCGCACCACTGGATATTTTCTTCGGTGGATCCTGGGTGATCTCTCATGTAACAAGTTATACACGACGCTGTTTCTCCCCGCTCTACCTCGGCCTTCAAACAATCAAACAACGATGAAATTCATAAATAAAACAAATGACATTGCCTGCTTCTACTCAACCACTTACCTATTACGAAGAAATCTAGAACGCTTGAGGACTTCATATTATACCTTGAAGGTTCTGGTATCTCCTTTCAATCTCAGGGTTAGACCAAGAAGTTCATCGAACCTTGATGGATAATCAATTTTCGGGAGAATGTTCTCAGGAAGAAGTGCGTCCAATGTCAATACGGGTTGTAAGACAACTAGTCGAAAACCACCACTCACTTTACCATTCTCTAAATACAACTCCAAGGTTGGTATGTAACCATAAGCAATCCACATAGCTTCTTGCATGTAAGAATCTAGGCGGGCTTCCCACTGCATCTTAATACAAATCACCCAAACCATTGATAAGCTGTCAAAATTTTTAGGATAATCCAGTTGTCTCAGTATGATGGCGACCCTGCCGAGACATGATCATACTATCTTCAGTCCCTTGTAATGGTAGAAAGGTAGCACATTTTAATATTGCAATGACAACTATCTGGTGCTCAATTTTACCTTAAAAGTTTACAATTTCAATGTGAGACCCATGTTTTATTGAAGGATATGTGCATCATATGCAAAATTGTTATTATAACATGGGTTGGTGGAATATCAAGGTGCAACCACCACCACCATAAGATACAGATGGAACATCTCAATCTTGTAAAGATAAATAATTCATTATGTTCTTGGCATAGACAAAAAAAAAAAAAAAAAAAAACTTTAACACGGTGTAACGTGCAGAATTAGTACAGATGGAGTACAGGTCAAGAGCAACAGAAGCAGAATAATAATAATGTATTAAACTACAGAAGCGGAAGGACAATTATTTTTTATATATATTGGAAACTACGGTGACAACATTAGAATGAGCAATGAGTGAACTTCTAAAAAAAAATCCTCATTCATTAAAAAATTGCAGAACGAATTTGAGTGTGTAATAGGCTTCGATCGAATATCAAGCAAATTTAACCTTGCAAGTGCACCAATAAATAAAAGAGCATTTATAAAAGAATGCGTGATTTAAAAAAAAACATAGTATAAAAATGAGGTATTGCTGTAATTTAGTTATCTTTAGTTGATTCATTTACGGATGAGAGAGCTGATGAGTGGAAGTTAACACCTCAGCACAACTCCCTTCTATAGTACAACACAAGGCCTTCCAACTCCCTTCTATAGTACAACACAAGGCCTTCCAAAAGAAGATGCTCCAAGGACAATGAAGATTATTTTTGAGTCTTTCCAACTTTGAGGACAATGTTAGGATAACATATCCTAACATTTATTAATAATATAATTAATTATTATATTAATAATAATTAAGAAATGATTTATTTATTATTATTATTAAAATAATTAACTATTAATTTAATTATATATTTTATTATCATTGAAAAGTCATGATTGAAAAGTTTATATATGATATGAACGGAAGCCATATCAAACCATTAAAGAAGAGAATATATTTTAATTTTATATATTTGAAGGGAGTCCGTGGTAAAGTGATTCAACTCTAAAAAGTGATTCTTTATAATTTAATGATACTTTATTTATTTAATAATATTTATTTAGAACCGCAAGGTTCTAACAAAACAACCCTAACATCATCCACACAACAATACACAATAGACACATTTGATCCCTTAAAAATCAAGCCAATAATCAAAGCATTAAGAAAAACATAAGCCATCCAACAACAAACATCAAAGGCTTTCAAAAGAGAAACTAAACCTAAAGGTATAACCCACAAGCAACTTAACACCAAGATGACAACAAAGGCCAAGCAAACCTTAGAGGAAAAAACCAAGCAATAATAGAATAAGCCAACCATGAACAATGCTCAGGCACAACAAATGACTCAAACCACAGACGTGAAAGCACTAGACATGGTGTAAACTTCAACAGGCAGGCCATTCAACTTAAAAGTTCCAACAACAAACCTAAAGAAACACCAAAGTGAACGTAGTTGGGATTGATTCAACCAATTGAGTACACAAGCTAAAGGTGACATAGATCACTCAACAAAGCATAAGATAAAAGTGAAAAATAATAAGGAAGGGCTAGCATTCAAAAATGCAAAGCAAAATCAGGAAAGAAAGAACTACACTAGCAACCCAAGAGCAAAATCTACAATTACACAAGAAGGTAAAGCATAGAGAACAACAAGGCGATCTCAAACAACCCAAAAAATACAGGTTGAGATCAAAGCAAATTGAAACAATACAATCATAACAAAAAAATCAACCAAGAAGCACTTGGCTTTGCACTCGCTTCCCACTACTTTAGTATATCAATACTTATCTTGTTGCTTCCTTTGTCCTTCAGCTCAGCTCAACTCTTTTTCTCCACTAACCTCCTCACTACCATCCCACCACCATCCTATTGAAGGATACGAGCATGGTCATGCTCTATAGGAAGACACTCGAAAGGAAAATACCCAAGAAGGCATTACCTTTGTATGTGCGCCACCTTGGCCACTAAAGGATAGCACACTACCCAACATTGGAAAGCCTCAATTCTTTTGAAACCAAAGCAAGGTGATCACCATATATTTTAATTATTATCTTCAAAGCAAACCAAACTCATATTTGTTATATGGTTTTCAAATGTTTTAAAAATGATCTAATTAATACTTTCATAAGGCTAAAGTATTAAAGTCACTTAATAAATCAAAACATTAATTTTAATTATAAACTAATGCTTTTATAAATATTTACCAAAGTATTAATTTCATCTATCAATACTCAAAAAATCAAGCATAGATTCAAACCAAGTATGCTTCACCATGCACAAGCAAAATGTAATGCAACCCATAAGCTTTCACACCATTGTTTTATCCTTAATAGGTGGTCCATATTTAAGATAGTCTAGCGCTATCACCAACCTAATTAAGGAGACTCATTACACAAGCAATATCCTAGCCCAATGGTGTGAACACAAACAATATGCAAATGCATCTACATGAAGGGTATTCATCCTTGTTACCTTGAGCTATCGATGAACAAGTCATCATCATCATTTTACAAAGTATCTATTGTTGTAGGTTACTAGGATAATCTTCCTAATGATCTCAAAGGGTCCCACATATCAAGGATATAACTTGGTTGACTTGATGGAACTCTTTCATGGGTCTTACCCTTAGGAAGACTTTATATCCTAAAAATAATTCTCTTGGTGATCTTTTTAGACCTGTATAGCTCTTTTGGCGATCGATTACTTCCTTAAGCCTAAGTTAAATTGCTCTAAGTTGCTCCTCTATTTCTTGGATAGTGTTCGATTTGATCATTACTTGGTCTTCTAGATTATCCCATGATAAAGGGATTTCACATCTCTTGCTATACAAGGCTCCAAGTGGGGACATCCCCAATGATGCATGGTATCCATTATTATAGGCAAACTCCACAAGATGCAAGAATTATTCCCATTTTGACTTCTAATCCATGTAATATATGTGCAACATGTCTTCTAAACTTGGTTTACCCTCTTAGTTTTACCATCTATCTCAGGATTATATGTAGAAATAATATTAAGCTTAGTGCCCACTGCATGATGAAGAGCCTAGAAAAACTCTAACATGAATCCAGAATCCCTATCAGATATGATTACTTAAGGAAACCCATGTAGTCTAAAAATTTCTTTAGCAAACTTATTTGCCACTATGGGTGCATCATCCTTGATGTTACTTGGTATGAAGTGAGCAACCTTGGTCAACTTATCAACCACTACCAAGATAGCATCATGCTAGAACCTATTCTTAGGTAGCCCCATAATAAAATCCATAGAGATTATCTGCCATTTCTACATAGGTATCTCATGTGGGTACAATTTTATTGCTGGGTGATGATGTTTTGCCTTTACTATTTGGTATTCTAAACATCTTGAAATAAATTTAGTGATTTATTGCTCCATTCTAGGCCAATAGAAGGCCTTTTCATATTTTAACGCATTGTGACCCTCCTAGACGGGTGAAATAGGGAGAATTATGTACCTTTTGAATAATCATTCTCCTTAAATCACCTGATTTAGGTATGACTACTTGATCCTTGAAGCATAAAAGCCCATATTTTATGTTGAAATTCTTGATATCTTTAGGAACTCCTTCCATTTTATCTTGAATTTCCATGCAATTAGAGTCCTGTAGTTGCATTTCATTGACCCTATCCATCAAGTCAATATGGCTTGAGTTAAGGCTTCTATATGCCTTCTACTCAAGGCATCTATAACCTTATTCTCTTTCTCTTTAGTATATTCAATACCAAAGTCGATTTTGCTAAGAAGTCTACCCACCTTCTCTATATCGCATTCAACATAGGTTGGGTAAAAATATACTTTAGACTTTGATGGTCTATTCTTGGCTCAAAAGGTCCACCCAATAAATAATACCTCCAAGCCTTCAAGGTGTACACAACTACTACCAATTCCATATTGTGAGCAACATAATTTACCTCATGCTTCTTAAGTTTTTTTGATGCATAGGCCATCGTTGCTTCTTCCTAAGATAACACTCCTCCCAAAAATTCTAGAGAAGTGTCAGTGCACACGGTAAACTTCCCAAGTGGATTAGAGATCTTGAGAATCAGTGCTATTATCAACAAATTTTTTAGAGCATCAAATGCGGCCTCACACTTATTCATCCATTTGAACTCTTTCCCTTTTGAATATTAGTGATTGCATAGGTAACTTTAGAGTAAGATATCACAAAACATCTATAGTAGCCCATGAGTCCCATGAAACTCTTGATTTCAGTCACACTTGTAGGTGGGGGCCAACTTAGTATAGCCTAAATATTCTTTGGATCCACAATAATTCCTTCTACTGAGATAACATTCCCCAAATACTAAACTTGCAAAGTATAGAACTCACATTTGGATAGTTTACCATGTATCTGATTCTTCCTCAGAAATTTTAGCACCAACTTGAGATGTTGGTCATGTTCTTCTTTAGTCTAAGAGTAAATCAAAATATCATCCAAGAATACTAGAACAAATCAATCCAGATATTTTTTGAACACACTATTCATCAGGTTCATAAAAGCCACTGGTGCATTTATCAACCCAAATGGTAACATTGTGGACTCATAGTGCTGATTTATGGTCGTAAAGGCTATCCTCTGGGTGTCATCTTCTCAAATCTTGGCGCAAAACTGGGTCAACAAATCATAAATAATATTTAGTTAACAGAGAAATTGCAATAGGACCCAGAGCTTTCATATTTTTTTTTTGAATGAGGAACCTTTTATATACAACATATCTGCAACATGTGAGGGGAGAGATTTAAACCTGGGCCTCTCGATAACTGGAGAGTTTTAACTACCCACTTGCTTTCCAACTCCTCTACATGAGCGGATACCCAGAGCTTTCATATTACTTTTCATAAAAAAATGGATATACATACCAGACCCCACTTTAAAATTTTGAAAGTCCTCTATAATACCCTGTTTCCCCTTTTCCCTCCTAGGATAATTCATTTGAAATTTGAATTTTAGAGGTAAAATTCTTGGGGTCATAACTCCTCGCTTGTTGCTCGTATTGACTATTAGTGCATATTTTCGAAAAGCTCTCAAAAATATCTATAATTATGTAGTGCCCAAAAGGCACTATGACTAATTTTCATCCCTCTACAAGGCCTCTAAGGCCTTAAAATATCACCTTTAAGTTTTAGTGGTAGGATTTTTACCATATTGGTAGGATTTTCACCATAAAACTTACATATCTCCCAAACCGCTCAGGATATTGGGGTGATTATTTCACCATTAGGTCTATTTTTCCATCCCGCTCCTTGGGGTACAATTTCAAATTCATACATGCCCCTAAACAACTAAACAAACTTAGAATAGAATAAAAATTAATACAAATTTTGGATGATGCAAGATCACTCTTACACCATTGGATGCTCTTGCATCAAAATACTTAATTGATGATACCTTGATCTTAGATCTATTTTTGAAAATATGGTAGCTCCTCTTAGTTGATCAAATAGATCATCTATTATTGGTAAAGGATACTTGTTCTTGATGGTTACCTTATTCAACATTCTATAATCTATGCATAATATCAAGGATCCATCCTTCTTTTTCATAAATAAAATAGGAGCACCCCAAGGTGACACACTTGGTTTGATTAGACCCTTATCCAATAGGTCTTGTAATTGTACCTTTAGTTCTTTTATTTTAATTGGAATCATTCTATAAGGTGTCTTAGAAATAGGTTTAGCTCTTGGTATTAACTCAATAGTGAAATCAAATTTCCTTCGAGGGGGTAGACCTAGAAGGTCTGCAGAAAATACATCCTAAAACTCATGAAGAATTGGGTAATTTATGAAAATATCTTCATCCCCTTTTTCTCCAGCCTTACCATGTATTTTCACTAAGTAGAGCATGTTGCGTCTTTTTATACCCTTATTTAACTACATAGATGAAAGCAATTGGGGTTGAAAATATCCTCACCCACTTTGAACTCTTACTCTCCTTTTAGCCTTATCATTGTATTCCATCCACCTATATTGAAAATTGATTAAGGTTCCATGAGCCTTCAACCAATCCATTCCTAGGAAAATTTCAAAGGCATGAAGGGGTGTCACATACAAGTGCCACATAATAGACCCTTCACGTAGAGTTATCTCTGTTGTAGGTAAGCATTGATCCACTAAGTAGGTTTACCCAGACCCATACTCGAATTTCCACCCTTGTGCCAAAAATCTAGGCCTTTTTGGCATATCCCCAATAATACTAGTGGAAATAAAACTATCTATGGCTCCACTATCTATCAAAACTTTTACATATTTATTAAAAAACTTACCATTTAACAACATCAATGTTTCTTGGCCATCCAAATACTACTTTCTAGTAGCAACATAGATCTGATGTGACTACTCGTTTGTCTTGTAACTTGACTCAGCTCTCTAGGAACACTTCTTGGCATAATGAGGACCCCCACATATGTAACATCCCCCCCTAGGTGCCTAGGATCTCTCTTGTATCCTCTTACCAATCTCTTCTCTTTGTGCCAACTCATTCAACTTCAAGAGGTTGGGATCAAAACTATCTTTCCTTTGAATTTTTTTCTTGTTTTACGCTGATTCTCTATTGTTTCTATTATTGAGTTTGGGATTACCTTTATATCTCTTATTTTAAATTTTATCCCTTTTCATGAATCCTATGCTCTTTCTTTTATTTAGTTCCTATATTTCTATTTTTGTTGATCCTAAATAGTTGAAGAAAGCCCTTTTTATCTAAATATTGGTTTATTCCTACCGAGCCAAGTCATAACCCTCTTGCAAAGTTTTTAGTTTGAGTAGATTAATCACTATTTTAATTTTAGGGTCTAACCCTAGAATGAACTTATGCACCTTAATATGTTTATTGTTCTCATGCTCTGGAATATATTTCAAAAGTTTCACATATTTATGAAAATACACTTCTATAGAAAGTGATCCTTGCTAAAGGGTAGAAAACTCCTCAAATTTCTCAATATAAAACTGGTCTATTAGAAACTTTTTTAAAAGCCTCAACAAAATATTTCCATTTGAGATCTATGACTTGGATTTATCTACCTGAGCTATACATATCCCACCATTCTAGGGTTACCTCTAAGAGATGAACGGTAGCCCATGTAATCTTAGTATTAGAGGAGTAATTTTTTCATGGATAAGAATATCTCTAATTCCTTCAACCAGGACTCAACCACATCTCCTCCCATTTTGCCTTTAAACTTGATCACCTTAACATTCTTAAGATCTCTTGCTAGCTTAGCCTCTATTCGAGCTCTACCCTCTTGGCCTCTTTGAACATGATTCTCTTCTTGTCGAGTCTTTTTTTTTTTTTTTTTATAAGCAAAAAACCCCTTGAGGAGCCGCCTTGGTCTGAGAGACCATGAACAGGGAGTTCTACACTATCAAAGTCACCCGAGGGTTGCACCCGACCCTGCCCGCACCAACATTATCAATTGGATTTTGGATACCCAATTCAACTTTTTGGTAGGGTGGAGATTTGAACTTGGGATCTCCCTTGGAGGATTGCCCTCTCCTCTCCAACTCACCTACAACACTTGGGTTCTTGTCGAGTCTCTCTGATTCTAGTACTAGTCTCTTTATTGACCAATGAATCTATTAGTTTTTTATGTTGTTCCAATCACTCTTGGAGCAAATTTACCATGGAGATAAGATCTTCTATCCTCCTATTAGATTCTAATGGTCCTCCAACATTCTTGTGGGGATTTACTACCATCTCAAGCCTCTTACCAGAAGTTGTTACCTTCTTAGTCTTCTCACTAGGGTCTAAAATCTATCTTGAATTTTGTACAATGTTATCCTATGGTGTAACTATTTTTGTTTTCATAGAAATTCCCTTTTTAATAGGTGTCATTTCCTATTAAAAAAAGAATTAGCCAAGTTACAATTCTCCCACAATTGTACTTACATTCTCTACATGAACTAACATAAATTATTATCACCCACATGATAATATTTTAGGGTCACTCTTGCCTTCATGCAAGGTGCCTTACCCAAAGTTGCACATCAAGTCAAGGCTCAACCTAGTCACACTCCATGGAAGCTTCTAGTACCTATGACCTATAACTTTGATACCAACTATAACAACCCTAAATCTACCAACCCAAAATTTTTAAAATAACACTTACAACAAAGGCTTGCGAGGAAGGAACCTTACTTTCATTTATTTCAACATGCAAGGCTTCACCATATTTGAGTTCTAATTTGCTACAGATGACACTCAATGGATAGGAGTGACAAACTTTCATATTTTTCTAGGGTTCACCTTACTAAACCTTCATATTTAGAAGGATGCCATTAAGTGGTTCCTCCACCTTTCCCATACCATCATCGGCTAGGGACCATTTAACCATAATGTAGGAATTATCCTTTAAGGCCCATAATACTTAAATGAGAACAATATCTCCCAAACCATACTCTAAATCCATCTAGGTAGGTTAATAAAGCATAGAGCCTTGGTGCTTAATTACCACACCTCCGTGGGCTAACTAAGATCATTGCCACTTTGACAATAATTGACATGAACTCCTAATCCTTCATGATCTAGGAATCACCACTGCTGACTTGTGAATGTATCTCCCCCCAATTTAGTTGGGACACACCCAATCCTACATGATCATGGTGCAATGGTTCATAAGTACCCTGGCTATTGTATTCATACAATTCCTTCTAGGTTCATGAGTTCCTAGATATTGCATACACACAAATCCTTCTAGGACTCATATCTACCTGAGTATTGCATTCACACAACTCCTCCTAGGATTGGATCTTATGGTTTACAAGAAAAAATTCTACCCATTGCAAGGACAGATAACCAAAGTAGCAAAACCCATATATTAAGCATAATAAAAGCAAAACATAATTTCTATCAATTAGAAATGCTCAAGCAAATATTCCTCTTAACCATAAACCAAATTATGCATAAATCAAGTACTTGACTATAAATTTTAATTCAAATACTTTCAAATAACATCAATGCATAACATGATAACTTAACTACACATATCCATAGTTGAAATATGTCAATACTCATTAGCCAATAATATTGCTTAAAACACATAATGCACAAAACCCAATATGTCATTAAACAACATAATCATTTAGTTTATACAATGATCAAGTTTACAAAATAACTTGAACAACTCAATATTTACAATACCTCTAAAAATTTCCAAAACATCTAAACATTCAAAGCTATGAAGCCACTTCCAAATCCTCGAGCCATATGCATATCAACAAATTTGAGATGAGGGATCCAACCCATATTATGATGAAGTATACTTTGGTATCAAGACAACTCTATATGCCATGCAACTTTAACTATACCTTTCTATTATGCAAAAAATCTCACATAAACATAAACAAGCTACAAGAAGAAAATCTCATACTTCACTTTATAATAATCCCTTAACTCACAAGAGTCTCAAGGGTCATTATATTAACTTCTATTTCAAAGTAAAGAGCATAAATCCATGATTCTTTAACTACCATTAGTATCAAATCATAACAACATAAGTTTCCTCTTCAAAATCCAACTTTAATCAATCAATATCAATACAAGAGGGTCCCATGTCCCTCTATATAATAATTCCTTAATCCATATGAATATAAGGAATCATTATAACATTTCCTTATTCAAACCATAATGTGGAAACCATTTAAGCAAAAGAGTTACATAATTTCTTTACTAAGATTCCCTAAACTATCATAAGCTTTTAAGAAATCATAGATAGTTTCCAACATAAAGAGCATCCCATACTACTCTTATAATGATTGCTTAATTTAACACAAAACTTAAGCATCATTAAATATAACCAAGTTTATAAACACAAAGAGTATCCCATACTACTCTTATAATGAATACTTAATTTAACACAAAACTTAAGCATAATTAAATATAACCAAGTTCTTTATAAATGCAAAGAGTCTCGAAAAACACATTAAATAAGGTTACAAAAGAATAAAACCCTAACATCATCCACACAACAACACACAATAGGCACATTCGATCCTTTAAAACTCAAACCAACAATCAAAGCATTAAGCAAAATAAATGCCATCCAACAACGAACATCACATGCTTTCAAAAGAGAAACTAAACCTAAAGGCATAAACCCCAAGCAAATTAACACCAAGATGACAACAAAGACCAAGAAAACTTCAAGGGAAATAACCAAGAAAAAATATAATACACCAACCACAAACAATGCTCAGGCATAGAAAATGACTTGGATCACAAGTGCAAAAGCACTTAACACAGTGTAAACTTCAACATGTAGGCCCTTTGACTTAAGAGTTCCAAAAATAAACCTAAATAAACACTAAAGTGAACATAGCTAGGACTGATTCAACTAACCAGGTGCACAAGTTGAGGGTGACATAGATCACTCAACAAAGTACACAACAAGAAAGGGTTGGCATTCAAAGTTGTGAAGCAAAACGAGGAAAGAAAGAACTACAGTAGCAACCCAAGAGCAAAATATATGAATGCACAAGAAGGTAAAGCACAAAGAACAAGAATTTGATCTTGAACAACCCAAAAAATATAGACAAATATCAAAGTAAACCAAAATAATGTAATCATAATAAGAAAAGCAACCAAGGAGCACCTGGCTTTGCACTTGCTACTCACTACTTTAGTATTATGACACTCAACTTGTTGCTTCCTTTATCCTTCAGCTTTGCTCTGCTATTTTTCTCCACCAACCTCCTCACTGCCATCCCCCTACCATCCTATTAAAGGATATGATAATGGCCATGCTCTATAGGGAGACTCTTGAAATGAAAATACCCAAGAAGGCATTACCTTCCTACATGTGCCAACTTGGCCACTAAAGGAGAGCACACTACCGAACATTGGAAAGCCTCAATTATTTTAAAACCAAAGTAAGGCGATCACCACACATTTTTATTATTATATTTTAATTAAACCAAAATCATATTAGCTATATGGTTTTTAAATGTTTAAATAATAATTTAATTAATACTTTCATAAGGCTAAAGTATTAAAGTCACTTAATAAATCAAAATATTAATTTTAATTATAAACTAATGCTTTTATAAAGATTTACCAAAGTATTAATTTCATCTATCAATACTCAACAACTCAAGCATAGATTCAAACCAAGTATGCTTCACCATGCACAAGAAAAATGCAATGCAACCCATAAGCTTTCACACCATTGTTTTATCCTTAATAGGTGGTCCAAATTTAAGATAGTCTAGCGCTATCGCTAACCTAATTAAGGAGGCTCATTACACAAGAAACATCCTGACCCAATGGTTTGAACACAAAAAATATTCAAATATGTCTACACGAAGGGTATTCATCCTTGTTACCCTGAGTTGTCAATGAATAAGTCATCATCATCATTTCCCAAAGTATCTCTCATTGTAGGTGGATCCCCCATATGGTCCCACCAAGCAAGAGAGAGAGGTACCTGATACTGCATCCATAGATACATCAGTAGTACCATATTCTATATCCAACCAAATATTCTATTATATATAAGCTTCATGAAAGAAACAATGCCATTAAACAATTATCTCAATACATAGCTTATTGTTCATACAAGATTTGTTAGGGAGGGGTGTTACACAAAGATTATTAGGATTTTTACTTAAACAAAGGTCCCTGATACACCTCTACTTTGAGGGGGTATTAACACCCCTTATATTCCATGAGATGATAATCATGTCTCATTAGGGGATATTGGCCCCACCTGGTAAAGAGAAGTTCAACCAACTTATTTTGTGTTCCTTTCTCTATGTTTGTCCTTGCTTCCCTAAATCTTGCTTGATAATTTGAGGGTTTTCCTATTTTTTCCTTGCATGTATCAGGAGTAGATCTTATTATTCTATTCATTAATATTATTTCAAAACTTTTTTTATTATATTTATCCTCTCCTAGATTTGTTATAGAAGCTTTTGACTTGTCCTGCCCATTTTCTGGTATTTCCTTTTTAATGGTGGAGGTATTAACTTCTAAATATGCATTTTATTTACCAATTTGTTTCTCCTAAATGGTGCATGGAACTTCAACAGAGTATTCAAAATTTTATGAGACACATCGCTTAGGTTCATTGAGAATGTTCATCCCTAAATTAGGATCATACTGAATAGACGATTCCTTTCGTAATATGTTGAACTTGTTGTACTATGTCCTCCAAGTTTTGATTTACTTTTTCTTCATAGGATAAAGCCTTAAATGAGTTGGTATTTCTTAAAATATCCTTCTTTACTGATCTCCATTGTTTATTTACTTTCATTTTTCTAAATGTATTTTGTGGAAGTTAAAAACCATCTTCATCCATATCCATTTGTAAGTATCTCTTGCAATTTTCTACATATGATTCTATTGGGCTCTTTTTAGGACATGATATCTCAATATTCCCCATGTCATGACATCTTCTACATATAAAATACATGTTTTTATAATCTATTATTTGGATACACATCTTATCTCCATACTTAAGAATGAATGATTTTGTAAAGCTTTACTTATATCAATCTTGACCAATATAAGCATAAATAGCTAAGAATCCATATTTCACAGTATCTAAAATCTCAAGGAATTCTCCTAGAGTGTTGTCTATTTCCTTTAAGGTATCTATTTTATAAAGTTAAATGGATAACCCATACATCCTAACCCAGACTGGTACTAGGTATAGATTTACGTTTTCAAGTGAAAAGCCTTCATACCAATGGGTAAGGAATATTCTTGCTCTTCCCATAAACCAAGGATCCCCTTTTAGTATTCTATCTATTTCTTCCCTAGAAAAAAATATCTAGGAAGAAAATTTTGGGAAGAAAGGATAGAATCACTCCTACAGACTTCCAACTCCTATCAATTCATTTTCTCAAGGTTGAATCCCCTGGTCAACACCCATTAAATTTATCAAAAAATGCCCTATCTTGGAGCAACAAGGATCGATCCTATTGTGTGCTCAATAAAATATATCACTAGATATTATTATGAGGTTTTATCTATAAATCGGTCCATGGAAAGGAAACTAAAACTCAAAATCTATTGAAATTTATAGCAAATATAATATTTGATAAAAAGTTTATGGTAATTTGCAAGCAAGATTTCTAATATAAAGAAGGGAAAAATACATTTAGCTAATTTTTTTAATGCCTATATAGAATGTCTTGCTTCACTAAAGTCTCAACCCTTCATTTCTCCTCCCATCATTCAAACCCTAGTTGACAAATATTTACAATTTCATTTTTCATGACTTGAAAAATTATCACCGCCCGTATTCTATGAGGATGACTTTATAGGGTTGTATCTCCCTCAATATTGCTTATATTCCTTCATATGACCACTCATTTTAAAAATATCAAGATTTTACACATGCTGGTACAAGAATAAACTGAATCAAATGACCCGTCACAAAGATATGGCTCCTAAAATATGAGATATTATTTTTAGAAAAAATGCCTTAATCCTTTACAAAGAAGATGGATGATCAAAATATAATGAGGTAACTATATAATGAATGAAATTATAGTTTAATAAATGGATTCTTTCATAATAGTTAAAATAGAAGATGTTTAGAAGCTTAATGTCTTATAAATGTTTTTATACCATAATAAACCAAATCTTGTTAAATATTTAAAATATTATATATTTCAAAGTGAAGTTGTTTCTATGGATGTAAAGGAATATATAACTTTTTTTTGGAAAATAAAGGAGTATTGACTATCATGTTACCTCAAGTCTTAAAAGAGGATCATTATTCTTCTTCATGGATATTAATAACTAGTTATGAATATGTTTTTACATACATAAATGATTTTTTATGGATAGAGATATCAAAGAGTTTGAGGGACACATGCTTTCCTCCATAGATGACAATAGATGTTATAACTTAGGTTTTTAAGCATTCATGAATATTATCTTGTATTACTATTCTTACAATTAGTGAATGCACATAGAATGACAACAAAATACAAACTACTTTAGCAACTATAAGCTTGTTATTTAGTAATATTGCTAAGTTATATCTTGTATAACTTATGAGTAAGGTAATGTAGCTCTCTATCCTTTCAAGAGCTAAATAAGCTAAGAGAAAATCATATAGTGAAATGTCACTATGATTAACCAAACATATAATTAGATGTTATTAATTCATCAAGCTTAAACTAATTAATAGCCTTATGAATGCCAACTATGAACTATGAGTAGTAGTGGCGTGTCCATGTGAATGAATAGTAGAAATATACCTAATTTTGCAACTTGACTAAGTTGAATAGTTATAGAACCTTAATGAGCATATTCATAAATTGACCACTTTATAACTACATTCATAATTTTGTCACCCATAAATGACTGATATGGTTGATAAAGGAAAATTAATATTATTGAATGAAATAAATGCATTGGCCATATGGAATAGACCATGATTCATACTTTCTTTAAACATCAATAGATACTTTGAGGCTAATAGACTTAGCATTTGGTTAAAGATCAGTGAAACCACATAAGTTGAATGGATTATATCCATGCTTGAAGTGACATTAAATTGAATATGGTAGATGTTGATATTAATTGAATACTTCTAAAATACAAGTCAAATACACTAAAGTATTAATGAAATGTGCATTTCTAGCAGACTGTAGTATTCTATTTGGAAATTATTGCTATTGATTATGAAAATATGATGTTATTTTGACAAACACAAGAATGGGGGTTGTTACACTACCTTTCCATTATTTTCCTCTACAAACCTTGTCCTAGTTACAAAGATAAAACCTAATGTTTTCCTCACATCCTTTCCAAATAAAGTATCCCTAAAATTTGTCAAAATTGGATGCTACATCTCATAGCAATCTTGAAAGCTATATCATATAAGCAATGATAGATTACAATGTAGCCTTAAAGTTGTATTCTTTTAGCTATGGTTACGAACATACTTTTTCAAGCTACCAAAAAGATTTTATTTTATTTAAAATTGAATCCTTTAACTCTTTATTTTTTCTTTATCAGATAGAGGAATACCTATATATGTTTATGATAATTTTACAAATTAAATCTTAAAATTTTTACGTATTTTATAAACCTAGAGTAATGTTAATAGAAAAGATCCTATATTTTATCATATTGACAAATTATCTAGAAAGTATTGACTTAAATTATAAGGCCTTACTAAGGGATGACTCAAAATAAAAATACCATCAACAAATTAGAGGTGTGATTAGAATGGGTCATTTGTTGCAACCTAAATACCTTTGATTTTTCTTTCCTCATTTTCCTTTGAGAGAGATATTCTTAACACCTCAAAAAGAATAATGAAGAGATAAGGAATCCATGGGATGATTCAAAGTATCCATAGGGGCTTCATTAATAAAAATTACTTTGGAGTGTTATAAAAATATTTTATTTAATTAATTAAAATAAAATGTTATTTGATCATATTTTATTTTACAATTATGTATGGTTTTTTCATAGAAGGAAGTGAATGTATTACATCTTGTGCATTGAATATACAATGAATGATTTTCTTACCACAAATAACATCACTTTATTCCTTTGATATAACACAATCAATAATGTTTTAAATATATATGTAGTATTTTTTTAATCTTATCAATCATGTTACAAAGGCCTATTGGATAAAAATATCAAAATATTTTGTCACCTTTCATGGGAAACAATAGAATAAATGTGGCATTGGTCTCACTTATTATTGCCTTCTCTTTCCTACCTCCTTGACTATAATTAAAATATCATTACTTGATATATCCTAAAATTTTGAAAGAAAATTGTTAGAAATCCATCAAGGTCAGTGCCTTATTATAGTGAAAAGAGAAAATTGTCTCATGTAGTTATTCAGTATGAAATTTCTCATCAAGATTTTATTCTATACTTATGGAATTTTTTATGGAATATTTTGTAAAAACTCACCTTGAAACTCCTTGGCCAAGTTTTGATATAATATCTTTAAAATAATTGATGGTTTCCTTCTTAATATCTTCTTCTTTCTCAATACATCTTCCATCTAGATTTGATATATTTTTTCCTAACAAAAAGATGAATATATTTTGCCACAACATGAAAATATTTGTTATTTCTATATCCTTTATTAAGCCATGTCTTACCAAATTATTGGGCCCAATATGACTCTTCTTTATGTGATATTAGTATGATGAGAAGAGAGTAATTATTTTTATTACATATAAGTGCTTGGTTCATTTTGTCAATTTTCATTATTATAAATTCTTGAACTTAAATTTGATTTTCTCCATTATTTTGAATATGTTACCAAATAATATGATATTATAAATTTGTATCTATATATTTAAATATTTCAACTTTTGAACAAATTTTTATATACATGATCTTTCAAATCTTAATCCATCCCATCACAAAATAACCATTTGGAAGAAATTAGGGTATTGGAGGCACATAGAATCAAAACAAAATGAATATAAATGATCATTATTGTTGATGGAATTTTAGCCAGATTAAATTATAGGTCCCAATATTTAGGATCTAATATAAATTAGATATAAAATATATGAAGGCTTATTCATAGAATAATATCAATATAAATGAATATAACATTCATGAAATAACAATAATATTATAACACAATAAACAAACTCACTATATTATGAATCAAATATACAAGAGCTTTATTATATGAATCAATGCTTGATACATTTCTTGATACAATACATGGAGCTTTATCTCCATAGTATAACATTAGAAGATGACTCTTCAATACTTGAATATTGCTCTCCTCACATATCCGACAAATGCACCCTTTCCTATTTCACACATAAGACAAACCTCTCATATCTTTTAGATTTACATCTTGTCACATATGTTTGACTCTTCATTTGCATATTTTCCATCTACACACATGACTCTTACTTAACCTATATTATACATTGCACATGCATGCATACTTAACTACATGACACTTGCACACTCTCACACTCTACACACTTGCACACATTAGTATATGACACTTGTACTCATCCTACACATAAAAACATACTTTAGGGGAAATATAAATCACACACCTAAACTACTAACTCACATCCTAATATAATATTTACATATTTACAATTAAAATATGGAGGTATATTATTTCTATCAAATAACATAATATTCTCAACACCTCCTTGTATTACATTGTTTGGTTTTTGAAGACTTTAGTATTCAAACTTCAACTTCATCTTCTACCTTGTGTTCATCCATGGATTTTTCCTATTGTCCCTGCTAGATAATCTTACATTATGCTTGGTCCATCTTCCTATTTCCTATATTTTTGAGAAATCAAACAATTCATCATTAATCTATTTTGGAGGTAAAATATGGTTTAATATTTCTTCTAAAAATCCCATTGTCTCTAGAGCAAATATTCCATCCTTGATGGCTCCTGTAGCTTCAGTTTCATTTTGATTCTTGATAACACATTTCCTATTTCTATTTATGTATTTGAATTCCACTATTCTACCTCTATCAATAAATTGAGCAACTAAAATAAGATTATTTGATAAACTTGGAATATATTAAACATTATCTAGCACAAAATCTAGAAATGACATGCTAGATATATTTTTTCAATATTCTTGAATATAATAAATCTTATCATCTGCAATTTTTGGTGAAATTTTTGCTCTAAATTCTAATGATGCTAACCAATGCAAATTCCCAGTCATATGATGACTGATATGTGAATCTGCATACCATGTATCTTTTCTATTTTTCATGTTTTAATGATATTCAAGTAGTCTAGTTTCATGGCCTTGATAAAACCTTTGATTCAAAAATTTTCCTCTCATAGAATTTTACCCTTTGAACTTATATGATTGTCTTGATGCATTCATTCTTCTTTATCATCTATCCATTTCTTCTTTTTTCAAAATCTTCAAATTAATTCCTTTGGGGTAGAAATACTTATTCCTCCAAAATTCAATTCAAGCAATCAATTTCAATTTTCAATAATCAAATTGTAAAATTAATTTGCATTGATCAATAATCAAATTCTTCTCTCTTCAATTTCTATCAAAATTAATTAATTATCAATTATCAAATAGCAATTTTAAATATTCAATATTCTTATCACTCCAATAATTCACTTTATGCAATTCTAATTTAATAATCTCTTATCTCTCCTAAATCAAATTATCAAGCGCTTAATATAAAATATCTTTTTGACTAAAATTTAAATGATATTTCTTCCCAAAATTTAAATATTAGCATTACCTTCTATTTTTTCTCTACACTTGAACCTTTTTGTCAAATGCATTAGGCACATTATATATTAGGTTATCAGATGGTAATATATTTCACTATGTTAGGGCACAACTGTTACATGCAAGGCTTTGATGTTGTAACACCCTAAAATTGGTGTAGTAAACTTTAATAAATAATTAAAATTACATTAGTAATAATTCAAATTCAAATTTTAACCCTAAAACCACTCCCAAACTGCCTACTGCTCGTTTCTTCGTTTTTCATGCCATTTTTAGAGTTTGTTTTGTCCGTTTGACGATATCGTCGTCGATCAGATGATATCATCTCAGATCAGATGATTTTGTCTGGAGAAGAACGTCCAGACGATCTCGTCCCAAACTGATTTGTGCATAGTTAGCTTCTGTTTCAACGGCGTCTCTAATCCAGGCAAAAGTGTGTCTGCGTCGTTAGAGACCTCCCCTATTGGAGATCTCCCAAATTGGGATGATCTCCAACCTCCCAACCTCTTTCCTAAGCCTATTTAAACTTAGGCCCTCCCCTTGGCATCCCCCTGGCTGAATTTCCCTGTAATTTGATATTTGCGTGCATTAGAATACCCTGGAGCATCATTTGCAATTTGTTATTTGAAGTTTTCTTGTAGGGACCTCATTGATTTTCAGCCGGAGCAAGCTTAGATCATCGCAGACGATCTCGTTCAATCTCGGACGATCCCGTCATAATTTGAGACGATTTCATCGCATCCAGACGATTTCGACTGTAGTCTGCATTGGGGGCAATCAGTGCCCAGAGTTTGCATTTTTCCTATATTTCTTTGCTATTTTATTCTAAATTTAGTTAGTTTTATCATTATTTCCTGCTAATCAGCATTTTGGAGTTCACCCATATAGCTTATATGCATCATAAGATCATAATTTGTCATTAGAATACCATAATTTATTTGAATTTCTATTCTTAACTATAGTTTTAGTACCTACATTGTCATCTTACGTTGTTCTCCCCTGTTGTCATAGCTGCATTCTCTATATTTTGTATCTATCTCTCTATTTGCAGGTCTCTGACGAATTTGTCTGACGAATTCGTCAGATCTTAGATGATTCTGTCTGATAGAAGACGATTCTATCAGATCAGAGGCGATCTTGACTACTTCAAAAATTAGAACCTTCATCAGACATCCAGATTAGGTATGGCTCTTTAATCTAGCTTATTTTCTCTATTTTCTGTTCAAATTTGTCTTCTGTATTCATTTTAATTTGCATTTTCATAATAGAACAACTTAGATTCATCTGGCCAAACCTAGGACTTGGATGTTTAAAGCTAAAATTGAACACATCAAACACATTCCCAACCTAGGCATGGAAATTGCCACTAAAATTTTCCTAGTGAACCCCACCATCCGTCAAAAAATCACCTTAATACCCCTCCCCCAAGAGGCGGGACCTTCAAAGGGCCTCTCAGTTTGAGGTACCATGCCATCCTTTTCCCATCCTCCTTCCGGTAACGGATCCTATAGCCTAAAGGTAAGGGTGCGAAAATTTTGGAGCGATACATTTTGGTGAACCCGACGTGAAACTAAAACCTTTTGAAAACAAAAACAAAACTATAGATGCATTTCAAATCATTTAAAAACTACTAAGTTGCATATCATGTCTAGATGGTAGCTCTTAAGAAAAGACTAGCAGTTACTATAAATGTTGAAAACCAATTGGCTGCCATAGAAGTTAATTCTGTGCTTAGTGTGCCTGAAACAGATAGAAACCAACTTTTGTGGAAAGAACTTGATAGGATATTAGATCTCATTTTATCTAGGTCAACACAACTTAAACAAATCAAGAGGTTTGCCCTAGATAGGATCCTGGATCCTCATCAACTCATATTTTATCATGAACTTCAAAGAGCCTGCCATAGGTGGTTAGCTTATAGGAGAGCTCTTGTGTCTTCAGAATTGTTCACCTTCGAGGAATACCTCAAGAACGCAGCCACCATACACCAATTCCTAGGTCGCGTAGAAGACCAAGAGGTTGTTCTTATAGATAGGGAAAGATGGAGGATAATTCCTAGGGCTGTGTTATATCGAGAGTATTGCCATGAGATTTACTTCTACCAACCAGAATCTGAGACAGATAATATCACTATAGCACTCTTCATTAAATTCTTGAAAGAAAATTTTCAATTTGAAGAAGAAAACTTCATGACTCCTGAAGAACTCGAGCCCGTTAATCATATTTATAAATTGTTTATAGAAAATTAGATCATTGCTTTCATTATTATTATTTCTTGCATCCAGTGTGCTGTTTTTTATCTTTATAATATTGCTACAAACATAAAAAATATAAAAAACAAGAAAAACCAAAAACATAACAAAAACCAAAACATTTTATTTTAAATATTGTAGTAGGTATATAATTAAAATATATACCTCTTAAGCTTGTTGCATATATATATATATACAAGTATATATATATTTGTTGAAATCTAAGTTAAGCACAATGCCTAAACTTAGGAATGGTAAACAAACTGAAGAAGAAGAAGAAGATTGGTTAGGAGATAAAACAAGAAACCCAAATGTCCTTCCTGAGGATCCAATCCCAGAAGGAGAAACTCTAGAACATCTAGAAGATGACCTGGTTGAAGACAATGAACAACAAGAAAATCTTAAATAGGAAGGATCCTCATCCCCTAGAATAGCTCCAGATGGAACTATTGCTTTTGATAACTTAGATCATTTTTGGAAATTTTTCAATAATAACATTGGTGCTCTTAATATGGCAGTTCGTATTGATAAAGGACAAATTAGTGACACTCAAGCAGCCATGGAATATGTGTTTAATATACACACTAATCCCTTGTCCTTTATTGATCAAGAAAGTGATAAGGTTGGACCATCCAATAGAGATATGGTCACTATGATTCAGAACATGCAAAAACAACAGGTTACCCAACCCCCTAAGGAACTTGTTATTGAGCCTAAAATCATTCCCACACAAAAGAGACCTTCATTTACTGCTTTATTTCACCAAACTATTGATCAATATGCTTCAAATCGACAAAAACCTAAAATGAAGTCAAACACCAATTTTCAACAATCTGGAATACAACATAATATAACTTCAAAACTTCTTCACAACACCCTTCCTACCAACAATTTACACAATAGCAACATAGCATCTAATCTTCATATCCCTCCGTCATATGCTCACAAATACCATATTAATGCCCTACTCGAACCAATATGGTGGGCAAACCAGTAATCTGGAAGCCATGGTGAAACAGTTAGCTTCCCGCATGGACCAGATAGATCCCTACCGTCCCTCATACAATTATCGAGAGATGTGTAGTCAGCCTTTGGATCCCATAGTTGTAGCACAGCCATATCCCAAACACTTTCCTATGCCCGTCTTGCCTATATATAAAGGAACTGAAGATCCCATAGAGCATCTTCACATGTTTAGGATAGCATGTCATGATATATCACATGATGACTTGCTATTACTAAAGATGTTCCCGAAAAGTTTAGGAGGAATGGCATTAGAGTGGTACTATCAATTGCCCACTCATTCTTTGAGAAACTTTGAAGAAACAACTGAATCTTTTGTCCATCAATTTAGTGCCTACATCGAGAGGCATGTACCCATTAAAGATTTATACAACTTAAAACAAGACAAAGATGAATTTTTTGCTAATTTCTTATCTATATGGAGGTAGTTGATAGGAAAACTACACTTTGTGCTACCTTATATGGAAATGTTAGACATTTTTATCAATAATTTACAAGAACAAATATCTTATGAGTTATCAACTACTACCTTAACCACCTTCGATCAAGCTATAGACTTAGCTCGGAGGGTATAAGATGCTCTCATTAGAAGAGGTCAGCTTAAAAAGAAATATGATGAGAAAACATCCAAAAATCAGTATAAAAACAATCAAGTTGTAGGTGACGGAGTCACTGATAGTAGAAACATTGCTAATATCAATACAACGAAGACAACAGAAAAATTTATATTAAAGCCTCCTGATAAACCTCCTCGAGAATTTACTAGATTGAATCAACCATTATCAACTATTCTGCCTCAATTACTAGCACGAGGCTTGATTCAATTACCAGCTATCCGGGAACCTGATCCAACTATACCCGGATATAGAGCCGATCTACACTGTGACTTTCATAGAGGACCTGGACATGCTACAAATCTTGCAAAATATTGAAACATAAAATACAAGACTTGATTGATAATAATGAAATGGAGTTGCAAGCTTTCCAATGTAAACAAAATGCTCCTAATAACGCTCAAAAGACCATTCCCCAAAATCAAAATCAAAATGCTAATCAATCATTAGATATATTTCAACATCCTTTACCAAACCATGGTAAAGAAGTGGCCAATAAAATCGAACATCATAATGTTCCCCCTCCTACCCGATATGTAGGGACTATTAGCGGACAATTACCTATTCAGGATCCGCAAATATTTGACACAACTTTATCCATGGTCACGACCAGGCCCCTGTATAATATTCAAACTTTGAATCCTAGTGATATAGAATCGGATACTGAAAGTGAAGTAGGCATCACCTCCAACCAATTGAATAGTTGTAAAAATGAATCAGATTCTATTCAACCTATTACAGATGCTATGGTTCTAGAAGAACCATTTCCTAGAAGAGTTACTACTCGACCCTCTTCTAATCAGTTCCTCCCTAATGAAAAAGCCATAAACGCTCAACCAAGACCAGTTCAACGTCTTCAATATAACATTGTAGGTACCATCGGAACCATTACCATACAACAGGCTCAAAACTCTCAACAGGATCAAACTCAGAATGATGGATCAGCTCCATTTATTTTGAAAAATCCCAATAAAGGAAATCATATGTCTAATGTTCAACCAAAACCTCCTTACAATATTAATGAACAAATATCCAATACTATAGCCAGAATTTCCCTTTTGGACTTGTTAAGATCTTCTCCAACCCATAGGGATGAGTTAATGCTTACATTAAGCCAAATGATGGTACCTCAAAATATTCAACCTGAAGCCATGTCCAATACTATCATCACTCAAGAAGTCGATTGTATTGACTTTCAGGATAAAGATATCCCACAACATAGTTTACACAAGGATAATCACTTATATATTACTGCCCTAATTGGAGATGTAGCTGTTAAACGAGTCCTAATTGATAATGGCTCATCTCTAAACATTTGCACTTTTGACTTCTACCAACGATTTGGCTTTAGAAGTGATGAAATGAAGAAAATTGACATGATTATTAAAGCTTTCAATGATGAGACACAAGAAACGTGTGGAGTCATTACTATACCCTTGCAAGTTGGGCCTAGAACCCTAGATACAACTGTGTTTATTGTACATTGCCCAACATCGTACAATATAATTTTGGATCGCCCTTGGATCAACGCGATGCGGGCTGTCCCATCAACCTTACATCAATGTGTTAAATTCAAATTTAAAAACTAGTTGGTCACTATCCATGGTGACCCTAGACCCTTTGATATGTGTGCTTTGGCAGAACCCGTGGGAGTGTAATTTTTCCCTGCTCTGTCATCCACACATCCTAATTCTTATTTTTCATCTAAACGTGTGAAACACACACACATAACATCATCTACCCCATCAACTACACCTACACATTTAACTCAACCATATTCTAAACAAACCACACTAGAACCTCAAAAAGATCTTAACTCTACAACCAATTCTTCATGTTCCATCCCTATCATTTCAAAACATATAGACCCATTAATTAACACCTCCAAATTATCTACATCTATCATACCTTCCACATCTAAAGATATAGGGAATGATCCTTCTACATCTTACGCTCTTTCTGATGAACTTTTACCGGATTTATCCACAATTTTAATATCAGACAAAACAAATGCTTTTATGCAAGATTCCATTCTTTTAAATAATTTGCCACCATCTCCTCATACTTTGGGCCTCCCATAACCTATGGGAAGTACTTACCAAGTCGGGAGTTGTGCTTTTATTTATAAAGGATATGATCGAGGAAGAATACCCCGAAATATCAAAATGCATTGTGATGGATATGCTCGATGCTATTTTGCTAATGAATATATTAAAGCTAAACCCATAATGCTTAAAATGGGATATAAAGGGAAAGGCTTGGGACCTTTCCAAAATGGTATGAAAGAACCTATTGAGGTAGAGCCATGGCCCGCCAAATGTGGTGTGGGCCTATTCTCTAGTAAGGGTCAACCCTTTCCTTTTGAAGATGATGATCAACTCATATGTCATCAAGATTATTTGGATAGGCATGATGATTTGCCTCTAAAACATCAGCCCTTTACCTGCAATATGCTATCCATAGCTTACCTTGAAATGATTGTTGAATCCGATGATGAGTTGGAAGGAGATATCTTCCATGATGTCTCCGTTGAAGAGTTGTTACACAATGGTTTTTATTTTGATGGTTCTATACCTACTATAGCCCACCTTGAGGCCATGACTCCTCAAGATGAATTATCCAACTTAACCTTAAAAGAATTACAATAATTTGGTGTTTCATCCGCCCCACCTAATTTTGAACAAGATCTACACATGGAAGTAGAAAACGTCCTTAAAGTTAACATTGGAACTGAGGATAATCCTCACATAATCAATATTGGATCAGAATTAATTCAAGAAAAACAAGAGCAATACATTGCATTTCTTAAAGAGTATGAAGATGTCTTCGCTTGGACATATGTAGATATGCCAAGTCTGGACCCTTCCATAGTCATGCATCATCTAGTAGTCCATCCGGATGCTAAACCTGTTAAACAAAAACTTAGAAAAATGCATCCCAAAGTGGCCTTGCTAGTCAAAGGGGAGTTAGAAAAACTGTTGAATGTTGTTTTTATACAAGCTATTGATTATGCTGAATGGATCTCAAATGTAGTTCCAGTCACCAAGAAAGAAGCTACCAAAGTTAGGGTTTGTATAGACTTTAGAGATATTAACACTGCATGCCCTAAAGATGATTTTCCTCTTCCCAACATGGATCAAATTATTGACTTTACTACCGAAAGTGGAATGATGTCCCTAATGGATGGATTTTTGGGCTATAATCATATCAGGATAGCTCCTGAAGATCAGGCTAAAATAGCCTTTATTACCCCTTGGGGTACCTTTTGTTGGAAAGTGATGCCATTTGGCTTAAAGAATGCAGGTGCAACATATCAACGAGCCATGACTTATATCTTTCATGATATGATGCATGATATCCTACATGATTATGTAGATGATATTATAGCTCGCTCTATTAAAGAAGATGATAATTTAGATGATTTGAGAAAAGTTTTTAATCGGTTAAGAGAATACCTTATTCGATTAAATCCAGCCAAATGCATATTCGGAGTTAAGTCCGGTAAACTATTAGGAGTTTTAGTTTCTTTACGTGATATCAAAATCGACCCTCTCAAGATTGCGGCTATCATTGATATGCCTGCACCTACTAATATATCTGAGTTACAAAGTTTACAAGGTAAGCTTCAAGCCATCCGTTGCTTCATTGATAAGCTGGCAGACAAAACCAGTCCCTTTCTTAAGCTCCTTAAGAAGGATGTCCCTTTTAATTGGGACGACGAATGTAAAGAACCCTAGAGATTGGCATAGTAAGTTAAATTTTTTTGTATATTTTAGCTTCTCCACCTAGACCTAATCGCCCATTTCTCCTGTATATTTTAGCTTCAAATTTTGCCTTAGGAGCTATGTTAGCTCAGCTTGATGATGAGAAGAGAACCCTAGAGATTGGCATAGTAAGTTAAAATTTTCCCTTTGGGCAGATAGGACCAGAAGCAAGGAGTCAATTGGGACATCTCCTTATCACTTAGTCTATGGGCAAGACCCTATTTTTCCTACTAATATGAAATTGCAAACTTTACATTTTATAAAAGACTATGTTGGGACTGATGATAAACTTGAAACCAGATTAACCCAATTAATGCATCTTGATGAGAAAATGGAGGAAGCCATGCTTCATTTCAGCAAACATCAAGACATAATCAAAAGGTGGTTTGATAAACGGTCCAAAATTAAGGTCTTTAAAGTTTCAGATTTAGTTTTGTTGTGGGATAAAAGGCATGAAAAAAAAGGAGAACATGAAAAGTTTGATTGCTTGTGGTTGGGACCCTATCTAATATCCGAAGTCCTAGGTGAAAATAGTTTCAGATTAAAAACATTGGATGGAAAATATTTGGCCTTACCCATCAATGGCCTTCATTTAAAGCATTATTTTTAGGCCTAAGGGTAGAGTCATTGTATTATATGTACACTAATCAACTTGCTTAATTGTTTGTCTTATCAGTTTTATTTCCTGTTTATTTGATCTTGTTTCTTTGATTTCAGAAGTCTTTAGTATGTCAAAGTGGTCCATTTTTGGATTTTATTGTAGGAGTAAGAGGTCAGCCTATGTGTATATGAATGTCAACCAAGACTAAAAGGATGTGAAAAATTGGAATCATATGGCAAAAGGCTTGAACATGTGAAATATTTTTTGCAGCTCATGAAGCATGAAGTCGTTGATCTTGCATATCATCCACCAATGTCTCAAAGGCACATTCTTATTACATAAACATCATATGCTAAACCCAAACACTGAAAGTGATGTCCAATTATCTTGGGATCAAAGGCACAAAGAACACTAAGAAGATCTTAGGTTTGGAAGTTGTTGCCGAAGTTGTCATAGGTCTATCACATTTCTGTCCATGTCCAACATCTTGGGTAAAATAATATGAAACCATACTTGGATGGGGATGTGAGGCGAAAAGATAATTCTGGTCTATCCCACCCTACACATAGTCCATAAAATAGTGGTTTTTACCACTTTCGCAATACTTGAAAGCCCAAAATCAGAGTAGTAAGGATAGGGACAAATTCTCATCATGCTTAGGTTGAGAATCCGATTCCCCAAAGCTTTGATTTTGCCTCCATCACACCATGGATCATTGGGTTGTAAGGATCATACTACGTGTCCCTCAAAAGGATGGGTAGTCATCCCAAGATTCAAGAAATCCAAAGCAAAATGTTCACCACTCCGTTTCCATCACACCATTGACTATTGGGTTGTAAGGATCGTACTACGTGTCCCTCAAAAGGATGGGTAGTCATCCCAAGATTCAAGAAGTCAAGAGCAAAATCATGGACTATGGAGTTAACCTCCATCGGGGCTATAGACACTTGACTGGAAATGGAGTACACTCATGCCTGGTGACATGACTCCCGTAAGGTTGAGATTTATGGCTGCCATGAGGATAGATTAGTCTGATGACCTCATCCATAACCGGTTTAATTATTTTTGTCAAAGATGAGAGCAGTAAAGGATAGGGCTATATTCTCATCACACCTTGGTTGAGAATATGATTCCCCAAAGCTCTAAGGTACACTTGCACACACTGGTCCTTGATGATGACGACTCATAACCAAGCCCTAGATCTAGTCAATAAATTCATCACACACACAGTTGATCCTAAGATGGTTAGACATTTTTGAGGTGTTTGCTCAAGCCACCATAGAATGTGTTGCTCATGCTATAAAAATTTTTACCCTCAAAGCTCTCCATATCCATTGCCATAATTCTAGTTAGGTAAAATTGATGATGCAATGCGAAAAAGTTACAAAAAAATAAGGTGTGGAGTGCTACACACACCCAGAGCTAATATTGCATGATTCTAATATTTTATTGTTCTTATAAGTCTATTGACATTATTCATGCATTTGTTGATGCTTGCTGCTTTCTGGTTTGGAGTGTGTTTTCAGATTTTATTTTTGGGTTCTCATCGAAATGCTCAGGAGCATTTCCCAGCAAAGTCGCCATTTGTTGTGGAGTTTCCACAACCACCCCAAAATTCTTGGGGACCCACTTGTCATATTTTGATATGAAAGGTTTTTGGTTTTCTTTGGTTTGTAAGAATAGGGATGTTTGACCGTTTTGTTTTAATGATTTTAATTGCTTTGGTTATTTGATATTTAATGATTAATTAATCTAGGCATTAATGCTTAGATTAATTAAAATCCATTTTGATGAATAGGAGTTTAATGTTCTTCATACTATCTAAGGTGATGGAATGTGTTTAACAAAGCAAGGCCTGACCTAAAACAAAAAGAGGATACAAAAGGTACAAAGAAATTGAGATAGAAGCCAATATGCTATTATCTACCTAATATAATTGCATTAACTATATTATGTACATAATAGTAATATTTTTAAGATTATGTTATAAGGTTCTAAAATGTTATCATTATAATAATATTATTATGATTATATTATAATGTTATTATTATAATAATATTATTATATTGTATATAATAATATTATTATAATGTACTTTATAAAAGATGTGATAATAATATTTACGATAAGGTAAAGTTTAACGTCGTTTCGTTTGATTGCAGATAAGGCGATGGTGGCTATTCGAAAACATTCGAAGACATGAGTGGCTAGTCCAAGAACGTTCAGCGCTATGGCAGCGAAGCTTTGCAAAGCAACACCGACAAAGAAGAGGTGGTCCAAGATGGCGTTAGGGTTTTAGAAGAACAACATGAAAGGCATCGGAGTTGTCAGTGAAATGGTCGAGAGGCAGAGGCATGCCATCGAACAAGGAAGGAAGAAGCGTTATTAGGGCAACTTGTGATGCCAATTGATGGAGTTAAAGGCCGGCCTCGAAGAGCATGGAAGGTTTTAGTGTTGCATCTATTTCATTACGCTATGGCAGCGTGAGTGTGAGAGTAGGGAGTTGAACAACGCCATGGCTATGTAGGTTTGGCAACACCATGATGTCGATGGCAGCATCGATGGCTGCGTAGGTTTGGTAGCACCATGACATCGATGGTAGCATCGATGGCTACGTAGGTTTGGTAGTGCCATGACGATGATGGTAGTGCTATGGTTGCGTAGTCTTGGTAGCGCCATGGTTGCGTAGGTTTGGTAGTGCCACGATGTCGATGGCAGCGCTATGGCTGCGTAGTCTTGGCAGTGCTATGGCTACGTCGTTGGCAGTGCTATGGCTATGTAAGTTGGATAGTGCCATGGCTGCGTAGGCAGTGTGATGGTTTCGTTTGGTTACATGGAAACCAAAGTGCCCAGGATGGGGGAATGCCATCCCAGTCCTTGGGCACATTGGTATGGCTTAGGAGAAATACCATCGGGTCTCGGCCTCAAAAAGTGACAACGAAAGTTTCGTTGAATAAGATTGGCCTGTATTATTTTAGTTAATGTGAATGTGGTTTGATCACGTTCAATGTTTTAAAGGAGGTCTAAAATCGTAGGGGTTATAAGGTATAGTTAATGCTTTTATCATTCATTTTGATGGATGTAAAGGGGTATTCTTGGGTAGAATGCTTATAAGAGAAAGGGGAGATATAAGGAGTCATGCAGGGTTATGTTTTTGTTGTTAGTTTTTTAAAAATAAATAACGTTTAGAAGTGTTATGTTTATTAAATCACAGAAAATGATGATGGATTATTTTCTTATATCCATTCATTATTTTGGTTGTGAGAGAAGATGAAGCGAAAGGACTTCTAAGCATTATTTATACCTTGCTATCCTACCTTTTTCAAGGGGGCTGGAAATGATGTAACATTCCGAGAAAGCAATAAAGAAAGAGCATTTTTCAGATTTTGAGAGGGTAGCAAACTTCTGTGAGCAAAATCAAAAGGAGGGTTTTTATCATAAAACTAACGTTTTTAGTGTCTTATCATTTCTGCATTTTAGTGACTTCTAGCCATTGTCTTATGCCATGAAATGGGTTGCAATAGGCGAAGGTCAAGATTATGCAGTTTCTTTATGTTTCCTTTGAGTCTCGCACTTGATTTAATGGTATTGTGCTTATGTTGTAGGTCCATTGATTCAGGTTGTTTTATGATTACCTCATAACTTGGGATTTTGCAGGGAGGAGCTTGCTAAACTAATTCAGAATTTGACTTTTTTAGCTAACCAAATTTACATGTTTATTTCATTTACTGTTCTCAAAGTTTATTTTATTTCAAGCATTCAAGCATTCCATTCTGGTCCATCCAGAATTTTAGTTTCTTTCATTTCCATTCTGGTCCTTTTCTAGAATTTTTGCTAATTTCTTGTTAGTTTCATTTTTTCTGGTCCATTTCTAGAATTGTTAAGCTTTCAAGTTATTTCCATTCTGGTCATTTTCCAGAATTTTTGCACCTCCAAGTTTCATTAATCTAAAGCTTTCAGATAAAACACATGGTTTAGGAGGGATACTAACCTACTATTTCACATTAAACTAAGATAAGAAATGAAAGCTAACTTTGCTAACTTTGCTAACATTGCTAACATGCTAACTTCTACTAACCACTATTAGGGTAGTGACATCAACATAAGGAAGATAAAATGAACCCAACTATCTAAAATTTACTTCATATTAAAGGCACGGGCATTAAAATGAGGTGGAAAATTCCACATTTTGTCATTTGAAACCTTTTAAATGAAGATAAAATACTCTACTAACAGGGATTCAGGGTAGCACCAATTTAAAAAAACCCTAAAAAGAACTGCTTTTATTTTTAGTTAGATCTTTCAAATCACTAAGCATTGTTTAGAACCAGTAAAGGCCCCTTGTTTATGGTCACATGCATTATTGAATTATTTCTGGCACTATTGTAATCTTTTAGATATTTTACCAGAACCTTGGAGAAGTTGAATGTTTGTCATTTGGTTTCTTTTCAAGAGAGAGTTTTCTATTCAATACTCTGCATGTGGTGGTATTTTGCAATTGGGAAAAATATACACTCAACATCTTTGGCGCTAGAAGGAGGGCCTTCTTTTATGCTTTGTGATTTAGTTTTTTGCTAATGCTAACGTGGTCAGTTTTGGTTCAACAGTATTGTGTTTGCAGGTGCAACATTTTACTCTTGACTAGTTTGTGAGAAGCCTTAATAGAATAGATTTGAGTTTTCCCAAGCTGGACCCACCTAGACGCATTGCTACTAGGTCTAAAACCACTGAGGAAACCATTTTTCAAAGTCTTTCTCCCAAAACTAGGAAACCGAGGTACAAAATCTAGGAGATTAAAATCTCGTCCGAGCTTTCTGATACGTTAGGTTTAGAGACGCTTTGCCAAGATTTGGAAAGGCTAGCTCTCAGACCTCTGAATCTGAATACCTTCAGTGGATGTGCACCCATTAGTTCCACCGCAAGAGCTACATCAAGTGTACCCATCTCCGTCATCCCGAGTGTATCAACTACTTTAGTAGGGTCATTACCTTTGGTTAATATGGCCCAACAACAACAACAACAACTAGTTCCCTGGTTTGGTACCCAAAGTTCTCCGTTAAGTATACCTAGGGATGTCCATGACATACCTAGGCACCTTGAGAGGTCTATCCCTAAGTTTGTCCATGATGGTCCCATTTCAGTTGAAGAGCACGTTCAAATTTACAAGGACCATATGATTAGGCAGGGAGTCAATCATGAAGACGTCGCTTGTCGACTCTTCCCTAATAGCTTTGACCAAATGGCTCATGAATGGTACAGGAATCTTCTTGCAGGGTCCATTACATCTTGGGCCCAGTTGGAAGCTACCTTTGTTAATCAATTTAGGTCATTGCTAGATCCTACCATCATGTATAACCAATTCGTGTCATGCAAGAGGTATCCTAATGAACCTATCAGAACATTTAATGCCAGATTCCAAAAGCTTTACACAAACGTGACTCGTCACTTTGCAATAGATGTTGTTATGGCATTGCAATTATACCTCACAGCCTTAGATCCGATGACAACCATGTTTACTAGGAGAAATCCTCAAGTTACAATGTTGGCCTTAGCCTATGCTGAAGCCATGACTATTGAGCAACAAATGACACCGCAAGGTGGCACTATGCCTCAATTTCCCATGTTAGGGCAATATGGCCCTTACAATAAATTTTCCATGATGAATCAAGCTATGACACCTCAGATGCCCATGATGAATGCTTTGCCATATCATCAGTCATACCCATTCGCTCCCATGCTTCCATATTTTTTGACATACCCTAGTGTTGCCATTCCACCCACTCCAAAAATGATGGCTGCTAATCAGATAACCTTGCCAGGATTTGAGGTGAGTAGTACTCAAGCCTCAAATGCCTATCCCATGGTTGCGCCTCTTCAGGCCAAGGGTCCATGGTGGACCCAAAACACCCAGATTCAAACCTTAGTGCCTAATCCAGAGGTTGCTAATGTCAAAAATGTCAGTGGATCTGGGGCTATCATGCCCCAGCCACAAGGACCCAATTCTAAGCTGGAAGAGCTCAAGAGAATGACCATCAAATAGGGCAATGACATCATTCGGTTACAGAAACAAGTTGCCCAAAATCACATGCCCAATAGAAACCATGGCCATAGGAGAACAGGACCGTACAATACGCAGCCTAATAATGGGCGCGTACCCAATCCGGTAGCCAATCAGGCTGATGCGTTAGGAGATTGTGATGAGTCAGAGTCATGTGATGAGGAAATGCATCACTATTGCCATAGAAAGTCAGACTCTTTGGTGTCTGAAGTCATTCATTATTTAGAAAATGATGAGATGGAGGAAGATATGAATGTGTTAGGAGAGGAAGAGGATGAAGCTTTGGAAGCCCAGGCCGCTAAACGTTTTGGGAAAGCTAATCACAAGTATTTTACTAGGAGTTCTAAGGATCCCAAAACCTCCTCTACTCCCCCAAACAACCCTTTAGTTCCTCCCGATACAAAAGGTGATGTGAATCCACCACCTCCATTTTTGGAAGCACCTAGGACAATGCCAAAAGTGTCAAATCCTGGAACATCCACTTATGACTTGGAAGAAGATATGAAAAGGACCAAGGCCAATATCTCAATGTATGAGGTCTCTCTATTGTTGGGGCAGGATAAAATCATGGGGAAGAGATTAAATTCCCCGAGTCAAATTCATGAGGTTAAATCTGTAGAACCCCAACTTGCTATGATGAAAGAGAAACCAGAGGTACCTCCTTTTCTCATAACTGTTAGGATCACAGGCAAGAATTTACACAACTGTTTGATTGATTTTGGTGCCTCGGCCAACATCATGCCTCTTGAGATAAGCCAAAAGCTAGGACTTAAGCCTGTTCATTCGAATAGCAAAGTGGTCCAATTAGACAGATCTATGGTGGATGTAATAGGTGTTGTAAAATATGTCCTAGTTTAGATCAACTCAGAGCCTAGGGTCCAACATTACATGGATATCCTTGTGCTAAATATTGCTGCCAAGTATGGCATGGTTTTGGGCAGGGATTGGAGCAGAAATCTCAATGGTTATGTGGTGATTGATTCCTCCCATATGTGGTTGCCATGGAGAGGAGTTGCAAACCAAATCTGGGTAGACAGAGAGCCCAGACTTAGGGAAATGATTACAAAATATAATAAACCCAATGAGATTCAGTTTACTAAAACAGAATTAGGGGTTTACAATTTTGACATAGAGGACATAGCCGAAGGGTCCCAAAATGATAATCTTTACCATTGTACTTCGGAAGAAAACAAGAGGGTGTGGACCCTAAATTTTGATGGGTCCAAATCAAAACAAGGTGCGGGAGCTGGGGTAGAGCTCACATGTCCTAGTAGTAAGCCTTTGCTTGTTGCCTACAGATTACAGTTCCTAGCCACCAATAATGTGGCGGAGTATGAAGCCCTAATTTTTGGACTTCAGTTGGCCCTAAGAGAAAAGGTAAAATGCCTTAAGGCATCGGGAGACTCAGAGTTAGTAGTCAAATAGGTCAAGGAGCAATATACCTGTAGAGACAAGAGGTTGAACCTCTATAAAACCAGAGTGAGGGAATTAATTAATGAGTTTGATGCTTTCAATATTTCCCTCATCTCAAGAAAAAATAATAAAATGGTTGATTCATTAGCCATAGCGGCCAACATGCTTTCACCTGCCGACCATAAAAAATGTAAAAAAATTTCCATTGAGTTAGTGCCTTGCCCCTCCATACCAGACAATGTCACGAACTTACAGGTCTTTGATAGTGATAGACACATTTTTAGTTTTGTCACTAATTCTGGTATATTTGAAAATCAGGTTATAGACGAAGAAGAGAGGAGGCAAGTAGAAGTAGGAACAACCGGAGTATGGAACGAGATGCCAAGTGATAGGGCCTCTCTAGAAAAGTTGTTTGATATTGGATATCAAAAGAAAAAGGAAAGAAAAATACCATCCCCCAAGGAATCATGCAATTCAGTCAATTTGGGGAGTGCAGTAGATCCACGTGAAGTGTTCATTGCAAAGGCATGCACACAACGAGAGAAGGAATCAATAGCTCAGGTTTTAGGAGAATACATTGATTGCATAGCTTGGAGCTATGAAGAGCTGAAAACTTATGACCCGAATGTAATCATGCATACTATTCCTCTGAAGCTTGATTCCAAGCCTTTTAGACAGAGGCAAAGAACGGTTAACCCAATCCTAGAGCCCCTGATAGAGAAGGAAGTGAAGAGGTTGATGGAAGCCAAAATCATCTTCCCTGTTAGGCATTCCACATGGGTGGCTAATATTGTCCCTGTTAGGAAGAAGAGTGGAGAGATTCGGTTGTGCATAGATTTTAGAAATCTGAACAAAGCTTGCCAAAAAGACAATTACCCATTACCCACCATTGACGAGATACTCCAAAAGGTAAATGGGTCTAAAATGATGTCATTCTTGGATGGATACTCGAGATATAATCAAATTCTCATACATCCAAATGATAGGATGAAGACGGCCTTCACCACGAAGTGGGGAACATTTGCCTACCGGAGGATGCCGTTTGGTTTGTTGAACGCTGGAGCCACTTTCCAAAGAGCCATGGATTTTGCATTCAAGGGGCTCAGTGGTAAGTGCATTATTGTCTATGTGGATGATATTCCTATCTTCTCCAAGAAGAGGGAAGATCATGTTAGAGACTTGAGGAAAGTGCTCCAAAGGTGCAGGGAACATGGAATTTCCCTAAATCCAAAAAAGTGCATCTTTGGGGTAACGAAGGGTAAGCTATTAGGACATGTCATTTTGAAATATGGGATTGCTATAGACCCAGAGTGGATAGCCACTATCCAGGATATTCCTCATCCCAATAGCAAAAAGGAGCTTAGGTCCTTTTTCGATAAGATTAACTTTGTGAGAAAATTCATTTCAGGTTTTGCTGAAATCGCCAAGCCCCTAAATGACATGCTGAAAAAAGATGTTCAGATAAAGTGGACCAGTGAGAATAGGGATGCCTTCACAAGCATCAAGGATGCTATTTCCAAAGCCCCTATTCTCATTAGTCCAGACTATGCTAAACCATTTTATATTTACACATTTGCTTCAGATCATTCTTTTGCAAGTGTGTTAACTCAGAAAAGTGAAGACAACATTGAAAATCCTATAGCCTTTCTGAGTTCTCCTTTGAAGGATGCGAAACTGAGGTATTCTGTCCTAGACAAGCAAATGTATGCCTTGTTTAAAACTATAAAAAAATTCAGGCATTACATTGTGCATAGTAAAGTTTTTGCTATAGTTCCTGACTCGACAGTAAAGTCCATGTTCTTACAGAGTGAGCTAGGTGAAAGAAGGGGGAAATGGCTTTCCACCCTTCAAGAATTTGACTTAGAGATAAAGCCCATGAAGATAGTGCGTGGACAAGGTTTGGTCAAGGCTATCGCAGAAATTGACCCTTTAATAACATGCCAAAACTACGAGGTTAATGATATCACTACAGAGGAATGGTACATAGATATTGTATATTTTTTGTTGCATGGTAAGTGCCCTTCTCATTTGAATTCCACTCAGCATAGGGCACTGCATTTAAAATCAGCTAGATTTCTGATTAAATCTAGTGTGTTGTACAGGAAGAATCATGAAGGAATTTTCCTTCGTTGCATTACTCAAGAGGAAGCAACCCAAGTACTCAAAGACTTCCATGGTAAGTATGGAACTGGACATGGGTCAGCAAACGCGATAGCACACCAAATTATTAGAGTTGGGTATTATTGGCCCCACTTGTTTAAAGACGCACATGCACATGTAAGAACATGTCACATATGCCAAGTGGCAGCCAACAGAGAGCGAAATGCAGCAATGCCATTGCAGTTAGTGGTAGAGACGAGACCATTTGCACAATGGGGATTAGACTTTGTTGGGGTGATAAATCCTAACTCGTCCGATTCCCATAAGTTCATCCTCATCGCTACTGATTACTGCACAAGGTGGACAGAGGCTATACCTACTAAGAATGCCACCTCCGAGGTTGTGATTAGATTTCTAGAGGAAAACATAGTCACTCATTTTGGAATGCCTAACTCCATAGTAAGTGACAACGGTTCTACCTTTTCCTCTTTAGAATTTGCAAATTGGGCGTACGACAATAAGGTGAGTCTAAAATTCTCTTCCAATTATTACCCCCAAGGCAATGGTTTGGCAGAATCATCAAATAAAAATTTATTATGCATAATCAAAAAATTACTTGAAAAGAACCCTAGAGATTGGCATAGTAAGTTAAAATTTTCCCTTTGGGCAGATAGGACCAGAAGCAAGGAGTCAATTGGGACATCTCCTTATCACTTAGTCTATGGGCAAGACCCTATTTTTCCTACTAATATGAAATTGCAAACTTTACATTTTATAAAAGACTATGTTGGGACTGATGATAAACTTGAAACCAGATTAACCCAATTAATGCATCTTGATGAGAAAATGGAGGAAGCCATGCTTCATTTCAGAAAACATCAAGACATAATCAAAAGGTGGTTTGATAAACGGTCCAAAATTAAGGTCTTTAAAGTTTCATATTTAGTTTTGTTGTGGGATAAAAGGCATGAAAAAAAGGAGAACATGAAAAGTTTGATTGCTTGTGGCTGGGACCCTATCTAATATCCGAAGTCCTAGGTGAAAATAGTTTCAGATTAAAAACCTTGGATGGAAAATATTTGGCCTTACCCATCAATGGCCTTCATTTAAAGCATTATTTTCAGGCCTAAGGGTAGAGTCATTGTATTATATGTACACTAATCAACTTGCTTAATTGTTTGTCTTATCAGTTTTATTTCCTGTTTATTTGATCTTGTTTCTTTGATTTCAGAAGTCTTTAGTATGTCAAAGTGGTCCAGTTTTGGATTTTATTGTAGGAGTAAGAGGTCAGCCTATGTGTATATGAATGTCAACCAAGACTAAAAGGATGTGAAAAATTGGAATCATATGGCAAAAGGCTTGAACATGTGAAATATTGTTTGCAACTCATGAAGCATGAAGTCGTTGATCTTGCATATCATCCACCCATGTCTCAAAGGCACATTCTTATTACATAAACATCATATGCTAAACCCAAACACTGAAAGTGATGTCCAATTATCTTGGGATCAAAGGCACAAAGAACACTAAGAAGATCTTAGGTTTGGAAGTTGTTGCCGAAGTTGTCGTAGGTCTATCACATTTCTATCCATGTCCAACATCTTGGGTAAAATAATATGAAACCATATTTGGATGGGGATGTGAGGTGAAAAGATAATTCTGGTCTATCCCACCCTACACATAGTCCATAAAATAGTGGTTTTTACCACTTTCGCAATACTTGAAAGCCCAAAATCAGAGTAGTAAGGATAGGGACAAATTCTCATCATGCTTAGGTTGAGAATCTGATTCCCCAAAGCTTTGATTTTGCCTCCATCACACCATGGATCATTGGGTTGTAAGGATCGTACTACGTGTCCCTCAGAAGGATGGGTAGTCATCCCAAGATTCAAGAAATCCAAAGCAAAATGTTCACCACTCCGTTTCCATCACACCATTGACTATTGGGTTGTAAGGATCGTACTACGTGTCCCTCAGAAGGATGGGTAGTCATCCCAAGATTCAAGAAGTCAAGAGCAAAATCATGGACTATGGAGTTAACCTCCATCGGGGCTATAGACACTTGAATGGTAGTGGAGTACACTCATGCCTGGTGACATGACTCCCGTAAGGTTGAGATTTATGGCCGCCATGAGGATAGATTAGTCTGATGACCTCATCCATAACCGGTTTAATTATTTTGGTCAAATATGAGAGCAGTAAAGGATAGGGCTATATTCTCATCACACCTTGGTTGAGAATCTGATTCCCCAAAGCTCTAAGGTACACTTGCACACACTGGTCCTTGATGATGATGACTCATAACCAAGCCCTAGATCTAGTCAATGAATTCATCGCACACACAGTTGATCCTAAGATGGTTAGACATTTTTGAGGTGTTTGCTCAAGCCACCATAGAATGTGCTGCTCATGCTATAAAAATTTTTACCCTCAAAGCTCTCCATATCCATTGCCATAATTCTAGTCAGGTAAAATTGATGATGCAATGCGAAAAAGTTACAAAAAAAATAAGGTGTGGAGTGCTACACACACCGAGAGCTAATATTGCATGATTCTAATATTTTACTATTCTTATAAGTCTATTGACATTATTCATGCATTTGTTGATGCTTGCTGCTTTCTGGTTTGGAGTGTGTTTTCAGATTTTCTTTTTGGGTTCTCACCGAAATGCTCAGGAGCATTTCCCAATAGAGTCACCATTTGTTGTGGAGTTTCCACAACCACCCCAAAATTCTTGGGGACCCACTTGTCATATTTTGATATGAAAGGTTTTTGGTTTTCTTTGGTTTGTAAGAATAGGGATGTTTGACCATTTTGTTTTAATGATTTTAATTGCTTTGGTTATTTGATATTTAATGATTAATTAATCTAGGCATTAATGCTTAGATTAATTAAAATCCATTTTGATGAATAGGAGTTTAATGTTCTTCATACTATCTAAGGTGATGGAATGTGTTTAACAAAGCAAGGCCTGACCTAAAAAAAAAGAGGATACAAAAGGTACAAAGAAATTGAGATAGAAGCCAATATGCTATTATCTACCTAATATAATTGCATTAACTATATTATGTACATAATAGTAATATTTTTAAGATTATGTTATAAGGTTCTAAAATGTTATCATTATAATAATATTATTATGATTATATTATAATGTTATTATTATAATAATATTTTTGTGATTATATTCTTCTAAAATGTTATTATTATAATAATATTATTATATTGTATATAATAATATTATTATAATGTACTTTATAAAATATGTGATAATAATATTTACGATAAGGTAAAGTTTAACGTCGTTTCGTTTGATTGCAAATAAGGCGATGGTGGCTATTCGAAAACATTCGAAGACATGAGTGGCTAGTCCAAGAACGTTCAACGCTATGGCAGTGAAGCTTCACGAAGCAACGCCGACAAAGAAGAGGCGGTCCAAGATGGCATTAGGGTTTTAGAAGAACAACATGAAAGGCATTGGAGTTGTTAGTGAAATGATCGAGAGGCAAAGGCATGCCATCGAACAAGGAAGGAAGAAGCATTATTAGGGCAACCTGTGATGCCAATTGACGAAGTTAAAGGCCAGCCTCGAAGAGAATGGAAGGTTTTAGTGTTGCATCTATTTCATTACGCTATGGCTGTGTGAGTGTGAGAGTAGGGAGTTGAACAACACCATGGCTACGTAGGTTTGGCAGCACCACGGTGTCGATGGCTGCATAGTTTTGGCAGCACCACAACGTCGATGGTAGCATCGATGGTTGCATAGGTTTGGTAGCATCACGATGATTATGGTAGTGCTATGGCTACGTAGTCTTGGCAGCACCATGGTTGCATAGGTTTGGCAACACCACAACATCAATGGCAGCGCTATGGCTACGTAAGTTGGACAGTGCCATGGCTGTGTAGGCAGTGTGATGGTTTCATTTGGTTACGTGGAAACCAAAGTGCCCAGGATGGGGGAATGCCATCCCAGTCCTTGGGCACATTGGTATGGCTTAGGAGAAATACCATCGGGTCTCGGCCTCAAAAAGTGACAACAAAAGTTTCGCTGAATAATATTGGCCTGTATTATTTTAGTTAATGTGAATGTGGTTTGATCACATTCAATGTTTTAAAGGAGGTCTAAAATCGTAGGGGTTATAAGGTATAGTTAATGCTTTTATCATTCGTTTGATGGATGTAAAGGGGTATTCTTGGGTAGAATGCTTATAAGAGAAAGGGGAGATATAAGGAGTCATGCAGGGTTATGTTTTTGTTGTTAGTTTTTTAAAAATAAATAACGTTTAGAAGTGTTATGTTTATTAAATCACAGAAAATGATGATGGATTATTTTCTTATATCCATTCATTATTTTGGTTGTGAGAGAAGATGAAGCGAAAGGACTTCTAAGCATTATTTATACCTTGCTATCCTACCTTTTTCAAGGGGGGCTGGAAATGATGTAACATTCCGAGAAAGAAATAAAGAAAGAGCATTTTTCAGATTTTGAGAGGGTAGCAAACTTCTGTGAGCAAAATCAAAAGGAGGGTTTTTATCATAAAACTAATGTTTTTAGTGTCTTATCATTTCTGCATTTTAGTGACTTCTAGCCATTGTCTTATGCCATGAAATGGGTTGCAATAGGTGAAGGTCAAGATTATGCAGTTTCTTTATGTTTCCTTTGAGTCTCGCACTTGATTTAATGGTATTGTGCTTATGTTGCAGGTCCATTGATTCAGGTTGTTTTATGATTACCTCATAACTTGGGATTTTGCAGGGAGGAGCTTGCTAAACTAATTCAGAATTTGACTTTTTCAGCTAACCAAATTTACATGTTTATTTCATTTATTGTTCTCAAAGTTTATTTTATTTCAAGCATTCAAGCATTCCATTCTGGTCCATCCAGAATTTTAGTTTCTTTCATTTCCATTCTGGTCCTTTTCCATAATTTCTACTAATTTCCTGTTAGTTTCATTTTTTCTGGTCCATTTCCAGAATTGTTAAGCTTTCAAGTTATTTCCATTCTGGTCATTTTCTAGAATTTTTGCACCTCCAAGTTTCATTAATCTAAAGCTTTCGGATAAAACACATGGTTTAGGAGGGATACTAACCTACTATTTCACATTAAACTAAGATAAGAAATGAAAGCTAACTTTGCTAACTTTATTGCTAACATGCTAACTTCTACTAACCACTATTAGGGTAGTGACATCAACATAAGGAAGATAAAATGAACCCAACTATCTAAAATTTACTTCATCTTAAAGGCACGGGCATTAAAATGAGGTGGAAAATTCCACATTTTGTCATTTGAAACCTTTTAAATGAAGATAAAATACTCTACTAACAGGGATTCAGGGTAGCACCAATTTAAAAAAACCCTAAAAAGAACTACTTTTATTTTTAGTTAGATCTTTCAAATCACTAAGCATTGTTTAGAACCAGTAAAGGCCCCTTGTTTATGGTCACATGCATTATTGAATTATTTCTGGAACTATTGTAATCTTTTAGATATTTTACCAAAACCTTGGAGAAGTTGAATGTTTGTCATTTGGTTTCTTTTCAAGAGAGAGTTTTCTATTCAATACTCTGCATGTGGTGGTATTTTGCAATTGGGAAAAATATACACTCAACAGGACCCTTGTTGCTGCATCATAGGTGCACACATACATAATAAAAAATGTGCTTCCCTTTAAAAGTGTCAAGATAATTTTTTTGAAAGTTTCATGTTACACTTGGTTCTTCAACATGGGGACCTCAATGGCTCATGTGCACATGGACGACATGCATGTACACAAAGGAATGTGACTCGTGCACCCACTCTACATGTGTGCCCTATGTGCATGTACCAAAAAATATGCATTGGGCATGCATCAACAAACATGCTAAAAATATATATGATCTAGAACTTGCTCTAAACCACCTACATGCACCTCTGCACCTCCTTCCACTACATAGCAAAATATTCCATGAAATTCTATTTTCGAAAATTCAATATTTGAATTTTTTGAGGGAAAACATATTTTATGGGTATAATAATAGGCATCAATTCACCAAAATATTCAAAAGTGCCAAGTTGGGACCCTCCTAATAGTTTACAAGGAATACAACAAAATTGAGGGTTCATCCATACCTACCATGGTTTACCTTTTTTTTTTGTCTGATTGAGTGAATTTGCTTTGATTTATCTCTTATAACATGTTAGAATTTGCATTATTTTCTAAAAATATCCCAAAACATCCATTCACAACAATCATATTCTAAAAAAGGAAGAGTGAAAAATAAGAGCATATAGATGAAAGAGATAAAGTGGTAAATGCCACAATATTAGAGCAATAATAAGGGGTGGGTACCCCACAATATTTTCATATATCATTTTGGTGAAAGTTTTACTATAGATGGGTATACCTCTCCTCCAAAAAAAAGTTAAGCAGGAATGCCATTGATGCTAAGCAGATGAGGGGTTCTGAAGCTCCATCCAATATCAAGTAGCTAGTTTGAAGAAGACACCAACAAAGGACAATACATGCCAAAGACTGCTAATATGCTCAAAGCTCTTCATACCATGAGGTAAAGTCATTCACCTGGATCAAGCCAATTATAACAACCCTCCTTGGCAAGACTTATGCTTGACATTTGAATTATGTATTATTGAGTTGTTATCTAATACATAGTTTCATTTTATGATTGAAAAGTGCATTTAATGATTGATTATGTTACTTTAGAATATGGTATTGTTGATGGATTTTATGGTTGTAGGACCAGGTACTCTCATCGGTGGATTGATATGGGATAACCACTAGAATTGAGAGAAATTTAGGAAATGATGGTTGATGACTTGTTCATCGACAACTCAAGGGTAAAAGGTATCCTTCATTTAGATGCATTGCATATATGCTTGTGTTTGAATACATCATTGATACATGAGATTGCTTTGGCAAAGGAGTCATCCTTAGGAGAGTGGGGATAACATTTTACCTATCTTAAAAACCACCTACTAAAGGATAAAACAATGTGGTGTATTATTGCTTGGAAATGCCTTGTATTGCTTAAGTTTGTTGAAAAGCATAGATTTATTTGATTGTACCAATAAAGTATTAATATGGTTAATAATATTAATACTTGTGCTATTAATATCAAAGCTAATAATTAATATTAGCATTTGGTATTAATCAAAAATTAATTAATCCAATTTACCTATGGTTAAAGGTAATAATGGTGTGGATGAAATTTAGATTAATTAATTATGTTAGCAAGTTTCAAATGAAAGAAGGGATTAATTAGTCTTTTCTTAAATGAATTATTTTGAAGGTTTGCAATATAGAAAACATTATGGGATAATATTAATATTTTAATCAATGGTAATGATACTATTAATGATAATTAAACCATAGTGAATGATAATCAAAAAATTATAAGACGTTGGTATTCGATTAATTGTAACGTTCAAAGCAGAGCACACTGGATGGAAACGTTATGGGTGGCCAGTGTTGGAGGTTTCTTGGTGTCTTCCACACCTTGGAGGGAGCAAGGCTATAAGGTAAAGAAGATCCCTACACTAAGGGTGTTGGAAGTAAGAGTAAAAGTAGAAGCTTAAGAAGAGTGAGGAGCAAGTTGCATTGTCGAACATCTAACCTTGTGAGCAAATACAATGAGTAGATTAAATGAACCTTGTATGCTTGGTGTTCATTTAATGGTATTTTTTTGCTTGTTATTCATTTCTTTATAATCACTACTTGATTATTTATTTATTGGATGTGTTAAGCTATCTTTCATTAAGTTGTACTTACGTTGATGTTGAAAGCCGCTCACTCAAGGCCTAATTTTTGTATCAGACTTCAAAATTAGTTTTGCTATGATCAACCTGCTAGTAGATGTGTTATCATTTTGAATCCGTTACAGTATTGGATCTACAATTTACTATGCACCTTGGGGCTTGTTGATTAATAGTAGGTTTGGGACTAAGTTTTAAGGTGAGCATTGATGATCATGTCTGCACAATTTTGCCTTAGATAAGGGTTTTTGAGCCTTAATGATAGGTCATCACTATGTATTTTATATGGATATTATTGTATGTTTTTTTGTTCTAGATGTAGGCACTCATGTCTATGACAATTTTAAAGTATCTTGGATGAGTTGTAGGTGTAACCGGCTCCAAAGAGCCTCTTTGTAGGTGTTGTGGAAGTACATGAGTTTAAGCATCATATTATTTATTCTTGTAATATTAATCATTGGACGTAAGGTCGTAGTGGAAGTATTAAATCTTTAGAAAGCCTTTAAATATAATTAAGTTTTATAAGTGTTAAAGGAAGGCTTAGGATGTTTAGCTTTTGTTTTCCTTTTGATTAGTTTTCCAAGAAGAAGAGATTATTTTGTATTATTTGATGAATAAATAATGTTAGACATATATTTTAATTATGTTGATAGTTATTTGTGGATAAAGAAAGATATTCTACTTATGTAGTTTAATAATTGAAGAGTAATGATGGTTAGAAATATTTTATCTATGTTGGCTATCTATTGTTGAATAAAAAACATAGAGATATTTTATTATAATATTGCATTCTTCCTTAAACAAAAATAGGGGAAAAAAATGATATTATTATTTTATTATTGAAGATAAAGAGCTTTGGAATTTTGGTAAAGAACTATAAAGGTTTTCTGAGGCTTGGGTAGATAGGATAACATTTATAGAGAGAAGTATGGGGTTCTCTCATTGTTGCTTGGATTGTATTTTGTATGGATGTTTGCATATCCATAGAGCATGTTAAGTTGCATTACATTAATAATTGTCCTTATCCCTAATATCTATTAAATCTCATGGGTATTCTTTCATGAAGAGGACCATGACAAGAAGATGGTGCAAAGGACATTTGGGCATACTTGCTCTAATGTATTTGGGAATGAAAATGTGTTACGTAAATGAGAGTTTGTTATGTAACCAATTGTATAATTTCTTTTTCATCAATATTAAATCTCACAAGTCTTTATAAATTGGATGAATTACATGGCTTTGGAATGAATGAATTAATAAGCTAGTTTTGATCTCTTTGGATGATGCTTTTCACTATGGAATGAAAAGAGAATTGTATGTTAGCATAAATTTTATCAAAGGATGCTTATAATTTTGAAATTTGTAGATGTTTATGTTGACCTCATGTTGGAAGATAGTTTTATGTTCAATTTTATTCATGTTTTATTAAAGCAATATATTCTTTCATGCAAACTTATGGTAATATGTGTAGTTAAAATTTGGTTATAACTAAGCATGTTTCCATTATAGCACTTTTATGCAATTGAGAGATATGTTAATCTTAGTTAAATGAATCTTGGGAAGGGTATTCTTGGGGTTATGATCTAGATCCTTTTTAGTATCCTTGAGTCAAATATTTAACCCAATCATGGGGGGAGTTGTGGGTATGCAATAACTAGGTAGAGACGAGTCTTAGAAGGTGTTGAGTGAATGCCATAGATAGGAACTCAATATGGAAGGAGTTACATGAATGCAATATCTAGACTCTCATAGTTATTAGAATTATTTATGAGACAACTATGGCGGTACCTTGAATAGTGAGGTTTAGGGACCATGCTCATTACCAATTGAGTGGTGATGATCTTAGTTAGCCTGTAGAGGTGTGGTAACTAAGCATTAAGGCTTTATGCCAAAATAACCTCCATAGACAAGCTTATGAAAAGGTTAGATAATAGGCAAACAATTAAGTTTTATGGGCCTTAAAGGATAATCCCTATACTATGATCAAATTGTCCTATATTGGTGAGGGTATGGGAAAGGTGGGGGGACAAATTTGGTGTCCTTATAAATGGTGAGATTTAGTAAGGTGAGCCCCACAAATATGGGATTTTGGCCACTCCTACCCACTTGAGTATCATATGTAGTGACATTAGACTCAAAATGTGGCAATCCTTGAGAATGCTAAAAATTAAATTATTGGGTATCCTTGAGAACCTTACTTGAAAAAAAATATCTCTCTCAAGTTGGTTTTGGTGGGTTGTTACACCAAAAAAAGGATCACAACATTTTTTATGGTGACTTAGTCGTATCCCACCATAAACAAGAAACCCAACACCATTTTGATGGAGACTAAAAGGGGTATATTGATGGTAGGGCCTCTAATAGCTTGGTTTATTGGGACCCATTTACCTCTTTAGTAGATAGGCCCTAAAACTAAGCTACCCCCCCTTAGTCATTGTGTTGTAGCACTTCATATACCCAAGGAAATTTTCTCAATGGTACAAGCAACACATCCATAAGGAGAAGCCCAAGGACATTGGAGGGAAAGGAAAAGGGAGATGAGATGATTCAAGTAAGGACTCAATGGAACCACCGAGTCTTATTGGTCCACGTATGGGTCTCCCAAAGGCAAGGTGGATAGAAGAGAAATATGAAAATGTAATATCCATTTTGGACTAGAAGCATATCCATAAAATGCTATTCGATGGAATCTTGCATAAAGAAGTATTCAAAAATCAACAATCAAAAGGTATAGGGAAACATGAGAAGTAGCATCAACCAGGGTTGAGGCTAATTAGAGGTATAAGAATAGAAGCTATAAGAGCAAACAGATTATTGGAGGAAATATTCAAGACCCAACCATTACCATAATTTTATGGATCAACATGAGAAGGGGGAAAAACACCAAGACCAATTAGAAATCAAGAAGGGACTAGGCCATAACCACCAGAGCAGAATCCTAATAGTAAAAGCCATCATCCAAGCTTGAGTTTCCATGGAGGTATGTGAAATTATTAATGATACTTCCATGTGGAAGCTATGCCACCCATGGAGGCATTTAGTTGGACCTCCCAAAAAATAAGCAGTGTAATCCCTTTGATTTAGTAGCCAAAAATGATATAGGTGCTCCCACCCACACCCATTTTTAAGGGGAAATTTTGAATTTAAATTTTTTATGTAAATATTATAAATACCCATATTTAAGGTAAGAAAAGTAGGTTGAATTATTGTCATGTCTATCATCTAGCCTTGACCAGTTCTCCTTCTTCTTTCTATTTTGTATTCCTAAATGGACTCGAGCCTTGGGCTATTGTATGTATAGCTCATTGAGACTCTTCTACTTGGTATATGAATGTAATATGCCTTAATATAAATACAAGGAGCTATGACTACTTTAGAAAATTTTGTCCTAGTCTAAGTGTTCATGTATCTTCCTATGGGGGGCTATGACTACTCTAGTATTTCTATCCTAGCCTTCACATTTGATTTGAAATTCACATAATTGGGGCCATGTTCAATTCCATTGTCTTGCTTGTTCATGTGTTCATTAATCCTACTAGAATGCAGAATGGGAATTATAGTCTTTTGGTGCATCTTCACTTGTAGCTTAGGTTAGTTAGTCTAGATTATCTCTTTACTACTTTCCATTATTTTTTTCAATTGTTTACTGTATTTTGCCTTCTTTCCCTTTTCCTCGATAGGTTAGGCTAGCATAGGAGTAAGAGCACCAAATATTGTATCCAAGAAAGGAACTAACCTTGGTAAGAAATCCTAGAGGTTATTCAAAGGATCCGCATCTCATGCTCCCTAGACTTTCTAGGATTGGTACCCCAAGTGAGGCATGGGCACCATACATGCTCTTAGAAAATTGCACAATATGGTTTATCATGGGGTCTAATGTGTAAGGATAATTTTTATCCCCCAATATTTCAAACTAGCATGCTTGGTGGGACCCAAATTATAAAATTTATCCCCTAATCAAATAGTTAAATCAAGGTCTTTATGAAGACCTCAATCCTCAACCTATTAAAGTGATCAAAGATTCACTTGATTAATATACTACAAAAAGGAAGAACCTAAAAAGGACCACCTATCAAAGAACTATATGAGGTTATGATGGGAGCATCAATTTTGTTAAACATTTACCACTTGGCAACTCCACTATACAAAGGGAGAAAAAAGAACCTTCGAAAGGTAGAAGAAAGTAGGATCATTATCTCATGAGATCAAGATCTACTACAAGATTGAGTGCAAGAGTAATGCTTCAATTGCTTTTTCCCTCTCTCAACTTTGGAAATATACAAAGAAATCAATGTTAGAGCATGGCCACTCCTTAAAATTTAAATCAAATAAGGCTTCTAGTATGGGATGATAGAGGTCCCTTATGACCACCAACAACACTAACTACCTAGAATGAGGTCTTGACCTCCACATTGAAATCCTTGCCATATTTTATCAAAGAACACAATGACTCCAATAAAGCATCTCCAACACATGGTCAATTTATACTCTCTATAATGTTGGAGAATAAAATATTGTGCTTAGACTTTTAGCAACCTCTTTCAAAGGAGCAAGATAGTGGTATATCTCCCTCATCCCTAATTTTGTTACTAAATGGGACCAAATTGCAAATGTTCTTAAAATTTTAGAAACATCTTTCAAAATAAATGCAAGAGAGTGGTATATCTTTCACATCCCTCATTCTATTATTGAATGGAACCAACTCAAAAATCTACTTATGGATAGTTTTTATAAGAATATAAATGGGGTATCATTGTTAAAACAACCGGTAACCATCAAAAGGGACCCTATGGAATCCATGGATGACTTCAATACCAGATTCTAAAAGTCCTCATATAATATACCAAAATATTTTGGAAATATTAAGAGACAATGTTAAAGCCCAATGGGAATAGATATGCAAAGCATCACAAGATATTAAAGAGAAGCTCATGAACTGATTGATTATTCCATGAGATGAACTTTGCATAAATAGCAAAGTCGATCAATGTGATCAATTGGATCATAACAACCAAATAGATCTTAGCCAATCATAACAAGGAGTTTACTGAACTGATTGATTATTCCATGAGATGAACTTTGCATAAATAGCAAAGCTGATCAATGTGAGCCATCGGATCATAACAACCCAATAGATCTCAGCCAATCATAACTAGGAGTTTACCAACCTCATGCAAGAGTGATAACTCCAAACAAGATAAATATCCTAGTAGAACTTAAGATATACTCTAACACCCCCCTTAAGTGATACTAGGGGTAGTGGAACAACAAAAATAAATAAACAAGTGGCATATCCACAGATATGAGTCCCGACAACAAGGCCTGATAAGGTACTCATGTACAATATATATCTAGAAGAACTTATTTTGGAGAGATGATGAAAAACCACATGGGAAAAAACCATCTTCCAAAAGAGAAAGAAGAAGAAGAGAGAGAGAGGATGGAGAGGAAGATGTCCTCGTCAACACCCCCTAGGACAACTTCCTTCACCCCAAGCATCTCACGCAACTGATGGTAGTGTGGTGAAGCAAAGGGTTTGGTGAAGATGTCTACAATTTGAAGCTGAGTTGGAATGTACTCCAAGCTAAGATATCCATCCTGAATGTGCTTCTAAATGAAGTGCATGTGGATCTCAATGTGTTTGGTACATTGATGCTCAACAGGATTGCGAGAAATATGAATTGTACTCTGGTTGTCACACCAAAGTACTATAGGATGATCATGGGAGAAACCAAACTCTGCCAATAATTGATGAAGCCAAAGAGCCTCCTAACTGGCTAAAACAATTGCCCTGTACTCTACCTCTATAGATGATAATGCAATAGCTTGTTGCTTTTTGCATGACCAAGAAATAGGAGAAGAACCAAGACAAAAAACATAGCCAAAGGTGGAACATCTATCATCAACTAAACCTGCCCAATATGAATCGGTGTATCCCACCAACTCTGTAGAACCTCTACCATAGAATAAACCAAAATGAGTAGTGCCTTGTAGATAGTGGAGAATCCACTTGGCTACCTACCAATGACTATCATGAGGAGACTGGGAAAATCAAGAGATCAAACCAACAACATAGGAAATATCAGGGTGAGTATGAGTGAGATACAAAATACTTCCTACTAACTATCTATATAGTGTAGCATCACAAAGAGGTGAAGTGCAGGAGGAAGTCAAAGTGACCCCATACTGGAATGGCGTAGGTGATGGCTTGCAATCAACCATCCTAAACCATTGAAGAAGATCCAGTGTATACTTTTGCTGACATAATAAAACCCCTGAATCTGTCTGAGTGATCTAAAATCCAAGGAAGTAATGAGCCAATCCCAAATCAACCATCTCAAATCTCTTAGAAAGAGAGCATTGAACAATCTGAATGTGAGAAGTGGAGCTACTAGTGAGAAGCAAATCATCAACATAGAGAACAAGAATGGTGATGTCCTCTCCATCTCACCAAATATAAATTGTAGCATCATATTCATAGCGAACAAAGCTAGTGGAGAGAAGGAAGGAATCCATCTTCTCATACCAAGCCCGAGGAGCTTGTTTGAGACCATAGAGTGACCTCTTTAGTCTACAAAAAAGGGAAGAATCCTAAGAAAAACCAGTGGGCTACTCCATATATATCTCTTCCTGTAAGTCTCCATGCAAGAAGGCACTCTTAACATCCATCTAAAAAATAGGCCATCCTTGTGATGCAACAAGTGCAAGTACAAGCCTAACAGAGTCCATATTGGCAATAGGGGCAAAGGTTTCATTGTAATCAATACCCTCAACCTGTGAAAAATCCTTAGCCACTAAGCAGACTTTGTACTTGTCAATGGACCCATCTGCTGCATACTTGGTGTGGTAAACCCATTTACAATGAACCAATTTTCTTCCTTTAGGAAGAGGAACAAGATCCCAAGTGTGATTCTTCATCAAAGAGGAATACTCATATTCCATGGCATCATCCCACTCTTTTATCCCATGAGCCTCGGAAAAGGACTGAGGATCACCAAAAAATGATTGACAAACAAGGCTAGTACCTGAGGAAGGAGCATTTCTAGAAGGGGGAAGATCTTGGATGAAAGGTGTTGCTTCCTCAACAGTGGTGTGGGCCCATTTTGGCATGGTTGGAGGAACAATGATAGGTGGGGCAAGAATTATAGCATCTAGTGTAGGATCTTCAACAATAGGTTCATCATCAATTGAGCCTCAAAAAATGAGGAAGGTTCAATGGAATCAACTAGGGTAGAAGAAGATGGTTGAGGATCTTGATATGGAAGGCTTTCGTCAAACTGAACATTTCTATGAAAAAGACCTCATGAGTAGTAGGATCAAGGAGCCTATAGGCTTTCATATCCTCACAATAGCCAACAAAGATAAGTTGCTTGCTTTTCTTTTCTAAATATTTTCTTTTCTTCTTTGGAATGTGGGCCCAAGCAGTGCTCCCAAAAACTTGAAAAAATGAGACATCAGGTTTGGAGCCAGACCAAGCCTCCTCTGGAGTCAAATGCTCAAGAGCTTTGTGGGGTGTGTGATTTTGAATGAAATTTGCATAGTTAACTACCTCAGCCCAAAAAAGTGCTGAAAAATCCCTTGAGTGGAGCATACAATTAGCCATTTCTTTTAAGGATCTGTTCTTTCTTTCTGCCACACCATTTTGTTGAGGATTATATGGGATAAAATGATGAATAATGCCATGAGTAGAAAGGAATTGTGAAAATTCATTGCTAAAGTACTCCCTCCCATTATTTGTATGAAGCTTTTTTATTTTACAAGAAGCCTAACTTTCAACCAAGGATTTAAATATTTTGAAGTGAGAGAAGACATCACTTTTGTACTTGAGAAAATATACCCAAGTACATCTTGAAAAATCATCTATGAATGTCAAAGCATATTTAGCTCCTTTGAAAGAGGGATGTGGGAAGGCCATCAAATCACTGTGCACAAGTTCCAAAGGTGAGGATGCTCTTTGGGATTTACTTTGGAGGAAAAGGATCTTGGTGCTGCTTCCCAAGAGCACAACCATGACAAACACCATCAACAGAAGAGACTTTGGGTAAACCAAGTACCATTTCATGAGTACTCAACTCTTTCAAGTATCTATAATTGAGATGACCAAATCTTTCATGCCAAAGTTTGCTCTCAAGATCTATGTGAGCAACAAAGCAGGAAGCTATAGTAGTGTCATTAAAACCTTCAAAGTGATACAATCTGGCACTATGATCAATATCTCCTTTAGCTATAAGGGAATGTGGCTCCTGCAAGCTTCTAATTTCAACTCCTGTGGGTGTGAACAAAACTATTTTTCCCATCCCAGATTTGCAAATTTGGTAGACAGAAAGAAGATTGGTAGAAATATCTAGAACATAAAGAACATCATTGATGCAACCACCATCTATGAGAATGTCACCTTTGCCTTTGATAGGAATGAAGGATGAATCTCCAACTTCAATGCTGAAAGTGGAACTTGAGGAAAGAGAAGCAAATGACTTTTTTGAAGAAGTCATATGATGAGTAGCCCCTGAATCTAGAACCCAATGATTTGAATAAGACTTAATAGATCTTCCTTGGACATTTAAAGCCTTTCCAATTTGTTTTTTGACATCAATTTTATGATCCTTCATGGTTGCTTCTAATTCTTGTAACCTTTTCCAACATTTGTTTATTGAATGACCATCTTTTTTGCAATGGGTACAAGTTATAGGGGCTTTTTCTCTTTTCTTGAATTTTTCTTTTTTTGAGTTGGAAGCTACCAAGGCTTTGGATGAAGAGGGGGAGGACTCAAATTTGGAGAGTTTTATTTCTTCTCTAGTGAGCCTATCACAAAACTCTTCTAGTGTGGGCATTTTGAAATTTGTGCCAAGGGCATCCATTGTTGAGAGAAAAGTTGTTGCAAATATTTGAAAGGCCCCTCTTAATTTTGCTAGAATAAGGTAGATGCACTCATCATCTATTTTTGTTTTCCCACTTCCTTTTAATTGTGTTAGGAGTTCCTTAAATTTGGTGAGGAAGTCAACAATTGTGTTGTAATCATCAGGTGATAATGTTGTTAATTTTGGCTTCAAGTTGCATAGATCTTATCTGGTCCACTTTACCAAATAATTTTTTTAATTTGTCCCAACTCTCAAAGGGATTTTTACACTCATAAATGTGAAACCATAAGCTCTCACTTACATTCATGCTTATTATACCCATTGTTTCATACATTTTTCCTTTATGAACAAATATTTCATACTCTTTCTGGAATTCAGGTTGTGTCTCTTCTAGCAGGTGAGAGAGACCCCTTTGTGCAATTAGATTTAGCATTCTTGGTTTCCAGGTATGATAATTGTGAGGAGTGAGTGGGTCAATTGCATTTGGTGTTAGAGAATTCATATTGCACACTAAAAATCAAAGGATGAACAGATGCAACAAATAGGTGCAAAAAAATAGCAAGAACCCCCTGAAATAATGCAGCAAAGAGGTGCAAGAATTAACACTAAGACCCCCAAAACCAATGCAAAAAAGAGGTGCAAGAATCAGAACCAAGACCCCCCACCCAAATTTTGTATTATGTCTGGTTACAATGAGAATATCTCTCTGAAGAATAAAGCAACTGAAAGAGAGAGGAGGGAGAATCAATACATATTTAATTGATCGAGATAGTCACAACTTAATATTGTTGATGTCTTAAAAGGCTTGATTTACAAAAAAAATCTAAAAAATCACAAATCAAAGTCTTTGAACCAGAAAGTATGATGTCTTACCACCCTAAAAGAGAATCCTCCATACAATGTTATTGATTTTCCCTAAATAGATGTTTCAACACCATCAGCTGTATTTGAAAATGCAGATCCAAAAATAGGGTCAAGTACCAAATGTAGGGTCGATGCACCAATGTTGGTCAAAAATTTGAGTTGAAAGATGTTCTTTCTCTAGAGTAGTTTCACAGTAGTCAACTATTGACCATCGATAATGCATCTGGATCACTAGAAAATATATATGAGCTATAAATATTATTGGCCCCTACCAGATTATCAAAAGAATTTTGAACAACTAAAAAAAAAATATTACAGTAGATGAGAGATAGCAAAAATGTCCTTGTATGTATTTTGAAATCAGATCTATGTTCAACTAAGCTGCACACACTTTCTCATGAATGTTAGCTTATGCCAGAGACAATCAAGCGAAGGCTGGTTTGAGCTCAGAAAATGAATGCAGGGACATGAAAAACTTTGGCTACTCCTTCAATGATAATTTTACTATGGTCAATATGACGGTATTAGATTACATTCGATCTTCAAGTGTGTACTATTGACTCCAAGAACCAACAGTATGCCCTCTAGATGATTGTGTTAGCTACAGAATTATTATGCATACCAAAAAAGATACTTGCTTCAATTAGGATGAAGATAATAAACAAGGTTACTAGTTTTAAACAGGGTTATGCATAAGGGGTCAGCCCCAAAGTGTATTTATAAAATCGGGGCGAATCTAGTCCTAAGGTGTATAGACATCGAGGCGAATATTTCAATTTTTTGTAGAAAATTTATCAAATAGTGGTAATTTTTTGAAAAATATGCAACAAAATTTTCAACCTTGAAAATGGTGGCTGACAGAAGTGACTGACACAAGGCGACTGACAGAAGCGAATGTCAAGGCGTGACTGCCAAGAGCGACTGCCAAGGAGCGATCGCCAAAGGCAGCTGTCAAGTGGCGGCTGAAAATACGACTAAAAAAAGTGATTGTCAAATGGTGACTGGAAAGTGACTGCCAAGAGGTGACTGCTAAGTGGTGACTGGCAAGTGGTGATTATCAAGAGGTGACTATCAGGTAGCGACTATCAAGTGGTGACTGGAAAGCAATGACTGTCAAGAGGTAATTTTCAAGTGGTGACTACCAAAATATGACTGACAAGATGTGATGTCAAGAGGCAATTGCCAAGGGCGGATATCAAGAGGTGTCTATCAATTGGTGACTTCCAAGGGTGACTATCAAGATGTGACTGTCAAATGGTGATTGCCAAGGGGAACTATCAAGTGGTGACCACCATATTGCGACTCGCATGTTGCGACTGTCAAGATGCGATCGCCATGTTGCGACTATCAGGTGGTGACTTTCAGGGGTGACTGTCGTGAGGTGACTGCCACAAGATGGTTGTCACATGGCGGTTGTCAAGTGGCGACTGTCACACTGTGACTGTCACATGGCGATAGGAAGAATGCCACCACCAAATATCATCAATAAGATGCTGCCATGTGTCCTCTCGTTTGCCATGTGTCATGCATCCATCGACTTTAGGCATGCAGACTTCTATAAATAGAATAGCAGCATCATTTTCACCTTTCGCACGATGATTTCTAGAGCAATTTTAGAGCTTTTTCTAGTATTTTTAGTGCGTTTTCTACAACAATTTTAGACCTTTTCCAGGCATTTTTCTTAGCATTTTCTGATCATTTTTAGGCCATTTTTAGGGCATTTTTAGACCTTTTTCAGGTGGTTTTTTGAGCATTTTTTGATCATTTTTAGGGTGTTTTCCCAGTATTTTCAGAAATGGCTAGTGGTTCCTCTCCTCTCCCAACCAAGGTATCATTCAAGAGTTACTATTGCTCGAACATCAAGAACATTTTTAACATTCCTGGGAGAGATTCCAACTGGTTGTACACCTCTAGACTTGCTGGAGTCATGAAGATGCCACAGTTGGACGTCAACATCTCCCTGATGCAACGTATTGTTAGTTGCTATGACCATGATGTGTCCACTGTATAGATCCAAGTTGATAACAAGGAAGTTGTTTTTACTATGAACCCCTCGGATGTCCAACGATTAATAGGACTACCATTTTTGGATGGTCTCCTTGTTAACAACTAGTATGCGTTGACTGATTCTGACAAATCAACATTGGCATCCAAATATGCCGTGAATCCAGACCATTTGAAAGGTAAGTTTTTAAAAATTTATTTTTTGTTTATCCTTAATTTTGATGTATTGTTGTTTCCAATGTCCATTCTCTAATAATGTTCTCTCTATTTTTTAGTTAATTCTTCAAAATCGAAAAGGGGTTTGAACATTTCCAATGTTTTAGATAAATTTCTTTATGGTTGTATTGAATTGTTCTTGGGAAGGCTTATTCTATAGGGCCGACCTACAGAAATACCCTTTTGGGCTTTGTCATTGTTGATTCGTTGTATTGATGGAGGGAGATATGATTGGTCCACTTTCATTTCTAACCGCCTAAAATAGGACCTCCTTTCTGTGCAAAAAATTCAATCTACGTATACGGTAACCTCCAACAACTATATTCTTTCTCTTTTTTATGAAGCTTATTACAATATTCAAACAAAAAGTCCTCCAACTGCATTGCACCTAAATTTGTTGCGTATTGGGTTAAGTGAGAATGAAATACAGGTAAAATTATATATTGGAATAGTCTCTCTTTTCTATCTTTTCAAATTTCAATCAATCTTGTTATTTTCTAATTTTCTTTTGAAAACAGAGAAGAGCAGCTCACTCGTCCAGTAAAAGGGATGCCGCCATCAGGATTCAAGAAGCGTCTGGCGATTCTGACTCGTAGTCGCAATCATCATCGGTACCTTCCACCCGTAAACGTAGGAGGTCTCCTGATGGACAACATACATGTGTTGCTCCTCTTACTTCTGGACATGCATCTGCTACAGTGAACATTGAAGATGAAACCTCCACCTCACAAGGTAAACATATTTTTCAAAATTTCTAATTTTAATAATGTATTTTAACAATATTCAATTATATTTAGTTTGAGAAAATATTTTAACTATTTTTAGAGGTAGAGCAAAGGACAACCGTTGCAGCAACAACGACAATGGTTGCAGAGTCTGAGTCGGGTATGTTTAGTTAAAATTATTATATTTTAATGGCATTGTTTTTAAAACTAGTTTTAATTTATAATTTTCATGTTAAATTTTGTAGAGGGACCGACTCGATTTACAAGACTCAAAAAATAGATGCTTCCACCGGGTGCACAACAGGAAAAGCATCCAGTCCTACCGCAAGTCCATAAATGCCAAGTTCATCTACGACAAGTCCAACAATCACCACAACACGCACCACCGGTGAGGAACCAATCTCGCATGCATGGGAAATAGTTCCTCACACCGCCACGTCAGCCACTTCAGACTCAGATGTAGACTCAGACTGTGGGTCAATATGTTGTTTCAGGGACACCGTTCCCAATTTTAACACTTGATAATTTATCAAATGTAGAGAGCACTTCTCAGATGCCCCCTCCAGATGCCAATCTGGAAGATGATTTTATGTATCAAGATATGAATAATTTGAATTTACCACTAAAAACATGTGATCTGCTTCATGGTCTAGGGTTAGGTGATGAAGCACAAGAGAATGTTGAAGGAGATGTCACCGATGTTTCCTCTTCCCCCACCAGCATGTCGACATCGATCATCATCCGATCGATGATGATAAAATAAACTTTTCTAAAAATATTTTACTAGCAAACAACTGTAGGGCTAATGTTACTAATAATCTTCTTGTAGACATTGATACATTAAGACAATGGGAATATCAGGCCAAGGTTATGATCAAAGCAATAAATGGTCGATACAAGAACTTCGGACATAGAAAGGAGCTGTTTTCAAAGGTAGAGAATGAGCCACAAAAGCTCGATGCTCTGTTACTAAAAGCCCAATTTGGCACCGTCAAGGCCGATGCTACAAGTAGTGATGAAGTTCTGGCCATTATACTTGACCGATTAGAGAACTTGAATGCCGAAGCCCAAGCATATTTCAATGAATGGGAACTAGACAAGAAGAAAGTAGCAGTGGCAGAAACTGCAAGACTTACAACAGATGTAAGTTTTACACATATCTGAAAATCATTTTTTTCTTTAATATACTTTTTAATTAATATTAATATTTTTCTCTTGTATTTTGCAATCTAATTATCAGCATTTAAAGCAGCAAGTGTCAGCCATGAAAACCTGGATCAAGACTGCAAAAATCAATGTGACTAATGCTATTGAATTGAAGAAGAGACTACAAAACACTGTTCGAGAAAACAATTGGTTGAAGAAGCTTATCAAAGAAAAGGGCCTGGATGTGGATGTTGCAATAAAATAAAATGAGAAAGAGTTGAATGCACCATTTAAAGAAGATCCCGCGAAGGAAGAAGGTTTATTGCTAAAGGGGATAAACACTACAGTTGATAGTTTGGTACGATCTGGTGCATTGGAAGCAAAGGATATTGAGGTAGATGCAGCTGACACTTCAGGCACTTTGCAACAAGAAAACATAGAAAAGTAGAACTATTGTTTCCTTATTTGATGATTCTAGAATGTGGCATTGTGGTGAAAAACATGGTTTCAAAGACTCCTATTTTAACATCTTTTTAAACATAATATTTTATATTATATAAATTTTATATTACTTTTTAGCTTTTCTTTCAATATTGTAATGGTTTGATCAGTTGTGTGGATGCAATAAATAATTTTGAATTATGTGGATGCTATAAACGGTTTATTATACATGGTTTGCTATATCTAGTTTGCTATACATGGTTTGCCATACATTGTTTTCAATACATGGTTTGTATACATGGTTTCAATACATGGTTTGTTTACATGGTTTCAATACATTTGATATTCAATACATTGTTTGCCATACATTGTTTTCAATACATGGTTTGTCATACATTGTTTTCACTAAATTGTATACATGATTTCAATACATGGTTTGCCATACATTGTTTTCAATACATGGTTTCAATACATGGTTTGTTGTATACATGGTTTCAATACATGGTTTTAGTCAATTTGATATTCAATACATTGTTTGTCATACATTGTTTTCACTAAATTGTATACATGATTTCAACACATGGTTTCAATCAATTTGATATTCAATACATTGTTTGCCATACATGGTTTATTCAATACATTGTTTGCCATAAATGGTTTATTCAATACATGGTTTGCAATACATTTATTTCAATACATGGTTTATTCAATACATGGTTTGCCCTCATTGTTTTCAATACATGGTATTCAATACGTGATTTATTCAATACATGGTTTATTTAATACATGGTTTTCAATACATGGTCTATACTTTATTCAATACATGGTTTGTCATACATTGTTTTCAATAAATTGTATACTCAATACATTGTTTCAATCAATTTGATACATGGTGTATTGTATACATGATTTCAATACATGGTTTAAAATCAATTTGATATTCAATAAATTGTTTGCCATACATTGTTTTCAATAAATTGTATATTCAATACATTGTTTTCAATAAATGGTTTATTCAATACATGGTTTGCCATACATTATTTTCAATACATGGTTTATTCAATACATACATGTTTTTTCAATACATGGACTTTTCAAAATACATGAAATCATAATATACACATATTCTGTTGACAATTGATAGCATAATATATGAAATCAAAATACATGTAAAAAATAGTAATATCTGTGATGCAGTAATCAATATTCTGTTCCAAAATACATGAAAACATGTCTCAAAATATAATCAAATCTCCATATTTGAAATCAAATCAAATAAATGAATTAAATCCCAATATAATATTGGGAAATGAAAGCATCTTTGCATCATAATGGTGAAAGCTGGAACAAACTCTTTTCAGATTGTGCAAATTCTTCTGCACTCATTCCAAAAAAATTGTCATCACAGTGTCATCAGTGTTACCATTATCCTCATCATCCAGAGTATTCATGACACCTCTTCTCTCTACCAAAGATTTCCAATATGACAAAGCTCTTTCATAAGGAAACTTCTCAACCTCATAGGTCGACACATATACTCTCAAACAATTTTCCAAATTTTTGTCCAATCTATTCCGAACTTTAGATTTTACATATGATAATGCACTAAATACCCTTTCATCCTCAACAGATCCTAAAATCATCGTTTGGCATAATTCATACAAATTAAAATATTCACTCATACTATGTTGCAGGATACTACTGGGATATAAATGTTTCTAGAAATGTGAAATAGAACCCCTTTCATGGTGATTAGCAAATTGTGAAACTTGAGCAGACATTGTTGTTCCAAAATAGTTTGATTGGTTTGTCAAAAGATCTTTGTTGAGAATGCCATTGATTTCAATACCATTGAATACCATAGGTTTAGTGAAATGGCTAGCAAGATTGCCCATGTATTTTTGAAACAAACCACTTATATTCTGGTATTCATTACAAGGATTCCAAAATATCGGGTTAACCACACCCATAGCCTCAAGCAATTCATCTCTTTGAAAATGGTCTCTGATCTCTTTTGTCAATGATTCTGCTATGTGTTTCAGTTTAATTTTTGTATCTGTTACAACTACATGAAATCTGTTGTGTGTTATGGGCATTTGTTCAACTTCATTTGTAGCAATATCCATTCATTGAGAAAAACAATATAAAGGAATTTCCTTTTCATGGACATTAATACAAAGATGATCATTTATATTGAACTTCAAAAAGTTCTGAGGATCATTGATGTTTGTCAATGCTCTCCAACTCTCAAACATGGGATCCATAAAACTTTCACCAGATGCGTACATCGTATCAATATGTAAGCAAATTCATTTTCTCGCCTTGATGAAATCCACAATATAAATCGATCTTTCTTGTGCAATTTTGATCAAAGTATTCATTTCTTCCAACATTGGAAGAATACCACACAATGTGAGAAGTGTTTCAAAGTCAGTCATTCGTAATAGCAAATCCTTAGCCTTATCAACTGCCCTACGGTTTACATACATAAACCCTACCAAGGATTGATATTCTTTGAAAACTCTATATGTCGGTTGATACATTGAAATCCATCTAGTATCCACGTCTTTTAAGAGTTTTTTACCATCAGTAACTCCAAGTGCAAACTACTGAAACTCTAAAAATATTTTTGGACTATGCAAAAAATAATCATGAATTTCATGGACAAGGTCTTCCACTCTAGCTACATTTGTAAATGTATCCACAATTTTATATGCAAGATTAATTCTATGAGCCATGCAATGAATAGGGATCAAATATGGGGTAACAGATGTTTGTAGTCTAACACAAAGACCGTTCCTGTGTCCTTGCATTGTAGCAACACCATCGGCTCCGACACATATTAACTTAGTGGCTATTTCCATTTCATTCATTCCTGCTATTTCCTTTAAACTAGAAACAACAACATTGTAGATGTTTTCTGCATTGCAATTTTCCACCATCTTGCATAGTCCAAGTAAATGAGGTTGCCTTAAATGATTTTCCAATGTGTAAACATGCATGCAAATCCAAGATGTGTTGTCAACAATAGTCACCTCATCAATTGAAAGTGATATGAATTTGGCCTTTTTAATTTTCTCTTTGAGGTCATCCTGCTCAACCAATGACAGACATTTTACAATTTCCCAACCACTTCGATCTGACCAATGGACGTTGGGTAAATTTTGCACATCAGCTAGTCAAAATAGAGATTTATAATCAATGAAATCTGACATAGGTCTACCCTTTTTAAGAATAGTGAGTACAATAGCAAACTGTAAACTTTTTGAAGCTAAAGTGAACTTTTCCATTTTTTGAAATTGGGCTTGAATCGTTGCACCTTTCTCAACCAAAGTTTGTTTTTCTTTCATTGCTTTATCATATTCTTGTGCATATCTGATATGGGCACACTCGATGCATCCTTCCACCTATAATTTTTTTGTATTGGTCCATCACTTTCTTTTCTTTTTATATAAACCTTTCCACAATGTTTTTCTACTGTATCTTTCTTAACTTGCAATCTGTGATCTTTTTCATGTTTCCAGCTATAAATTATGCATCTCAATTCTGTTATTACCTCATTACTATTCTCTGGAAGCACTAGCTCAACAAATGGAAAATCTGAAACCCAATCAGGCTGAAATGATCTGTTAATTGTCCATCTAGATGACCTGGCACGTTTATGTTTTTTAGAAGAAGATTCTTCGGAAGTGGGTACTGCATAAGAACTATTACTTTGTTTTCCATTTGGCGTGTTTGTTTCAGGAATATCTTCATGTTGTTGTTCCATTTCTTTAAGAAAATTTTCATCTATGGACTTTTCAATATCGTAGTTATGTGGAAGTGGATTCATACGAGGGTCAACACTATTTTTTGTAGAGATAATACTAGGGTCAATACTCAATACCAGGGTCATTATCATTATTCTTTTTAAAAGCATACATTCTGTTAAAAGCATACCTTCTTTTAAAAATTTAGATAAATAATGGACAAAGCCATACACCAAAAATCACCCTTCTTAATGAATGAAGACATTATATATGAAATGAACAATGAACAAAAATTAACTGGTTAGTAAGTAAAGGCGTTCATACCTTCAATTTATGCAGATGTTGGTGGCTGACTAGAATTCGAAATATTATAAAAGTATTTGAGGATACTCCTTTTATCGAAATTGGAAGACTGGCCTCCCTTCTTTCCACTTCCAATAGGTGACATTTTACCTATATAAAAAGAAGAGTAACAAGAAAATAATTTTGAAAAATAGAAATAATTGGTTAAAGAGAGAACTACTATTCAAGACATCACAATATCTGACACATCACAAACCTCCTTATTGAGCGTCGATGAACAAAAATATATAAAAAAGAAATAAAATTGATAATAAAAACTTACCGACAAATGGTTGGCCCTGTATGTTAGTCACCCTATGATAGTCGTAGTGGGACGACCGCCTTGTGATAGTCGCGAACAAACAGTCACCTTGCGATAGTCGCCTTGTGACAGTCGCCTTGTGATAGTCATGACGTGTTAATCATGTAGTGACAGTTGCAGTGTGTCAGTCATGCTATGACAGTAACAGTGTGTTAGTCTCACTATGACAGTCATGACATGTTAGTCATGCTATGATAGTCATGATGTGTCAGTCACATTGTGACAGTCGTGATGTGTCAGTCACCTTGTGCTAGTCACGGTGTGTTAGTCGCTTCTGTCGGTAGCCTTTTGTCACTCGCTTCTACCAGTCACTTTTTGTGGTCGCCTTGTCAAGTTGAGACTATGAGTGTTGCTCCCAGCCTCCAAGGTTACCTATATATAGTGGGGGTACAAGAGGCGATTTGGGCGGGATAATTTTTTTTAAATAATTTTAGGGCAAATATTAGGCGGGAATACATATTGTATAGGGGCGATTTTACCCTAAAAAAAATTAATTCCCGTAATTTTTGGGCGAATGGGCCGACCTCTAGGGTCCCAAAAATAGCAAAATAAAAAATGTTAAAAACCTAAAATTTGCTATAAATTGCGAAATTCGCCCTTGTGCATAACCCTGGTTTTAAAGAGGTAGCATGATGCCAAAATATATCAAGTGAGGATGAGATAATTGTTATACTCTTGTTCACCTTTATTTAATGACTAATAATTTAGACCATGTGCTATTCGTAGTTGCACTATTTCCATGTAGATATTGATATGACATGCTCCAAAAATTATGCGAGAAACTAACTTGGTACTAGAAAGTGGTGAAGAGTTACCAACTCTAGTTACGTTCCCTAATTTTTTGTTATGGCTTTGAGTTCACTGACATCCCCCTCAAAAATTAGTGTAGGAAAAAAAATGCTACATGTACAACTGAAATGGTTGGTGGAAAAAATACCTTTCAAGCGATGCTAATGAATGGCAGCCATGTAATGGAGTGCAATTTTTTTTAAATTTCACCATGATTATGGTGCTGCAGCCACGCTCAAAAATTCCAGCAATAGTGATGCAAAAAAAAACTCAACCGTATGTCACGGCATAGCGAGTAAAATATTTGATCATGGTAGAGATGCACTTCCCATCACAGTTTCCAAGGAGTCTCTTACTTTCGTATGCCTATAGCCAGGCTATCAGCCAGAAAAATTTGTAAAGGTAACATACAGCCATAGCTCCAATGTAGATGGTTTTACACTTGCACATGGTGCATGAACACTCCCAGTGATTGGACATAGGCAAAAAATATTGCTCTTTTGGTTGCACTACACGTCGCAGCTCTCTGGGGGTAGAACAAAAAAAAATTTTCAACCTTTCTTCTTATGCCCTAGGAAGTCCACCACTAAGAAACACCACCATTCATCACTCCAAAATAAATGTACAGTAGCATCTGAATTGACAATCTATCACACAATCGTAGCCACTACATTTGTAGAAATCACTTGTGTGGACTGCACACTTGTAGGCACTCTACAGGATGGTAGCACTACTTCAGTGTAGCCAATACCTTGGAATATCGAAGGCAACAAAAAATTTGTAGTGAATTTTGTGATAACAAAAATTACTGCAAAAAATTGAATTAGTCTCACATATACAAAAATTATGTCATAAAACTAATTATTTATCCAAGAGCAAGTTGGGCAAGATGAAATAGATCTTAAAAAAAATTCAATAAAACACTTGGTTTCTCATTTATACTTTTATGCAAAAAATAAATGAGAATTATTCCAAGAACAAATTGGAATATGAATTAGATCTAAGAAAAAATTAGAAAAAAAATCAGTCTCTCATTCATACAATTGTATGCCAAAAAAACCTGACTATTGTTCAAGAACAAATTTAAAAAGAATGAACCAGCTCTAAAATAACTTCAAAAAAATCTGAATGCATGCATATATCATTGCTATGATACCATATTGAAAATATTAAAATATAATATTAAATCCCAAGGGGAATAGACATGTGAAGCATCACAAGATATTGAAGAGAAGCTCATGAACTAATTGATTATTCCATGAGATAAACTTTGCATAAATAGCAAAGCCAAGTAATGTGAACCATCAGATCATAACAACTCAACAGATCTAATCCAATAATAACTAGAAGTTTACCAACCTCATGCAAAAGTGATAACTCCAATATAAATATCCTAGTAGAACTTAAGATATACTCTAACAAAATAAATTTGGCTTGTACTAGGTATGGCTTTCATTACTATCTAAAGGCAATAAATTTTAATATAACCATGATGGTAAAAACTAGGGAAAGTAATTCATAACTGATAGCATATAGGATAGCCACTCAAGCTAATAAATATCTCATCTATATTGGTATTTTATCCCCAAGACCACCTATGCTTCTTTTCCTATATGTTTAGACACCATATTAGCCTCCTTCGATCATACAACCAACCACTATTTTTGGTTAGAATCCTATACAAATATCTCCATCAGTTTTTAGCATGTTTCATTCTCTCTCTTAGTCCCTAAAAATAGAAATAATAAAAACACTATGAGGGACATGAATAATAAAACTATTTCCCTCAAGTATTAACAAAATTTCTAGAGGTTTGACTATCAAAATTATCCAAGACCTCACTTCCAATAAGGCAATCAAGGATATCGACCTCCAGGAAATGGATATCAAAGGTACCCTCAGACCAATAGGGAATATAGTAGGATTAAAATAGTACCTATCCCCATCCCTATGCAATTAGTTTCATTGAATCCAATGAGATACATGGTCCTTGTTTAAAATAGTTTTATAGGGGACCTGTATGGCTAGCAATATTATTACCTTGATCCCTATTATCCAAGCCATGAAGAGCTCTAGAAGGAGACCTATCCAATACCTCAGTTGATGTACCAAAACCATATGATTTAGAATCTAGTGCCTACTATTCAAAACTCACATGGGATGAAGGAGAAGTTTATGCCATCCCTAGATAAATAAGTACTCCACCAAAAAAATAGGACCTGTTTTAGTTTTATGTTCTCACAAGAGAAAACATGGCAATGGAGGAGGCTCAAAGGCAACAAGAACCATCATCGAAAGTTAGCAAGCCAAACATTAATTAAATTCAAGGTGCAAATCAAGAATATTCAAGGCCACCATGTTAGGATTCTACTCCTAACCATCATCCTAGTCACTTATTTGTTAATTATTTATTGATCTCTTTTTCACAAAGTTGTGACCCTTGGTCACAACTCCACGCACATAGAAATAAGCACTCAACTTGATGTAATTTATCATCAAAGAAATATATATTTATTTTACATTCCATTGGGTGGTCTTCCTCCAATTTAATAGTGATTCCTTTATAACAATGATTCATTTCTTATTTCTGCATTTTACCTTATTCCTCCGATTGGTGTCTTAACATTTGGGTCAGAGCCATCATCCGCTTGCCACTGTTTACCCTCTTCTATCATACTCCAACGAACGCTGCAAACAATTTTTTTTACCCTGATACCTTTCGTTGTCCTCACCTCTTCAATGCCTCAAAACAAACACCCACCATAACAGTTAATGCACTCTCACCGCTGCCATAAGCTGTCAATGATAAATCATTGCCTTAGCTATTATAACATTGCCCAATCTAGCTATCAAATCACCATCGTTCTAAACTTTTGGTGATCCCATGGGTGTCTCGCTATTTATACCATGATAGAAATAAGACGAAGTCAAAGGCCCTGCAAATACATTTTAAGCTCTTGCTCCCTCGGTGAACGCAAAAAAAATCAAAATCCGACACCGTTCTAAGCTCTTGCTCCCTCGGCAAACTCAAACAAAATCAAAAGGCTCTGCAAACACGTCGAACGCTGCAAGCTCTGTTTTACGGTCATAAATCAAACTGACCAAGAAAAATTAAACAAAAAAAAAACCTTATAAAATATTTTAATTAATTTTCTGATGCGCTTTTCTGATGACTTATAAAACCAGATTTCATTTTTGGTTATTTTTGATTTAAAGGATCCACTATCTATCATCAATCCGCATACCATCACCATTCTACAAAAATTTGGCTTGGGTAACAGTAATATTCCAATATAACACCGTCATAGCACAACCAGAAACTTGGCAACAGAATGATTTATATAAACCATCGATTGCTCTTTAAAGCCACAACACGCAGGTCGAAGTGATTCGTCAGGACTCCTCACAATTTATATTATTACCTTTGAATCCAACTCATAAAAACTAGTGGCACCCTGGTTCGCATCTGTCACTAACATACGACGTCCCTGGTTCGACGGGCAGATCAGGTTGTTCAATAGCATCTGCAATACAGTCATTCGAGCACAGTAAGGGAATTTTTTAAAAATAAAATCATCATCATTCGATCACATCGAACTTAAAAAGCCTGCGTAAATTCCTTCGACATTGTTATCGTGTGACCCAGTGTATTTCGGGGATGAAAACCAAGCTTCTCTGATTCCACTTATAACAAAGAGTGCGCCCGTAATGGCGGCGTCTGCTCAGAGGAATGCAAAGACAGAGACAAATCTATGCGGAGAACCTTCGGAGGTCTCATGTTCGAAATGAACCACCACCCTACTCGGAGGCTTCATTTTCCTCTACAATAACGTCAACATGTCTCAACAACTCTGTCGCCAGTTCTTTGGGCTGCCTCTGGAATATCTTGAGAGAGTGAAGGCTATCAAGCCCAGTTTACCGTTGTTTCTTTACAATTTTTCCACTCGTCACGTGTATGGTGTCTTTGAGGCAGCATGTAGTGGCGGATTAGCATCGAAGCATATGAAATCCAACCAACAATCATTTGAATGCCAATTTCTTGCCCAGGTTAGGGTGCATGTCAGGGAGAGGCGGCCTTCCGTTGATATAGAAGAAGTTAAATCAGTTCTCTATACATATGACCGCCCAAAATTTCAGCTTGAATTATCTTTGACAGAGGCAAAGAAATTGCTGAGATTATTTGGCTACAAAAATAGTAGGTCTAGAGGATGTCACTTTGCAGAAGGCTTATCTGAGCCAGATTGTTTCAGCAAGTCCAATGTTAGCACAGATTGTAAAGAGAGTTTGTATGGAGGTGCAAATTTGGATAGAAATCAAATAGGGGACATCAGTGGAAATGGTTGTTCTGTCAGAAACCTAAAAGGTAATGTGGCATCAAATATGTGTTTTCGAACATATAGGGTTGCCTTAAAGTCTGGGATATCTGCTCACAGTGCATCACCCAAAGAAAACACATGTTCAAATGGGATGATTGAAAGCCCTAAAAGACGATCCAAGGCAAGTGCGACTCTCTGCATAGGAAGGTAGTATCCAATGACTGTCTTGATAATTATTTTAGTGTAACAGACAATGATAATGTTCAATCAGCGAAGGTTGGTAAGCAGGTTGATTCATCTCGATTATACAACGAAAATAACTAGGAACATTTCTCCTTGAGAAAATCCAATAATGAATGTGCTTTTAAAAGGTTGGTTATTGAAAATGATAAATTGAATGAATATTGGGTTGGCATGAAGAATTCATTTGACTCTAGATCAAAAAATTATAGAGTTGTTGTGAAGCCAAGGAAAAGAAGATCACAGACCAAGGGGTTAGTAGTTTCCAGAGCTCAAATCCTACTGTAAATAGTGGTTCATCGAGTCAATCATGTCAAAAGTTTAATGGATATTCTGACAATACTAAGAGAGGGACTAAAACACCAAAAGCATATGGTAATCAAAGATACATGTATGTTGTGTCTAATAACCCACCAGATCAAGCATTTATTTACAATAAGTATTCCAGAAAGAAGACTAATTTCTTTGATTAGAGTACTTGTTGATCAGTTGAAAGAATGTAGTTGGTGTGAAAGACTTATAAAATTTGCATCTATACCAGTAATATGACTGACTTGCAAGCCTGATATAGCCATCTCCGAAAAAGGAGCATCTCCGTCAGAAGTTGTTGCCATTGATATCACTATTCAAGGAAAAAATGGGTCTATTAGAAATAAAGATGACGATCAATCATATGCAAAGTTTGGGACTAAAAAAAAAAAGCACCCATAGTGGTGTAAGTGCAAGGGAGTTTGTTCTTGATAAGTTTCATCAATTCCCACCTTTGTCTCCATTGGTTCTCCTATTGAAATCATACCTTCATCATAAACAACTCAATAATGATATTAAAATGGTACAAGAACATGAGCACATACTATTAGCAAAACAGAGGATGAAGGAAGCTTCTCACTCCGATATTTGAGGACAAAGCTCTTTTTAAGGAGGGTGGCATGTTAGGATTCTACTCATAACCATAATCCTAGTCACTTATTTGTTAATTATTTATTAATCTCTTTTTCACAAAGTTGTGACCCTTGGTCACAACTCCACGGACATAGAAATAAGCACTCAACTTGATGTAATTTATCATCAAAGAAATATATATTCATTTTACATTCCATTGGGTGGTCTTCCTCCAATTTAACAGTGATTCATTTATAACAACGATTCATTTCTCATTTTTGCATTTTACCTTATTCCTCCGATTGGTGTCTTAACATTTGGATTAGAGCCATCATCTGCTTGCCACTGTTTACCCTCCGCTACCATACTCGAACGAACGCTGCAAAAAAAAATTTTTACCCTGATACCTTCCGCTGTCCTCACCTCTTCAATGCCTCAAAACAAACACCCACCATAACAGTTAATCCACTCTCACCGCTGCCATAAGTTGTCAACAAAAAATCATTGCCTCAGCTATTATAACAGTGCCCGATCTAGCCGTCAAATCACCGCCATTCTAAACTTTTGGCGATCCCATGGGCGTCTCACTGTTTATACCAAGATAGAAAGCAGACGAAGTCAAAGGCCCTACAAATACATTTTAAGCTCTTGCTCCCTTAGTGAATGCAAAAAAAAACAAAATCCGACACCGTTCTAAGCTCTTGCTCCCTCGAAAAACTTAGACGAAATCAAAAGGCTCTGCAAACACGTCGAACATTACAAGCTCTATTTTACGGTCATAAATCAAACTGACCAAGAAACTGTCTTAATACACCAACACTAGAGTGACCATGACCAAAAAAATTCCTAGAACTAGTCGAGGCATCCAACCTTGGTATTGAACAACTGAGACCCCAATGGATCCCAAGTAGCATGTCAAAATCCCAACCACTAGAATCCTTCAATGTAGTTGACCATATAAAAAGGTCCATTGTAACCATGCCACTATGGGACATCCTCTACCTACCAAAATAGATGAAGTAGTTGGAGTAAGGCCTAGAGAGGTAGAAGATAATAGGAAAGTAAAAGAAGTAAGTTGTTCTACAGATATTTGGTCTCGGTCCTAGCAGGCCCAAGTTGCAACCATTCTACCTAATTCTCATGCATGGGGATAAACTCATTCATAATTTCCTATGGACATTGAAGCAATCACATCAATTATGCTCAATAGGATAGCAGATGCCTTAGATATAGTCTATGAGCTAATTAAACAAGGGGTAGTGCAACTGGATGAGACTCTAATTCCTATTCTTAACCTTATCAAGGACCTAAAACTCTCGCTATATGCCTATCCCAATGTGACTTATATTTAAGAGGTAGCAATAATTGATTTTCTTGCATCATTTGGCCTATGCGTATCTAATTATTTCATTGCAAATATCAGGGTATCTTTCCCTATATTGGACCCACATTTCCTCAAGACTCTTTATGGTGCCAAGATGAAGGTTCTCTTTAAGCATTTTCACATGAATTATATGGATCATATTATAACAATCAAGGCTAAGAAAAAATGGGTTTTCCTAATGACTAATGAAAAAAATTCAAATATACTTAGAGATAAAGTGCACACTTGGGTGTTAGATGACTAGATGGATGAGTGAGATGATGACATGTGGGAAGCAGACCTATACAAAGAGTTCAAGATAACCAAAGCTAAAGTATACCTAACCTAATAAGAGGAGCTTGATACATAGGAAACCAGTAAATCTGTAAGTAACCACCACCCATTGAGACTAGGAGAATGCATGCCCCTGCAATTGAGTCACCCAAATGAGAAAAATCTTAGATCACTATGGTCCAGGCATTGCAAGTTTTGATGAGGTGGCTACGTGGATGAAGAATGATATGTGCAGACATGTCATACCATGTACTATATTATAAATAGGTGGATTTTAAATAAAGATATAAAAGACCTAGTACTATAGTTATTGACCAATATAAATAGGCAACACATAAATAAGCGGTGGAAAATAAAATTGCCCATGTAAAAGATTTTAGAAAATCCACCACATGGCCAAAATATGTGAAGGAATGTTGCATGAAGTTGAAGGACTAGTGACTAGCAAGAATAAAATGAAATAATCATTCCTTAAGCTATGCCCAATGGATTTCAAGACAAAGAAAATACATTTTTCATGGCCAATGGGTAACAACATAACAAAAAATCATGTCATCATTGATCCAGCCGCATGGGAAAGATTGAAGAGAAGGATGGGTAGTATAAATGTATTTAATGCTTTACCAATAAGAAGTCTATAAAAGGATATATCCCCTTGATATATCATATGATCCCAATTTTTCTCTTTCAAATTCCCAAGCCTAAAAAATCTACCCCATAGAATCCATTCCTAAAGGATAAGGTTATCATTTGTTGGGTTTTTTAACTCCTACAAGCAGAAGTCCCCCACGAGTCACCAAATTATAGTGAAAATTTTACTACAAAGGGACATGCCTCTCCTCCACTAGAAATTTTAGTAAGACCACAACCAAAGCTAAGCAAATAAGGGGCCCCAAATCTCCATCCACATATTAAGTAGCTGATTTGAAGAAGACACCAATAGAGGAGAATCTATGCCAAAGATTGCTAACATGCTCAAAGTTGCCTATACCATGAGCTAAAGTAATTGAACCATATCAATCCAAAAAATGATAACATCATTTTCAATGGTGAGTAAGACACATCCCACTATCAATAGGAACCTTAAAACCCTTTTGATGGAGACAAAAAAATATATATTTTTGGTAGGGCATATAATAGCTTGGTTTATCGAGATTCATTTGCCTCTCTTGTAGATAGACCCCAAAATTGAGCTACCCTCCCCTAGTCATTATTTTACAACATCCCACATACCTAGGGATAGTTTCTCAATCACACAAGCAATACACCCATAAGGAGAAGCCCATGGACCTTGGAGGGAAAGAAAAAGCTGGATGGGATGAGTCAAGTAAGGATTTAGTGAGATCACCAACTCTTGTTGGTCCACTTATGGGTCCACAAAAGGTATGGTGACTATAGGGGTAATAATATCATGGAATAACCATGTTGGACTAGAAACATTCCCATCAAATGAGGTCCAATGGAATCCTGAAGTCTTAAAAAAATTAGCAATCAAAAGGGACATGGTATACCATAATTATTGTAAATCTCCAAAGAATGATTTATTTAATCAAACTTCTTGGTAGCCTTGTGGTGCAAACCATGGGGTGGTCACGTATAGTGAATTTTCACTACAACTTTGGTGACTCACAATGGAAATATTTCTTGTAGGGGATGAGGGACCTAGAGGATGGAAACTTTATCTAGTGGAAACAAAGTCTTTTAAACCAGCTTCAAAGAGAAGGAAGAGGATATTTTAGGCTTGGTTCATCTTGTAGCTCTAACTTGTTATAATTTTGTAAGCATGTTGGACTTATATATAACTTTCCCATGGGGTGGTATCATCAATAGATATTAATTTTATCTTATACAAATTTATGCATACCCCCTACCTCCAATCTTCTTCACTTAACTTTAGATCTTGATTCTATCATCGTGATGTAATAAAATCATTGCTTCCTCTCTTACTCATTCTAGGAATACTATCATCTTCACCTTATGCCTTTATTACATAGGTTACCACCATTTCCCATGCTTTGGTTGGGTCTTTGATCAATAGTGATATCGAGAAACTACCATTTTAGGGAAGAATGTTTGTAACCTTGATACTTTAATGTTTTCTCCTTGATAAATCCATCCATTCGTGTGATCATAGTCACTTACCCTATGTGTTAGGTTGTTATTTAAACCATCCTCACTTTAGGTCATGTCCCCCTTTTGAATTTTAGCCTCTTGTCCACTTTGACTGTTCATAAGTCTTGGTTACCTTAGGAAATCTAGGCCTTCTACTGAATGGTTTTTGCAATAATACTAAACACTTTAAAAATAATATATTAGACATATATGCATTCATTCTCCTTTTCTTTTAAAGTGAAACTCAAGGATATCCATTTAGGTAGATTTTATTTATAGGAATTGGTAAGACATCTCCATCCACTGTCAGCTCGAATGAATTTTTGACCTTGTGGATGATGATGGTGTAAGGCCACTTCATATGACATTAAAATTGGTATGGCATCCCAACTTGCTTATATCTTCATTCATAGAAGCATATGCAATCACCGACTTTAAAGCTCTAGGGAGTCACTTTCTTGTTGAACTAGGCTTTAGTGACCTCTTTATATCTCCACAACCATTCTCATGTGACCTCCCTTTTTTCCTTAGCTCTGAGCAATTCCTCCATTCTTACTGTCACAATTTCATTTTCCTAGAGCTCTAGTTTATGAAGTATATATAAGGCTGTTGATTCCATTAAAACAAGGATACTATCTTTCCTTCCATAAATTACTGTATAAGGTGACCAACCTATTAACCTTTAGGTATAATTTTTTTGGCCCATAAGGCCTCTCTGATATGTAAGTGCCATTACCTCTGATTATCAAATTCAACCCTCTTTAATATTTTAATCCTTGGGAGTAATAAATTGAGGTGGCCTTTAGATGTATGTTGTGTTGATGAGTGAATTGACTAATCTTCACTCTCATGAGTGCCTTGGCATTAATGATGATGATCATATTAGGGACATCAAATCAAGTAATGATACCTTCCAAGAAATTGATTATTACATTTTTAGTTACCTCATTCAATGGTATAGCTTCAGTCCATATGGTAAAGTAGTTAGTGACAGTGAGATTCCACTTATGTCCTTCACTTGAAAAGGGGTTAATCATGCCAATGAAATCTGACCTCCATTTGGAAAATGGCTCATCAACTACTGTGGTATTTAGAAAAAGTGGTGAATTCCTTATTTTTCAACAAATAATTTTCTTTCATTGCATTTCCTCACCCATTAGTGAGCATCTATGAACATTGTGGGCCCATACTTGTCGACTCTCATTATATTGGTGGTGGTCGTATGATCCTCCTAGATGCATCTTAAGAGGATGCCATTGAAATTTTTTAGAATATAAATCCAATTAGGATAAAGTGGGCATTATGTGGTTGGAAATATCACTTATAGGCTTTATGCTACCTAGGTGGGTATTATTCTAATTGCATATATCTCACTCATTGACTGACCCAATCAGGTTTATCTTCCTATTCATTCATAAGGTATAGATCCCCATCCATTATTTAGCTAGCCATGTCCTCAAACATCTTCTAACATAGGGCTCTTCCTCTGACCAGATTGGTGGGCTTGATCTCTATGTCAAATTCTATAATCTTGGTGATCCATCCTACCCTTTTTTTTCTAATCTCACCTCCTATTATATACTCCTTTATGCTTGAATGGATGACATTAACAAGGATCTTGTTACTAGAAACCAAGTGCTTAAAATTATTTAATGCTCTAACTAGAGCGTACACCTATTCTTTGATGAATTTATAACATTCTTTATACCCCTTTAGGGTTTGGCTAAAAAATGCAATTGGGTGTTCATGTTGATCATTGTCCTTTTGGTTGAGTAGGGAAACAATGCTTGATTCCCTCCCAAAAGTGTATAGGATGAATTATTTACTAAAATTGGGATTTTTTACCACCAAGGCCTTTGTTATAGATTCCTTTATTCCTTTAAATGCTTTAATTCCTTCCTCTATCCATCTAAATGAATGGTATTTCTTAAGCGTAAGGGTCATTGGCTTAACAATATCGCAAAATCTGGAATGAATCTTCTAACAAGTTTATTTGTTCAAATAAGAATTGTAGAGATTTTTTATGTTGGGGTAGTGTAATGTTGGTGATGGATTGGATCCTCTTTGGTTTAATGGTGACACCTTATTTGGAAACCACAGGCCTAAGCAACTTACCCTGAGGTATGCAAAAAAATATTTTTTTGGATTCAGGTACACTTCAAATTCCTAGCATTGTTTGAAAACTTTCTCTAGGTGTTCCATGTGATTAATTTTTCTATTTTGAGAAAATTATCAAGTCATCAAGGTAGATTAGTATGATTTTGTTAATTAACCCTTTGAAAGCTATTTCCATAGCTCTTTAGAATGTTGTGCTAACATTAGACAAACCAAACAATATTCTTTGGTAAGCAAATGTTTCCCACTTGATGGTGAAAGCTATTATATGTTGGTCCTTGTCTTTTACCCACACTTGGTTGTATCCAAAAAGTAATATAGGAGAGATAACCTCTTAGTGTTAGCTATCATCTATAAAATTTTATCCATTAAGGGCAGGCGGTAGTGATATTTTAATAAATATTTATTCAAGTCTCAAAAGCAACTCATAACCTAATCTCCCCAATTTGTTTTCTTACTAGCACTAGGATGGAGACCAAGATGGTATTCTTAATGGGGTATATGATTATTGAATTTATCAGTTTATCAAGTTGTTATCTTATAAGAGGCTCTATTTTAGGATTGACATAAATATTATTTTTCCTTACTATATTTGTACTTGGGGTAAGCTTGATGGAATGCTAAATAATTCTACTGTCATACTCCTTTAGATATTCATAATTGTTGGAGTATATTACATTATTGGGTACATGCTAATGTACCATCTTGGGTACATAACTAGAGTAGGATTTTACCTTAGAGTAAGGTTTAATTAGTTACTTCATGCAATGTAATAAATGCACAAGTTTTAGAATGTGCAATGATGTAAATGTGCATGTAGTCCATATGTACATAAGTCATAGGGTAGATGAAAGGCCAAGGGACTTATCTCCCTATATATGCCTTTGAGGTAGAAGAGATAAAGAGGGTGATATAAGATACAATAGTGACTAGTTGCATTAGTTAGAGTGAGTACAATGTAGTTCCTTCATGTATTTATAGAGTGTTCATATCCTCCATTATATCACATTGTACTATTTTCATGATATTTCATTAATGGCATATTTTTGAGTTATTGTAGAAGTTTCTCTTATAATTTTCTTGCATATTATAGTACCATTATCATATATTTATCATTGCTTATTCATTTTACATCTTGTGGTTGCATTTCCTTTAATATATATCATCAAAATCTAATAGTGGTATCATAGCACATGGTAGATCAATAGGAAATAGAGAGAGAGTCACAAGAGAGATTGAGAGGAGATCAAAAATCTCATTTTTATAATTTCTAAAAATTATATTTGGCTAGAGTCTTTCCATAGAGTTGCAAAAAAACTTGTGAAGACTAGGACTCAACATTGATTCCACTAGATTGAAAAATCAACTAGTGAAGTTTATTCTCTCTAGATTTAAATATTTCTCCATTATAGTTTCTACCACTTTGCTATAGAAAAAGTTGATTCAAATAAAGTTGGGAATATTCCTACAAAGATCTAGGAAGAATATCTTCTTTGGAATCAATCCAGTATCTAAAGAAACAAGTTGGAGATTAAATATTTGGAGGCCTTAAGAAAAAGGTTCCATTGCAAGAGTTGTAGACCTGCAAGTTGCATAAGAGACAAAAAGGCCAAAGGAGCCTTATTGCAAATTTAAGACTCTATAGCTAAATATTGAGAAGAAATAAGGAGGCCAAAGAAGCCACATTGAAAACTTTAGATCAAGACGGAGTTCCAAAAAAGATCCCATTGAAGGAAGAAGAGACTCAAAGAAAATAGTCTAGGATAAGATTGGAGATTGGAGATCTCCATTGAATATTGAGGACTACAAATTACAGATTTATAGAAGGAGAAAACAAATCAAGAAGATAAAGAGACCCATAGGAGGTCCCATTGAAGAAACTCTAGATTTGGAAGATTGAATATAGAGAAGGACTAGAAAAAGTCCTACTATATATTTTTGAAACAATATATTTTAGAGATCCAAAAAAGGGATATTATTGCAAAACTTTATAGTTGAAATATTGAAGAGATCAAGGGAAGGTCTCATTGAATTTTTGAGAATACTAGAGAAGCTATAGAAATTAGAGATCCAAGATAACAAGTCTCAAGGAAGGATTGGAAGGAGAAAGAAGGAGAAGGCTAGGAAATCCTTATTGCAAATTTTAGAGAAGGCCATTAAAGGAAATTTGGAGAAGGCCATTGGAGAAGTTTTTAGGATAACTCATTGAAGAAGATATCTAGAAATGAGAAGTTATTCATTTAATAGAATTTGGGATAGTTATAGCCATCCAAAAACAAGCCCAAAAAGGAGAAATATTTGGCAAGGATCTAGACAAATTTTGGACGAGAATAGTGAAGACCTCGAGACATTCAAATTATTGATAAGAAGGCCACTAAATAGGCCAAGGTTGAATTTAGAATTAGACAAGGAGGTTGAAAGAGAAAGGATTTAGAATAAGCCACAAGATCTAAGATATTTGGAGATTGCCATTGAAGGCCATTTAGAGAAATGAGTTTACTGTTTTTATATCAAAAAATTGAAGGTCTCTAGGAGAAAAGTCTTAGTTGTGATTTGGATAAGTTTCCTACCAAATTTAAGAGATTCAAGGACAACATATCAGAGAAGACATTGACTGAATTACAATATGAAAAGGTTAGATTTGAAGATAACAAAATGGCATGATAAATAACTACTAAGTTTTAGAGTTCAAGGGAGCATTCTAAAGGAGAGTTAAAGCCACCAAACCACATTTTTGGGCAGCAAGTTAGAGGAGTTTCAAAGCTGCAAACTGGTGAATTAAAAATTTGTTTTGGATAACAAAGAAAAAGGCATGGTTTCATCTAACAAAGGGAATAAATTAGGTGATTCAAATAACCAAGATATACATCATCTATGGAGGTTAAAAATGTATGCAAATTAGGTGCAAAAGGTTTATTATTTGAACACTTATATTAAGTTCATTATTAAGTTTCATTAAGCACCAAATAAGAGTTTAAAGTTGTAAAGGAGAAGGGTTCATATTTAAGTCTTCAAGGAAGTGTACAAGATATTTATTACAATATTAAAACCTACACATGAGAAATAGGTGTTAGATATATTTCAAAATAAAGAAAAATATCAACATCCTACCTTCTATTGAAAGCAAAGAAGACATTATTCTAAAGTGAAGGTTGAATAGACTTTAGTGCTTAATACAAGTTAATTTTCCAAGAGTTATTAAAGTGCATTAAGTATTTAGCAAAGGAAGAAAGATTAGTGCACAAGTAGGGTTGAGTTGGAGTGTCAAAAGACACCATTAAGCATAGGTGAACAACAACAAATATTGGTGAAGAGAAGCCATCAAAATGTGCATTATAACCACCAAGGAATAGAGGAGAAGCCACCATACTAAAATAAAAAAGAAAGCTTCAAAAAGGAGACTTAAAGGTCTCAAAGTACAAGGTGCAAATTAAGGTATTTTATCTTAATTATTACAAAATTATTTACATTCAATAATTGCACCATACTCATCCTTTCCAATGTAGCAAAAGGAGGACAAAATCTAGAGTGTCTTAAGACACTATAACAACAAGTATACTATAGTCTCAAAGTGGTCAAATCATCAAGTTTCAAGAGTAAGCTATGAAGCAGAAGAAGAGAGCCAACTAAGGGCTCAATAGCATAGTTTTTAAGGTGTCTAAAGACACCATATTTAGAGTCGTGGGTGTCATAAAAGTAGTGCTCAAGGGGTAATAAGAACCTGTTGTGGCTGCTCCACAACGTACCCCAAAATTGGGGACCCACCTTTTTTGCATGTGTTCCAAGAAGACCGAAGTGGCCCATAGGCTAAAGTTCAAAGAAAAAAAGAAAAACACCACAAGGAGAAAAAGTGTCACAATATCATGACATGTTGCACCATCGGGGCCAAAAAAGAAAAAGTGTCACGATATCGTGACATGTTGCAACATCGCGGCCAAAAGAGAAAAAGTGTCGCGATATCGCGACATGTTGCATCATCGTGGCCAAAAAAGAAAAAGTGTCACGAGATCGCGACATGTTACACCATCATAGCCAAAAAAGAAAAAGTGTCACGATATCGCGATGTGTTGCATTTTCGTGGCCAAAGATAAAAAGTGTCGCGATATCACGACATGTTGCATCGTCACGGCCAAAAAGAGAAAAAGTGTCACGATATCATGACATGTTACATCGTTGCGGCCAAAGGAAGAAAAGTGTCGCGATATCGTGACATGTTGCATTTTCGCGATTCAAAGCAAAGAGAGAGAGAAGAAAGAAAAAGTGTCATGATATCACGACATGTTACATTTTTACGACTAAAAGCAACAAAAGAGAGCAAGGAGGCAAACATGTCGCGATATCACGACATGTTACATTTTCGTGGCGAAGGGCCACAAAATGGAAACCGAAGCACATACGCATACAAGGGAAGGTGAAACGAAGCCATTGGAAAATGAAACGAACAGTCAGGGAAGGTGAAACGAACAACCATCAAAAAATGAAATGAACCATCATGGAAGGAGAAACAATTCTTTCAGAAGTTTAAATACGCCATTCAAAGAGGCCAGAGGGGTGGAAAATTACTGCAAGTAGCGTTGCAGGTTTGAAGGCAAGATAGCCATTCTGGACCTAGTTGGGCTGTTTTTCTTTCGTAGACTGGTTTTTTTCCTTCATGGACATGGGTTGGAAATTGCTGCGAGCAGTGTTGTAGACTTGAAGGCGATAAGGCCATTCTGGACCTGTTTGAGTCATTTTTCTTCCATGGACTGGTTTGGGAAAACCAAAAATTCTGCTATTGTAAAATGACATATTTTTAATGCAAAAGTTTTCAGAAATTTGCATCTTGTGGGCAATAAAGAAGGAGATTTTCTTTGCATGCTATGGATTTAATGTTTATTCTTTCATTTTTTCAGATTTCAAATTTATATATAATGTTAATGCCATTTTTTTTGGGTTACATTAGGCGAATATTTGAAATCTGAATTTTATTTCGTACCCTAGGAACCAACACTTAGTCTATGGGTATTGTGCTTGTTTTGCAAGTCCAATAGGTTAGGTTGCATGCATGGAAACCTCACATATTTGGTTTTGTCAAAATAGGATAGCATCATACTGAATGCATTTTATTTTCCATTTTTGCATTTCATTTTCATTTTTCTGCATTTTATTTTTCCAGAAATTTTGACTTTTAGGCATTAAAATAAACATTTAAAAATTTTCAAAATCCAAAAAAACAATGAACAATCACTAAAGTTTCATGGTGAAATAAACCAACATTGCCCCTTGTTTACAGTTACTTGCAATCACTAAGGTGTTCCAAGCATTTAAATTGAATATCTTTATTTGAGATTACTAATACACATATGCAAATGCTAATACAATGGAGACCTTGGAGAAGTTGTTTGTTTAACTTCTTTGCAAGAGGGGATTTGGAACCCAAATCCTAAAGGAGAGTGTACTTTCACAACTGGGTGAAAATACCACTCACTATAACCTATAATAGAGAAGAGACCAAGTTGGGTAGCATAATGACAATAGAAAGGTAGTATAACATATTGCTAATTGCAAGAATAAAAATGTTAAGGAATAATATAAAAAGCAAGGTATGCTACCCAAGTAAACAACAATAATAGCTTGTATGAAATTGCCACCTAGACAACAATTTTGAAGCACCTTAGAGCCACCATCACTAAAGTAGAACCACCTTCATAGGAGAAGAGTACCACCATTCACTGAAGAAAGCACATTGCAAGCCAAAAAAACTTATAATATTTATCAAGAACGTTGAAGGAATAAGACATTGAAAGAGTATTTACATGCAATGGAAATACCTTCCACTTGCCCCCTCAAGAAAAGTAATATCATACCACTTGGCATAAGGGAGAAGTGTATCTTCATATACACAAAAATACTTCTACAATTTGACACCTTCTTAGAGAAAAGAGCGATCATCCTAAAGTAATGCTCAACCATTATTCAAGGCCTAGTATAACATCTACGTTATTAAAACACCTATTCCAGTATAGCATCATCTAACATTCATGTCGCCTAGAAAGAAGTCTCAGGCTTGAGGTAATGGAGGTGCTACTTGGCATAACTATCAAGGAGGATAAAGGTATTAATAACCACTACACAAGAAGAGTGTGAAGAGATAGGTTTCATAGAGGTCAACAACATTGAAAGAGGAGGTAATACAGTCCAAGGCATGTGAGAGAACAAAGCTCATTTAATGTGCAACATCATACATCATAGACTAGAATAGATATAGTACCGAAGCTTGAATAAAGGAGTGAAAACAAAAGCTAATTAGCACACAAATTCCACATTGCAAGGAAGGTACAGTTTTTACATGATTTAATACTTACTTTATTTAAGTATAAGGAGTTATAAGGTTGATTTTATTCAATAATTGCATTGAGAAATTACAACCTTATTTTATTAGAAAGCAATTAAACAAGGAGATTATATCCTTAATAAAAATTTCAAATTGTATTATATTGAGAATCAAATATCATAGTATTTGAAAATAATTAAACTAGGAGATATAAGGTTTTCTACCTTTGAAAATTGAAATATTCTTTAATATTATCATTTTCTAAATTTCCAAATTAGGGAGACATAAGGAGTGCTACATCAAACTTTGGATCAATTGGAATTTAGAAAATTGAAGCATTGAAAATTAAGGATAAAAGAAGAAAAAATCATTGTTTGCTTTTAAGTTGGAATTTATTGCTTATACTTTTCTCATATACAAATTAAAGGAACAAAAGAAATCCAACTATAGAGTCATGAAAATTAGAGAAATTCATCAAATTAAAAAGTGCATATTTCAATAGGGAGAGATAAGGTGAAATAGGAGTTGATCATTATATTAACATTATCTTCAAAACATTAGGGAATCAACTCAAAAGGAAATTTAAATCAAGCACTTAATCAAGACCATAATTTCAAATACTTGGGAGATATAAGGGTTTCTACAAAACCTAATATTTGATAAAGTTTTATCAAGCTTGATCATATATTCAAAACTAGGGAGTCATAAGGTTGTCAACCTTAAAGGTTTAGAAATTTAAAATCCTATCAAAAATTGTTCCTTCTTAACAAGAAAGACAACTTCAAAAGAATCATGGAAAAGCTTATTAAGTATACAGGTTTCAAGGAATCAAAATGGTTTAGAGATATGCTTGATTCTAGAAATGAAAATAAGGAAAATGCAATTAGAATAGAAGAACCAATATGTTTTTAAAATACTCTTAAGAATTCACAAACTAATAGTTTTCCAAAAGTAAATTTTTTAAATATGATGAAAGAAATTGATGACAACTATGTTATCAAAAACCAAAAGATAGAAAAGAATATTGATCAGAAAGAGGTCATACAAATTTATGAAAGAAGTAAATATGGAATAAATTCAATCATACACAGATGGTTTGACTATTTCATCAAGAAAATGGATGAACTTGATTCACCTAAAACAAGTAAGAAGGGATTTGGGGTATCTTCATCATGCACTTATTGCAACAAATTTGGTCATGAGAAAGCAAACTACGAGAGTTTTAATCCATGTAAATTTTGTGCAGGAAAATCTCATTAATTTTTCTTCTGTTACCTTCATCGTCAAGGATCATGTATGCTTCGTCCTCCATGGCACTGCCTGCAAGGGTCTGAATATAATGTCGATGCAACATGCAACCCTCCTCTCCATGTGGATCGTTACATGTAGAGCACTAGTTAACATGGTCAGAAGTTCCTGGTTGAGCATCATTGGCAGCATTCCTCGTTGGGGGCCTTTGCACTTGAGCAGCTTGATCTTTTGTCAGCGCAAGGGGAGGATATGGTCTCCTTAGAAGAAACTCCATCTGGGCTTGCTTCGAAGAGAAATTAATATTTATATTAGATTGTTTCTTTCAAGTTCTTATTCCATAAGCATCCATTAACAATGAATTCAAATTTGTAACTTTTGAGCAAGGAGATAAATCATTTAGAATACCAAAGGAAGTAAAAGGAAGCAATTCTATTTTGATCCACTTATGACTTGCAATATTATAAGATCCTTAGTTCATCAAGGATATGTAGAAGAATTCAAGGTCAACAATTCTACCAAACACTTTGAAATACCAAATAATAGTGGAATGAAGAAGATATGGAAAGATAACATGAAGATTGGAGTAGACGGACCAGTTCAAACTAAAGAGTACTTGAAATAGGAAGACCCATATTCAATAATAAAGTCTTCAATACCCAAATAATGTAATATATGGGGGTGTTATATTATATTACATTATTGGGTACATGCTAATGTACCACCTTGGTTAAATAACTAGAGTAGGAGTTTACCTTAGAATAATATTTGAGTAGTTACTTCATGCAATGTAATAAATTCACAAGTGTTAGGATGTGCAATGATGTAAATGTGCATGTAGTCCACATGTACATGATTCATAGGGTAGATGAAAGGCCAAGGGACTTATCTCCCCATATATATGCCTTTGAGGTAGAAGAGTGGATGAAGAAAATAGAGAGGTTTTAGAAGATACAATAGTGACTAGTTGCATTAATTAGAGTGAGTACATTGTAGTTCCTTCATGTATTGTGGAGTGTTTGTGTACTCCATTATATCACATTGTACTATTTTATGAGCTTTCATTAATGGCATATTTTTTATTTATTGCAGAAGTTTCTCTTATAATTTTTCTACATATTATAGTGTCATTATCATATAGTTATCATTGTTTACTCATTTTACATCTTGTGGTTGCATTTCCTTTAATATATCATCAGAAGCTAACAATAACTCCATGCCATCACGTCACTGTATTTTTAATAGAGATAAGTAAGGGATTGTATCTCTATTATAGTCACCACTTTCCCAACTTTTAACCTTTAAACCTAAAGAAACTTCTATTTTTTGATGATTTCCTTTGTCAACTGTCATGCCCCTTTTTTCCTTGAAGTAGTCATCAAGGCTAAATAAATATTCTAGTGTGATGAGCCCTTTGAGAATCTTGTTGGTGTAATGGACCACCTAGGTAGGAATTTCTCTTGTTGCGTTATTGATGTACTAGTGTGTTGATATTTAATGCATGATTTTATTTAATTCTATCAAGATGAGTTGATAGTTGTACTTTATGCTTTTTAGAGTTGGATTATGCTATTAGAATATGCTACTACTGATGAATTTTGTGGTTGTAGGACCAAGTACTGTCATGAGTGGATTAGAATGGGACAACCACTAGAGTTGAGAGAAAAGGAAAATGATGGATGAATTCGCATGGACAACCACATGGGTAAAACCCTCATGTAGATGCAATTGCATACATTTGATTAAAATGTGTCATCGAACAAAGAGGTTGTTGTAAAAGCAAAAGAGCCTTTACCTTGTGAATAGGGGATCCTTTGTAGGTGGCTGATAACATTGCAGTTATCATAAAGTCTCATAATTAAGAAAATTTTGTTTGTGCATATTTTTATTTGTATGATCCCTTGTGTTGTTGCATGTGTAATGGAGCATGGAAATTTTTTGGTTAAGGATTTATCAAACAAAGTATTAATAATGATGATTATTAATAATTAAAAAATTAAATATCGATGCTAATGGTTAATATTAATATTCAGTATTAATTAAAGTAATTAGGTGAATAATTAATTTAATTATTATATTACACAAATGTTAATACTAGCATTAGAAAGTAACAATATTATTAAATAATATTGATGAATGAATAATTTAACTATTACTTATTTTGGTAAGAGTTTTAGCACATTAATAGGTTAAATTCTATATAAAAGGGGTCACATTTGATAATAATTAATATTATAAACTTTGTATTTTTAATTAAGTTGGAAATATAGAAATGGTGTGAAAAGTTGTCAACTTTAGAAGCTCTTGCAACTTATAATGATTATGAAGCATTACCTTTATCATAACGGTTGGAATGACATGGCAGATGAGGATAAGTGGTGGGCCTACATGGAATGGAACCAAGAAAACCTCCCAAACTTTGATCTTATTTTTTCTTCAAGCTCTATATGTTTTATGTAGCTACCAAGTTTTGAGAGCTAGCAAAAGGAAGAGTGGAAAAGGAAAAGTTCATAAAAAGAGATAAAAGTTATTGGAGTTGTCTCTATGAGTTAATTATTCCCCAATTTGGTATATCTATATCTATATGCATACTCATGCAAGTGCACAGATCATTTTGTATATGTTGTTGCATAATATAATACTTGGGTTGTGCATTACACTTTCTAGCATGTATTTAGTTGTTATAGCAAGTGCAGCAAGTAAATAATCTATTATAGTCCGTGGGTCTAGGTGGATTGGTAAGTTGGGACACTTACCGAAGGATACCTAGGTTCCAATCCCATGGGCGTGCCCATGTATAGCTAGTAGCCCAATCCGACTCCTCTACGTTTTGCACCTGTCTAAAGACGGTGATTTGTTTCCTGCTTGTCCGATGGTCCCTCTACCTTCATGCCACGTGTTTGAACTAGACTGACGAAGACGATGCAAACCCTATGTGTCTGATGGTCCCCATATCATGTTGGGTTACCATTAACAAGATAGTGGTTGTGTTGGAAGCCTTCACTAATAATTTGAACCCTGCCAGCTGTGCTAATAGTTACTAAAAATTTGTGATTGTAACCAATTCATCTGTAACCAAAAAAAATTAAATCATCTATTATATGTGGTTTATTGTAACATGTATGGTAGTTAGGTCTTATAGAATTATTTTGTAGTAGATTGTTCTTATTAATGGTTCTTAACTGATATGTCATGTTGTTGCACATCATTTCAAATCTATAATAGGTGTAGAAGTGCAATTAGAGTCATTTGCGAATATTTCCAGTGAATGTACCTTTTAGTAGACTACGTATTTATGTAGGTATCCATGTTTTCTATGAATGTTTAAGATTTCCTCTTTGTTAGAGTCATCGTGTCTATGTTTCCTTAACTTCTGGATATTTTCTTAGAAGAGATAACATATGTATCTAGTTTAATAGGTTATAATTTTACCAGGTTTCCCTATGTGCTTTAGTGTTTAACATTATATAGAAAATCAAAATTTTATTTTGGAAAAAGATAACCATTTTTTCAGTGTTTTGATTTATCTAGAGGTTCTTTTGTCAAGGGAAAACCCTAAAACTGCTTGGATTCTGAATCTCTTTGGTCTTTATTAAAAGTATATCATTAAATATTTTATTAAAAATAATAAATCCACTGATCTATATTTTTCAAATAGATATAAGAGCATGGAGATGCTCTTTGCATATTAAGTATGGATTTTAAGTTCAATAGTAGTCCTCTGGAGCAGGGATGTCATAGGAATTACAAGTCTTCATATATTTTAGGAACACAAAAAGAGCAAAATAAAATGCTTGTTAAATAAAGAACAAAAATATTTTGTGAGCCAAGTTTAATCTTTTAGTAGCGCCTTTTATGTTCCACTTTATTAATGTAATTAATAATAAGTTTGCTAGCCTTTTAAAAGAGATGTTTTTGTTTCTATGTGGATTGTTGTATCTAGACTTTAATGATATTATATCATGTTTAGTTTGAACTTCATATTGGTTGTGGTGATTTGCTTATATTGGTAAGTGAAAATTTTGGAATGACTAAGGTTAAGATGTGAGTTTCTTTTAAGTTATGAAATTAATAAGGATTTTTATCATAGTAATACTTATATTTTATATTTTATATATATATATATATATATATATATATATATATATATATATATATATATATATATATATATATATATATTAAAATTTATTTAATTAATAGTTTAGTTGGAACTATTACTATTATTGAAGATTAAAGACCTTTATGTTTTATTAGTCTATGCTGGTTGTTAGTCAATAATTAATTAGGAAAAATAAGGAATGTAAATTGGTTTATTGGAAAATTAATATACTATTAAATATGGTAATAGATATATCCTAATTTTAGGATATTAGTAGGATTAAATTGCAAGCGGATGAGGCTTGAGTAGCTAAGGAATCCATAATCGAGAGAAGTATGTGATTCTCTCAATGTTTTTGTATGGTATTTACTTAGTATGATGTATGTTCTTACATTGTTGTATTCTTATCTTGCATAGTACATTTTAGGCTTGCATATGCAATAAAAGAGTTAACCTAATCCCTAAACTTCTATTCAAGTCTATGGGTGGAGACCTATCAAGAGGAAGACCTTAAAAAAGAGATGAAACTATGGACCACTTATGTTGAAATGTATTATTATAATTGAAGATGAGAAAAACTTGGAAGTATCTTGTATGGAAAAATATGTTATATAAATATTATGATGAAGGGAAAGATATCATGTAAATATTCTTGTTATAATATTTTGATATTTGTTCTAAGGATGAAAGATTAGATAATGTTATATTTTATGTTAAAGATAGTTATTTGCAAAATGGAAAGGATGCAAACTAAATGATGAAATATGGCTATGATTATTTAGATGTTGTTTTCATCCTTTATTGTAAATAAAAAAATGTTAAATTCTAGTGTTGTGATTGAAGAAGTATTTTAATTTCTAGTATTTCACAATATGTTATGAAAATTTTAATTATGATTTAATCTAACACTCTATTTTTCTTTTGGATAGATGTTTATAAATATTAAGACTCTTGGGTTTGGAAAAAAAAATTTGGGCATGATATTAGAGCCATATTAGAAAACCCTTGAGTCAAGATATACCCAACCTAGTTGAGTTGCAATGAGGCAATAGATATTTGTGAATGATACACCCTAAGCGGTGAGGCTTGGGTGGCCCAAAGAGATGAGGCTTGGGTAGTCATAAAATGAGGATTGGATGTATTCCTAGAAATAAGGATTAGGAATATTAATGGTGGATTGGTATGGGATAATTCGTTAGATCATTCACAAGGTAGTATAATGGTGGTACCTTGCAATGGGGTAAGTGTGACCACAATCATTATTAGATGAGTGATGATGGTATTAGTTAGCTCATGGTGAGGTGAAACTAACTAATCACTAAGGCATCACACTAGATTAATACTACATAGATAAAATTATGTAGGTTTATAAAATAGGTTTTATATTTAAGTGTATGGGCCTTAAAGGATAAACCCTATGCCAAGGTCAAGTTTCCCTATATAGGTGAGTGTATAGGAAAAGTGGAGAGACCACTAATGAAGTCTTTTTTAAATAGTGAGGTTTAGAAAAGTGAACACAAAAATTATGGGAATTTGGTCACTCATATCCACTTGAGTGTCATCTACAGTGAAAATGAACTCAAAAGTGGAAATGCCTTAATATTGATGCAAATATTGGGTCTTTTTTGTGAGTCAATATGTGTAAAAAATAGCTCTCTCCCTTGGGTCAATTTGGTGGGTTGTTATATTTGGTATCAAAGCCTAGGTCATAGGACTTAAATATTCCATGAAAATAACCTTAGGTTGAACCTTGAATTGATGTTATAATTTTGAAGACTTGCTCTTCTAGGGATATTAAGTTGATATGGGACAAGGTGGGTATTGCATGTCATATTAACGGGTTAGACGCAGGAGTAAAATCCTAGAAAGTACTTCTTATCGAGGATGCATGACACCTTATGGGCAGGAAAGTGTGACCATGATAATTATTAGGTGAGTGATAATGGTCGTATGAGATATGGCACATTGTAAGTAAAGAAGTGTAATTGTGATCATTATCAGGTGAGTGGTAATGGTATTATAAGAGATGACACCTTGAAGATAGGCAAGTGTAACCATGATCATTATTAGGTGAATGATAATGGTCTTATTTAGTTCATGGGGAGATGAAACTAAATAATCATGGAAAATGCAATTTCTTATTAGGGAATCATAACCTATCTAGATCATTTTTATGAATAGGAGATGGCACCTATTTTGAGAGGAGGATCTTACAAGAAGTTAGGGTCAAATATGTAGGAGGGAGTTGTAGCTCATCTCTAGAAGAGATTTGGAAGATTAGGGGACTCTAATAAGAGGGTGGAAAACCTTACTTCAATGGTTAAGTTTCTTTAAGAGAAAATGTAGCAATGACAAAAAATGTTGGAAATACTTGTTAACAAAGAATCCAATACCAATAATTCAGAGGGTAGACAGGAAGGAAATCCTACTAGAGGATTCCATGAGAGTAAAAATCGCATTGATGATAATATTTCCAAGGACCTAAAAATGTCAAGGTACCTAAATTTAATGGAAAAGAAGGGCGTGATGTAGCATAATCCTAGCTAAATTAATTGGAAACTTATTTTTCCATGAAGAATTAGTCACTAGAAACCCAAACTATTTGGGCAACCTTTCATCTCAAAGATGTAGCCTTGGAATGGTGGAATACATTGAATTTAGGTAGAGGAATCTAAGAGGTGAACCTAAAATGGGATAATTTGTAAGGTCATTTAATAAAATATTCCTAATAGATCAATTCTACATAGAGAAATTTGAGGAATTTTCTATGCTCCAACAAGGCACCTTGATTGTGGAGGCATATTATCAAAAATTCATCAAAATTTTGAAATATGTTCTTGAGTATGAGACTAAGGAATAATTGAAGGTGCAAAATTTTATCTTGGGAGTGGATCCTAAGATCTGAACAATTATTAATTTGGTAAAGCCCAAAAACCTACAAAAGCTTATGATTTAGCTCGATAGGAGGAGACAAATCAATACACCAAGAATATCTTCTTCAACTATGGAGTGTTGATAGAAGGAGAGATATAGGAAGTCAAGAAGAGGAAGAGTGTTGGTTTTACAATATGGGACAAAGAATTAAATAATAAAATCAAAGGAAACCCTAAGTTGCAAAATAGGAACAATGGAAATAAGGAAAACTATAAGAAGAATTTCTAAAAAAAGGATAATTCAAAACCTTGACCCTAGAAGTAAAATTATTCAACTTAGAAGGAGGATACATGGGATAGAAAATAGGAGAGTTTTCAAGCACCCAGGATAGGTTTTTTCATTTATGAAGTTCCTCATTATGTAAACAAGTGTTCCCAATGGCTAGAGCCAAGTGGTAGAGTAGGGGAGCTAACTCATTGAATATATGCAGCCATAGGAAGTTAGAACTTAGATGGTCAAGCAACTCCCATGTTGTTAAATGGTAAGTTGTTCAATAGAAATGTAAAGGTTTTAATTGATTGTGGAGCCACAAATAGTTTCATTTCTACTAGTATTATTGGGGATATACCAAAAAAACTTAGATTTTTGGCACAAGGGTGGAAATTTGAGTATGGGTTTGGGTAAAATTACTTAGTATGCTTTCTCATTGTCGAGATATTCTTACCCAATGGATCAATTATATAGCACTTATATGTAGCATCGCTACATGCATTTGATATAATTTTAGGGATGGATTGGCTAAAAGCCCATGGAGCCATAATTAATTTCCAAGAAATATGGATGGATTATATTGATAAGGATAATAAAATATTGAGGATCTTTTCGATCACATTGTATTGTTAGATATGAAACTTAAGAAGGAAATCAAAATAGGCGGAATATTGTATGTAGTTAAAATAAATGGAAAGGAAGAAAGTAAAGGATATTCTAAACTTTTCAAGAAGAATTAAATTTTACATGAATTTAGGGATGTATTTTTGAAATATATCCCAGGCCTTCCACCTTGGCGTGAATTTTATTTCACTATTGAATTAATACCTAGAGCTGAACCTATTGCTAAGACACCTTATAAAATGACTCCAGCTAAATATACAACTCCAAGATTTATTGGAGAAAGGTTTGATTAAACCTTGTGTGTCAAACTGGGGTGCTCTAGTGTTGTTCTTTGAAGAAGGATGGTTCCTTAATATTATGTATTGAATATAGAATGTTGAATAAGGTGGCCATCAATAATAGATATCCATTACCAAGAATTGATGATCTCTTTGATCAATTAAAGGATGCCACTATCTTGTAAAAAATAACTTGATATCAAGATGTCATAACCTAAGAATTTATGAGGAGGACACTCATAAAACAACCTTTAAGACTAGATATGAACACTATGAGTTCACAGTTCTACCGTTTGGGTTGATAAATGCACCAACGACCTTTATGAATCTGATGAACAATATGTTCAAGAAATATTTGGATAATTTTGTTTTTATATTTTTGGATGATATCTTGACATATTCCTACACCAGAGAAGAATATGACCAACTTTTAAGGTTGGTGTTAGAGGTGTTGAGGAAGAATCAACTTTATTAAAAGTTGTCAAAATGTGAATTCTATGCTTCACAAGTACAATATTTAGGACATATTATATCTGTAAAAGGGATCACTATTGATCCAAAGAAAATTGAAGCCATATTAAGTTGACCTGTGCCTACTAATGTATCCAAAGTTAGAATTTTCATGGGAATAACTAGTTATTATAGGTGATTTGTGAAATTTTACTCAAGAATTGCCTTCTTTATTACCAACCTTCAAAGAAAAGGAAAATAGTTCAAATGGATGAATAAGTGTGAGGCCGCCTTTGAAACTCTAAATAATAATTTGACTACAACATTAATCCTCAAAATACCTGATCCTTTTAATAATTTTACAATATGCACAGATGCTTCTTTATAAGGATTAAGGGGGGTGTTATCCTAAAATGAATATACAATAGCATATAAATCTAGAAAGCTGAATAAGCATGAGTTGAACTATGCTACACATGATTTGGATTTAGCAACATTTGTCCATGCTCTTAAGTTCTAGAGGCACTATTTATTGGAATAACCTTTTGATCTAAGGATAAATCACCAAAGCTTAAGGTATATCTTTACCCAACCTATGCTGAATACAAAAAAAAGAAGGTGGATAGAGTTCCTGGTTGAGTATGACTTTGGTATAGATTATATAAAAGGAAAGGAAAATAAGTTTGTTGATTCCTTAAGTAGGAGAAGACATATAGTAGTATTAACCCGAAGTCATGTTAACTTGATTGAAAAATTTAGGGGAATACCATTACAAGATTAGTATTACATTGAAATCTAGGTGACAATTGAGATAAATCCTAAGGAAAATGGGGATTTTAACATAAAGGATGGGATTTTATATTTCAAGGATAGGGTTGTTATACCCAAGACTGGTTATTTAAGGAGAATTATTATGTAGGAGGCACATAGTTCTCCATATTTTTCTCATCTAGGAGGTGCAAATATGAGATGGAATATGAAAAGATCTTTTATTGACCTAGAATGAAACGTGGTATTAATGGTTTTATTGCTAGATGTTTGAAATGAAAAAAATAAAGGTAGAATATTAGTACCCAAAAATAAAACTATACCCACATTATATACCTACTAAAAAGTGGTAGGTTATATTCATTGATGATATTTTGGGTTTACCTAAAACAAGGTACCAACATGAAGCAATACTTATGGTTGTAGAAAAGTTGACAAAGGTTGCACATTTTATACCTAGGAACATCAAGGATGATACACTGGTTGTGGCAGTTAATTTTGCTAAGGAAATATTTAGATTACATGGTTTTCCTAAGGTAATCATATTAGATAGAGATTCTAGATTTACATTGAAATTCTGATAGGCTTTTCATTATGCATTGGGCACTAAATTGAATACCAATTCTACTTACCATCCAAAAATAGAGAATAAAATAGAGAGGGTTAACAAGTTCATGAATACATCTTCATGGATCAAAAGTCTAAGTGGGAAGACTATTTGCATCTAGTTGAGTTTTCATATAATAATGGATACCATGCATTCTTGGGAATGGCTCCATTTAAGACCTTATATGGAAGAAGGTGTATAACACCTCTATGTTGGGATACTCTAGAATATTGGGTGGTGATAATACAAAACACTATCAAGGATATGGAGGAGCAACTCAAGGAGATTCGACAAAGGCTCAAGGAAGCAATTGAACACCAAAAGAGTTATGCTGATATAAAAATATCACCAAGAGAATTCTTTATGGGAGACAAAGTCTTCTTGAGGGTGAGACCCAAGAAAAGTTTCATCTCGTCAACTAAGTTGGATCCTCATTTTATTGTGCCCTTTGAAATCATTGATAAGATTATTCCATTAGCCTATAGGTTTATCTTACCACCCAACTTGTCAAATATCCATGATACTTTTCACATATCCTTGCTTAGGAAGTACGTTGTTGATCCTTCTCATGTTTGGAATGTGTCAAAATTGTAGATGGTAGATCCCACAACCATTGAGGTATGACCTATCAAGATTCTAGGGTTTTATTCTAAAATTTTGAGAAAACGTACCCTAGATCAATGTAAGGTCCAATGGGACCATTTTTGTAAAAATTGTATAACATGGGAAGATGCTAAGGAAATGAGGAAGCAATTCCTATTTTTGTTTAAATAAAAAATATTTTATTTTTTAAAAACACAAGGGACCATGTTTAGTCCTGGGGGGTGTATGTAATGGCTCACCTAGGCAAGACTTTTCCTTGTTGCTTTATTTATGTGCTAGTGTATTGATAGTTAATGCATGATCTTATTTATTTCTATCAATATGAGTTCATAGTTGTACTTTATTTTTTTAGAGTTGGATTATGCTATTGGAATATGGTACTACTGATGAATTTTGTGGTTGTAGGACTAGGTACTATCATGGGTGGATTGGTATGGGACAACCACTAGAGTTGAGAGAAAAGGGAAATGATGGATGAATTCTCATCAACAACCACAAGGGTAAAACCCTCATATAGATGCATTTGCATATGTTTGATTAAAATGCATCATCAAGCAAGGAGGTTGCTATAAAAGCAAAAAAAATATTACCCTATGAATAGGGGATCCTTTGTAGGTAGGTGATAATGTTGCAGTTATCGTAAAGCTTCCTACTTAATGAAAATATCATTTATGCATATTTTTATTTGTATAAGCCTTTGTGTTGTTGCATGTGTAATGGAGTGTGAAAATTGTTTGGTTAAGGATTTATCAAATAAAGTATTAATAATGATGATTATTAATACTTAAAAATTTAAATATTGATGTTAATGGTTAATATTAAAATTCAATATTAATTAAATTAATTATGTGAATAATTAATTTAATAATTATATTACTCTAATTTTAATACTAGCATTAGAAAGTAACAATATTATTAAAAAATATTGATGAATGAATAATTTAACTATTATTGATTTTGGTAAGAGTGTTAGCACATTAATAGGATAAATTATATTGAAAAGGGTGTGCATTTGATAAAAATTATTATCATAAAGTTTGTAATTTTAATTAGTTGTAAATATAGAAATGTTGGGAAAAGTTGCCTACTTTAGAAGCTCTTGCAACGTATAATAATTTTGAAGCATTACCTTTATCATAATAGCTGGAATCCCATGGCGTATGAGAATGGGTGGTAAGCCTACATGAAATGAAACCAAGAAAACCTCCCAACCTTTGATCTTCATTTTACTTCGAGCTCTATATGTTTTTGGGGCTGCCAATTTTTAAGAGCTTGCAAAAGGAAGAGAGGAAAAGGAAAAGCTTGGAAAAAGATAGAAGAGTTATTGGAGTTGATTTTGTGAGGTACTTCTTCTCTAATTTGGTCTATCTCTCTCTATGTGCATACTAAGTGCACAAATCATTTCAAATATGTCGTTCTGTAATATAATACTTTGTTTGTGCATTATGCTTTCTATCGTGTATTTAGTTGTTATAGCAAGTGCATCAAGTAAATAATCTATTATATATGGCTTGTAATATGTATGGCAATTAGGTCTTATAGAGCTATTTTGAAGCCTATTCTTGTTAATTGTCCTTAACCGGTGTGACATGTTGTTGTACATCATTTCAAATTTATGATAGGTGTATAAGTGCAATTAGAGTATTTTACGAATATTTCCAATGAATGCACCTTTAAGTAGCCTAAGAATTTATGCATGTATCCATAACTTTTAGGAACATCTAAGCTTTTCTCTTGTTAGAGCCATTGTGTCTATTTTTGCTTAAATTCTAGATGTTTCCATAGAAGAGATAATGTTTGTATCCCATTTAATAGATTGTAATTTTATCATATTTCCCTATGTTTCGGTGGTGTTTCAATTTTTAAATTTATATAGAAAATAAAACTTTTGTTTTGACAAAATATAACCATTTTGTCAGTGTTTTGATTTATCTTAAGGTTCATTTGTCAAGGGAAAACCCTAAAATTTCCTAGCTTCCTAATCTCTTTGGTCTTGATTAAAAGTATACCATTAAATATTTTATTAAAAAGAATAAAGCCACTGGTCCATCTTTTCCAAACACATATAAGAGCATGGATATGCTCTTTGCACCTTAAGTCTGGATTTTAATTTCAACAATCGTCCTCTAGAGAAAGGATGTCATAGGAATGACAAGTCTTCATAGCCTTTCAAAACACAAAAATAGCAAAGGAAAACGGTTGTTAAATAAATAATAGAAATGCTTTTTGAGCCGAGTTTAATATTTTAACAGTGCCTTTTATGTTCCACTTTATTAATAGAATTAATAGTAAATTTGCTAGCCTTTTAAAAATATGTTTTTATTTCTATGTGGATTTTTGTATCTAGACTTCATTGATATTATATCATATTTAGTTTGAACTTCATATTGGGTGTGGTGATTTTCTTATATTGATAAGTGATAATTTTAGCAGGATTGAAGTTATGATGTGAGTTTCATTTAGGTTATGAAATTAATGAGGATATAATCATAGTAATATTTATAGTGTATATAGTTTATGCATTGATATTAAATGTTATTTAATACTATTAATCTTATTGAAGATTGAAGACCTTTATGTTTTATTAATCTTAGCTAGTTGTTAGTCAATAATTAATTAGAAAAAATAAGGATCGTAAATTGGTTTATTGGAAAAGTAATATATCATGAAATAAGATGATGGATATATCCTAAATTTAGGATATTATTAGGATTAAATTGCAAGTGTATGAGGCTTGAGTAGCTAAGGATTCAATAATCAAGATAAGTATGATATTCTTTCAATGTTTTTGTATGGTATTTACTTGGAATGATGTATGTTCTTGCATTATTGTATGATTATATTGCATAGTGCATGTTAGGTTTGCATATGCAATCAAAGAGTTGTCTTGATCCCTAAACTTATATTCAAGTTTATGGGTGGAGACCTATCAAGAGGAAGACCTTAAAAATATATGAAACTAGGGACTGCTTATGTTGAAATGTATTATTGTAATTGAAGATGAGAAAAACTTGGAAGTATCTTGTATGGAAAAATATGTTATGCAAATATTATGATGAAGAGAAATATATCATTTAAATATTCTTGTTATATTATTTAAATATTTGTTCTAATAATGAAATATTAAATAATGTTATCTTTTATGTTAAAGATAGTTATTTGAAAAATGGAAAGGATTGAATCTAAATGATGGAATATGGCTATGATTATTTAGATGTTGTTTTCATCCTTCATTGTAAATAAAGGAAATAATTGAAGAAGTATTTTAGTTCCTAGTCTTTAGAAATGTGTTATGTTGAATTTAAAGTATGATTTAATATAACATTCTATTTTCCTTTTGCAAATATGTTTATAAATTTTAAGACTCTTGGGTTTGGAAAGAGGTTTTTTAACATGATATTAGAGCCATATTAAATTATCCTTGAGTCAAGATGTACCCAACCTAGTTGATTCACTAGGTATTTATGAATGATACACCCTAAGAGGTTAGGTTTAGGTAGTCCTAGTAGTGAGGCTTGGATGTATTCCTAGCGATGAGGCTTAGGAATATTAATGGTGGATTGGTATGGGATAATCCATTGGATCATTCATAAGGTAGTATAGTGGTGGCACCTTGTGGTGAGGTAAGCATGACCACAATCATTATCAGGTGAGTGGTAATGGTCTTAGTTATCTCATGGTGAGGTGAAGCTAACTAATCACTGAGGCATCACACTAGATTAATCTTATATAGACAGAATTATGTAGGGTTAGGGAATACGTATCACCTTTAAGTGTTATGGGGCTTAAAGGAGAATCCCTATGCCATGGTCAATTTGTTCTATACAGGTGAGTGTATAGGAAAAGTGGGAGGACCATTGATGGAATATTTTCTAAATGGTGAGTCTTAGAAAATTGAACCCAAAAGTATGGTAAGTTGGCCACTCTTGTCCACTTGAGTGTCGTATATAGTGAAAATGACCTCAAAAGTGATTATGCCTCAATATTGATGAAATAATTGGGTCTTCTTTGTGAGTCAACCCTTGGAAAAAAATAGCTCTCTCCCTTGGGTCAAGTTGGTGGTTCGTTACGGTTGGTCCTTAGTTGTATAATATGGTCATCATATGCTTCTTCAATATGGGACCCGTCTTTTTGATAAAATCATATTCATATTGGAAAAATTGAATAATATACTCACCATTATCAAATATCAACCAATGGGTCTTGTTATCAAGAATGATCGATCTAAAAATCATTTTTATATGTTTCTCATTTTGGATCATGTCATCCATAATATCAAATTGTGACCCTATGATGACCATGTCATTTGCATCTATATTTTTATCCCTAGGAAGGACTTTGATATTTATAGCATCAAATAATTCTATCAAATCCTACACTCAATGCTTATAAGCTCTCATAAGCTTATTTTTGGCTAGACACTAGGACCTTACTTTGACTACTACATCCATTTTTAGCTTTTGATGCTATAAACTTAAAGGAAATGCAACCACAAGTAATGAAATAAGCATGCAATGTTATATCTATGATAATGGCTAACTAATAAGCATGAAAATATGAGGAGAAACTTCTAAAAATACTCAAGAAATAGCCATTAATGAAATCTCACGAAAATATACAATGCTATGCAATGGAGGTCTCTAACACTCCATATTGCAAAAATGCTCTACATTGTATCTACTACTACTCTACCTTATGCACTCCAAAATTCTCTCTTCTTCTACTCTAAGAAGGCCTATTTATAGTGAGACATGACTCTTGGCCTTCCATATTCCTATGACACCTCACTATTCTATTCTTAGGACTCATGTACATGTGGACTACATGCACATTTACATCATTGCACATTCTAATGATACTTGTGCATTTATTACATTGCTTTAAGAAAATACTTAAATCCTAATCTAAGATAAACTCCTAATCTAAACATGTACCCATGATGGTACATTAGCAAGCACCAAATAATGTAATATATTCCAACACCCCCTGTATTACATTATTTGGGTATTGAAGACTTTAGTCTTCAATATGGATCTTTGTCTTGGTTCTAGAATTTGAGCTTCTCTTTTCTACCTTCTTTATTTTGCTTCCTGTTTGTATCCTGATCAAGTAAATAGTCAGTATCTTCATAAGATACTATATTTTTTGAGAGGGCTTTAACTTCATGTTCATCTGTGGATTCTTCTATTTCCTGTATTTCTTGAATCTCTTGAACCAAATGTCCTTTTTGTTTCCCTTCTCTATATTGTAGTTGGGGATAATTGTGTTGATTTTGAGAAGTATAAGAACACTGAAACTGTTATTGATGAGGATTATTTTGAATCTGGTATTGTCTTGGTTGGAATGGCCTATTTGGTTGGCTTCCATAGTTTATCTGATTTCCTTGATACTAATTTCTGGGATTGAATCTGCAGTAATTGGTACTATGCCCTTTCTTCCTGCAAACTTGACAATATCTATTATTCCATGGTCTTCATCCTCTTGAGGATGATGCAATATTTCCCTGTGGATTATCTTTTGAAACCAATGCATTGTTAGTCATTTCATCTTTAACTATATTTTCCACCTCATATTCTTGAAGAATGTTGACTAACTCATCAAAATATGTATCTTTACTTAGAATTTGTAAAGATGTAACTAAATGCTTGTAGTTATCTGGAAGTGCTCTCAGAGTTACTTGAACAAGAAACTTATCTTCAACCTTTTCTCCTAAGGTTAAAAATTTTCCTTTTATATCTGCTACTTTCCTTAGGAATAGTTCTATACTTTCACCACTATTCATTTTCAGAGAATGCAATTGAGTTTGAATATTTAAGATAGTGGCTTTATTCTTTCCTTCAAAAATATTGGCTAAGGTTTTCCAGGCATCTATAGATGTTACTATTGAACTAATATATGGTTGTATTTCATCTGTGATTGCAAAAGTTATGATCATTAGTGCTTTTGCTTCATTTTCTTCAAACTTTTGAATCTCACTTTCATTTGAAGTAGGTTTTGTTTTAGTTCCTTTAACAATATCCCAAAGTTTTTCAACTATTAGTATTGCTCTCACTTTGTTTTTCCATGAAGAGTAATTAGGTCCTTTAAGTAGTTGTGATTCTGTAAGGATGAACTTATTTGTTGTCATGGTGGAAAAACTTGTGGACTACCTTATGACTCCCTAGTGTTTTGAGTATATGATCAACTACTATCTTTCAATTCTAGAATTTTGTAGACTACCTTATCTCTCCCAAGTATTTGAATATAGATTTGATAGTAGACTTTAGCTTTCTTAGATTGAGTTGAATCCCTTTTGTCTCCCTAGTAATTTGATGATAAGTTTAATATAATGTTCAACTCCTATCACTTTATCCTCCTTGTAGAAAGCTTAAAGATGTAATTTCAATTAATAAGACTCTCAATATCTTTAAGATATTCAAGTTGGATTCTCTATGTCCCTTCAATTTGAATATGAGACTAATAAAATTAATCTTCCAAATTTTAAGCAATTTTAGAGTTTGGCTTCCTTCAACCTTTGTATAATGTAGTTTCTAAATTTCTATAATTTCAATTTGATGTAGGATTCCTTATATCTCCCTAGTTTAGAAATTTAGAAAAACTATGTATTTGTAAATTAAACTTCACTTCAATTTGTAAGTAACCTTATGTCTCCTTGTTTAATGATTTGCAAATATTCAAAGCAATAATAGTAATGGTTTTAATGCTTCTATTTTCTACTCCTTTCTTAAGGCATTCAATATACTTTCTAGGGTATATTTTTAACACCTTATTACTCCTACTATTAAATAACCCTAGAGTATAAAACTTGGTTAATTTCAACTTCAATATATGCCTTAATTTCTCCTTTGATCTTTGCAATGTTTATGAGGATAAATATTACCTTCCAGGTGCCAAAAATCTACATGCACTATCACTGTGTTCTACACTCAAATGACCTACAATCAACTCGGTCTCTGTGTATTAATGGTCTTTGACTACAATAACTCCTCAATGTGCTCTGGTATTTGACTCCTCGTTGCTCTACATAGTATCTTTATGCACTCCTCACTCTAATCATGTGCTCCCTTTGCCTTATAATGTATGCACTATATAAGCATCCTTTGGATGTGCTTCTCCTTCTTTATTCTAACTGACATGCAAGGTGGCTAATGCCAAGTGGCACTAAGAGTCTTCTACTCCTTGGTAATGTATCCTGTAGTACCTTTCACTTCTCCAATGCTTGTGCCAAGTGGCACCAAGGTCTTCACTTCTTTCTTCAATGTCGTCTGAGGTATTCTCCTTGCCTAACACTTCTTGAGAGCATTATCTTACTTGAGTGTAGCCTCTTCACTATCAATGATGATGACATGCTCTCTAATGGCATGTAACATCTTCTCCATATGGTAAATGCTCTTCAAACACTTGGCCTTCTCTTCATGTGCCCTAATCTCATCTCAACATTTTCCTTTGAAATATCTCACTACACTTCTTGTAACTCCTTAACGCTCACAAATATCTTTATCTCCTTCTATGGTAGAGGATTCAACTAATTTGGTGGTAATCCTTCTAGGTTCTTGATGGTGTTATAGGATGTAAATATCCTCTGATTTCAATGCTTCTTTTAGGTGCCAACTATGTAGGGTGGATGTTGGTAGTGAATAACTCTCCTTCTTCTTGCTTGATTGGTGCAAACTTGTTGGATTAACTTACAATCTGTAACAATCTTCAATGTTGTTATGTGGGCCAAATGAGGATGCTCTCCTTGGTGTAAGTCACTATTGTGGATACATGGGTAGAATGGATATACTATGTTAGTGCCCAATGATGCTTTCTCTAATGCATTATTGCCTTCGACTACGTTGCTTGGGGTAAACCTTATTGTGCTTTATTTCCTTACCTTCACCAAAGGCTCTTGAATGCTTGACGTACCTTATATCTTTAGGTTTTCTATTGAGTTCTCTTACTTTAGCTCAATAGTCCTTAGATGAATACAATTCTGAGAAGTCTAAAGCAATATTTTGCTTTCTCTTTGTATGACTTCTTCTCCAAGAAATATCTGATTTTCTTGATTGTAAATGTGTAGGTTTGATGATGTCCAAGATGTCTCCTTTTCACCTTGGAGATACTAAACCTTAGAGCTCTATTTAATGGCTCTAATATGGTGCTCTTGAAACCTTAAGATGCACTTATTTAAATGCTTGCCCCCTTGTACATTAAAATGATTTCCTTGCCTTCATGAAATGGTGGCTTCTACTTTCTTTGCAAGCTATGATAATGTTGGATTCAATATTGCCTTCTAACCTTTGGCAACTCTCTCCTTGCTTGGTTACTTTTAAATGATGATTCCAAGCTTTTAAATGTAAGTTCTTTGCACTATAGTATATGCAAATCTATACTTTTATAATAGAGTCTTCTTTCCTTTCAATAGATAATAGAATGTTGATATTTTTCTTTCTCTTGAAATATATCTAACTCCTATTCTTTATGTGCAGGTTTGAACCTTGTAGAAATTAACTTCTGCACTACCTTGAAGACTTTAAACTAGAAACATTCTCATGCAACTTTAAACCTCGAAATTTGGTGCTTAATAAACTTAATAATAACTCAAATATGGATGTTCAATTAATGAACCTTTTGCACCTAAGTTGCATACCTTTTTAACCTTTGTTTGTAGATGGATTTCTTGGTGATTTGGATCACCTAATCACTGCCCTATTATGGATGAAATTGCAGCTCTTCTTGGCTGTCCAAAACAGCTCTTTAACTCACCTATTTGCAGCTTTGAAACTCCTCTAACTTGCTGCCTGAAAATGTAGTTTGGTGGCTTCAACTCTCCTTCAAGATACACCCTAAAAATCTGAAACTTAGCAGCTATTAATGCTTCCCAAATTGCTACTTTCTTGTTGTCCTCAAATCTGAAATTTTTATATTGTAAAGCAGTCAATTTCTCCTCCGAAATGTTGTCCTTGAATCTCACAAATTTGGTAGGAAACTCCTCCAAATCACAGTTGAGATTTTCCTTCAAGAAACCTTCAATTTTCTGTTATAAAAACAACAAACCTCCTCTTCTCTGAAATAGCCTTCAAGCCTTCACTAGAAATCTTCAAATCTCTCGGATTTGGTGGTTTCTTCTAGCTCCTTTCTCCTTCAACTTCCTTGTTGAATTCTAACTTCAATCTTGGCCTATTTTTTGGCCTTCTTCTCAAGAATCTGAAAGTCTTGAGGTCTTCACTAATCTCCTCCAAAATTTGGAAAACTTCTTGCCAAATCCTTCTCCTTTGGGCTTGTTGTTGGATGGCGATAATTGTCCCAAATTATTCACTATCAAGAACTTCTCCTTTATAAATTTCTCCAATGAGTTCTCCTAAAATCTCCTCCAATGGTCTTCTCCAAATCTCCTTCAATGAGGCTTTCCTAGCCTTCTCCTTCTATCTCCTTTCAAGTAGCTTGAGGCCTTCTCCTAGGGCCTTCAAATTCTACAACTTCTTAAATCTACAATAGGAACTTTGCTAGTCCTTCTCTATCTTCAATATTCCAAATATGGAAGTTCTTCAATGAGACCTCCTTTGGATCTTCTTCTTCAATCTAAAGTCTTCAATCTTCAATGGAGATCTCCAATATCCAATCTTCTTTAGGACTCTTTTCCTTGAGTCTCTTCTTCCTTCAATAGGGTCTTCTTTCTAGGACCTCCTCCTTGATTTGCAGTCTTCAATGTGGCTTCCTTGGCCTCTAGATCTCTTCTCAATATCCAACTTGGAGTCTTCAATCTGCAAATCTTGCAATGGGATCTTTTTCCTTAGGCCTCCAAATCTTCAATCTCCAACTTGTTGCTTCAAGTACTGGATTGATTCCAAAGAAGATATTCTTCCTAGCTCTTGTAGGAAGCTTCCCAAATTTATTTGAATCTCCTTTTTTTTTCAACAAAGTATTAGGAAATGATACTAGAAATTTCTTTGAATCTATAGAAAATAATCTTCACTAGTTGATTTGTCAATCTAGTGGAATCAATGTTGAGTCCTAGTCTTCACAAGTTTTTCTGCAACTCTGTGGAAAGACTCTAGCCAAATGCAATCTTAGAAATTTTGAAAAATGAGATTTGCTATCTACTCTCAATCTCTCTTGTGGCTCTCTCTATTTCCTATCGATCTACCTAGTGCTTTGATACCACTGTTAGCTTTTGATGTTATAAACTTAAAGGAAATGCAACCACAAGTAATGAAATAAGCATGCAATGTTATATCTATGATAATGGCTAACTAATAAGCATGAAAATATGATGAGAAACTTCTGAAAATACTCAATAAATAGCCATTAATGAAATCTCACAAAAATGTACAATGCTATGCAATGGAGGTCTCTAACACTCCATATTGCAAAAATGCTCTACATTGTATCTACTACTACTCTACCTTATGCACTCCAAAATCCTCTCTCTCTTCTACTCTAAGAAGGCCTATTTATAGTGAGACATGACTCTTGGCCTTCCATATTCCTATGACACCTCACTATTCTATTCTTAGGACTCATGTACATGTGGACTACATGCACATTTACATCATTGCACATTCTAATGATACTTGTGTATTTATTACATTGCTTTAAGTAAATACTTAAATCCTAATCTAAGATAAACTCCTAATCTAAACATGTACCCATGATGGTACATTAGCAAGCACCAAATAATGTAATATATTCCAACATCCACATCCCCAAATACTAACAATATTTTGATTCTCTTTTTTTAGGACAACTAGAGACCATGTAGCAGGGCTCATACTCTACTATATTATTTTGCAATTGAATGACAATCTGTATGACTATAGCATTTTGGTCCCTACTAGTGATACGACATAGACACTGGTGCCAACTTCCCTTTTACTCTTGACTTTTTTAAAGTATAAATTTTGTAGGCTTCTTTCGATGTTTGTGTCTCCTAGTATTTTGGGTATATAAGGATTGTCTTCTTGAATCAAGTATATGACTATCCCCATTTGCTTAGATGTCCCTATCTATAAAATGCCTTATTCTCCTACTATATCCTGACTTAAAAGGACTATATAATGTAGCTTTGGAAAACTCCCTTTTTGTGAAAGAGTTACTCTTTTTATTATCAATATGGAAAATTCTAGTCTAACTCATGTCGATAGTGCTCTATTCTAGGTTGGATATTTGTAAGACAAAGAGACCCTCCTATCTACTCAATTCCTTTTGCTTTTATAGGCCCTATTACAAATTTTTCATCTACTTTGAAATCAAGAGAACATCCCAAAGAGGTATTGCTATAGTGGATTTTTTTAGGTGCTTTATTATATTGAAGGATCCAACTAAAGGGGCATTTGTATGGTGTTCAATGTTGTCATATGCATGGACCTTTCTATTATTATAGGGGGTATTGGTGGATCTATAGTAGGTTTTTTTGGATGCTTTTAGACTACTCTTGTAATCATAAAAACTGCTTAGGCTTGGCTTTATAGTGGAACTTGGATTGTGTCACTTCTCCTCTATGGGATCTAGAATCCATTGAATTGGATTTTTCCTACTCCTAAATGGACTTTCTCTTATTCCTAGTGATATATTTTGACCAAAATTGATGTCTTCTAGAAGTTGAGGAACATTTTTTATCTAACACAATATGTACTTTTGCTTCATCCAAAGTAATAAAGGTCTACTCCAAAATTGAGGAATTGAGAATTGGTGGCATAGTCAAAGGTTGTGAGGTAGGTTTTAAAATTAGCATTTGGGCCTTTGACTAAGAAATTGGGGTAGGATTATGGAATTGAATCTCAACTACTTGAGATTCAATTCCAATATAAAATTTAGTTGGGTAACATTCAGGGGTAGGACAATACCATTGACTAGGATCTTTGACATAATTATATTACATGATAACTAAGTCCTTGACTGAGCTTGCAGACATCTATTGGGTTGGAACTAGAATGGGAACTATTTATTGAGTAGATCATGTGGTTGATCAAGATTTCTATTAGTAAAAAATGAGGGCTTCTAATATCCAGTTGGAGGTGGTTGGACACTCAAATTTCCCTATTGAAAAGGAGGTTTTAGGTAGTTTTGGTAGGGAAACCTCTAAGCATTCCTTTGTAGAGTAATGAAATCATGAGAGAATTTCCTCATTATTTTCTACATTTCATAGATGTTAGCAACAAAAGGAGCAATAATATAAGCTTACTCTGATCTCATAGTAGGGGTACTTAGACTTGTGATAGGTTGTATATTTAGAGAGGGGTGGTGTAAGGGTTGCATGGAAGGAAACAATGGTGGAGGTGGTATAGGGGCTAGCCTCCCTATTTGGATTAGTTTTTTTTAACTTATATGGCTATCCCACAGGCTTTTGGTAATGAATTCCCTCCCGTAGAATTTACCATCATGGCAAATTTAGAATTAAAAGCTTTAAAATATAGATAAATACTATACCTTGAGGTGGCTAAATATTGTCAAGGGTCCTTTTCCAAGTCTTGTGGAACTAGATATTAAAATTGCCCATTATTTTTATAGGCATCCTTTTGATGGTCATGATCTACTTTAGGAGTGACACTCCATCTACCTTTTCTCTAAATTTTCTTATCAAGAAATTTGCCAATTGGTCCCAACTTTTGATTGATTGAGGATTAAGGCTAAGGTACCATTCATGAGCTTTCCCTCTAGTAGCCTTAGGGATATATCTTAATTTTTTAATGATATGTATTGCACACAAGCTTCCCAAGTGGTTTAAATGCTCCATTGGGTGGCTTATTATCTTAATAAATAAGGTACGGACTTGAGTGTTGAGGCAATAATTGTATCCTATATGTCAATGGAGTGGGTAGGATCAATGAACTTTTATCGTTCCACACCAAAATTGTTTGATAAGGCTAGTTCATAGGATTGCCATGTTTCATCATTGGTTTCTCTTCCTTGTTGATTAGCTCATGCAAAGTCCTTAGTTATATCTTATAGGTCTTTTACTCATATAATTATGGGCCCTTTTATTGAGAATAATTTTTTAGGTGGGGTAATAATGCTTCAACAAGCTCAAGAGATAGATACCCCCACAAAAATATCAATCTTTACTTTTGTTGGATGATTTTTTTAGAGTTTTTATTTTTTAGAAAATTTGTTAGTTGAATCTCTCAATGTTATGTTACAAGTTGATTAACTATGACCTTCATCAAGATAAAATCTAATAGTCTAATTTTGGCTTTATGGAGAGAATATAAAGCTCACCCATTGGACATACTAAATAGACTATTATTGTCTTTGGATGCACCGACCTATCAGGGTGGAAGCTTGATGCACTTGGGATACCCACTCCTCATATAGAGTGACACAATAGGAAGTGTTATGGGTGACAGGATAACCTATGGGGAAATATTCAAGGTTTGTAATTGAGACTAGATCCTTGTAAAATTGATCTTGACATACTTTAAGGCATTTGTAATATTAGGTCTACTTTTCTTGGGGGTGCAAGGAAAGGAATTGCAATACAAGTAAAATGTAAGAAATATAAAGGAAAAAAAAAGTAAATTACAATAAAATTAAATCCTAAACTACAGAGATGATATGCCAAGATTAGGTTTCCTATCTTGACTACATGAATAATATAGAATGAACACATTCACCATAGTCTAATAGCTAAAATCTGAACACACTACAACACACACAATTCAAAATTGAAACACACTTGAGGGATGATAGAGAAAAATGAGTCATAACTTCCATTCATGTGTTAGAGTAATTACAAGGCATGTGACTTGAATATACTAATGCTCCTTAGATAGAGGCTCAAGGTTCAAGCCCTGATCATACAATCGAGGAGTGAAAGGAAGAGCTCACAAGACCATATATGAGGTATGAGTTAGTAGTGACTAATGCCTTTACAATGAGAATACTAACCTATTTATAGTCTAGTAAAATGGTTCTTTCCCTATGAAACTCTATGTAAAAGGCTTCAATTTTTTCTCTATTATACAACCAAGAACCTTTTGCAACTATAATCAATAATTTTGAGGTCTCTAGATTCATATCCATTAGTGTTGGAGGCTTATGGGTCTTTGGATGATAAATTATTGTTGATATCTCTTGTTGCTATTGCATTGGGGTGGTTGCACAATTAATATCTTGCCAAGTTTCCCTTCATAATCTCTTGCTTGCTAATATAGTAGGCATGGCCTCCATAACTAGTGCAACATGGTAGGGTAGGCTTACCCATGTGATAGGTGATCGATGTATCTATCATGCAGATTGTTTTGATAGGCTAGGTCATAATGTCAACTTTGGTGGCCACTGGTATATGTCCTCTTAATTTCCCTCTTGTACCTTATTGTATACGTAGGCATATACCACATGCCTTGGTTGAGATAGGATCTCCTTCAACCAATGGTGGATCTTCTTTGACTACACTCTAGTGCTTTTACACCTCTTCTTTTGACTAGCCACCATGTGTCTAGCCCATGCTGAGGTAGACCTCATTTTTATTCTTCTATTTTTTCCTATCAAGATATCAGTGTGATTCATTGGATATAAAATTGATAGCCTACAGGCCTTGGCACCCTCAAGTTATTATATTTAAGAGATAATATAAACATTGACTATTGATGTAGGATCCAATTCTCGATATGTCTTAAAATATTCCCACTTCCTTTTGTGGTAAAGCTGGAACTTGTCCATATGACTATAGGTGAATTAAAACTTCTAATACCTCCCAATTTGGTGATGGAGTGATGGATTTAACTATGAGTTCTGGTGCTCAGGGGTCCATCCATAGCTCCTTAGATTACATACCACATATCAATCAACCTTCATGGATGATGAAGGCTTCACAATATTTTTACAAGTGATGCTTAGGACCCCTCAAGATGAAAGCCTCACAAAGGCTCCTCCTATGCTTTGTAGCTCTTTAATTTATTTCCCTTGGATATCTTAGTGAGGTGGAGAGATGATATATGTTGAGGTGGATACTACAAGATCAAGTAGACATGGGTATTAGTTGGATATACAAATTTACTCATGGGGAAGTTAGATCAACCTTAATCCTTTATCTGGATCATACCCCCATGACTAGAAGAGTCATTTTAATAATAACTAAGAGGGCTTCTTAACTCTTCTCACTAGTGGGGTCCAACTTAGATAAAAGGGCTATTGCAAATAGGTCACCCATTGGTAGTATGGAATAGAAAATGATTTGGACATATAACCTTGGTCCTTCTATGTCTTATGTGAATCTCTATTATATGATTTTTTTGATCAACATTCTTGGTAGCCCTACGACATAAGCCATGGGGTTGCCATGTGTAGTGATGTTTCACTACACATTGAAGATAGATAAAGTAGCTACCAAAGGAGAGAAGTATTTTTTGATCCACCTATGTTTAAATTATGATGGAGTGATAGCATGAAACTATGAAGACCTAAAAGGGTAAAATAAACATATCATCCAATATACAATAGAGCTATCTCCCAAAGCTAAACCTATGATGCAAAGGCCTATTAACCAAAATATTAGACCTATTATAAAAATAGAGTTGACTAAATTGATTGATTCATGGACCATATATCCCCTTAAACACACCACATGTATCTCCAATTTGGTATTGGTGAGGAAAAATAATGGTGAAATTAGGCTATGTGTTTATTTTAGGGGCCTAAACAAGGCCTCTCTGAAATATCACTACCCCTTGTCTTTAATGGACTAAATTTTCCATATTGTTGTTGGTTCTAAAATATTCTCCCTATTGGATGGCTTATCTAGTTGCAATCAAGTATAGGAGAAGGATAAACATCAATACAAGACAACCTTCACCAAAAAATGAGGAACTTTTACATACCAATGGATGCCTTTCAACTTGGAAAATGTTGATGCAACATTTTAGAGGGCCATGCACATCACTTTCAAGGACTTAATCAATGGAATATTCTTGATCTACTTAGATGACTTGAATATCTTCTCCAAGCAAAATGAAGATCACTTCATACACCTAGATAAGGTTTTCAATCACTACCAAGAGTTTAGAGTTTGTCTCAACTATAAAAATTGCATATTTTTCATTCATTAAAGTAATATATTGGGTCATATTGTGTCAAAATCACAACAAAATCACTATATTATATCATCCACTCCAAAATAAAGGAATATATAATGAGTGGAGAAATTAGTGAGAAAAGAGTAGGGTGGATCATCAAGATCCTATAGTATGATATCGAGATCAAGAAATTGATTAGGGAAAGAGTCTTGTGCCAAAGGATGGCCAAATATATTGTTGATGAGAGAACTAAGAGGGACATGTGCTTATTCAATTCAAATGGAGATATGCTAGACTAGGTGGATAAGATGATTAGGTACATGCAAATAGGTTAGTATTAATATAACCTAAAATAGGCTCAAAGGAGGGCATTCAAATTATAAAATGCCTATTATATTCTCATTGAATATGTTATATTATATAAAAAATTTAATGGAGTCTTCTTAAGGTGTTTTTTAATGGATCAAATCCAACATCTACTTCAATAATTTCATCAAGGATTCTCGATTGGTTATTTCTCAATTTAAAAAACTTCTAAAAATATCATGAGAGCTAGGCATTATTGGCCTTCCATATCTGTAGATAATCACCAGTGGGTGACAAAATGTGACTAGTGTAAAGTCTTCACAAGGAGGAAGAAGAATGCACCCATGCCTTTGAAACCCATAACAATATACAATCCAATTTTACAATGGGGATTGGATTTTATTGGTATGATTAACCCAACATTGACTAAGGGTCATAGATGGATTCTCACTACGACTGAATATTTCACTAGATGGATAAAAGTAGTCCCACTAAATTAATCCATTGAGAAGGTAATCATCAATATCATGGAAGGGATCATAATGAGATTTGGTATCCCAAATACTATTATTATAGACAATGCTAAGACATTTACTAGGGCCAACATCTCTTAGTTCACCCTCTAGTATGGCATATATTTAAAGGCTTTCTTAAATTATTATCCTTAAGGGAATGTTTTAGCACAAACAAGAACCTAATAAATATTTTGAAGAGGATAGGTTCAAAAAAGTAGAGGCAAAGGCACCTCCATTTTAAAATATCCTTATGGGAAAATAGAACCACCCCAAATAAGGTTATGAGATGTTTGCCCTACATAGTAGTCTATGGTAAGGAAACAAGATTACTTATCTCCATATATTTTCCAACACTATAGTTACTTCATCTGTTGGAACTCTAGGAGAACGATGCCATAACTGTAAGAATGGGTGAGTTGTTCAGGCTTGAAGAGCAAAGATCAACCAAATAACAATGAGTAAAAAATCAAGTAGTTAAGAGATGGTTTGGTAAAAAATCAACTCCTTAGAGCTTAAAGGTTGGTGACTAGGTGCTCAAATGGTATGAATATAGAAGTAAACTAGGGCACCATGCCAAATTTGATTTTCTTTGGAGTGGCCCCTATATGATAACCACCTTTGAAAAGGATAATTCATTCAAATTATCTAGACTTTATGGTTATATATTACTAATACTAGTAAATAGGATCCATTTGAAGAGCTACCCTTTGATATTTGATGAAAAAATTGGGGCTTGTATATATGTATTATTCTTAACATTATGGTTTAGTTTGTTTTGTAATATGTTTCATTTCAAGTGTTGTTGGAAAATATGGCTATTACATCATTTGGTTATTTCCTAATGTACCCTCATGGGTGCATATTTAGTTTAGGATTATATTAGGAGTTATTGCTTTATTAGTGTAATAGAATAAATGCACAAGTGTTAGAATGTGCAATGATGTAAATGTGCATGTAGTCCACATGTACATGAGTCTTAGGGTTGAGTGAGAGGCAAGTAACCTATATTTCTATATAAAGGCCTCATTGTGAGTGATTGTGTGAGAGCAAGAGTAGTGCAAAGGTGTGAGTAGTAGTAGTCACAATGTAGCTCCATTTTTTTATCATGGAGGAGTTGCAAACTCCATGAGAGGAGCATTGTAATTTTCATGAGCTTTCTATATGAGCATTTCTAGAGCATTGTATCAAGTTTTCTATCATATTTTCATGCATGGTTTTTTGCTATTATCATAGTTGTATCATTGCATGTTTATTTCTATACTTGTGAATGCATTTACTTTATGTTTAAGGCTCCAAAAGCTAATAGTGGTATCAGAGCCATGGTGGATCAAAGGAAAGCCACAAGTACTATTGTTGAGTATTTGCAAACCGGATCAGCCATAGTGCACCGTTGCATGCAAATACCATCACAATAGATTTTTTGATAGAAGTAGCTCTAGATAGAAGAATAGAAAATAGAGAAAGCCACATGATAGATTTAGCTAGAGTTTTTCCACAAGAGTTGTAACGCTTGTGAAGACTAGAACTCAACATTGTTCCACTAGATTGGCAATCCAACTAGTGAAGTTTATTTCTCATAGAGTCATAGAAATTTTTATTATCTCTAATATTTTATTGCAAGAGAGAAAATAAGTTTTCAGGAGAACCATTTGGTTACTATCATCTAAGTTTTTCTTGTTGCAAAAAATTAACTCTCAGAAGGTGGGAAGCTTCCTACAATAGATAGAGAAGAACTTCATCTTCATTGCCTAAAATTCGAAGTTACTTTCCTCGTGTAGGGATTGATTCTTTGTTGCAAAAAAATGAGGATTGATAATTTGGAGGCCTAAGGAGAAAGGTCCCATTGAAATATTTGCAGATTGAAGGCTCCTAGTTGAAAGATAGAGGAGAGAGCTAGTGGCCAAGGAAGCCACATTGAAGATTGTAAATCTAGGAAGGAGGTCCTAGAAAGAAGACCCCATTGAAGAAATGAGGTCCTAGAAAGAAGACCCCATTGAATATCAAAGAGACTCAAGGAGAAGAGTCCTAGAAAAATATTGGAGATTGGTGATCTCCATTGAAGACTAAAAACTTTGATTGAAGAAGAGGTCCATTGAAGGCCCGATTGAAGAAGAGGTCCATTGAAGGCCCTATTGAAGAAAATATCCATTGAAGACTCTATTGAAGAAGAGGTCCATTGAAGGCCCTATTGAAGAAGATATTTTAGTAGCAGTAGATTGAGGAGATCCTAGAAGAAGATCTCATTTCCATAGTTGAAGATTGAAGAGGCCAAGGAAGGTCTCATTGAAGATTTAGAAGCTACAATATTGAGAACCTTGGAGAGGTCTCAAGAAGAAGGCTTGGTGAGCCTCATTGAAGGAGTTCATAGAAGGACTCATTGAAGAAATTACTACCAAATAAGAAACTAAGGAATTGGGACAATCATCGCCATCCGACGACAAGCCCAAAGGAGAAAGTTTGGCAAGAAGATTGTCAAATCAAAAAGGTAGTATTGAATAGATCTCAAGATTGATAGATTGTTTGAGGAGGAGATCTACTTTGAAGTCAAAATTTGGCAAGAGAAAAGAGATAGAAGAACCACCAAATCTACGAGATTTGGGGGCCATCATTGAAGGAGGTTCTTGAGCAACATCTCAGCTACGATTTGGGGAGAATCCTACCAAATTTTTGGGATTCAAGGACAACATTTCAGTGATGGTATTGACTACCTTACAATCTAGAAAAGTTTCATATTTGAAGACAAAGAAAAGGGCAACATATTAACAACACTCAGAGCTGCAAAATATAGAGTTCATGGACAATGAAAAAGGCAGCAAATCAAAGAAATTAAAAGCAACAGTGAAGATTGCTTAGTGCTGAAAATTTCAGAAATTATGGGCAGCATTAGTGACTGCTAAAAATCAGATTCCAGAAGTACATTCTGAAGAAGTTTTGAAGCCACCAAATCAGAGTTTAGAGCAGCAAGTTGATAAAGTATTGAAGTTGCAGAAAGGTGAGCAAAGAGCTATTTTTGGACAGCATAGAAGAGCTGCAAAATCATCCAAAAAAGGCAGCCATTGAGGTGACTTGAATCACCACTATCTCCATCATCTACGAGAGAAAAAGGTATGCAACAATAAGGTGCAAAAGTTCATTAGTTGAGCTTTCATATTTGGTTTTATATTAAAGTTTATTAAGCACCATTTTTCAAAGGATCAAAGAGTTGCATAGAATAGTTTTCATTTCAAGTCTTCAAAATAGTGCAGAAGTTATAGTTTACAAGGAGAAAACCTGCACATAGTAGAAAATAAAAGTTAGGTATAGTTCAAGTGAAATAAATATAGCAACATTCTATTGCCTATTCTAAAGAAAAGAAGACTATAATTGCATAAGTTAGAATGCATATTAATACATTGAATAGCTTGGAGTTATAAGTGAAAGAGTAGCCAAGCAAAGGAGGGCTTTGCCAAGAATTGAAGGTAGCCATAACATCACCCTAGTTCAGCCTAAAACAAGTGGATAGAAGGCAGAATTTTTAGACCTTTAGTGAAGGAATTAAAGGCTGAAATTAGTAACTAGAAAACAACCATCAAGAAGGGTGACACTACCTCCAAAATTGGAGAAGAAAATCAGCATATTATAGTGAGAAAAGAACTCGATAGGAAGGGATAAATCCGAGGTTAAAGTGTTGGTTGAGTTTACAGTTCCAAGAGGTATTTGTGGACAGATTTGGAGAAGTACAAAACAGGTTTTGAAGACACTCTTGGACAGCAAAAACAAAGGGCCAAAATAGCCAATTAAAGCCCACATTCTGAGCAGGGTAAAAGCAGGTTTTCGAAGCACAGGGGGCAGTCATAGTGTACATTTGTGAGTCATCCAAAGGACTCCAAAAGTGTTGCAAAAAGAGCAGGTTTCACAGAAATAAAAGGTGTAAGAACTCCACAAAAAGAGCACTCAATAAAACCCTACAAAAGAGTCTCCAAAAAGCAATAGAAGGTCCCATTCAAAGAGGTTAAAATTTTGGATTGTTTGAGGTGTCAAAAGACACCAAAAGGAGTGCTATAAACCACCAAAGTTGCTGCCTAGATATCAGACCTACAAAAGAAATAAAACAAGAAAGAAAAATAAGGATGGAGTTGAAGTCATAGAAGAGGCACCATCCCCATTGAAGCAAGCTGCAAAACAGGTTTTCTCTCATCCAAGAGCACCATTGAAGGAAGAACCAACGTATTGTCAAAAGGAAACGTATGCACCAAGAAGAGTTTGCAAAAATAATACGTTGGAAAGTGCTAGAAAGCTTCAATGGAGGTTAAAAAGCAAGTTAGAAATCTTCTTCCACATTGCAAATCAAGTCTGAGCACCCAACATTTCAAGTGTAACATCCTCCAAGCAAGAATAGGACAAAGGAGTTTCATACTCCATAGTGTAACATCCCTCCAAGGTAGAATAATATGAAAGAGCGCTCAACAAAGGTGCATAAGATAAAATCAGTTTAAATATTCTCCATACATGAGCACCCAACATGGAGGAAGGAGGTAATAGCTTCCATAACATCCATCAACCACCAAAGTGTAAGAACTCAAGTGCCACTTGTCACAGGCGTTGAAAGAAGGAGCTATACCAAACATTTGCAAGATTGGAAGGAAAAGACAAGCGCCACATGTCATGAGCACTTCATAAGGTGTAAGAGCAAATATTTTCAAGAAGGATAGTAAGACAAGTGCCACTTGGCACTCTCATCCCACATTACACCAAATAAAGAAAGCACCCACATATGTAGATACAAAGAAGGAGAGCTAAAGGAGTATTAAATAGTGAAGAAAAGGTTGTTGTTTTTTGAAGATACGTAGAAACCAGAAAAGGGAGACGTCCACTTGCAAGAGAAAGGTATATTTGAAGAGAATTCAAGCTTCACATAGAACACATAACAACAAAGGACATAGTGGAGAAGATTAGTGCACATATTCAACCACTTACAAGAAGGAGAAAAAGGTGCACAAGCAAGGTGAAAGGAAGAAGATTGAAGAACCATATTCAGCCATTCCAAATAGCATTTACTCCAAACAACTTGCAAATCAGAAATCAGCATTACAGAGGTGAGAAATATTTGTTACTACATTGCAAGTTTGTTATTAAATTTTATTATATTTTCTAGAGATATTAGTAATAGGAGTTATAAGGTGTTTAAAGACTCTCTAGAAAGACTATTGGTTGTATAGAAGAAAGAGGTAAAAACCTGAAGCATTCAAACCATTTTCATTTGCTTCAAAAGAACATTTGCAAACTCTTAACATAGGGAGATATAAGGAGTAGTAAACAAAATTTAGTTTGCAAACAATTTAATATTTCTAAAACTTCTAATTAGGGAGATATAAGGAATCCTACTTCAAATTGAATTTTTAGAAGTTTAGAACCTATCATTGCATCAAAATATATTGAAGTCTTATTTTTGAAGATTGCATTTCTAATAGCTTTCTACAAGTAATTGATTGCAAGTGATAGAGGTGAATCATATTTACAACATATATTAATACTAGGGAGATATAAGGTAACCTACTAGGACCATCATGACATCAAATAAGTTCATGCTTTTAGAATCTCAATTACTTAAAGGTCCAAACTATTTCTCATGGAAAAACAAAGTAAAGGCCATCTTGACATTTGAAAAACTCTAGGAAATTACTATAGGGACAAAAACCAAACCAGTTACAGATGATATAGAAATTCAAAAATTTGAAGAAAGTGATGCTAAGGCTTTAATGATAATAACCTTTGCTATCACAGATGAAATACAACCATATATCAGTTCAGCAAAAACATCTACAGAGGCCTAGAAATCCTTAGAGAAAATATTTGAAGGAAAGAACAAAGCTACCATTTTAAACCTTCAAACTCAATTGCATTCCTTAAAAATGAACAATGGTGAAAGTATAGAGCTATTTTTAAGGAAGGTAGCAGATATTAAAGGAAAGTTGTTAACATTAGGAGAAGAAGTAAAGGATAAACTTCTTGTTCAAGTGACCATGAGAGGACTTCCAGATAATTATAAACATCTAGTTACCTCCTTGCAAATATTAAGTAAAGATATTTCCTTTGATGAGTTAGTCAATGTTCTCCAAGAGTATGAGGTAGAGAACACAGTTAAAGATGAGATGACTAACAATGCTTTGGTGACAAAAGATAATCCATAGGGAAATATAGCATCATCCTCAAAAGGACTTGGAAAATAATTTTTTTGGGAAGAAAGGAAAGGACACAACACTAACTACTGTAGATTCAATCCAAAGAACCAAGGTCAAGGAAATCAAACATCCTATGGAAATCAACAAAATAGGATATTTCAGCCAAATCAATATCAACCTCAAAAGCAATAGTTCCAAAGGACATATCCTTCTCAAAAGTAGTATCCTCAACTCGAATATCAGGGAGGAAATCATAAAGGACACATTGCCCAAAATATTCAAGAAGTTGAAGAAATGGAAGAACCTTCAGATGAACGTGGAATTAAAGCTCTATCAACAAGGATAGACCCTTATGAAGACACTAACTATTTACTTGAATAGGAAGGCGAGTACAAACTACAATACCAGATTGCAGATCCATATTGAAGACTAATGTCTTCAAACCAAATAATGTAATATAGGGGGTGTTGGAAAATATGGCTATTACATCATTTGGTTATTTCCTAATGTACCCTCATGGGTGCATATTTAGTTTAGGATTATATTAGGAGTTATTGCTTTATTAGTGTAATAGAATAAATGCACAAGTGTTAGAATGTGCAATGATGTAAATGTGCATGTAGTCCACATGTACATGAGTCTTAGGGTTGAGTGAGAGGCAAGTAACCTATATTTCTATATAAAGGCCTCATTGTGAGTGATTGTGTGAGAGCAAGAGTAGTGCAAAGGTGTGAGTAGTAGTAGTCACAATGTAGCTCCATTTTGTTATCATGGAGGAGTTGCAAACTCCATGAGAGGAGCATTGTAATTTTCGTGAGCTTTCTATATGAGCATTTCTAGAGCATTGTATCAAGTTTTCTATCATATTTTCATGCATGGTTTTTTGCTATTATCATAGTTGTATCATTGCATGTTTATTTCTATACTTGTGAATGCATTTCCTTTATGTTTAAGGCTCCAAAAGCTAATAAGTGCTTGATCTGCACTATTGATCAAGAGCATCCCTTAGTTTACAATATCATGGAGGTCACAAATATCGCAAGAAAAAATTAGAGTAATTCATGCTATTGAGAGCCCTTGGTTAATAAAAATCAATATCCCATTAGATCCTAGAGATCCTAAATGGATAATTTTATTCCCATGCAATGACAATCATTAGATAAATAAGTTGATAAAGTTGCATGGATGCTCATGCTCAATCAAGAATTATTGAAGGAAGACTTGAGGTTGAAGATTTATAATCTATCTGATTAACCCATAAACAACATGTGGTAGTCTCACACTCAATATAGAGTTGCAAATCAAAGGCTTGAGACCAAAGTAGCACATGCCTTCTAATTGGATCATCAACAAGCAACGTGACTTGTTGTAGTAATATATATAAATAAATCCTAGAGTTGTGATAGTCATCAGATCACCAAGGAAAGGATACGTGGTAGTCTTGTGCTCAATCAAAGTTACCAAAGAAAATCTTGGGTTGATTAATTAAAGTTATCTAATCAAGTTTTTAATAAGTGATGTGACTTGCCAAAGTGATAAACAAACCTCAAAAATAGCAACAACCATTAGATCATCAAGACATATGGTAGGCTTGTGCTAAATAAAAAATTATCAACAAAAGTTCAAATCCAAATAGTGCAAGCCATCAATAGGTGACACTGCTTGCTCAAATGATAAACATGAGGAGATTCAAGTAACAATGATTGTCAAATCAAGGACACATGATGGGATCGCACTCAATCAAGATTTATTGAAGAAATTATCAAGACCAATATAATGTGAGTTGTTTGATCAAGTCATTAATGGGTGGTATTACTTATTGAAGAAATGAACATTGATAGCTCCCATAATCAGTGACAATCATTATATCATCAAGTGGAGAATATCCATGAGTCATCTAAGTCTCAAAGGGATTCTTAGGGTGTCATATTTTTCCATTGAGGTTGACCACTGGAGGGTACATAATTGTTAGAAATAGCTTATATTACATTATTTGGGTCATGTAAATGTGCCTTCCTTGGTACATATTTAGGACATTATATTAATTTAAGGGGAATTTATCTAGTTACTTCATGCAATGTAATAAATAGACAAGTGTCAATGTGTAAGATGTCCACTTGTACAACTAGGTAGAGTGTTGGCCAAGGAACTTATCTTCCTATATAAATGGCCATAGATATAGAAGAGATAGAACAATAGAGTAGGATTACAATAGTGTAGTATAGACAATAGTGTAGTGTGTGTGTGTGTGTGTGTGTGTGAGCTATAATATCAGAGCTCATTCATTGAGTAGTAGCTAGTATCATGGAGTTTTAATTTCCTCCATAGCTATTATTGTACTCATTTCCAACATTTCTATTTACAGCATTTTCAATCATCTCATAGATTTACTTTCTTTCTTATTATTTTGCATCTTGTGAATGTTATCTCCCATTGTATGTTGTATCAAGAGCTAACAATAATTGATTTATATTTAACAAATAATATCCTATGGTTAGGTTAGCATGAGCTATCCGAATAAATTATTTATGGGTGGTGTTTATTGTCAAGATAGAAAAAGCAAATGGCCCCTTGGAAAAGAAAAAACCATATTATTATCTAATAAAGAAGACCTATGAACCATCTAATAAAAAAAAAAAGGAGGTAACATCCTTTCACTAACCTTGCATGGGAAAATAATTTCTCATGGTGTGAATTCAATGCCTTGGAAAAAGTGATAGTACCTTTGTGTCAGATCTAAATAAAATGGAAGTAAATGCAACATGAATTCATTTCTAAAAATATGGTAGTTGGTCTAAAATAATAAAAATTTTGTGCTTAGAAAAGATGGCAATCTCTTCCCATTGGATTTGCACAAAAGGGAAATAAATTCATCTGGGATGAATTTAATGCTAAAATAGGATATAAACACTTCTTTTCTGCTTTATAGAGGGGAATAATGAATTCATTTAACATGAATTTAATGCGACTAGTTGCCTTGATATTCAAGAAAGAAATCCATAAAAGGCATCTTGCCTTCATTTTTTTCTCATTGATTCTCAAGCACTAAAAAAAAAAAGAGCTCTTTTTAGAAAAAAAGAGAACATTTGTAGATTCAATATATGAAAGAAAAGGTTATAGATGCAAAAGTATTCAAAGAAGATATCATCAACCATGGAGAATAAGAAAACTACCACCCACAAAATAGCCACTAAATCAACCCTTCCCCTAAATCTCCCCCAAAAGTAGCTAGCTTCCATCCATCCACCTCGAGAAGGGAAAATTACACTCTACAAAATTAAGCTTCCAAAATAGTGAAAGACCTGGTTGAGAGGGTTATTGACTCCAAAGTGTCAAATAGGACTCGTTAGCGTACTTTAATATTTAGCAACTAGTTATATTAGTTGCAGCGGCATCCTGTTGAGATGCGCCCATTCCGGGCTAATCCAGGAAGTCCGTTTGTAAATTCTGCATTATTTAAACACCCAACAATAATACAATTATGTTCGCTGTTCTAACATGGTATCAGAGCCATTTCTGTAATTTTTTTTTTCTGGTCAGAGAATTTTTTTTTGCAGAGAAATTTTTTTTTCGTGCACAGACGGAGGAAGGAGTTGATGCTGAGGAAAAAGCGAAGGAAATTTTTTTTCCTCGCTGCCCGTCCAGCGCTACACGCGGACGTCCCCAGGCAGAACCCCCCCCCCACCGCTAAGCGCGCGCTGCGTCGCGGGAGTGCCCAGCCCGCCCCCCGTTGCGTCGCGGAGTGCCCGCACCCCCACCGTGGGCTGAATTTTTTTATAAAAAAAAAAAATCCGACTGCGGATGTGAACGACGGCCGCGACTAGGAGAGGAGGCTGCTGCGGAGGTGGCAGAGGCAGCCACAGAGGGCTCGGGCAGACTGAGGAGGGATATACGAGGGGGCCACACTGATCCTTTCGGATCAGCCCACTGGCTCACGTGGTCGTGAGCCGTGCGGTAAGGCTCTGGGAGCCTGCAGGTCGGGGGTTCAAATCCCGCCGACTCCCCCCTTTCAAAGGTATAAATTTTTTTTTTTTTCAAAGGTTTTTTATTTTAGTTAAAATTTTTTATTTTAATTTATTTTTTTATAGTTTTAAAACTTTATAAATTAAAATTTATTTTTAATTTATTTTTTTATAAGTTTTAAAAACTATATAAATTAAAATTATTTATTTTAACTTTAAATACATAATAATTATTAAAATGCTTTGTTAAAGAGAATTTTTTTTTAGGGGGGATATTTTTTTTTCAAAAAATCAAAGGGGGAATGTGAGTAATTTTCTGAAAAAGCAATTTGGCAAATTGTAAAAGGTGCATTTTCGGCTGCGCCCGACACCTTGTGGGTTATTCTTGTGGGCATTTTTTTTGTTGTATGTTGCATATTTCATTTTTGCACTATAACATTAAAAATTAAAAGCAAATTCACTCCCTAAGTCCCCGAAATAATTAAAACCCATCCGTGCAATTTATTGCACTGCAGCATTCGGTATTTGTGATACCTCTGGCCAGCACTTACAGGTAAAGCTATCGTGATTGGGCTATTGTATCCACCGCCTAATATAGTTGCTACAATGACGTCTGAGCTTGTTCTCTATAAATCGTCGAGGAGAGATAAGTTTGCCATTTTTTGCATTTTTTTACTCCATCCACTACCCTTAATCGCTCTTGTGTTTAGGCGTAAATCTTGACGAAGTATTCTTCATAGTGTTTAGGGGAAGTTACGCCCCACGCATGAGAAGAATCTTCTATGGTAGGTGCCATCAACAAGGCGATTCCCTTTCAGTACTGCTTATGTTCCACATATCGTATGATCTCTAAAACTCACCTATAGTCTCCCTCACGTAAGGGCGGGTGATTTTTGTTGATATTTTCTAAATACCTATAGTTTCCCTCACGTAAGGGCGAGTATTTTGTATGGTATAATGTCCTAGCAAAAGGTATATCGAAAGGGGGACCAATTGGTGATATAAGGAACCTTCACTATGGCCGTTGTTGCAAAATTGATGACTGATCCTCATCAGTTATTGAAAGGTCCAAATTATACACCATGGAAACATAAGATGAAGGCAATTCTCCAAATGGAAGATTTATGGGATATTGTTACTGGAGTAACACCTAGGCCTTCACCAGCATCAGGATCCATAGGTCCTTCCGTAGATCAGATAGCTTTTGACAAGAAAGACAGTCGAGCAAAGGTGCTCATTTTGTTTGTTGTTTCAGATGAAGTGCAACCTCATATAGCTGACAAAGCAAGTGGTAAAGAGGCATGGGATGCCCTTAGAACCATCTATGAGGGAAAGAATGATTCCACCATTCTTCATCTTCAACAACAACTTCATAACCTAAGTTTGAGACAGGGTGAAACAGTTGAACTCTTTCTATGCAGAGTGTCTAAATTGAAAGAGAAATTGAATTCTTTGGGAGATTCTGTGGATGAAAAGCTTCTCATTTCAATTATGATGAGAGCTTTACCTTCTTCATTTGATATGTTGATCACCTCCATCCAGGTGTCTCAACGACAAATTACCTACATCAAGTTGGTCAATCTGCTTCAACAACAGGAGGCACGCCAACTTCACAAGGATGATTCTTCCAATACAGCCCTATACACCAACAGGCAGGGTTCAAGGAAGAAAGGTAATGGGAAAAAAGGAGGCAACTTTCAAAAAGGAGGAAATTCTCAACAAGACATGAAAGGAAAAATAAAACAACCTCAATAGAAGAAGAGGTGGTGCAAGATCTGTGAGAAAGACAACCATGACACCAACAGGTGTTGGCATAAGAACAAGCAGAAAGGCCAAAACAAACCACAAAATAAAAACAAGCACCCCCAGGTGAATGTTGTTGTTGAAGAATCTGACTCAGATTCTGAATGGGCACACAAGGTGCTCATGACTACCACAAATTCCACACAGAGGGATACTATTTGGTATGTCGATTCTAGAGCTAGCAAACATATGACTGGCGACAGATCGTGGTTTGAATCATTCGTGGCCAAAGAGGGCAAACCTGTCACAATTGCTGATGATAAAACCTATAGGGTTTAGGGAGAGGGTACAATTTTAGTCACTCTTCCTGATGGCAAGTGTCATATTGACAAATTCCTCTATGTTTCGAGATTGGCTAACAATTTGTTGTCAGTCACACAAATCCTGGATAGAAATATGGTTGTCAACTTTCATGTTGAGAATGGAAAGAAGTGTTGTACTATTACCAGGAAGGGTAATCAGATTGCAACAGCTTCATATAAGCACGGCTTATTTTCCCTAGATGCTATCTCTACTCCACATGTTGCCATGACTATCTCTACCAAGGAGGCAACTTCCCTATGGCACAAGAGATATGGGCATCTTAGTTCTGGCTACTTACTTGAGCTCAGTAAGTATGAGATGGTAAAGGGTCTTCCTTCCCTTTTTGCCACATTGCCAATGTGCTCTGACTGCTTGCGGAAAGCGACATAGAGTACCATTTGAGAAGAGCTCAACAAGAGCATGAAAACCTCCGGAGTTAATTCACATCAATGCATGCGGTCCTTTCACACCCAACGGTTGTGGAGGGAAGAGGTACTTTCGGTTATTCGTAGATGACTACTCACGAAAGATGTGGGTTTTCTTTCTCCAACTAAAATCTGAAGCTTTCGCATTCTTCTAGCAGTTCAAGAAATCCGTTGAGAAGGAGTCAGGAGCTTCTATTAAAACCCTTCGCTCAAATCGAGGGGGGGAGTTTACCTCTAATGAATTTTTTGTATTCTTAGATAAGCATGGAATCAAGAGATAGTTAACAACTGCCTATACTCCTCAGCAAAATGGAGTTGCTGAGAGAAGGAACCGTTCTATCATGGAAATGGTTCGTTGTATGCTCACAGGAGCTACTCTTGGGCAACAATATTGGGCAGAAGCTATCACCACTACAGTATATCTGTTGAATAGGGCACCCACAAAGGCCCTAAAAGGAATGACTCCATAGGAAGCATGGAGTGGTCGAAAACCCTCCATATCTCATCTATGTATTTTTGGATGTCACGCTTTCATGCACATACCGAAAGAGAAAAGGAAGAAGCTAGATGAGAAAACACTGAGATGTATTTTTCTTGGTTATGATGAGCACTCTAAAGGATATCATTTGATAGATCCTTTGACCAATAAAATTCATGTCAGTGAGAGATGTTGTCTTTGATGAAGCTTTCACATCACAGAGCACATCTAAAGTACACCTAGATCTTGTGGAATCTAAGGAAGAGAAGATTCCTTCGTCAACACAGACAGGAGGTCCTTCTACATCTTCTTCAACACTACCGAAGAAGAACCCAAAATGGTGTACAAATACAATCAGAGACACAAATCTATCCACTCCTCCCAATTTGAACTTGGATAGACCTCGTACACGCAGTATGGATCAAAAGGAAAAAGAAGCCAAAGAAACTGGTGAGGTTGATGATCTTTGTCAATCTTTTGAGGAACTTTCTGTAACTCCACGTACATAAGTAGAGGATATGGATATTGATGATGACAGGGCATTCATGTCTACCATAGATGATCTTGAACCTGCATCAGTGCAAGATGCTCTTAGTGAGCCTCAGTGGAAGGCCGCTATGGATACAGAGTATGAGTCTTTGATGAAAAATAAAACTTGGAAGCTTGTTGATCTGCCGCATGGAAAGAAACCCATTGGTTGCAAATGGGTATATAAAGTCAAGTACAATGTAGATGGAACAATTGATAAGCATAAGGTCTGTCTTGTTGCAAAGGGCTATGCTCAAAAGGAAGGCATTGACTACGAGGAAACTTTTGCACCTACTGCTCGGATGACCACAATTCGAGTTATGTGTGCTATGGCAGCACAATATGGGTGGAAATTTCACCATATGGATGTCAAAAGTGCCTTTCTAAATGGTGATCTCCAAGAAGAAGTCTACATGACTCAGCCAAAAGGATTTGAAGTGGAAGGCCAAGAGCAAAAATTTTGCAAATTGGTCAAATCCTTATATGGTCTGAAACAAGATCCTCAAGCTTGGTAAATAAAAATGGACAATCACCTTATGCAGCATGGATTTAAGAGATGTCCGTCAGATGCAAACCTCTATTTCAAGAAACAGGGTTCTGAGATAGTTTTGCTTGTACTCTATGTTGATGATCTGCTCATTACAGGGAGTTCAGAAACTATGATCTCTACTATCAAAAGAAACTTGTGTAAATCTTTTGAGATGACAGATCTCGGACTTCTCCATTATTGTCTTGGTCTAGAATTCAGCCAGAAGGAGCACTCCATCAAAGTGTCTCAGAAAAAATATGCCAAGACATTGCTGGAAAAATATCGCATGACTGATTGCAAGCCAATGGCAACTCCGATGGAGAATGGACTTCAGTTATCACAATATGATGATTCACCTTAGGTAGATGGTACTCTCTATCGACAGTTGATTGGGAGTCTCATATATCCGACCAATACTAGGCCGGATCTCGTATTTCTTGTCAACTATCTTTCGAGGTTCATGCGGGAGCCTAAGACCACTCATTGGAAAGCAGCAAAACGTGTTCTTCACTATGTCCGTGGTACTATGGAATATGGCCTAGAATACAAGAGGAACAAAAAATTCTTCTTGCAAGGATACACGGACTCTGACTATGCCGAATCATTTGATGATCACAAGTCACTTCTGGATACATTTTTCATCTGGGATCTGGTCCTGTCTCTTGGCATAGAAAGAAGCAACAGGTGGTTGCTATTTCATCAACAGAGGCAGATTATCACGCCGCACGTGAAGCTGTGTGCGAAGTGATATGGTTGCGTCACATTCTGACAAGTATGGGCCATCCATCAAAATCTCCAATACACTTGTTTTGCGACAATCAGGGTTTTATGAACCTCGTCAAGAATCCAGTCCATCATGAAAGAACAAAGCACATTGACACACAATGTCATTTCATTCGAGATGAAGTTCCAAAGCACCTAATTCAGCTTCAGCACATTCCTACCGATGCTCAAGTTGCAGACATTTTCACTAAGGCACTTGCACGTGTCAAATTTGAATTGTTTTGCAGCTCTCTTTGTATTGCAAAATGATGTAAGGGGATGTTAGTATAGCTATTAGTTATTACATTACCCAAATAATGTAATAAAGGGGGATGTTAGCGTACTTTAATATTTAGCAACTAGTTATATTAGTTGCAGCGGCATCCTGTTGAGATGCGCCCATTTCGGGCTAATCCAGGAAGTCCGTTTGTAAATTCTGCATTATTTAAACACCCAGCAATAATACAATTCAGTTCGCTGTTCTAACAAGGACCAATAACTTGAGGTAGAGGATTTTGATAGATTCAATGTGAGTACCCTTTAACCTTTTGGATTAAGGATATGGAGTAGCTTCCTAGCATAGCACATGGTTCTCGAGGTACATAATTGCTATGATCTAGTTGCTACATGTGTCATATTCTATAAAACCTAGGCTCATGAGGTCAAGTCATGCAATGCGGGTTTTAGATTCATTTTCACCTCACAAGTCATCTAGAAAATATTAATGGTAGATTTTGGGGGCATAAAATAAGTTTTAATACTATCACAAGGTATTTTGATGCTATTCAAGACAACTTAAGATTCCAAAGCAACAAATATAGCATTAAATACACCACACTATCAAAGTTCCTTCCAAGTCTTAAATTTTTTAGTAAAATATTGAGGAATGATCTGAGCATGATGGCATTCATTTTTGGCCTAGAGTACAATAAGGGTGTATTCTTAACCCAACTTGGCATCATTTATATGATTTGATATTCAAACCCAAAATTAAATGGTGATATGATTTCAATGATTTTTTCAATGATTAGATTCATAAGGGGTTGTTCAAATTAAATGACATCCAAGTTCTTAAATATGTAATATTTAAAATTCATTTGATTTTGTATCAAAACCCTATATGGCCCATTTATTTTTGGATAAATTTCTTGGGCAAGACATACTACAATTTTTTATAATATTTTTTGGTATCAACCTTGGTGATAATGAGTGGATTCAAGCCAAAACATAATTTGGTGACCAACATCCAAATTTTACAAGGGAGGAGATTGGTATTTTTGGAGGATTCCACCATTTTTTGGCTATATGGTTTTACTAGGTATATCTATCAACTACCCAAGTTTATGTTGGTAATATTTTTTGCTTTAAAGTTGTTTATACATATGGACATTATTGATTTGGTATTAGGAAGAGGGAAACGAAGAACATGCTTTTACAAGCCTCTTCTTAGCATCCGTGGCACAACACTAATGAAAGTAAAAGTCATTCATATTTTAGAGAACAAGCTAAAATACCTAGGGTTACAGATTCTTAATGATGAATGGAGTTATGATCTCAAGGGCTCATTCATCACCTAGTTAAAAAGCATCAAAAGCTCAACATAATTTATTCATGAACCTAGTCCAAATACAAAATCTATCAAGAACCCAACAAAAAAGACAATCATGTAGCCAAAGAAGATAATTATAAATCCACCATAAAATCCAAGGTCTTACAAGACATTTTATAAAAAAATGCCAAGCAAACCCTCAATATTGCATCAACTTCAAAAAGAATAAGATATTGAGAGAGAAGCAATGATGTGAGGCAAAATTTGATACATGGTAGAAGTTTTTATAGTAAATTAGGGACATCACAACAACTTATGGTGATCTGGATGAGGATGAGCATTTCAATGAGCTATACAATAAAGAGCATTCAAATATCAAGAGCATACTAATTTATGAGATTAGTTAGGAGGAAGTAAATGTTGGGATGTGCTAAATAGTAGAAAGGATGAAGGCAATGACTAGAGAGCTCTATGAAGTAGAATATTCCATATCAAGAAAAAGCCTCATTCCCTACCTCTCCTCCTACAACTACAACCATCATAGTAATAGAGCTTAGCAAAGATCTCAAGGAGAAGGAAAATTTATCCAAGGGGAAATCCCTCCACCATAGAAGAACAAAAGGGAGGACATCCCAATGATGAAACCACAAGTTGATCCCTTTGCTACCTCAAGTAATTTCCCTCATATTTTTTCAACTTTTGTGTCAGCAACCAACCCTGAGGTCACATTGACCATTGCCTCTTTCATTATTTCAACCCCATTGATCTCCAATCCTTATCCTATATCCCTAGTCACATTGACTAGAACTTCTCTCATTGTCTTGATGCCCACCTCCATTCAATAAATTCCTACATTTGTAACCCCTACCATTGTCACACCCATTTCCTTTGATCCTACCACCCCAATTTTTGGTCCATGACCCATTGCACCAAGTGGATGACTTCCACCTCTATTCACCTTATCTTCATCCTCAATTTTATTCTCCTCCCTCTCTCCTCCATTAATATTTGTTTCCCTATCTCCATGGGTCACAATTCCATTATTTAGACCATTACCTCTAAGTTTGGTGACTCAATGACAACTAACAAGCTCCTAGACACCTCCACTTATCTCTAGTTTACCATACCAAATTTAATAAAATTAGTATCAAATATTGTAGTATACATAAAAGGAGGCTAAAAATGATGGGTGGCCCACAAAAAAGATGATGAGGAGTCACTATGATACTTAAATAAACATACTATATTCTACCCAAATGACCTTGATTATTGCAAAGCCTAAATGTAAAATGCAATATAAGGACTACCAAGTATCAACAAAGGGATTCAGTATCAGGGATGTCTAGCTTAAGGATAGAGTAGAATTCATGAAGTATGCTAAAAAATTTGTAATCCATGACTACATGTCCCTTGAAAGGAAGTTTTTGGATAAGGAGAAATAGCTAGAAAATGTGAAGATAGCCCTCAAAAACTCCTATTCAAAATCTAAATCACTCTAAAGCTATATAGACTAAATAACAAGCCAAGTGGTCTCACAACTGCCAACTTCTCTCCTAGGAATGAAAATAAGCAAAGCATAAAGCCTCAAAAATCAACTTACTATCTGAGAAGCCCAATTTAATAAAAGGAGGGCTATTTTACAAGAGCTACAAGAAAAGAAGAAAGTGAAAGAGCTCAAGCAATGATCAAGGGCTATGGAACTTATAAGGGGAGTCTACCAAGCATATTAGAAGGATATTTTTAAGGCCACATCAACCCTCTCCTAGGTTTTCAAATTCATTCATACAATATCCTCCCAAAGCTCAAAAATAAGCCAAGAATTTGAACACAATTTGATAACAACCTCCTTGAGGTTGGTCGAAGCTAGATCATATAGAGCAAAATTAGCCACCTCACCTGACCAAAATCTAGTAGTTGTGTGATTTTAGGATAAAGAGGTAATCACACAAAAAGTACTAGATGTCCTTAATAAATAATAGGTTGTGTAACAATGTAAACCTTATATTAATATTTTGGCCACCACTATTGCAAGTTTGAAGAGTCATATTGACTTATTGATTCATAAGGGACTTCCCTCTACCTAGACCATAGATAATAAAATCATCCCTAATCAAGAGTAATTTTAGTTTTTCAATAAATAGAAGAAATACAAAACTAATTTTAACACATGGCCAGATTCCCCCACCTTGAACAATGTAGGTTAAAATTGTCTAGTCATTAGCAAAGCTAGAAGTGCATATTCAAGAAGTCATGAGTAGAATGGCAATTAATCTCATGAAAATCAACTAGAGCTTTAGATACGCTACTCTTAGTTTAAGAAAACATAGCTACCATTCAAAAGCGAGTGGGAATAAATTAGAGCCTCAATGGACAAGCTATTTTTCTAAAAATTTAACATTTTTCTTCTTTCATTATTTTTATTCTTTCTCCAATTCTTCCATATTCTTCGTTCTTGCATTTGACTCCATACCCCATGGATAAGGTGGAAATTTAATGGATTATTTATCTTCAACAAGTAGATTCCTTGTGAGTCACTAGAACTATAGTGAATTTCACTACACCCGACAATAGTATACCTTGGTCATTTTTGCAAGTTAGCCATGGAAAGAAGCAAATCAACAAGTTTAGGATAAAAGAAGGTAAGAGCAAAGTGCACTACCAATTTTCTAGATCTACTATAGTTTCTAATTTCATAAATAAAATACTGATAATATTTTTGATACTACATGGATTGTTCGATTTTATTGATCAATGATGAGTGCTGATTTAAGAGACTATAAGCCACAAAAGCTCCCAAAGCACATTTTCAATGTTCTAGATCTATGGCAAGTGCTAATTTCTAAAGAAAAGTAATTTATGGAGGCAATAAAGTAATGCACACCATCAATTTTCTAGATCTACAATATGTGCTAGTTCTATAAGGAAAAGGTTCATTAAATCTTTGATGATATGTAGACTACTTGATCTTAGGATTAATGATGGGAATTGATTTAAAAATTGAAAATCCATAAAAGGTCCTCAAAGTTAAGTGGTACATTGATTTATTATATCTATATATGGAATTGATCCCAAAGGATATTAGTAAATGGAAACAACAAATCAACATGGGTTGTTGTTCTTTTAATTAATGATGGGCATTGTTTCCCAATAAACTAGTCAAAAATAATATTTCAAAGACCCATGATCCATTGATTGTTCATCCAATAGCTCATGCCACTTCATAATACTACCAAATAAGTTTTTAAAGAAGAACTTTGTCATTGGTTGGTATTGAAGACACATGGTAGACACATTTATGGCTTATGAAGAAGTAGTTGTCCTATCAAGCATATTTTAGGGAAGGTTCATTGTAGATCATGGATAGGTGGTAGATCTAATGGCCTATTGGATTTCAAAGGAAAACATATTTGATTCACAAAGTCACATGAGTCATTTTATCTTGATGATCAAAAACCCATGTCATCTCTAATATCTTTCTAGAAATGATAAAGAGTAGCCCTATAATTATTTGAAGCATAACAAAGTCAATAATCATGGACTAATTTTTTCACCTCTATCAAGCTCACAATGACTATCCACATGGCTACCATGCAATCTCTCTGCTCCATATTTAGAAGACACCAATGGTAAAATATTGAGCTAAGAATGATATATTCCCTTGCATGAATTAGGGAAACAACTAGATGTCAAAGCACCAAAAGGTCATCCCAATTGTTCAATCTAGATGATCTACAACCAAGAGGAAATGCACAAACAAGGAGGATATCAAAAGAAGCTTTGCTAGTCATTTGATCAAATGAGAAACAACCCAATACAATAGGCTAAAAATTTGGAAAATGAAACAACGTTCTTTAAAAAAATTTCACCGACCTTCCACATTCCATAGAAAGGAACCTTCATTATAAGTAAATATATTTTACTATAGGTAAACTTTAAGCATGATATTCTAGATGGGGATAATTGGGCTCATAAAGGTAATCATTACAGAAAGCCTCAATTCTACCTACTTGCACCACTCAGACATGGAATTCCAAGAAAATTAGTTGACATATTAAAGACAATGGTGATGGAAATTCCAAATTTGGAGACCTCAAGCCCAATGACATTAATTGGAAATAAAGCCCTCGACCAGTTTTGGGGGAATTTCTAGTAAAAGTGGTTAGTGATATCTATAGTGGCTCCAAATTCAAAAGTACAAAACCCTTTGACATTAATAGATTTAGATGAAAATACCTCAATCCCATTTACATTTAATGTAGACCAATATCTTTCTTGATCTTTGAGGGAATGTTTTGGATTACTTGTACGATTTTAGAGGGAAGAAACCCAATTTTTTGGGTTATAAATAGGAGTTTCATTTGCATTGTAAGGTATTTAAAATTGTCCACTCGTGTCTAATATTTGACCTTGTTTATATTTCCTTTCATCTTCTTCTATGTATGAATCTTGACTCAAACCTTGATGCATTTTTTTAATAGCATTCAAGCATCTTTTAATTTGACATTTTTGTAGAGGAAAAATTATAATATATATATGTATATATACATACATGCATACATATATATACATACATATATGTATATGTATATATATGCATATGTATATACATACATACATACATATATATATATATATATATGTGTGTATGTATATATATGTATATATATGCATGAAGTTGTGGATAATTTTGCTTTGCCTTATTTCTTATATGCATCTCTCATGTGTGAATATATTATGTTAGATTAAAATTATGTTCATTTCAATAATTGTTAACATATGATGTATGTGTTCATTTTATTCCAACAATACATAAAGTATTCTTTTGATCTTATCACATCGCCTTGATAGATTAGGGTTTTTTTAATGTATTTTTCTTTTTTTCTTTGGTATATGCAAGTAGTTAGAAAATATTGCATCTAATATCATATCTAATAAGGATCCGACCTTGGTAAAATCTTGGAGGTTTTTTCTATTTTTCTCCATGTAAGGTGCGAGTGTTGGATTCATCTCGTTAATGCAAAAAATGACCATGACATTTTGAATGACCAATAAGTCCCACTTCTTATAAATAGTTATGTAAATCAATAACCATTTGATTTTTCCTCTTTATTGTTGCCTTGATAGTCTTCCTCACCTTTTCTCATTTCCACCACTCCTTTCACCCTCATCAATATATATATTTTGGTGTATACTATAGTAATCGGTAACTTGTTACATTTTTTATCACTTCTTCATGGGTTCAAATCTTGCTCCTTTCTACCACTATAACCTCTATTTGTGTTAGGTAAACTTTTTAATGTAACCAATGACATTGGCATGATGTAACCTCCAATTCTATGAGGCCTGAGATATTTGAACTATGGTCTCCATCCTCCCAAGGGAGTGCTTTGACCAATAGGATGAACCCTACCCTCATCAATATATTTTATTTTTCTAATCATTTCATCATTTAACTGATCATTTATAATTGTATGTATATTTGGATAACTTAATGTATAAGGGATAACTTAAAAACACTTTCTTCTTTATGCTAACATCGAAAACCTATAGTGTATGAGCAATCCTCCATAGTACTTACTTTCTTATGTTGCCCTAAAACCATTCAATTACATTAATATCCTTATTGATATGTCCTTGAAACTATAAAGGGATAAACTTTATATTACTTCCATTTTTATTACAAGAATTTTCTACTACTTGAGAAACATGGAGAGGATTTACCTAGATTACACTTGGCCTCTTCTACCTTGTTTACTTTAAGATATGCCTCCACATATTCTTCACACATTTAATTGCTTTTAAATTTGAACTTGCACATTGTAATTCTTCCTCCCTTGTATAATGTTTGATCCAAATGAACTATAAAAGTTTTTAACATTTGATGAGGCAACAATATTTTCTTTATGATTTTCTAACTATAATTTATAGTTGGAAATTCCTCGATCTAATCCATATTGAACAACAATGTGATCTGAATGATTCATCTTTAATTTTTGTATCATGACCAAAAAAAATCATCTTTTTCTCAATCACTATTCACTTTGCAATCCAATTACATGTGTTTGATGCTATAACATTTATGATATTGGAATATAATATTTTCATAATCTACTTGCTTCCATTACCTTGATTTATATTTAATCTTGTTGGGGATTTTTCCTGCATCTGTAGGATGATTTATCACGCTACAGGAAAACCTACTACCAACGAGCTATTACAGGCTTTAGTCGACCTACCTCTTTAACTTGGGAATAGAGTTCTTTTAACATTTTCTAGATAGACCAAGTTTGGTAAGGATACCCTTGAGGTGATCTTAAATTATTTAATTTCATGCTCTTCCATATTTATGGTGATGAATTAACAATTATAAAATTTGACTGAGATAAAATGATAACAGTTCTATTATGCCTTATGTATGACCGATGCTTTAATACTTTGGGCTATTGTAGTAATATTTAATAACACTCTAATAAAAATAGAGATAAAGAGAAAAGAAATAATAAGTGCAATTACATTCATTCTGATATCGTAATAAACATAATAGTTGACCAATGATAGAATCGTTCATTATGTGTTCAGATAATGTAACCCATAACAAAGACACACACAAAGCTAAACACATAAATATAAAAGGAAAGAAGCCCACAATTGTATTAATATTTTAATGATATTACATTAAGAGTTGACTTGGAATCAACATTTAACTCTTAGAAATATTAATACAATAGAGATCCTCATTCGAATATCATAACAAGGACTTCTCACTCTTCCATTCAAATATCACAATAGTCGAGTCTCTAGACCTCTGGCTCAATAATATAGAAATATTCATAGCTTCTTGGGCATTTCCTATCAAAAACATGCATAGAAATGGGAGGAATGGGGAGATGAGAAAGGAGAAAGAAAACAAAGGAGATACAACAACAAAGAACGGGCACTCGAGTATACCTCTTAGAAAAAACATGCTATGTCAAATCTCGATTCTTATTGTGGTTGTAGACATCCTTCTTATAGTTATAGTAACTTTGTAACTACATGAATCGCTTGTATTTAAACCATCCACCTGTTATCATCTCCAGCATTTTCATCGATCAAGTTTTGTACAGTCTATTTATCTAACTGCCTCAAAATATAGTTAGCAAAATTTGGCCAAAAGCTAGCCTAGTTATCACCACCTTCTATTTGCTACTCATGGACTTATTTTTTTGTACTGAAGTGAGATATTAATTATATTCTCATATATCTATCACTGTATTCTAATGAGAAGATGCTAGAATTTTAGATGCATTAGCTTGAAGTAGGGGCTTTCTTCAACGACATAGTGCTTGCCTTGGGATGCAAGGAATCAAGGGTTCATTACAGAAACCCGATGACTTGGGTGTTCCATAACAGCATTGAAGGATAGGGGACTAGAAGTACAAAAGTTAAGAAAACCACCAACAACATGGTACTTCCATAACTATACTCCATCAAAGGGACAATACACTAACTATATTCCATCGAGGCATGAGAGTCTTTTGCAGACGGTCTTCCATTTTGCACCTATTGTTTCTTCTACGACCGGTGACATGAGTCCTTTTGAAAAGGAAAATTCTATTTATGCATCTTACTAACAACATACTTCAACCCATCTCTAAATTATAGCTTAGATTTTAGAATAGGTGTTGTTCCTATATAAAGGATAAGTTGATGTAGATCATGTTGTTAGCTGACGACGGCTAGCTAGGTCCTGTTGATTCGAAATATGATTCGGTTTGCTTTAACCTAAAAATTCTTGTCTTAATTTGATCTTCTATTTTTATTATGTGGTATATGGGTCGTCCTATCTCTGCTTGACACATGATAATTCATAGTCTTTTGTTGTAGTATGAAGGATATAGTGTTTCTGTCTAGTCCAATACAATCCATTAATTTTCTTACTTATTTCATCTTGCCAAAACATCCTTTGTTCATGAATCATCCTATCATGTTTTGTTTTCCTATCTGGTAGCTTGGTGTAATCTGGATGCTGGAACTAGCAGGAGCTTCATTCATGCAATTTTTTAATTGACCTTGAGTAACATTAATTGTGGTTGATTCTAACATAACGTTGATCTTCTTTAAGTTTGCGATTCCTCATGTATGTGTGCCATCAGCTGGTCGACATGTGTTGTTTAGTACTATGTTACATAGGCACTCATGATCATTGATCCTGGTCTGGTCAATAGGTTTGAAGTGTTCTCTCTTCAATTGTTCAGTTCATGTTGGTTGTATGTTTTCAATCGCCTAGCTCTAAATAATGGTTGCATGATTTAAGCTATGTCTGTTCTACATAAAAAATTTAGTTCAAAATATTTCGAGATGATTAGTAAAATAATATCTAACTAACTATGGTGTGTTTAAATCATATGATGGAATATCTTAAACAATGCTATTTTTACCTTCGATTGAGTGGGTTAATGTCATCTATAGATTTCATTCAGTTGATAATTATTAGATGATGAGGATGATATCATCCAAGGATGTTTAATGCTTTCACTTTTACCAAATCGTCGATCGATCGTTACCATTGTTCGACCGATGAAGGCTTTTCTTCAGTCGATTGAAAATTTCACTTTCGCTAAGCAATTGACTCTTGTTTTTCACCAACCGAAGGAATATTCATTGACATTTTGATTTTTTGATTATTTATCCATTCTTTTTGGTTGAAGTCATGTTTTTATCAAGTAATTTGCTTTATTTTTTTACAGAGATTTCAATCGAATGTATACTACATTCGGCTAAAACATTTATCACCTTTCACGATTGGTCGATCTGTTGATCGACTGTTGTTCAATTGGTGTTGGTCAAAATACCTTTTATCTTTGGCTACCATTTTCTTCTCATCAGTTGAAAAGGGATTTTTTAATGGACCAAACTTCTCTCAACCAAAAATATTTGGTTTTGATCTCTTTTTTGTCGATCAATTTAAAATTCATGTGCTCTGCTTGTTTCAGCTCTTCAGTCTGAGTGGTTGGCCGAAAGTTTCTATCGATCGATCAAAAAAATACTTTCTTGTAAAAAAATTGGCTCTCCTTCTGATGGCATTGGCCAAAAAAACTTTCAACAATACTTGGATTTGACCGATCACTCTTTTCTATCGGTCGTTTGCTTTTCAAATTTGGTTGAAGAGTGCTTAACTTTTAACTTCTATTTATCAACTAAAACTTTCTGTAAGTCAATCGAAGGGTGAAATATTTGCAAGGAAAATATGGGGAACCCCTTAAGTTTTAATGAAAGGAAAATATTAGTTGATTAGGAGTTGGATATGCTTATGAAGATAGAAATTACTTTACTCAGAGTTGAACTCTTCACAAAAGTGGACCTTAGAACCTTCAAAAATTTTAAATTATGGGTACATTCATGTTGTATCAATTTTGGCTACAACATAGGCTCTGAATGGGACAGATAGAAAAAATATGAGGCATTTGAGAAATATAGAATCTCTAGTTAATGATAATACTATGATTATAAGGATATGACCTTCTGCTAGATTATTACAAAATAGTAAAGAAAATAAAATTAGTCTAATAAGAAAGCAATATTTAATCAGATAAAATCAAAGATTATGTGTCTTCAAAACAAATGAACCTTTTACTCCTAAAGTTTTAGATTTTCTAGCATTATCCTTAAGGGAGAATCAAACAAAATTAATCAAAAAGAAATGCCACATCAAGCCTATGCCCAGTGTGTGTATCAAGGTGTTCTTTTATTATTTTCTCAAATCAAGCTAAATTTTCATCAATTTGAAAGGAGTTGGGCCTATTAACGATTTCACTCTTTTAAATATTTTCACCTTGTCATTGCTCCACTACCAATCAAGAATTTATAGCTTCGGTGGAGGAGACCTTGATCCCTTAGACCTTCTCTACTACTATACAGACATCCATAGTATTGGTAGAGATTATCCAGATAGCCCTAAGCACTTGCTCATTTTGCATTATAGAGATTTTTCTTCTTTTTAGGAAGAATTTTGATAAATTGCAAATTTATTCAGAGCATGCTTTCTGGTTTAAAGATCTGCAAGTCTATAATATTGAGTGTATTTGCATTTAGCCCAACTACCTTACCAAGGTTGATTATATTCCTTGATTTCTAGAATTGCTTTTTAGATCATGATATTATATGAGCTTTGGCTTGATGTGTCAGCATTCCAAGATTTCTTGTTGTATTCCAATCCTTACAAGATGATCACTAAAACTCTATTTCCTAAGTTTTGTTAGTTCACTTGTATTCAATCCTAAATTCTCTTCACTCATCAAACCAAATATAATCCCTTATAGACAAGCAAAGCATAACTAGATAACCTAATAACTTTCTAACAGACTAGAAAAAATGAATAGATAAGCAAACAAACATGGATTATAAAGGAAAAGAAACAACAAGAAACAAAAAGTCATTTTTTTGTTTTTTTTAATTATTATTATTTTTGGGCTCCCCAACAGGGGTGGTATAACTACAAGTGTAGGTCATTGATTGGGATTTCCATGAGATCTCCCTACAAGGTTTACAACCTGTAAGTATTAGGGCTAAGTTTTTGAATTATTTGGTAAGTACCTACCCATATAGGCTCAAGCTTACTCTTTTCTCCATGCTTATCATTTTTAGGATCCCAATATAAAACTATGTCTCCTTCAAAGAATGGGATTCCCTTGGCTTTCTTGTTAAATAATTGCATGGTTTTATGAGTCTTTTCAAACATCTTATCTAGTGCATTCCTTATTTCTTCTTGCAGCTATGCAATATGATCTTATCACCTCTATAAGGCACTATGACTCTCATGATCCTGTAATGACAAATATAGTGCTATTATTTCTATATGAGGAGGTAATAGGGCTTTTTCTCCAAAGACCATTTCATAAGGGGTCTTACTTGTGTTCCTTCTAACAGATAATCTATCTGCCCATAAGGTAAACTTTGACTTACTATCCCATCCCTTTTTATTCTTGCCTAGTGATCTTTTAATCCTGGTAATCAGGTTTTTGTTTGATGATTCGGCAAGAGCATTTCCTTGGGGATAGTAGTTTGCTGAATGAGAAATTTTGATTCCATACTTTGCACAAAACTCTATCATTTCAAATGAGATAAAGTATTTTTCATCGTTTGTTACCAAATTCTTTAGGACTCCAAATCTATTCAATATGTTTTCCTCTAAGAAATTGATGATTACTTTAGTTGTTGATTTTCTTAGAGGAGTTGCTTCCACCTAGTTGATGAGATAATTTATTGTCGTGATAATCCATTTGTGTCGGCCTAAGGAGTTTAGATTTATTTCCCTAATGAGATCAATTTCCCATTGTATGAAGGGTGCTTCTATGATTACTTATTGGAGAGGCATTACTGCTAACTTTTTCTTCCCAGCAAACACTTGATAGTTATAGAAGACCCTTACATACTTATGTACATCTTTGAATAAGGAAAGCCAATAATAACCTTCTCTCATAATTTTTTTTATGGTCACCTTTAGGGCAAAATGACCTCCATAGAAACCATCATGAAACTCTTTACTAACCTCTGAAATCTCCTTTTTGAATAAGCACAACAATAAGATGTCATATGGATGTTTCTAATAAAGTTTACCTTCCTGAACATAGTGTTTATGAGATTATTTTTTTACTAACCTCATTCTATTTGCAGATATACCTATGGAAAATGATAGAGTTTGAAGGTATAACAGAATATCATCATACCATTTGCATTCAATATTGTTTTTTCTTCTGATATCATGCATGTCGTCAACTGTGGTGATGTTCTGCAGGTCTTCCCCTTCTTTGTTAGCCAGATATTTAGCTAAATCTTACCCTCTGATTATTTTCACTGCTTTAAATTCAACATCATATTGCAGTAACTTGACCATCCATCTTATAGGACTACCTATTATCTTAGGTTGGGTGAAAACATCTTTTATAGCAGTAAACGATATACAACATATAACTTTATTTGATCCAAAATTACTTTTAAAATGTTTCAGTGCTTGAATCACAGCATATGCTTGTTTTTCAATCATTTTGAATCTCAATTGAGTTCCTTTGAGTCCTTTACTCATGAAATATATATGTATTTTATTTTCTTCATAACCCTTCTAATAAAGGACTATAACAATGGTATGTTCATAATAAAATGAATATATATTGAAATTCTTTGAGTATTTAGGGCAATTCAAGATTAGTGCAATGGTGATAGCATCTTTGATTTTCTAAAAAGCTTCTAGATTTTCCTCTATCCATTTGATATCAGCATCCTTTTTAATCATGTTATTGATAGGTTGAGCAATTTTAGAAAAATTTGCATAAACATTCTTACAAAATTAATATTACCAAAGAATGATCCAACTCCTTTTATATTCTTAAGAGGAGGTATCTTGGCAATAGCTTCAATACTTGATGGGTTAATACTAATACCTTTTTCAAAAACTATGTGGCCAAGGAGCTTTCCTTTTGTTGCTCCAAATATACACTTCTTTGAATTCAAGGATATCCCAAATTCCTTGCATCTGGCAAAAACTATATCTAAATATTCAAAATGATCTGCAGGATTTTTTGAGAACATTGTTATGTCATCCAGATAGACAACCACTATTTTAAACATAAAACCTTTAAAAGCAAATTCTATGGGTCTTTTAAAGGTGGCTCATGAATTCATTAATCCAAATGGTATTCTTAGATATTCAAAGGTACCCTAGGGGGTGGTGAAAGTAGTTTTATATTTGTCTTCAGGATTTACCTGAATTTGATTATATCTTGAGAATCCATCTAGTAAATACATCCTAGATGAGCCTACTATAGCTTGTAGCAGTTGTTCCATATTTGGCAAGGGATAATTATCTTTGAGAGAAATTTTATTCAAATTTAAAAAGTCAACACAAAGTTTGATCTCTCCATTTTTCTATATGAGCCTACTAAATTTGCTATCTAGGAAGAAAACCTAACTTTTTTTACTGTTTTAGCATCCAGTAACTTCTAAACTTATTTTTGCATAACTGGATGCAATGTGAGATTAAATTTCCTTTTCTTCTACCTGAAAGGCTTAGCATATTCCTTCAGAAGTATGATGTGAGTCATTACCTCTATTTTAAATTTCTTCAGGTCCTCATAACTCCAGGAAAAATATTCTTTATTTTTCTTCAAAAAAACTTATGTACTATTCTTTTTTGGTTATGGTAAAGCCTTATAAATTTTGACAAACCTAGGTTCCTCTTTTATTCCAATGTTTACATCATCAGTTTCTATTTCTTTGAGGAGTGGTTTGTAAGCTTTATCAAAATCATCAAACAAGTTTTCTAAATATACTAATCCTTTAGGGATCCTATTGGTTTTGAGTTTAATTACTTCAATTGGCTCTCCAATAATTTTTTTCAATTTTTATTCATCCTCCTCTTCACATATAACATTTGAATACATAGTTTGGGGGGTCATGAAGTCTTTGATATCTACATCATCTTGAAACGCTTGTAGATATACAACATTGTTAGGTACAGAGGGTTTGTATATAGAGATAGTTGGGAACATTTCCATGTACTAAGTGTCTATTTTGGATAATCTAAACCTGAAGCATTGATAGATAAAATATATACAATGTGATTCTATTCTCTATAAATGTATGTGATGTTAAAGTCCAAGAACTTGTCAATCTCTATTAGAACTGCAGATTTATATTTTTTCAATATGGGATGTTTTTTTTTTATATTTACCTTTGATCTGTTGTATAATCAATTCAGCATCTCCAATAATAGTCAAAAAAAATATTTCCATCTCTTTAGCTTTTCTCAAACCTAACAGTAAGTCTTCATACTCAGATACATTGTTGGTGCATGGAAATTCTAATCTATAAGGGATACCAAGATAGTTTCCCTTAATATCTATTAAATTGACACTAACACCTACCCATGTTTGAGACTTAGCCCCATCCAAGGATATGGTCCATATTTCTTGGGTAATAATCCTATTATATTTTTCATCTACCAATTCTCTAGTTTTAGTATCCATATCTTTGGCTTTAGGAACTTCAGCTAGGAAAGTATTATGCTAGATAGAGTACACTCCTATTTATTCTCTTCTATAGAGCTAACCAAATTGACCAGGGTGTCATCTAATCTAACAAATTTGACCAAGTACTTACTAAAATGTTCTCTCCTTAAGGTTACATTCTCTTTTCCTAAAAAAGGGATTATGGCATAAGACCAATCTAATTGTAGGAACCACCCAACTATTCTACCCAATATCTGCTCAATAGTAATGAGAAGAAAGTATCTACATAAACTACTATAAATTTTATAACTATACCCTTCTTAGGATGTTCGTCTAGGTAGACTACCAGGCCAGTGATAATACCTACACAAGGTATCTCCCTATTGTCCATTACTAATACAAGATGGGACTCCCTAGTGTAAATCAACCCTAATTGATCTGCTATTTGCTTGGGTATGATGTTATGGGATGCACCACTATCTAGCATGTAGTTTTGAATGATGTACCTTTCTCCTTAATTTGAGTTATACCTGAGTGACACATAAAATGGTCTGACATATGAAGAGGTTCTAGTTTCATGATTGGAAGGTTTAACAACATTACAAGACTGAGTTCCATGTTGTTCAATTAAGCCAAAAGCCTTACAGAATTGTTCTCTATAATTCTAAATATTCATTAACTCACCAAAGGTAATGTTGACCAGCATCAAATTCCATTTTCTTTATATCTAAATTTTTAGATCATTTTTCATGAGAGGGTGGTTCATTTTTTCCTATGTTTTCAGGAACCCTTTTGTTTTGATATTTCTCAAGGGAATTTTATGTAATATCTTTGTTTAATTCTTATCAATTTTGTTAGGAATAGTCATATTCCTTAAATCCAGGGCATTTGCTTCTAGCTCCTCCACCTCTTATGTTGTTGAAACTAGTTTACCCTATTTCATTTTATCATACCTAGTCTCTTGTCCTCTTTATAAGATCTTTGTATTTTCTACAACTAGGATTTTTGGGTGGTGATTCGAAACATATAAATACATATATTATTCGAATAAAATTTCTTTAGATTCATCCTCAAGGGTCAAAAAAGCATTGATTATGATATCCTCTTCATATTTTGCTTCTAAGTCTATAGGATGATGAATACCCAAGTAAATACCACAATAATCTGGATTATGGGGAGCATCACAGGTCAAACAGTAATAAGGGAAATTATCAAAAAAAATTACAGTAGGAATAGGATTAATATCCAAGTCTAGGTCCTTTGTTTCTCTCTTTTTCTAGTTAGTTCCATTATTCCTATCAGGATTATTGTTATTCCAAATTCTATTAAAGTTTTTCCTGAAAGGTGGTGTATTGTTACCTTGTTGTTTTCCAACCTGAGGGTGAGAAGTTTCACCATTACCCTCTTTATTTCTTTCCATCCTGGCCAACCTATTTTTTATTGTGTTGAACATTTATGTTACTTGATTGGTCAGCTTTTCCATGGGATCATTTTTAGTTCTTTTATGTAGGTTAAACCCCATTTTCTTAGGCTTCCTATCAGGATGATTATCTTCCAAATAATATGGTATTATTTTCTCACTGTATAACATATTTATTTTAATTTCTATGTTTTTATCCATGCATTCATCTATTGTGTTAACCTATTCTTGTCTTAATTCGTAGTTGAATTTTCCAAGGAAGGCATTTTTATAAAAATAGATGTATTGGATATCATTTGACCTAAGAGCGGTGGGAATATTATTTTTGGCTTTATAAAACCTTCTATTGAAATCACTTACTGATTCATTTTCTTTCTTTTTCATTGTTTCCATATTTGTTAGCAATGATTGTTCATTCTTCCTTTCACCAAATTTCTTTAAAAATATAGTTTCCATTTTGGAAAAATTAGCAATGTCATTATTAGGAAGAGTATTAAACCATTCTCTAGCATATTTTTCTAGATTCTATAAAAACAATCTCAACACCACATATTCATGTTCTACCTCTAGAATGTCTAAGGTATACAAGGATTTTTGATGTAATCTTCTCCAATAACTACATTGTTTCCTTGAAACTTAGGTAAATATTTGTGTGCTTTACTAGGAAGATCATGTAAAGGAGTTGGTAATTGAAAAGGTGTATATATATTGGTCCTCCATAACTGAATCGGTGGTGTATTGGCCATGTTAACTATAGGAGGGACTTGAATTACAATAGGGAGTGTGTTAGTAATCCCACTATAAAAAGTGTGAGGTGTTTAAAATAAACTTCCTAATGTAACAATATCAATGTCAGAACGTTTTGGAGATGAATAAGAATAATTAGTTCTAAAAAATACCTTTGGATCTAAGATTTCAAGGTACAAAACCTAAGCGGTTCTTCTAGTTCACGTTGGCATGTTCTTCTTCTTCTTTTAATATTTATGATATTTTTGGATTTTTCTAGTCAGATTCGTCAACACAAAGTATGTAGAAGGAATAAATATATGGTTGATATTGCTCAACTTAAAACACCCTCAATCAATCAGGGTATAAACTTTTTCAAGAATTATAAAATCAAGAAACTCAAGAGAATCGAAAAAATAATATAACTAAATGTTCTTGAAAAAGGAAAATTAGAAACTACAAGCATAGAAGGGAAATAGAAACTAATACTTTGATTCCTTCTTCAAGCTAACTGTTGTCAACAAATATTTGTCATTAGGTTCATTATGCATTCGGTCCCTACCAATGGTACCAAAAAATTGTTGGGTATTTTTCCTACATTCGTAGGATAAGTTGTCACACTATAGGAAAACCTACTTCCAACGAGCTATTACAGGCTTTGGTTGATCTACCTCTTTAACTTGGGAATAGAGTTCTTTTAATATTTTCTAGATAGACCAAGTTTGGTAAGGATACCCTTGAGGTGAGCTTAGCTTCTTTAAGTTCATGCTCTTCCATATTTATGGTGACGAATTAACAATTATAAAATTTGACCAAGCTAAAATGATAACAGTTCTATTATACATTATGTATGAATTATGATTTAATCCTTTGGGCTATTGTAGCAAGATTTAATAACACTTTAATAAAAATAGAGAGAAATAAAAAAGAAAGAATCAGTGTAATTATGTTCATTCAAATATCGTAATAAACATAACAGTTGACCAACGAGAGAAGCATTTATTATGTTTTCAAATAATATAACCCCTAACAAAGATACACACAAAGATAAACATAAAAATATAATAGGAAAGAAGCCCAAAATTGTATTAATATTTGAATGATATTACATGAAGAGTTGGCTTGGAATCACCATTTAACTCTTAGAAATATTAATACAATAGAGATCCTCATTTGAATATTGTAACAAGGACTTCTCACTCTTCCATTCAAATATCACAATAGTCGAGTCTCTAGACCTTTGGATTAATAATATGAAAATATTCATAGCTTCTTGGATAATTTCATATCAAAAACCTACATAGCAATGGGAGGAATGAGGAGATGAGAAAGGAGAAAGAAAACAAAGGAGATACAACAACAAATAATGGGCACTTGAGTATACCTCTTAGAAAAAATATGCTATGTCAAATCTCTATCCTTATTATAGTTGTAGACATCCTTCTTATAGTTATAGTAGCTTCATAACTACTTGAACCGCTTGTATCTAAACCATCCACCTATTGTCGTCTCCTACCTTATTACCGACCGGGTATTGTATAGTCTGTTTATCTAACTGCCTCAAAATATAGTTAGCAAAATTTGGCCAAAATTTGGCCTAGTTATCACCAACTTATATTCACTACTCATGGCCTTATTTTTTTGTACTGAAGTGATATCCCAAGTATCTTCTCGTATATTTATCATTGTAGCCTAATGAGAAGATGCTAGAATTTAGATGTATTGTCTTGAAGTAGGGGCTTTCTTCAACTGCATGGTGCTTGCCTTGGGATGCAAGGAAGCAAGGGTTCATTACAGAAACCCAATGCCTCAGGTGTTTAGTAACAGTAGTTAAGGATAGGTAGCTAGAAGTATAGAAGTTAAGAAGACTACCAACAACATGGTACTACCATAACTATACTCCATCAGAGTGACAATACACTAACTATATTCCATCGGGGCATGAGAGTCTTCTACAAATAGTCTTCCATTTTGTGCCTCTTTTTTATTCTACAATTAGTGACATGAGTCCTCTGGAAAAGTAGAATTCTCTTTATGTAGCTTGTTAATGGCATACTTTGACCCATATTTGAATTATAGCTTGGATTTTAGAATAGGTGTTGTTCCTATATAAAGGATGAGTTGATGCAGATCATGTTATCAGCTAACGATGGGTAGCTAGGTCTTGTTAATTTGAAATATGATTCAGTTTGCTTTAACTTGATGATTCTTGTCTTAATTCGATATTGTATTTTTATTATGTGGTCTACAAGTCATCCTCTTTCTTCTCGACACATTATAAGTAGTCGTTTGTTATACTACGAAGGATATAGTGTTTCTATCTAGTCTGAGACAATCCATTAATTATCTTACATATTTTGTCTTTCCAAACCATCCTTTGATGCAGGAGCATTTGGTGGCAGCTGTGCAATCTTGCGTCAACAAACATTTTTCTAAGTTTTTAGTTTTTGACAAGGCAGAAGTTGGTCGCGATATCACGACGTCGTGAAATCGCAACATAAAATTGAAGAGAAGGCAAGGAAGCAGGGAGGTCATGATATCGCAACATCGTGAAATTACGACATAAAGTTGAAATCAAGGCAGGGAAGCAGGGAGGTCACGTGAAATCATGACATAAAGTTGAAGTCGAGGCAGGGAAGCGGGGAGGTCGCGATATCGTGACGTCGTGATATCACGACGTCGCAATATCACGACGTCGCGATATCGTGATGTCGTGATATCACGACGTCACGATATCATGACGTCGGGATATCGTGAAGTTGTGAAATCACGACATAAAGTTGAAGTCGAGGCAGGGAAGCGGGGAGGTCACGATATCGCGACGTCACAAAATCATGACATAAAGTTGAAGTCGAGGCAAGGAAGAGAGGAGGTCATAATATCACGACATCGCGATATTGCGATGTCATGAAATCACGACATAAAATTGAAATCAAGGCTTGAAGGTGGGGAGGTCATGATATCGTGACCTATCGTGATATCGCGACCAAAAGGAGGAAGTGCAAGAAAGTTAAACTATCACGATATCGTGACAAACAGCTAGTTCGTGGCTTGAAAAGGCACGTGCTCTAATATGATGTTTTTGAGGTGGGCAAGGGTCTCATTAATGCATGCATGTTTTTGTATTCGATAAGTTAGCTAAACACAACGGCCTCTCGAATGCTGCATCCAGAGGTCATAAATGTCAGGTGGTTCTTTTAAATGCATGCTTTCATGGCAGATCGGGGCAGTTGCCCATTTATGGAAAGAAATTGTAGACTCGGCAGAGGAAGTTGACTTTGCAGGTTTTGTTTAATGTATTTTTCTAGAAGGGTCATTAATGGCTCAGAGGGTCGGGGCCTCTATAAAAACCCAAGCATTGTAATAGATTAGGAGGGCAAATTGGAGATCACACGCAGAGTGTGGAAGTGAGAAGACCAAGTTGAGTGCTGGTTGTTGTAAAGCCTGCGGGTTGTTTCTGTATGTAATTTCAATATTAATAGAAGAAAATTTAGGAATTGCATGAGTGTGACTGTGTGTGGTTTTCCCATCCCCCATCAGTGGTATCAGAGCCAAAAGTTCTTGAGCATGTAATAGATCGCCGAACATGAGGCAGTTACACCAGGATTTGTGGGAGATATGATGACAATGAAAGACTTCAAAGCTTTGTAGAGGCAAGTGCAAGCCCTGCAAGAGGAGCTGCTCAGAAGAGATTTGCAGAGGCAAGTGAAAACCCTACAAAGGGAGCTGCGTAGATAGCGTGAGGAGAAACAAAAAAAGAGAGATGATGGAGTTCATCAGAAGATGAAACTGTTGAAGGCTACCTATGAGGAAGCGTGCAGCAGTGCTAGAATCTGCCAGGGAGGAAGCAGAACTTTATCTGGCCAGGAGATAGAGTTGGAGCAGGCTACAGACGAGGAAGTATGTAGTAGTGGTAGAATCTGTCTAGAGAAAGACAAAAGTTCTTTTGGCGAGGAGACGAGGTTTGAGCGGGTTGCAGAGGCAGATGAACGTTTGGAGATGTTGCAGAAGACACGGACCGAACAACATAGAAGTGAAGATCACTTCTCCATCAACCCCGGTTGTCTGATGTAGGAGCATCCGATGGCAGTGGCGCAATCTTGCATCAACAAAATTTTTTCTAAGTTTTTAGTCTTTGACAAGGCAGAAGTTGGTCACGATATCGTGACGTCGTGATATCACGACGTCGTGAAATCATGACATAAAATTGAAGAGAAGGCATGGAAGTAGGGAGGTCACGATATCACGACGTCATGATATCGTGACATAAAGTTGAAATCAAGGCAGGGAAGCAAGGAGGTCACGTCATGAAATTATGACATAAAGTTTAAGTCGAGGCAGGGAAGCGGGGAGGTCGCGATATCGCAACATTGTGAAATCATGACATAAAGTTGAAGTCAAGGCAGGGAAGCGGGGAGGTCACGATATCACGATGTCGCAATATTGTGACGTTGTGAAATTGTAACATAAAGTTGAAGTCGAGGTAGGGAAGCGGGGAGGTCGTGATATCACGATGTTGCGATATCACAACATCGTGAAATCATGACATAAAATTGAAATCAAGGCTCGAAGGCGGGGAGGTCGTGATATCGTGACCTGTCGTGATATCATGACCAAAAGAAGGAAGAAGCGCAAGAAAGTTAAACTGTCGCAATATCGTGACATGTCGCGATATCACGACAAACAGCTGGTTCATGGCTCGAAAAGGTGCGTGCTCCAAGATGATGTTTCTGAGGAAGGCAGGGGTCTCATTAATGCATGTTTTCATATTCGATAAGTTAGCTAAACACAACGGCCTCTCGAATGCTACGTCCAGAGGTCAAAAATGTTAGGTGGTTCTTTAAATGCATGCTTTCATGGCGGATCGGGGCAGTTGCCCATTTATGGAAAGAAATTGAAGACTCGGTGGAGGAAGCTGACTTTGCAGGTTTTGTTTAATGTATTTTTCCAGAAGGGTCATTAATGGCTCAGAGGGTCGGGGCCTCTATAAAAACCCAAGCATTGTAATAGATTAGGAGGGCAGATTTGAGATCGCATGTAGAGTGTGGAAGTGAGAAGACCAAGCCGAGCGCTAGTTGTTGTAAAGCTTGTGGGCTATTTCTGTATGATAATTTCTAGATTAATAGAAGAAAATTTGGGAATTGCATGAGTGTAACTGCGTGTGGTTTTCTGTGAGTGTGACTAGGAGGTCGCGATATCGCGATGTCATGAAATCACGACATAAAGTTGAAGTCGAGGCAGGGAAGCGGGGAGGTCGCGATATCGCGACGTCATGAAATCTGATGGGGGACGGTAAAACCACATGCAGTCACACTCACACAATTCCCAAATTTTCTTCTATTAATTTGGAAATTACATACAAAAACATCCCGCAGGCTTTACAACCAGCGCTCGGCTTGGTCTTCTCACTCCCACACTCTGCGTGCGATCTCCAATCTACCCTCTTAATCTATTACAATGCTTGGGTTTTTATAGAAGCCCTAACCCTCTAAGCCATTAATGACCCTCCTAGAAAAATACATTAAACAAAACCTGCAAAGTCGGCTTCCTCCGTCGAGTCTTCAATTTCTTTCCATAAATGGGCAACTGCCCCGATCCACCATGAAAGCATGCATTTAAAAGAACCACCTAACATTTTTGACCTCTGGATGCAGCATTCAAGATGCCGTTGTGTTCAGCTAACTTACCGAATATGAAAACATGCATGCATTAATGAGACCCCTGCCAGCCTCGAAAACATCATCTTGGAGTGCATGCCATTTCGAGCCACAAACCAATTGTTTGTCACGATATCGCGACATGTCACGATATCATGGCAGTTTAACTTTCTTGCACTTCCTCCTTCTTTTGGTCACGATATCATGATAGGTCATGATATTGTGACCTCCCCGCCTTCGAGCCTTGATTTCAATTTTATGTTGCGATTTCATGATGTCACGATATCGTGATGTCGCGATATCACGACCTCCCCGCTTCCCTGCCTTGACTTCAACTTTATGTCACAATTTCATGACGTCATGATATCATGACATCGTGATATCATGACCTCCTCGCTTCCCTGCCTTGACTTCAACTTTACGTCATAATTTTGCGACGTCGCGATATCGCAACCTCCCTGCTTCCCTGCCTCGACTTCAACTTTATGTCACAATTTTGTGACGTGACCTCCCTGCTTCCCTGCCTCGATTTCAACTTTATGTCATGATATCGCAATGTCGTGATATCACGACATCGTGATATCATGACCTCCCTACTTCCCTGCCTTCTCTTCAATTTTATGTCATGATTTCATGATGTCATGATATCGCGACCAACTTTTGCCTTGTCAAAGACTAAAAACTTAGAAAAAAATTTGTTGGCGCAAGATTGCGCTGCTGCCACTGGATGCTCCTGCATCAGACAACTGGGGTTGATGGAGAAGTGATCTTCACTTTTGTGCTATTTGGTCCATGTCTTCTGCAACATATCCAAACATTCATCTGCCTCTGCAACCCGCTCAAACCTTGTCTCTTCACCAAAAGAACTTTTGTCTTCCTCCAGACAGATTCTACCACTACTGCATACTTCCTCATCTGTAGCCTGCTCCAACTCTATCTCCTGGCCAAATAAAGTTCTGCTTCCTCCTTGGTAGATTTTGGCACTACTGCACGCTTCCTCATTGGCAGCCTTCAACGGTTTCATCTTTTGATGAACTCCATCATCTCTCCTTTTCTATTTCTCCTCACACTGTCTGCGTAGCTCCCTTTGTAGGGCTTTCACTTGCCTCTGCAAATCTCTTCTGAGCAGCTCCTCTTGTAGGGCTTGCACTTGCCTCTGCAAAGCTTTGAAGTCTTTCATTGTCATCATATCTCCCATAGATCCTGGTGTAACTGCCTCATGTCCAGCGATCTGTTACACGCTCAGGAACTTCTGGCTTTGATACCACTGATGGGGGATGGGAAAACCACACGCAGTCACACTCACACAATTCCAAAATTTTCTTCTATTAATATGGAAATTACATACAGAAACAACCCATAGGCTTTACAACAACCAGCGCTCGGCTTGGTCTTCTCACTTCCACACTCTGCGTGCGATCTCCAATCCACCCTCTTAATCTATTACAATGCTTGGGTTTTTATAGAGGCCCCGACCCTCTGAGCCATTAATGACCCTCCTAGAAAAATACATTAAACAAAACCTGCAAATTTGGCTTCCTCCGCCGAGTCTTCAATTTCTTTCCATAAATGGGGCAACCACCCCAATCCGCCATGAAAGCATGCATTTAAAAGAACCACCTGACATTTTTGACCTCTAGACATAGCATTCAAGAGGCCGCTATGTTCAGCTAACTTATCGGATACAAAAACATGCATTAATGAGACCCCTGACCGCCTCAAAAACATCATCTTGGAGCACGTGCCTTTTCGAGCCACGAACCAGCTGTTTGTCGCGATATCGTGACATGTCGCGATATCACGACAGTTTAACTTTCTTGTGCTTCTTCCTTCTTTTGGTCACGATATCACGACAGTCACGATATCATGACCTCCCCGCCCTTGAGCCTTGATTTCAATTTTATGTCACGATTTCGTGACGTCGCGATATCGCGACCTCCCCGCTTCCCTGCCTCGACTTCAACTTTATGTCATAATTTTGCGACGTCGCGATATCGCGACCTCCTCGCTTCCCTGCCTCAATTTCAACTTTACGTCATGATTTTGTGATGTCGTGATATTGTGACCTCCCCGCTTCCCTGCCTCGACTTCAACTTTATGTCGCAATATCGCAACGTCACGATATCGTGACCTCCCTGCTTCCCTGCCTTCTCTTCAATTTTATGTCGTGATTTCATTACGTCGCGATATCGCGACGTCGCAATATCACGACCAACTTCTGCCTTGTCAAAAACTAAAAACTTAGAAAAAAATTTGTTGACGCAAGATTGCGCTGCTGCCACCGGATGCTCCTGCATCATCCTTTGTTCATGAATCATCCTGTCATGTCTTGTTTTCCTATTTTGTGACTTGGTATAATCTGGATGCTAGAACTAGTGTGGGGCTTCATTTGTGCAATCTTTCAATTGGCCTTGAGTAACATTAATCATGGTCGATTCTAATGCAACAATGATCTTCTTTAAGTTATCAATCCCTCATGTATGCATGCCATCAACTGGTCGACATGTGTTTTTTGGTACTATGTTGCATAGGCACTCATGATCACTAATCTTGGTATGGTTGTGGTCTGGTTTGATTCTCTCTTCAGATGGTTAGTTCATGCCGGTTGTACATTTTTGACCACCTACCTCTATTTAGTAGCTACATGATTTAAGCTATATTCATTCTACATGAAAAAGTCAGTTCAAACTCTTTCAAGATGATTAGTTTAATAATATTTGACTAATTATGGTGCGTTTAAATCAGATGATGGCATATCTTAATCAATGATGTTTTTACATTCGATTGGCTGGGTTGATGTCATTTGTTGATTTCATTCAATTGATGATACTTATATGACAAGGATGAGATTGGTTGATGATGCTTAATGATTTTCTTTTATCAGCCAAAAGTTTTCAATAGTAGCACTTTGACCAAATTTTTGGTTGATCGTTACCATTGTTTGATCGATGAATATTTTTCTTTAGTCGACTAAAAATTTCACTTTCGTTGATTGGTCAACTCTTGTTTTTTGCCAATTTAAGGAATATTTTATATATAATCAAACTATGAAGCTATATTTATTCATGACATACAAGTAATATATAAGCATACATAGGAATATTCTATTGTTTAAGTGGTTGCAACAATTTTCCAAACATGGCCAACCACTTAACTACTAGTTAACCAAATGCTAACTAGGGATGTCCACTAACTGCTAGAGGACAAAGGAGATCTCTAACAGTTAACAACCATCTAACAAATGCTAAAAACTATGTCTTATGTGGGCATACTATGCCTCACATGCATACAAAAGTGCAATAAAATAAGACATAATAATGAAATATAACTTAGGCTTAAATAGATAAGCCTAAGTATCCTCAACACTCCTCCCAACCATATAAGCATTGTACCCCAATGCTCTCAACAAATATGGAAATTCATGGGTCATATCATGGTGAGGAATCCAACAAGCCATGTGTGGAAAGTGACCATGACGAGCAAAAAGGTATGTAGTAGAAGAACCCTATCCAGTATGATGAGTCTTCATATCGAAAACTCTATCTGAAATGAGTGGAAGTTGACGATCAGGTGCCACTGCTATTGAAGGGCTAAAAATAGGATCATGTACCAAAATAGGGTCCTAAAATGGTATATTTGGAAAGCAGTACTCATCCAAAGGAACCCAAAATTTACCTCCAACCGATGGTGAGTGAGGATTGTGATGCTTACGCACCACTCCCTACGAAGTCTCATGTAAGTCCTATGGTATCTTGCTAGGAAGGCTCTATCGGTGCTTAGTAAGGGAAGTAACCTTAGATTGCTCCTCCATGTGTACAATTGTGGGAGTGGGCAAAGCCAAAGGTAACTTCTATGGAACAAGTGGTTTAGTAGCTGTAGGTGTACCCAAATTTATACCAATGGAATCAATGGCATCTTTCCCATAAGTGAGAATGGTGGATTCCTTAACCACTTGCTCTTATGATTGTTCATTATGTGGGAGTGGAACTTATTCCTTTGCATGTTCCTTAGGTGGTGATTTTTCTTCATTTTATGTGGGACAAATGCTAGTAGGAGCCAAAATGAGTCCTTGACTTAATGGCTTCCTTACTTGCCTATGACTCAACATCAAAATGGAAGTAGGTGTAGTGCTTTGTATTAATTAGGTTTTACCATGCAACTCCAATGTGTAGGTGTTATTTTTAGCATGATAAATAACATTCCTATCAAATTGATAGGGTTTACCTAGCAAGATTCCACAAAAATCCATATATGCAACATCACACCAACTTTATCCACAAACTTGTCACCAAAAGCAAAAATCAAGGTGCAAGTATGGGTGATGTTGGATGTGGAGTCTACATCTTTCCACCCAATTTCATAAGTTTGGTGATGTGGTTTGATGGGAAGTTTCAACTTCTCCACAATAGACTTCACAATGAGGTTCTTTTGTGATCCATTATCAATGATACAATCAACATATAAATCATGCATCAAGTGGTCTCTAGTTACAAAAAAATGGCCACGCCCCCCTTGAGCAAATACATTGGACATTAGGGTAACTTTGTTTAGTTTACCCTTTAAAGCAAGATATTCTTCTTTTTTCCCTATAGCCAAAATGGGACCATATTGTGGTTCCTCATGTGCAGGCTATACAATTAGGGATTTCTTCTTCTTAAACTTGTCAAAAGTATAGCATTTGTATTTTACATGACCATGCTTTTTACAAAATTCACAATACAATGAAGAAGAATATTTAGCATTAAAGGAAGAAGAATATGCTTTAGGAGAAGTGGGAGGAGAATAAGAATTAGGGGAAGAATGAGAATTGTTATTTGCCTTCTGTTGATGCTGATTCCTGCCTTTGGAAGAGCCCTCCTACGATGAACGAGACTTTTGATATGCACCAACTTTCTCCTCTACAAGAATGGCATGATTGAATACCACATCCAAGGTGAGGAAAACATTGAATTTGATATTCTTTAAAATTTGATATTGTAAGCCACAAGTGAATTTATTAATCAACTCCTCTTCTGAATATTTCACACCAAGCAATACCCTCAACCTATTGAATTGTAAAATGAAATCATAAACTAACATCCCATAGGTTTACCTCAATCTATACCACTTTGTAGTGAGGTCACTTTGGTAGTTTGGTGGAAAGAAAGTGTTTTTCAGAATCTGAGTTAATTATTTTTAAGTCATGGTGGCATTATGGATCTATCTTTCTACAATGAAAACTTTTGCTAAACCTGTGAGTTTTAGTGTAGCAAATGTGGCTTGTTCATCCTTCAAAATTTTAGCATAAGAAAACCAGGTTTGTATATCCAATATCCATGCAGATAAAAAATTTGGATCTCTAGATCCATCATACATATTAACCTCACAATATCCATGCATGATTATGGTGGATTTTGAGTTCACCAGGATTAAATTGCACAACAATGTCTCTCACTTTTTCTTCCAAAATGTCTATTGCTTCGGTGAGGTTTTCCATGTTTGTTTAGAGGTCATGAGCCATTTGATTTCAGGTGTATGCCAAACTAGGAGGATTACAAAATGGTCTTGCAAAAACTTAATCTAGGCTTAGGAATTTGACAATGTTCCTATGCATAAAATGCCTAGATTTTACAAAACAATTGCTCTCAAAAATATGGCTATTTTAGTGCTCTTTACAAAATAAATCAAATTTTGTAATTACAAATTAGCACTAAAACAATAAGAAATTAGCCCTTTTACAATGCAAAAATTTGGTTAGGAGAAAATATTAACAATCTACTGAAAATTTACAACAAAATACAAAAAATTTCGTCGAAAACGAAGCAAAAATGAAGATTTTATCACCTTTCAAAGTTGGGCACCAATTTTTGAATTTTGAATGTCCTCCTTGGATTTTCCTGCCAAAATTTGGATGTGCTCAAAAAATATTTCCCGCAAAAAAAAAGTTTATTTGAATTTTATCCCCTAGTCAACTCGGATCGGTGGGTCGATCAACTACCCCCGATTGGCAACGTGATAGGAAACCACAAGTGGGCGGCGCAAGCAATAGCCATGAAACAATGAACAAAGTGATGTAAGACATAGCTGCCACGTGTCCAACAAACCAAGGTCAAGGTACGAGCTGGTGTCTTAAGGCACCTCGATCACGCAAGCAATCTATGTGAGCAGTGCTCATGAAAACACTTATGCTCGTATCCAATTTTAAGAGTTCAGTGTGATTAATTTATCGCAGTAATTAATGTGGTTCATTTTAATTAGTAAATGAGTGAGAGGACACAGTTTCAAGTTACCTTGTCTGCATCGTGGCCTTCGCTAGTGGAGGATTGTCCAGGGTCCACCATCAGGGTGTGAGTGCAATATCAAGTAGAGGTCTAGCAGTGTTCTGGATCAAGAAATGCTTCTCACCTCTCAGAGCTCTCTGGAAATGTAGTTTCTTGCAATACAATAATGAAATTTTGAAAATGGAAAAACTATTTATAGTTTCTCCTAATTTCGACGGACTGCAGTTGACACCCATGGTCTCAGAATTAGGGTTTGCTGCCCACAGCTCTAACCTACGATTCCCAAATTTTGAAAGATTCAACCGCAAACCGTACCCGTGGTTCACAACTAGCATTAAATGCACTTAAATCCCACCATGGGAATATCTTAAATGATAAATCAATGATTCCTAATAGATCAAATCTCAATAAAAGCAATCAATTTTGCAAATTTGGTGATGCTCAAGCCAAATGCACATCGTATTAATTTATTTACTCTATACACTTAGCGATTGTAATGACTGATGCTCCATGCAATCCAGTGAGATGAGTAAATAACCATAAGGACATTTGGGGTGAAATTGTCATCATTGATTTGATATACTTCTTTGCAATCTCAAAGAAGGCCTTTGAGGCTGAACCACTCCACAACAACGAGGTGTTTCATGTCATGTATCCTATGACATATTTTCAACAAATCATCAACACATTGATTCAACACAAAAACTAATTGGATTTGTATCATTTCAATTTCCTAAGATGGCTATTATAGCCCAACTGCTCCATGGGATAGAAATGTACAATTACTTTTACCAGTTAGAATCATAAGTTGAACTAGGCTTAGCCAAGTAATTAAAATGATCAAGTCTAAATTTGTTCAGATCATTCATAGTGGTCAAGCGACCTTGTTGCTTCATACATTTTCATTACCCTCATCAAATTGTCGCTTGATGGGGTAGTCATAATATCATAATCATAATCAAAGTCAACAAAATATCCCTAAGATCATAGATCCCTTGATCTTGTCAAATTGCGTTTGTCTTATGAATCATTATCAACAGCTATCATAAGCTTACCCTTTTGCTTGGGGAAAATAGCAAATATGAAGTTTACTTGTTGTTCTCCACCTTTCAGATCTATGGGTTAGAATATACCTATGGAATGCATAGCCGCATTGAATGATATGATATGGGCACAAGATTTTCAAATGTAAGCCTTTCACCCAGTTGGAAGCAATGATTCTAGGATGCGTGTCCTTTTGCAAGACCTAAAACATCTAATGTTGATCTGAATAATGATCATCATAGAACCTTTGACATAATTTTAGGACTATTTTTGCTCAGCATTGTTTGATCTCACAATGCATCTCAAAAGGGGTATTTGTAGACACCTAAAACATGTCATGCCAAATGCGACTAATCATATGTACATGCTACAAGACCATATGGAAGATCTTGGACA